>JAECWI010000868.1:3600000-4200000 GCA_018150345.1 Drosophila equinoxialis | reverse complement strand
TTATAATAAATAAAATCAAAGTGAAGATCATCTATACAAAGATCTTGTGATAATGTAGTGTTTTGCCACCCTCCAACGAGTCAGTCAGTGTCATATGGTTATAATTCACAACGTGCTGTGATCAGTGCTGCCGGACTGAGACGGTTCATTTCTGGCAACTCTGCTGCCGACCTGCAACAAACCAAAAAGAATAAATATGGAAATGCTGGTATTTATATACGTATATGGGATATTTATTGACTTATAATTCTAATTTGAATGCATTCGTATATAGCAAGGCGCCTCCTTGCTCTCCAGGCCAGCCGAGGAATTTGGCAATGATGCGCTTCTTGAAGAAATGTGGGCCACCAGAGCTCTCGAACATGCTGAAGTACATTTCAACGTGAGTTGTCCATTGTAATAGTCAATTATCCAAGCATCTGAATGTTCTTGTGTATTAATGGAGTTCTGTTCTAGTTAATCACCAGTGTGCCGCCCTCTCAACTCCGACTTACTCCCTACGATGATCAAATCTATGCCACATTCCGACAGGACTTTCCACAATTGGAGGTGGCCAAACTCGATGATAACCAACTGAAATCGGCCACAGAGAAACTGAAATGGCGACAATTTGCTGAAAAATTCAATAAAATGGACGATTACTCATATGGCTCACTGATGAGGGCAGATGCGTCCAAAGAATTCTCACCTGATAATTCAATTTTTGTATTCCGTGTCCAATTCCTGGCCATTGAGATAGCAAGAAATCGTGAGGGGCACAACGACGCTGTCTATAGACAGTATAGACCAGCGGCCAAGAGCCCCAAAGAGGAGGAAAATAAATCGACATAAAACTCTCATTTTGTATAAAAAAGAATTTTAAAATTTTTATTTTCTAGACGGGATTACCATCCCATTACATATCTTTATATGTATTTTATACTCATGCAAACAGTCTATATCTAATGTCTAAAGGACCTCAATGAGAAAGGTAACCTACCCATATGACCTGCCCACTATATTATATATAGTTCAAGTAAATTGTCTGACAATTTGTATATAGTCCGACTTGCATGCATGTACATATATGTATATAGGTATATATAAACTTTGGAGTAGCCAAAGTATAAATTTTTCATTTCTCGGTATTTGAATTTTGTTTTTAAAAACTAAGTATTGCCCGTAATTGGTCCATCTTCAGTCTTGCTTACTGTTGCTCCTTTCCATAGACATTATTCGTCAGTCTAAAGTCCACTGGTATTGCTGGTCATTAAGATGAATGGTATCAATGACTCGATTTGCATTTGCCCCACCAAATTGGCAAAAAACAACTCCTCCATGGTATCTGGCTCGAGGCTGCTAAGAGGCAGCAGACAGGATATGAAACCGTGGAAACGTTGCTCTTGCTCTGGCTCATGATCCTGGTCCTGGTCGTGCTGCCGGGTGGCCTTGCCTCTGGCCAGCGAGGACAGGGCGTACGCTTGTACTCGCTTAACATAGCTCTTGATGTTACGTTCTTTCCGCTGCTGCAACTGGGCCGGATTGAAGGTCAAAATCAAACGCATCAAACCGAATTCCAGTTGGCTAACCTCCTGACCCTGCAGTTCCTGGATGAAATCGTGCAACGTTCGCACCACCTGCGACATTTTGGCTATCTTCTGTGGCTCTATTTTCTCAATATCGGCCAATTGACGTATGCTCGTGATGAGCTGACCCAAAATGGTTGATACCGAAATCTGCCCCTGGGATTGGGCCAAGGCAATGGCCATTAAACCTGGCCAAGATTGACGCAGTAGTTTCACCTGACTCGCCATATCCAAGTGCTCGAAGACGGGCACCTTTCGCAATGTGTGCACGGTTAGGAAGAGAATTCTGGACCCAGTCTCGCAGACATAATGCATATTTAGATATGAATGAACCAAAGCTGGAGGCTGGACATGGAACGCCAACTGAGCATCGGTAAGTAAATCTTGCTCAAAGATTCCTTCATTATACACAAAGTCCGATCCGGTGCCACGCTGTTGGGATGATGAGCAATAGTCGAAATCTAGATCCATTGCCTCCAAATCGCCATCAACTAGGGCATCCTCCGTACCAGAATCCTCTGCCTCAGAATCACATTCGGGTTTGATTTGAATACGATCTGACTGATTCCTTTCCAGCTGCTGTTGAATGGGTTGAAGCAACTGCAGAGCCTTGTGTATGATGCGTAAATCAAAGGAATTCTGTATGAGGGCCACTGTGGTGGCTGTTGTGGACAAGGGCGTGCTTTCACTACCAGGACCAGCGCCACCGCCACTGCCACTAGCTCCAGCTCCTCCACCGCCAGCTCCTGAGCCACCAGCATTGAAATTCAAATGCTGGGAATTATTATTGCTGGCGCTATTGGCCAGCAATTGGAGGCACAATGTGCTACTATTGTCCATTGAATCGTCCTCATCCTCATCCATTTCGGTTTTGGCCAGCTCTGGGGAATAGGCTCCGCTTTGTTGCTGTTCCCTCTGCTGTTGTTGTTGCTGCTGCTGCTGCTGTTGTTGTTGTTGCTGTTGAGTGGCCAGCACTTGAGGGGAAATACAAAAAGATTAGAGATTTACATGCAAACGAAATTATTAGAACCTTTTGGCGGCCAACATACTCAACGTCTGTGTTAGTTCAGCAAAATTCAAGCCCATTGGAAATAGATTCTCTTGAAGATTGAATGCCGCTGCTGCCGCCGCTGCTCCACTTTGTATGGGTGGCGTATTGTTTGCGGTCCCATGCTGATAGAGTGAGGCATTGGCCGATTCCGCCTTGACACTATGTTTGCCACGTCCTTGTTGGTATGCGGATTTGCCACTGCTGTTCGAATAGCCGGCGCCGCCACCACCACCACCAGCACCTGCACCGCCACCACTTGAGGATGTTGCACCACTTGCTGGGCTGGATGATGCTCCAACAGCTGAATTCGTGTTGATGATGCCCTCTTTCCTGTCCACGATCGGTTTTCGCTCATGCTGAACAGCTGTGTATGTGTGTGTGTATGTGTAAGGGGTGGGCGAGTTTGTGTGGGGGCGAAAGATGCGAAGCAAAGAGAATTAATTAGAAAACAGTGTAACGGTAAATGCATAATGCGGCGAGAAAGCTGACATTGCGAGAGCGTACATGCATGTATGTGTGTATATGTATTTGTGGGTGAATATGTGTCTGTGTGTGTGTGTGTGCATGAACAAATGCAGTTCGAGATGCAAGTTAATGAAGCGAAAGCAAGCAGTTGGCTAAGTGAAGTAGGCTAGAAATTTGCAGATGTATTCCGGTAATTAATTTATCTTTAGCTTGCATAAGGGGTATTATGAAAGGCAAACCCCCCTTACGTTTTGCCAACAGATCAATTTCCAATTTCCTCAAATACACCTAACGATTTCTTTGTTCTGTTTTTTTTTTGTTTTTTTTCGAGACGACGACTTAAATGAAAATTACAATCACTTCGCATGCCGCTGGCCAAACACTTTTGCAGTCGACAAAATTGGCAACGATTCCTATGATGTTTGGTGACCTCGCAGTTCATTGCCCCGCGACACTGATAGCCCAATTGCTTTCGTATGGAACGCTTAAAGAATCCTTTGCATCCCTCGCAGCTAATGGCCCCATAATGCCTTCCAGAGGCGCGGTCGCCACAAACTAAACAGAGTTCCACACTTAACGATACTGGGCCAGTGGTAGAGGTTGATTGTCCGCTTCCTGCTCCACTAGATCCTCCTCCGCCAGCATTTTGGCTCAAAGCCATGGGACGACATTCTGCAGAGGTGATAAAACCGGAGACAAACAGGCGGGCAAGAGGAAGAAACAAAATAGAAAATGTGTTAACCAGAATGAAACTAGTTTCCAAGGTAGCTCGACTCTCGTCTCTCGCTCAGTTTACCTTCAGCTTTAATAAAGCTGTCTGCTTTAATGCTGTCCATTTTTCTTTTTCTTTTTTTTTTTTTTTTTTTTGTTTGTTGGTGGGGAGAACTTAAGCTGTTGCTTCTTTGTGTTGTGATATTAGAACCAGTTTTTCTTTCGCCTGTGTGCGTAAGAGCATGTAGGTGTGACTGAATATTTGATTTACTTTTTATTTTAATATAAATCTAACAAATGAAGCAATATTTTATTGCTTGCGGTTTCCTAAGGTCTTAAATTATTATTGCCACAAGTTTTAACCATTTTAAATGGTTTTTTTTTTTTGTCTCACTGCGGCCAACTAATTTTCGTTCCAATTAGACACAAAAAAAAAATGCTTGAATGCGCGACGTATGCCCAGAGAACAAAAAACCCTGTATTTGAGCACAGCTCCCACTATTTGATATCGATGTTTGGTGACGGATATCGATGTTTTCTCCGCCATTAATCAAAGCGCAAAGCTAATTAACATTTTTTTGAAGTGAAAGCTTTGCAGGCTCGGACTGAGCTTGGACCCGACATCCTTGTTTACAGTGTACAATTCATATATGTTTATTATAATAAACTACATGTATGAACTCTCCCCTCTATCCAGATGATATTTTTACAGGTTAAATTTATCTAATACACATTTATAACGGTATTTTTGTTTCGTGTATTTGGAGGATCCCGAATATTTACTTTGTAGCTTTCCGCATTTTACAATCACCTAAAAAGCAAATACCGTTATAAAAAGCGTTATAAGGCTAAGAGCAGATTTTTTTTTACCACTTCGATCTGCATCTAAAGAATTTTAATATTGGAGTTATTTACAACAATTTTACCATCAGATCCTGAAAAATACTTGACAATTGTAGAAATGTACGAGAAACCCTTAGAATAATAAATGTAAACAACAATAGAAATAATTTTCTTTCCTTTTCCTTTGTTACGTTTTATTTATCTGTTGGTTTTTTTTTTTAGCAATTCTTTTTTTTTTGTTGTTTTTGTTTTATTTTCATACCCAACAATTTGTTAAATTTGTTCGTTTATCGTTTGCATTTTTGAATTTATATTCGCATTTTACTAGAAGCAAAGGATTGAGTTTTGCTTGATCCTTTGGTTCTTCCATTTATTCATTCTATTTACTTTTTGTTTCATTTTTTACATAAAATTAACTTTTCAAGTAGGACTTTTGTTTGCTTTTTCATCTCCGTCTTCCTATTCCTTTCATAATTTGTGTTTTTTTTTTTTTTGTTGCTTACGAATATAAATATATAATTTAATAAATAAGCATTATTTTCCTTTTTTATATTTTCTTATCGTTTCCATCTCTCTCTCTCTCTCTATATCTCTTTCTCTTTCGTTTGAGTGTGTTAAAATTATTATTTTAAACAAATGCAAACTGAAAACTAAAAGCAATCTAAATGCATGCGGCATGCCTTTCTTATTCGCTTACAAACATTTTCACATTTTCTTTTTAAATATTTGTTCACTTCATCATTCTAGTGGTTTTTGTTTTTGTTTTTTTCTTATTATGGTTAAAAAAAAAAAGATTTGCATACGTTTTATTCCATTTTTCGTTAATGTTGTTGTTTGTTTTTCTTTTCTTTTACAATAACAATATTTGCGCTTAATTTTGGAACATTCGACTAACTTATAGTGTTTCTTATTTTCATTGTTTTATTTTTCATATTTTCTTATTGGGGTTTTTGTTGTTGTTTCTTTATATATATATATATATGTATATGTATATAGGGACTTAGATTACAAGTTCTTTCAGACCCAACTACAAAAAAGTAATTTGAAGAATATGCTAACCAATATAGTTAGATATATATAATTATATACTTATATATAAATATATAATTTGCTTTTCTTTTTCTTCTATTGGAAATTTGTTGTAATTTTTGTTTGTTTCTGTTTCTTCCTTTTGAAGTTTTTGGTTATATATCTATTCTCTATAAATCTGAGCGGCGGTCTGAAATTTACTGAGAATTTTACTAAAATTAGTAGAGAGAAAAATGTGAAAAAGTGGGCATAAAATTTATAGAGAAAATTCCATCTGAGTAAAAAAAAAATTGACAACAAACAAAAGTAATTAAATATATCTATATAGAACCGAAATGGGAATTACAAATAAATTTAGAATAGCTGTCAATAATTTTAGAAGTAATAAACAAAAAAAAAAAATATATATATATATAGATTCACATATATATATAAATAATTAATGACATTAGAAAGATTTTGGGCTTTTAAAACACACGCCACCGGGGCAACTTGATCAATTGTAGTTAGTAGTTGGCCAATTGGATAGGAATTGGCTTGGAGTTCCCCCAGATATTGGCAATTAACGTATCGTATAACGGTACATTTCAATTGTTAACACCCTCGTTTTGGTTCAAAATCGAAAGAGATAATGCACTAGCATCGTTGTCCAGGATCACAGATACCACTACGATTATACACACGTATCAAAATATATTATACATACATATATTCGCATGATCGAACTATATATGCATATATATATGAATTCTGAACATCTCTTAAGACCTTGAGTGAACTTTTTAGCCGTTTACTAAATTGCTACAAACTCTTACAACGTCTATGAGCTTGTTAACTGTTTATTTAAAGCATGAAAATTTCATCAAAAGCTGGCTTTTTGATTCTAATTCTGTTTGTTTTTCCTTTTGGCCTTATTGATGTTTTCGTTTTTGTTCTGATTTAAGCGATTTTCATTCGATTTTTCTATGTACATGAGAATTATGAGTGCAAAACAAAATATATATGTAAGCTAGAGCAGCAAAACTATCAAGAATTTTGTTTTAACTTTAATTTAAGTAAATTTTTAGCATTTAGTTGTCAAATTACATTTGTTATAATGAAATTGAGAGTTTATTTTTATATTATTGTTGGTTTTTTGTTGAATTTTTCCATTGCAAATTGAAATTTTGTCTCAAAGCAACAAACTTGGAGCTTTAGAAATCGCATTAGATGGACAATTTGCGGTTTTTTTCTGTTAGTTTGTTGCTTCTTCGTTTTGTTTTGGGAATAAACTCGATTCAATTGAACGAAGAATGCAAAAAGAAGGAAAGGGTATTTGTTTACAGAGAGTTGTCAGATCTCTTTGGAATTTTCAAATATTTCATACAATCTACTGATAATTTTGCAGCCCTATTACTCAGTTCTAAGCCCGCTCTCCTGCCCAAGAAAACTTTACGCTTATAATTAAACATTCCGGAAACTTTCCACGTGCGTCTGTTTGTCAATCCGTCCGCCTGTCCGTTGTTGTCCGTGTGTGTGGTTGTGGTTGTGGTGTTGCGGCCAGCCCCGACAAAATAATGTTAAAATTAAAAAACAACTTGTACACTGCCTGCCTACATAAATAATTGTATGTCCTTAGCCGTTAATGTGGGGTGATAGTGGGGGGTGGAGGAGGAGAAGGAGGGGCAGAGTCCTCTGGGTCCTTAAGTCCGTCGGTTAGCTCCGGTCTCCGGTTTACTGCGCTTTGGTTTTACGCAAATAGGCAGCATTCGCCTGATCATCAACAGCTCCCAGCAATTTCGAACTAATCTCCTGTGGGCTATTCGATTGCTTAACCGCATTCTGGGCGGCCAACGAGGCGGCCATGCGACGACTCTTATGGCCACCGGGTGATAGGTACGCCTTGTAGAAGAAGCGCGCGAATAGCACAAAGTAACTGAAGTACATGGCAATGGACAGATTGATGTTGCGCTGCGATATATTACATGACTGGGTGCCATGGGTCTTCAGGAATCCATTGGCCCACACATTGATGGCGCACCCGATGATCATTTGCGTCAGCTGCAGTGAGGTGATGATCATGGCGATAAAGCGAGGCGGATTGAAGCGGGCCGCCTTCAAGGCATAATAGGAGTACATCACGGAATGCACACAGTAGTTCATCACAATGAACCAGCGCGCCGAGCTGGTGTATTCGGTGTAGCTGAACCACGAGTAGATCAGCACGGTGATGTGGTGATACCAATGCAGGAAAATCAATGGCTGTTTGCGCAGCACAATGAATATCGTGTCACCCAGCTCCGGTAGCTTGCTTAACACAAACAGCCAGGTCCAGAAACCGCACACGCGATCTTGTTCAATATAGCTAAAGAGACAGAGAGAAAGAGAGAGAGAGATTATTATCCGGTCACTGATCGATGTGTGTATTTCAAAATTGCATATTTTTCTGAGCAAAAGTTTCAGGTTTCAACAACCTTGATAAACAATTCCTCTTCACACACACACGACGACACACGACGACACACACTCACCTGGGCACACACACGGAGTGGAAAAGTCCATAATGACGCAGCACGTGTATGAGTTCAGGTGCTGTGCGAGCAGCTCCCATAATGCTGAACATGGCCAGCATTGTGTTCCATATGATCAGAGGTCCGCGCAATTGAAATCTGCAATCAATACAAGCGAATGGAAAGATTTTTAGTCAAGGATCATTTGGTTTTGAATTGTAGATTTATCATATTTACACAGACACAGAGTAAATGTTTGTAAATAGTTTCAATATTTATATTTAAACTAAACTACGACTGTAAGAAGAGTCAAAGTTCAAGTTTATTTGTTGGCTAGGAGGAGGAGGGATCGTCGTTGTTTGTCTGTTGTGTGCAATTTCAACTATATAACTAAAGGTCACCATTAGCCTAACACACACAGACACACACACACTTGAACATACAAGTAAATAATCCAAATGCAAACAAAAGCACAAATTGAGTAGATACATATGTACATATATGTATATATAGTATAGTGAGTGTCTGGTGTAGATAGGATCGATTAGAGTTGCCTCCCTTTTACACTAGACAACACAGATCATGCTGTTGTCACGCCGCGACACTTTGTTTCGATTATCAAATATCATGATTTGCAATCATTCCATTTGATTTATTTCTCGCTCATTGAGCCTGATCGCGCGATGCAAGATCACGCCAAGAGATTAACCAAATAATTATGAGGTCATTCATAGATGATAAGGCTATATGTTTAGCAATACCCTTCAATGTCCTTCACCAGCAGGTGGGAGTGAATGCGGCGTGTCATGTCTTTTGTTTCGGTCGATCATCTTTCCTCCCCTTGCCTCATTTGCTTTCAATCGTTAAGGCATTTTGCTGTCCCCCCCTCCGCCAAAAACATGTTTCGAATGTTAATCAGTTGTGAATTTCTTCCGACAAACTATGAACATACAAACTTTATATGTATATGTATGTATAGTCATTTTTACAGACAGAAAAGTTTGCCGGCAAATGACTCAAAAGGCAAAAACTGTCGAGGGGTGTGTTTGTGTGTGTGTGTGTGACTCAATTATCAAAAACCAGAAATTTGAAACAAATTTGAGAGACAGAACCCCATAGACCGAGACGGAGACCCAGACATTGATTTGCTAATCAAATCAGTCAACGACTTTATGTGTAATCAAAATCTTAGAAATTGCCTTAATCTGCAATTAAAATACAATAGAAAATAATTGAATTTCTAAGCAAAAAACGAAATCAAACTAAAATAAAAAAAAACTCTTATCAACAAATTAGTCATAAAAAACAATTCGAATGTGTGATGTGATTTCCCCCTTATCTAACATGTGGCATGGCGTGGTTTCTAGCGATAGACGACGCCGACTGCCCTCCCTCCCCCCTCCCCATAAACCATCATACACATTTCTAATGGGTCAAGAGCAAAGCTCTCAACACATGGGCAGTTTGCCAAACAATATTCATCCCGAACCTGGGTCAAGTATTGTATAATATTTATAGATCGAACAACACAGATGACAAGAAACAACAGGAAAATTGTCGCCGTTTTTGTGGTGGACAAGTGGATGAAGTTATGGTTAATTGTGACTCAATGTGTTATGTGAGTCAGTCCAATTGGTCAATCAATAATATCATTATACATCCCATTATAAAAAGATAAGAGGGCAAAATATTGTTTTGTGATCGGTATCAACAAATTTGGTTTTTAACTTGCCACACACTAAAAAGAAACTAACCCAAATGTGCTTAGTTACTTTCTCTAACGACTTTTAGGCGACGCTGGCTAAGAAACAGCCACAAATGTGATTCTCATGGTTATTGTCACCGTTTTAGTTAATGGAAACAATTAAGCTGCGGAAATGTTAAGGAATTTGTTTTTATTAAACACAATTAAGATTCACGGCGATTTCATCATTGTTGAGTCCACTGTGCCACAAGCGAGCAACGGTTCTACAGAGTAGCAGTTGCATATGAGAGCTTTTATTATTTTTCCGCTTGCTGCTCCCCTTACAATTCCCAAATGGTTCTAGCTTGGCCAGCATCAAGTACATTCAATTTGCTCCGTACAAATTCGTGCCTCAAACTAATGAGTAAGGAAAACCAATTCGCCTTGCTAATCGCTCGGCAGTTTGGCTTCTAAAAGGCAATGGAATGCCGTGGGATGTTGTCATCCTCGACATTTCTTTGAAGCTCAAATTTTTGCATGGGCACAGGTCGCCCCCTTTATTGTGTTTTTGCTGTGGGGACTGCGTTCGGTTGGGCTTTGCCGGGGAAGGAACCTGCATGGAGCACCTACTTTTGTGTTCCCGCAGGGGAATTCCCAGCTTGGCTCTTCTTGGATGTTTTCTCTGCTGGTGCGTGTGTGCGTTTGCAAAAAGCAAAAAGGGTCGTTTGCGATCTGCCCAACTAAATAATTAATTATGAAGAAGGAAAAAAAACAACACAACACAGACGGCCGAGGTTTGGCCGTGTCCGTCCCAACTTTCTTTCAACTTGGTTTTCACTTTGCCAAGAGAGATTGCATAAGTTATAAGAGAGAAAAGTAGAAAAAGTAGTTAAAAAGGCCACCAGAGAGAGAGAGTGAGATAGCATGGCTAATGCCATGACAGTGAGAGAAAAAAAACCGGAATTGTTTTGTTTTTTTTATGTTTCTTTTTGCAAAAATGAAATATGTAAACAAATGTTCGTATTATGCAAGGCGACATAACCAACAATTGATTGTAAACAAAAAGCAAAAAAGAAACATAAAATAGCTTTGTTGGCCAACTGATTCGCAACACTGTTTCGCCTTTTGTTTTCATCGCATTGCGTTTTGTTTATTATGGCCAACGTTTTTTTTTCATTTCTTTTCCTTAATTTTTCTTGGAACTTGGCAAACCCTTCACCCTGCAATACCCCCAGGATACCTATGAATATTTCGCCAAATTAACTAATTTTAACAACTGATTGCAGCACTCAATTCGAAAGGGTATTGAACTTTTGAGTTGACATACATAAAATCATACGAAGAGGTATATGGAAAGTCGGCCAGACTTGACTTTTTGTTTGGCAACCTTTTATCATTTTAGTTTAGTGTTTCGTCCATTTGTTGATAATTATTATTCATTATGCTGTTTTAACTTATTAAACTGGCAGCTGTCATTGACCAAGTTATAGTTTTTTTTTTCTTCTTTTTGGCATACATAAATTGTGAAAGCATTTTTTGTTGTGTTGAATGTTGCAGATTAACCAAATTAATTTTCATATTTAAAATGCAAATTTCTCGTTGGGCTAAAGGCTAATGCATGACCAGTTCAGTTGGCAAGTGCATTATAATATTATATATACCTGTGCAACGTGCCCGATTTACGATTCATAATCTTGAATAACAATTCGATTTCTAATTTGGCGACCATTTTGTAATCAAAGCGAATCTAGATCTTAATATCAAGGATCCACTACTAAAAGTTAAAAAAAAAAATCAATTTTCTAAGTAAAAGTTTACTAATTCTCGTATTCAAAAGTATTTTAGAAGCTTTGCTACTTCTTTGATTGGACGATTTCACTGTTGCTATATAAAATATAGGCAAACTTTATATAGGTATACAAATTAGATCTGACAGTATCCATACCCAGCATTTGTTTTAACCGAAATTACCTTGATGAGTCTGTCTTAGGACCTCTTGAAAAAGAAATCACTCTGGATCTAACTATGAATGACTCTAAAACAAGTTGAGAACTATTCAAAATCTATGTCTAGAATACAAATAATGAAAAATGTTATTTCAAAATGAAACTAGACGGGGTTAAGAGTCAAAAAGGAGTCAAAACTCCTGATTAAATGGAAGGGGTTATAAGCAGACGTGGTTAGATTGGGCCACCATTTTGTCCCGACAAAGGAGATATTTATTCTCATTTATGAATACTTCATCAGAATCAAAAAAGATTCGTTTGCAATCAAAAGTTCTATAAGATGCTGGATAAGATGTGGTCAATTGTTTAAACATATTTGGTGAACTTCAAAATAAATTTCGAAAATTCACACATATTTTTAATGGCCTATTTATCTATTCTATTTTGTGACTAGTTTATTACAAAATGTGTTAAAATGGTCACTAAAGAAGCTAAAATTGAATAAGTAATAAGCATTTTTATTGAGATCTTTGTTGTCGCTTTTAATACAAGTCTTAATTTTTATTTTTGGTGTTTATTCAATTTCTATGTGAGAGAAGAAAAATAAGAAGCTCACCAGATTCTAGTTATTCTAGTTATATTGTTAAGTTTGTTTGTTAAGAGAACCCATTTAAATATCAATCAAGGAGTTTTTATTAACTCTTTAAGCTGCTGACTAACTATTAGTTAGTTGGGGCTTTTGTGGCAATTGGTTGAAGTTCAAGTCGAAACGCAATCATTTTCGTTACCAACTGAGAACATTTCCAATTGCTAACGATACAATTTGAACGACGAAGACGGTGGACAGGTGGGCAGCACCTGTGATTCTCAAAATGATAAGCGTTTGCGCTTAGCCACTTCTCTAACATTTATGGCTCTATTTTGCTGCTTTTGTGTTTTGTTTTTGGCAAAAGGGCAAAAACCTCAGTGAGGAACAAGTTGGCAACACAAAAGGTAAACCCAATTTTGGAAACAAGTTATATGAGACGATCGGTCGATCGATCGATTGATCATTCGTTTGTTCGAACGGTAACGAGTCGAGTCGAATCGAACGATTGAAACGACGAAAACAGGTGGAAAGTAAAAGTGTGTAAAAAAAGTGGCGTGATCTTTGGGCATGGAAAAAGATGCTACGTGACACAGATAGAGAGAGAGAGAGGGAGAGAGAGAGAGAGAGGGGGAAGAGAAAGACTAGAAATTGATGGTAAAAGAAAGGGTCCAAATAAAAGCTTTGAAAGAGAGCTTTTTCTTGTGATGCTGCGCTGCTGGCTAACTAAAACAGGCAAAGATCAAATTTTCTTTTCGTTAATGGGGCGACTTCTTTTTGATTTGTCAATATTTAAATGACATACTTGTCCCCACTTCTCTCTCTCTCTCTCTCTCACTCTCTCTCTCTCATTCACAGAGACTTTTAACTGGGTTAACTGTTTAACTAAGTCAAATACAGACAAAATTTCACTTTCAACATTTTAGCCAAAATGTAGACGAATATATATTAGGCTAGAAAGCAAAGTTTAGAACAACGACAATTCGATCGGACATACTAGACCTTCAAATACCCTTTGAATGAATGATAATTACACGAATTAGAAAATATTTCAACGCCTTTCTTTTAATTATTCTGACTCTAAATCTAAAAAGAAAATGTATACCATATATACAATATTGTTTATAATTAACAGCGGGAGAAAAATAGACAACAAATTCACGGAAAGACCTAAACTGTGATCCAGAGAAGTTTGTAATGATATGTAATTACTTATTAATTACTTAGTATTTGAACTTAACTCACGCAAATTCCCCTTTAAATTGCAAGTGCAAGGGTTTATTTTTTAATTAGATATGTTTAGATATTAAACAAGTTGCAAATAACATTTCCGCCTCTTCTATCGATTTGCTCCACTGTGCAGATTGGTATTTGTGTGTGTGTGTGTGTGTGTATTTGTGGCACGTGTGTGCGGTGCTCAACCCACTCTCTAAGCAGTTATGTGTATTGTATTATTTCCCTTGCCCTTCTGTCCCCTCCCCCATCCTCTTAAACTAAACGTTCGTTAGTCGCTGTTCACACACGCAACAAACAATTTTTCTGTTTTTTTTTTTCCTGTTTTATTTTGAGCAAAGTCCGAGAAAAAAAAAGGAAGGAAAGAAGAAGACAACATCTTCTACACTATACAAAATGATTTGCATATTACATATTAACATGTGAAAATGCCTACAAAGTGGGGGCGTGTGGGCGTGGTCCGAGTGGGTACAGAATGTTGAGATCATGAAACACACAAAAAGTAGAAAAAGTAACAACAAAATTAAAAAAAAACCCAACCACAAGTATTAGAGGTAGGCAAATAAATATTTACTGAGTTTGGGATTCGGGTAACTGATTATACATATACTAAGTTATACTACTGTATACTATAGCCAAATCGAGGTAATCACTGAAATGGGACTTTTCTGCTTTTTGCGTTTCAAAAAGTATGATGAAATTTAGAAATATATTTTGACAACTTTTAACATTGATTTTAGTGCCGATTCCCGATTTGAATTCCGTATAAATTGGTTTGAATGTTGTTTTTGAAAAAGAAGATATTTCTGAGATATTTCTCGATCGATAGTTTCTTTTGTTATGATAGTCCTATTCGAAGTTGATTTCAATTGGGCTATGAATAGCTTTATAACCAAGTTCGCTTCTTGTGGCTTTCTAATTGAGGACCTTAAGTTCATAGCTATATCGACTTGGCTTCTCCCGCTGATCAAGAGAACTTTCACGTGCATATATGGGATCGAAAACGTCGAGAGTTGACTCTAACTCTCACTCTTACTGAAAACAAGTCCTTTGGGCCTTTCAGAACATGTTTTGTGTTGGCTGGTGTTAGCCATAAGCATGGCAAGTGTAACGTATGGACAATCATTCCTAAATATGTATTTGGAATGTTCATACCTAAAGTGAATGTCCTGGGCAGACACACAAAGTTTTTACTGTTTTTTGCTGTTGTTATTGTTCGGTTTGGTATTCCCTGTTGCCAACCGGCCGGCAACACACCCACTTCTTGCATGTCTATACATATGTACATATGTATTGTTACCGTTATACGGTTATGTCTCTATGTACTCTACCCACAAACATACATGTGCATATGTGTGTATGTGTGTGTGTATGTACATCGTATCGACATGTTTGCAGTTGCTCCAAAAATTTTAATGACCAATGAAAAATGAAAATGACAACAACAACAGAAAAAAAGGTAACCCCGTTAAAACATCAAGTATTTATTCGATCTTCCTTTGGCCCCCCCCTCTTTCTCTTCCCCTCCTATGGCATATTTATATATTTTGTGAATCATGGGGCCTCTAAATGATATCATAAACAGCAATTACGCCAGCCCAGTAGGGGCACAACAGCCACAGAGTCAAAGAGGCAGAGTCAGAGAGTCGGTTTGTGGCGTGTTTTGGTTTGGCTACCCCTGATAAGGCGGCATAATATATATGTATGAATCTTATATATATATATATATACATACATCCATATGTATGTACATATGTATGCCATGCATTGAGTGATGGCATGTTTTCTATTTAGCTGGAGACACAGTCTGTCTAGGGTTAACTGATAACGTTTGCCTACTACCTTGTCCAAATGCTTCTACTACTACCTGCTCCTCCTCCTCCTTCACCTTTATCAATGGGGTATTTAGTATCTACTAAGCATCTAAGATTTGCCGTGAGTAGAGATCTTTAGTTATCTCATATGTACACAGAATTTGTGATGGTTTAAAAAAATGAAAGCACGTGGAATACGTAATACATATTTTTTTTTCTCAGATTCTCTTATAATGCAAAGTGGACACACTGAGACACAGACTGAGACTGAGACTGAGACTGAGACAGAGACAGAGACACAGATTTTAATTGATTGAGTGCCGCAGACGATTTTCGAATCGTTTTCTCCATTTTAAGTGACAAAGTAATATTTGCAGAGTGTGTGCGTGCATGTATTTTGTTGTTGTTGTTGTTATTGTTGTTGTTGTTGTTTCTTTTAGCCATAATTCACACCTTTCTGTACTGAGACCCGCGCGTTTGTTGTCTGTTGTCTCACTTTTGTAAATATTGAAAGTGTAAAGTACAACTAACAAAACTTTTCTCTCGAGACTCGTGTGTTTTAATAACTAAAAATAGGCGACAAGCCTCTATTTTTTCCCCCTTTTGAATCAACGTGGGGGAGACAGAATATGATCAAGCCAAAATATTAAATTGATGAACAAGAACAACAAATTCTTGCCATAAAAACAACAAAACAGTTGAAGAAGAAGTTGACGTTGTTTTTGCGCTTTCTGTCTAGAAATCTCCACTTGTTTTTGTAAATATTTCATCTCGGGGATTTCGAGAGTCATTAATATTTGAAATCAACGTTTGAATAACACAAATTTGTTGAAGTTTATCTCATTGCCAGCAGTTTCAAGTAAAGGCCACACACAATTAGCTAATTTTTCAAAGTAGTTCTAGAAAGTTTTTGCAATAATAGCTACGAAAGGCAATTTCGTTATTTTTTTTCGCTTTGTTTTTTGTTTTTAGTTGTTTTCAAATAAAGTTTGCAAAGTTGTATGCAAAACAGCAATTGCCTGCCTGGCCACTTGATTTGAATCTTTGCCATAGCGCCAAAAATGGCATGTCATAAGCGGAACGAACTCAATTTGGCAAACTTAAAAAGCCAATGACGACAATTAGAAATGGAGAGAGAGCGAGAGAGTGAGTGAGAGAGAGAGAGAGAGAGAGAGGGGCATATGGAATGATACCAACTGAAATTGTCAACACGAATCACAAACGAACCACACATTGAATTGAATAATAATCTCGTACAATCAGGCAAATACAAACGATTGACATTGACTGACGGAAAATTGCAACAATTTCGTTAAATGTGGGTGGGGCGGGGGAGTAGAAATTATCTAGGGCAACAACAAAAAGGGACGACATGATAGTAAAGAAAGTAAGTAATAATAATTACTTAATTGAACTTACTATAATGGACAAACGTTTCAATATTGGCGAGTAAAAAGTGTATAATGGTATCAAATACTTGATTAACGGTAATACTATATAATTAGAATAAAAATCTGCTCCTCCTCCTCCCCCCCCCACACTTTTTCTTTCTTTGTGTGTATAACTCGACAGCTGCTATGAATTACAATTATCGTCATCACATAGTCGTCGTCGTCGTCGTCGTCGTCAGGCGATGCAAAGTGAGTGAATGAAGTCAGCAGCACCACCACTAGAATCATCATTAGATGACGACTGGGTAGGCTGGCAGTTAGGCTGAAAACCACTGGGAACACCAGCTGCTGGTGGTGCTTCCCTCTTTGCTTGCCTTCCTGTGACTGACCATGTGGGCGTCCCATTTAAGTGAGATTTGTGCTTTTAATTAACGAAAAATTTACATAGAATTATACAAAGTTGTGTATATGTATGTGACACTAACTGACTAACTGACCAACTGACTGACTGACTGACTGACTACTAGGGTAAGGTGGTGCTGCTTAGGGTTCAAGGTTTTGCTCGAATAATAAAAATAAGAAAATATATACATATAAATGGAAAACTACTGTGTGCATACGATTGCAAATTGTTGGTAAAACACATGTCGTTTTTGGTCTTTTTGGCCCCCAACCTCCTTCTCCCCCCTTAACCATTCCATTCCCATTCTTCCGACTTTAGCTAGAAAAGAATAAAAGTGTAAAAGAGATTGAATTATGTCTCTCACCTCGGCCGATTTAGCATAAAATGCTGACCACCAAATATCACAGCCATATAGATACCGCAATAGTAGAATACCCAAGTCCAATTCTCCAGCATCCATTTGCGTGTGCGTTGATGTATGAAATCATTCTCGAAATCAAATATATACGAATAATTGGGCGTTACACTAATGTCCATATTGATCATTGTGATGATAGTTTATGTGTATATAGGAGACAGAGAGACGGAGAGATGGAGCAGGACAGAGGCTGTGATAGTATTATTATAAGGTGGTGATGGTGGGTCGGTTGCTATGCTGAGATTAGAGTTGACTTGAGGTGATGACTACTGTTTGGCGCAAGCTAAAAATAAAGAGAAAAAAACAAATGGAATACGTTTCAAAATATGTATAAACATTTTGTTTCTATATATCAACATTTGCATATGCACTATGTATAGGGAAAGCAAAGCAACAATAACTTATGCAAACACTCACACACACACACACACACACACCAGAAGTGTGTCTTCAATTTGTTAAACATTCACACGGTTTATAGGTCAATATACACTTGGCAATTTATGTCAATACAACATTTTAGTATTTACCACAAATTTGATTTCTGTTGATGGTCGATTATTTTGTACTTTCGATTTGGTAATTATATTTATAAGTCCAGAAATTATGATCGAAACAAAAATGATGAATTTTTTCAAAACAAAACAAAAAAGAACAAGAAACAGCAAAGAACCCAAACAAAAACAAAAACACAAAAAAGAATTACCAAAAATGTTTTATCAATATTAGACAATTTTGTACTGTTTTGAGGTAACTTGGATATTTGACTACTTATCAATTGGATCTGATTTGAAACTTTGACAATTTTAGACATTTTCAGTTTTGTATCCTGTAACTATTATTCATCTCAGTTTACTTGTGTGCTAAAGGATAAAGATCCTTAGTAAAGATCCTGGGATATCCTGTGAATAACCCAAGCAGCTCTTGATTGATGATGGCTCGTTACGCGATAAGTTGATATCAGTCACGGTTTTTTTTTTTTTTTTTGGGGTTCAAATTGGCACAACTCTTGACGTTTTTTTTTATGTGCCTCAATTTATTATCTTTATTAAATTTTTTGTAGTTTTTCTTATTGTTTCACATAAACCTGTAAGGTGAAATTTCACATTAAAGCGGAACATTTTGTCGCATAATTTTCAGAGCTTTGGATTCAAGCCAGAGAGAGAGAGAGGATGAAAGAGAGAGCAATAGGTGACCTTCCCTAGTTTGTTACGACTCGACTGCCACCCTGTCCACACACCACTCATTTCTCCAACATATACACTCACACACATACGCACACACACACACACACTTTTTTTCCGTTTCCACCTTTTTACATTGATTTTGCAAGCAAACTTTTCATTTCCTTTTCACATCTTGTTTGTCTCGCTCTTACTCTGCCGACTGTCTGGTTGCATCTGCTGCTGCTGCTGCTGCTGGTGTTCCCCATTCATGAATGGGCCGCACGCTTTGTCTCTTCCTCTTCCGTTTTTCACACCTCGTGCCACGACCGTCGTTGCTTGCTTGCCTCGTCCTGCTTATGCTTCCATCTTGTTGTATTTTTTTTGTCATTTTATCTGCAACTATTGCATCAAAAATCTTGTAGATACACAAACAATTGCTTGGCTATGATGGCTGCGACGGGGGTGGTTGGAGAGAGGGGTGCGAGCGAAAGAGAGCCGTTAGTCTGTGGCGGCCATGCTTTTTGGTCATTCATTCATTTGACCAATTTATCAATGCTCGCTCGCTCTCTCTCTCTCTCCTTCTCTCTCTCTGTCTCTTGCTTGAGTCTCGTGTGATTTTAGCCGGCAACTGTGGCAGCGGCGGCAACGGCGGCTTCAGCGGGTGTTAGACAGGTGCCGGGTGGCCGTAGCAGAAGAAGAAGCAAATTATTTGAATGCCTAATTGCATGCCAGACACGCGACAACACACACACACACACACACATTCACAGACTCGCACTCTCACTCACATATGCATGCCCAGGTAATTTCATTTGTTGTAAGCTTCGCTTTGGTTTGAGGGCAGCGACAGCGCGTACCAAAGCTTTTTTTTCTTTCTTTTTACTCATTTATATATCCGGTTTTTTGCGCTTTCAAAAAACAACAAAAAAAAGCAACAAATTTCTAGTGAAATTTTGTTTTTTTTTTTTTGTGGGGAGGTGCAGCAGTGGCGGCAGCCTCCTCATCTCGTCTCATCTCCTCATCCTTTATATGCTCTACACGCGTTTCCTTCTCCATGTAATCAATAAAGTTTTTTTATGATAAAAATACCATGTGAAAATCAGCAAAAAAAAAAAAAAAACATCCAACCAAAAAAAAAAAATTTCTTCTCTCTCTTTTTCACTCTCTCTCTTTGGGAGGCGGCAGCAGCAACCACCACATACGCACACAAACACACAACAGGAAAAACATTCGAAAATTCTGATTGAACCCGGACACTGAATATCACTTAATACTACATGAAAGAATTTCCACTATTTTGACATAAAACACATAGCACTCTGCTAGGCTAATCACGGTCTTTAATTAGTTTAGATAGTAACTATCTGGTATTTACTTTTCTTGGGCCTTTTCTACTCTTTTTTTTTGCAATATCAATATGCTGCTGCTCCAAAACGGAAAATAACTCGCCCCAACCGCACGCGCTACACTTTTTATACGAACAACAACAGGAACGAATTCGCCGAGTTCGCTACATTCGCCGAGCCGTACCGATGTTTTCGCTCAGCCAAAATGAATATTTTCGCTCAGCCAAAATGAATATTCGCTTCAAAGCACTTGGAACTAGGTT
The DNA here is from genome assembly GCA_018150345.1 of Drosophila equinoxialis. NCBI lineage: Eukaryota > Metazoa > Arthropoda > Insecta > Diptera > Drosophilidae > Drosophila > Drosophila equinoxialis. The sequence continues at coordinate 4,179,597 of JAECWI010000868.1, read as the reverse complement.
CGAATTGTGCTCACGATTTGCAACAAACGAACAACAAAGCCTCCAATTCGCCCAATCACGATATTCGCCTGACTTTGCTTTAAACCATGTTCGAAAGCACAACTTATCGACTGTAAACAAATTTTATCGCACAGCTTTTCGATACCGCGCAATTTAAAATTTTATTCAGTTTATTACAGTCAAGTCTCGATAATTTGAAATGGCAATGAAAGAGGAATTTTTTTTTTTACGAATTACAGAGATTTTCGATTTACCAGGTTTTCAAAACCAACGATTTTTTTTCAACGGACGAACAGTTTCTTACGATATATTGAGGTTTTCGGGGTAAGAATTAACGAGACTCGACTGTAGTTGTATTTGAACTTTGCTTTCAATCGATTAAAAACTTTAACTCTTTATCCAGACATTTAACCAGAAGGCAACAGAGTAACTTGAAACTTTCAGATCGTTTTAACACAGTTTCACAAGAAACGAAAGTTTCCCTTCCATTAAATACGTATTACTGATTCATTTTATATAGAAAAATACGTGTTAGAACATTTTCGTTATTTTCCATTCCTTTGTTTTCTTGGGGTTTGGTTTTCAGTTTTATTAACTTAACGCTCAGGTGCATAGCATATACATATACATACATATAGAATAATAATGAGAATGATATCTGATCAGAGTTTTAATGAGAATATATGCAATTCGGACATAAGAACTACTTAGCATCTAATTCATATACGGTTAGATCACAGTTTGGGGTATTTTCATTTTCTGATTTTGGAAAGCTCGAACTAATATAGGGCCATGCCCGAGACATTTTCGGATAGTATCATCTGCTGGACATCGCTAAAGACATCACGAATGCATCGTGTATCTGTGGCAACTGTGAAATGATAATAGCATTCTCTCTCCGTTGAGCTGTAGTCCGTTTGATTCCTTGAATTCCTCTTAAACGGTTCCTGGGTGATATCCACCATCTTTTGTTTTATAAACATTTTTGTCCAATCGCTCTCATCGAATAAATTGTTCTGCTGGCGACGACTTTGGAACTCTTCGAATTCGGGAAAATAGTCAACAATATGCTTGCCGGCACGAATTTTCCGTTCCATAATGTCATACTTGTTGAGGAAGACAATTAAACCGGCAGAGGATAGGAAACGATTTTGCCAAACGGCTCGAAACAATTTCAGGGCCTCTTGCAAACGATTCTGGGTGGGATCTTCGCGTAAATTCTGATCGAATTCACTGCACGAGATGAGAAAAAGTACAGCCTGAATGCCCTCAAAGACTTGAATCCATTTATTCCTCTGATCCCGCTGGCCGCCAACATCGTACATCCGGAATTCCTGATCACCACCACCCAAACTCTTGGGCAATGGGACACGGAATGTGATCTGTGATATGCCAGTTGTAATTTTTCGACTATGCAAAATGTCCTCAGTGCTGGGTATGTAATCCATATCGCTGATTCTCACAAAATTGTCCAGAAAACTAATGAAAATAATCAGAATTGAAACAATCAGTTAGTAACTATTCGTTTCGGGGTCAAGTCTATACTTACTATTTGGCACTATCCAGCAGGGGAAACTCATTCGAGCGATTGTAGCATGAACGTATGCCCACATCATTCCATAGGGCCATGACATGATCACAGTATTCCTGCAAATAGAAGAGATAATCTATCAGTTAGCCAAATGTTTTTATGTTCTCTGACTTATTTTGAATATTACTCATAAAGATTTCATGAATGAATGGAAACAAAGCTATATCTTATCGCCCGCCAATGACTACAATGAATCACCCCATTAACAACAAGACTAAGGTAAGGAGGAAAGTTCAGACACTAGTGACGAAAGTGCATAGTTGGAAAGCAGAAACAAAATGCCTTAACTCAAACCTCCCAAACACACTTGTTTAGGAAAGTTTTTATTCATTTTTGTTGTTGTTCTGTTTTTGTGTTCTTTAGAACACATTCCAATCAATCAAAGATAAGCACAAACCACCATCAATTGATCTGACTGACTGACTGACTGACTAGCTGGCTACACATATAACGCACACGATTTCTGACGCAAAGCCTAAAGTATTTCAAAGTCATTTATATTTTTTTCCTTTGGCTTTACGCTTAAGTGCATAGTTTTTTTTTTCCTTTGTCGTTTTTGTTTTCTTTGGATAAGATATAGACTTCTAATGCATGGCTTTAATGCCTGTCACGCCTTACCTCACTCATATAGTCGGGGGCCAACGAGTCCAGGGATAGAATATAGTCGGCACTTCGTTCGGTACTCCGGCTACCAAAGCCAATACCCAACAAGGTCATTTGTCGCACTAATTGTATGATCGAATCGTGGATATTCTGATAAATTTCAGGAATCTTTTCACGTCTTTCACTGCAAAAGAATGAAATGTGTAAACATTTGCCACCTATTGAGGATTTTGAAATACTCACTCATCAGTAAATCCATTGATATGCAATATTCTCATCTGTTTGATAATTGTCGTCTTGCCCGATTCGGCTGTGCCCAGTAAGAGAATTTTAACTGGCATATCCGTGCTATTCTTTTGCATATCCTTCATCATATGATGACGCACCACTTCGAGTTCTTCCTGCTGCATGGGTCTTGTTGTTTGTTTTGGCTGTTGGCGCAAACAGCGCAAAAGTCTGCAAAGAAAACAACAAAAAAAAAAAAACCGGGTTAGAAAGAAAAGCAAATTTACTTAAAAAAAGCAAAACAAAACTTCTGACTTCTAAGGAAAAATGCGACATTGTCTCATAGAGAGAAAGAGAGAGAGCGAGAGATGCCTTTGCCTTGGCATCTATATATAGAAATGTGCAAATGTTTGCATACAACTCTAACCAAAGATACGATGTTGTTATGTTTAATTAAAATCACACACCACCGAAACCGCCAACGCCAACGCAATAGATAAAACCGCAGAAAAGTTCAACCTTGGTGGCCGGAAGATCGAAGGGAGAGGGTCCCAGCCTTGGGGTATTACAAATACTACCCAATATAATAAAACATACTGTCTGGCTGGCCTGGTCTAAATTAGTCTGGTCTGGTCTGGTGTGGTCTATCTGACATCATTTACCCTTCCTATTGAAGTACAAACTTTAATTAAGGCATTAAAATTACTATACGTGCATATATAGGACGACAGATACCAAATCAATGGGGAAGATATATACATTTAGTGGTAGTAGATTTCAGATGGCCTCAATAAAGAACTAGTTAGCAAATATACTTACTTTCAGTGCGAGATCCAATTGGATCTTATTCGTATTCTTACTCAATATGTTGCATACTTTAGGGATTATTTGACTCATCCTAAGATGCGGTTTTAGCTATTGAGAACTCTCGATCGCCTTAAAGATATTCCTCCTGATAAGTTTTGCAATAGCTTTTATCGTATGTTAGTATATGGAAAATTTTTCACATGACCCTAAATACCAGACTAACCAGACTTTAGACTGCAATACATACATATATGGTATATAGGTATATATCGGGATTTTTATTGATCCGATCTGATATCAATTTGTTAAAGAAAGCAAAGCGAGTGGGCAGGGCGCCTTGCCTGCAATTTCAATTTTTATTTTACAACGGGGGCAATTCTAATTGGGCGATTGCCAAAAACTCGTGCTCTTCGCAAGAGAGTGAGACTGAAAAGTCTTATCAGAGAATTTTTGGCGCCCGCCACTCAAGATAAAATAACCGAAACCTTATCAGAACTGAGGCATCGTTAATTGGCGGCGCTCAATCGTTCACTTCGGGTTCGTTCTCTCTCTCTCTCTCTCTCTCTCTCTCTCTCTGTCATTTTGCCCACCTGAGTGGGTGTAAAAAAATGATGATGAAACCTGAGTTATGAATTATGTACTATTTCTATGAATTTGCTTTTACAATTTCTTTTTTTGGGGGAACTTTGGCGGGGCTTGTCTTTGAATAACCATAACCTACCATGGATGGAAGGGTAACATTTATGGATCACGTAGATCAATGAGTCAGTGAAATTTCCTAATTATGTGCGCGTATTATTATCGTCAATTTCCTTAACTAAATCTTGATTTTAACAGCCCTCATCATCACCCTGGTCAAACCCCCATATATTGTTATTGATATTGCCATGATTATCACCGTTTTACAAGAATAAATACCCGGCAGTCGTTGACCTCCATTTGGGGCTTAGTCTGGGTATATCAATTTCAATCAAGGAAGACCTTTAAAAATACAGTAACTAATTTTGTTTGTAATTTTGTTTATGACTAAAACAAATTTACAACACATTGTATTTAGTTGCCGACTTTTAGATGGACAGGTGCTCGGCTAATCTAAACAAATAACCATAAAGCCATATAATTTATTCAGGCAAAAAGTAATTAACTTTAGCCCGTGACTAATTTGTTATACCATGCGACATTTAGAGAAGCCAAGGAGCCAAAGTTATAGGCCTAAATCGGGAAATGAGTTTTGAAAAGGTCAATCGAATATTATCATCCAAATTGTGTGTCAGTGTGTGTGTGTGTAATATCAATGGTTTTGTATTACTGATACTGATATTGTATACCAAAAAAAAAAAAACAGTCGAAACAGAATTTTTCGAATCGTCGTTGTCAAGCGTTTTAACTTATCATGCTGATTTGAAGTCTTAACCTAATACCAATACTTGGGTAATTTCATTTTTTTTCCTTTTCGTTTTTGTTTCTTTCTGAAGGGTTTTGTTGTGAAAGAAACATTTTTGACCACCCAAAACATGTGAAAAGGTAATGGTTTTCTTTTAACAACTTCTTTCACCTTAAAATACTTATAAGAAGTAATTGGAATTGGATCAAATAATTCGAAGAGCTTTCCTGATGGTGTCAGTTCTAAGGAATCGATCTATAGTAGTCCCTAGTCTTTATTTCCATTTTGGAAGGACAATATATTAGTCTATAAAGTTCAACCTATTGAGACATAAGAAAGTGGGCAGGGTCAGGGATCGGATATATGTACCTGCCAATATGTTCAATTTGATGTAAACATAAAAGATCAGTTTTTGGATTAGTTTGATGGACTAAGAATAAGTTGAAATGTTTTGGTTCTCTTTAAATCAAAATTAAGATGGAATTTAAGTTTTATGTTTTGGTTTTGCTGGAAGAAATCAAGTGTTTTGTATTGATTTCTGGGATTAGATAGTATTATTCACAATCTATTTGTACTAACCTTAATTTCATTTTTTCTATTGTTTTATCAATTTTGATGGTTTTAAGTAAAAAATTGTGTGTTTGTGTAAAGATTTTCAATTTTAGTTCACTGCACTGCGGAATCCTAGCGATAAATATGAATGCTTGAAATTCCTTTGGTTTATTGACAGTTCTTGGTTATATTGTTTGATATTTATCTAGCACTTGAGTTCTGATTTCACTTCTTTTACTGCTTTTTGCAATAATAATATCCATTTGCTTTATGTATTACAAAAAAAACAACAACAAAAACAAAAATGCAAGAATGTGTGTTGTGGTATATAGGGAGGATCCGTTGACTGGGGATCGTTGATCTTTAACCGGCGACACGTCTAACACCGTTTTATGGTCTCACAACACTGAAAGTCACAGCTAACGGAACATTTTCTTAAATATCAGTTGGCCCCCCAACCAAAAAAAGTGACACACATAGAGATAGCCACCTGAATACGAAAGAGACAGCGAGTGAGAGAGCAAAAAAGAGAACAGAGTTAAAGAGTTGAGAGCGGGAGACTGAGCGCCAGCACTTGAATGTCACAATGAGCACAATGGGGAGATAAATAGAGAGAGAAAGAGTGAGAGAGGGGGGTAGGGAGAGAGGACTAATCGCGAATCGTTTGTTAATTGCTTGTACGGGTGTTCAAAGTAAGAATACAATGATAAGATAACAAATCAACCACACACGCACACGCACATGCACATGCACACGCACATACAGGTGCTTGGCGTTAAATGAGAGTGAAAAGGCGACCCGAAGAATAGAGCGCTGAGAACCTCGCACCCCCCGGACGAACGCCGGAACAACGAAATCACGAAATCACCATCTCACTCGTACTCCCTCCAACCTCCAACCTGCCATCCTGTATTAGCTAGAAAGCTGCCAACTCATGAACCTGCCAATTTTGACATATCGAACTGCAAAAAACAAAACTAAGGCAAAATGAAAAGAACGACCAAAAATGAAGAGGAAACTTTTCGCTTTGACATTTTCAAGTGTGAACTGCCTGGGCAATGCCGCATTTTGTCCCACTGTTCCACTTTGCAATGGAATTGTACCTTGCACTACCTTGACAACAGACAAAAACACAGACAACAGGAGAAAGGGAGACAGGTAGATAGTAATGCACTTGATAGACAGTTTTTTTGTTTGAGGATTACAGACAGATAGAGAGAGAGAGCGCACACCGTATTGCGCCCCCATATTGACACCTTGCCCAACCTTTCTATGGAAAAGAACTGGCCATTTAGCCAAACAGGAGACACCTGTTAATGGGCTGATTCTCATCTAGTATTATCCCAGTGCACAGTGTGTTTGCACTCCAAACAAACAAACAACAAAATGATGAAGAAAACAACAACAACAAGAAAAACACTTGACACACGAGAGTCTAATTAAAATATGTACCAGGCCCCTAAAACAGTCTACCTTGTCAGTAAAGGGCATATGCCCTCATCATATGCAAGAGAGCTTATCACTAGCCCACCGATAGAGAGATATCTCGTCACCAGGCGCCTGGGGATTTGACCCACTCTCTGGGATCATAAATTTGGAGGAGGCTTAAGTCGGCCCCGAACAGAAGGCCGCCACATAGCAACAATTTGAGTTCAATCGATTGAGTTGATGGGAGATTCAATTGATTTGTTTCCCTTCGTCTTGTTGTTGTTGTTGTTGGCAAGCGTCTGGCACAGTTCAGGGTCGGTCCTTAAACCCTTTCGAGCCCATTGAGTTACCAGGTTCATTTCAATCTGTGTTATTCTGCGCAATGTCAATGTTGATTTCCCTTCCCCCTCGACAATCGTCTTAAAGGTACTCATCATTTTGTTTATGTTCTTGAAACAATATAGAAAAACGTTGAACCAAAACGAAACCATATATCACAATATGAACAAAATAAAGAAAAGTCATGCCAACGTTTGTATACCCTTATAATAAAGTTTCAACCTTTAGCCTTTACCCTAAAATTGAATTTACAATGTCTATAAACTAAAGCCGAAGTACTACGATCACCTTTGAAGTGTCTGTACCCATTTGATATAGTCATCTGATTTAAATCACAATTATATACATTATATGGACGATTATATATACATAGATATATTATCCCTTCTTGAAAGGGTGTAAAAGCGGCATCGCAATCGCAGGGGCCGCTCAAAGATAGTCAAAGTCGAGCTAAAGTAAATTTATAACATGTTGATAAAAGCTTTAAAGGGAATGACCTTTCTTTTTTTTTTTTTTTTTTTTTTTTGACAAGTGTCAATTATCCAAAATAAATAATTATGGGTATATACTATATAATACATTGATTAGTCAATCAAATTATGAAATAGGTTTCATCCTTAAATGAACTCTATATAGATACAGTAGACGCTGGCAAAGTAGAACCATTATAACAGTTGTGCAAATGAAATTGCACTTATGGATCTTGACTATTACTAACCATTTGTTAAAGATTTGTCAGATAAGAAGTGACCGACTTTTAAGAGTACCGATTTGTCATTATATAAAAATTGTTGAATACACCACAGAAAAATCGGTGGCGGATTTATTCCAAGGGCCCAGTGGGTCCATTCTTGGGCGTAGAATGCAGAGTTTGTAAAAATCTATTGACTTTTATACCACGCCAAAATGTAAGTATGTAACAGGTCAAAGGAGGAGCTAAGACCATCATATGTGCTAGGTAGACTCAAGTAGAAGGCAGGTCGATCGAGTAAACCGTTTTTCTAGAAGGCTAGACTTACCGGATTCAGGATGTTGAGTCGACTATCCTGCTTGTCCTCAGTTATCTCTGCCAAAATTAAAACACATATATTTGCTATCAATATCTGCTAGCCTACCGAATTTCGTAACAATCGGATGTAAAATAACAAAGTTATGTGTTAAAAACAATCGTCGCTAAATTAGTTTGAAGTCGCAGTCCTCGATAGATGAGTTGTCTAAGTGGCCCAGTCATTTAGTCAACTGGACAATGAGGATCCGGGTTGGAATCCCAGGCTAGTGTATGGATGTAGTTTTCGTCTAAACCGAAGGCCTTAGTTGCCAGTGCTTGTAAAATATCGTTAGGTTGATAGCTTACAACTATAGTTTAATAATAATAATAATTCTTTGAAGAGTGAGTGAGATAGCCTGTGCATGCTAGGGCGGTTAAGTCTTTCAATCCGCCACTGAGGGAAATACAAATTAATTAGGTTGTACTTACAATGGGATTCTTAATTAAATTCTTTTTAATTGCAGACGTTAAACACACATTTAGAGCACCTGTTTTTGAAGGATCCTACAAACAAATGTCTATACTTGAGATCAGAGTTTACTTTCCCATTGATTACGGCGATGTATTTGTTTTCATTTTATTAAGGGCAGCAACACTGCGTATACGTGATTTATCAATCAGCCATAGAACCCTTAGCTGCTCAGCCGGCATCTTGAAGTATTCTTGTTATGCATTAAAGTGAATTTGAAGTACTTTGTCTGCCACTCAAAAAGTGATGCAGTTAATACGTATCAAAGTTTCCCTAAATTGAAATAATTAATACAATTAACTAGTATTCTGAGATTCTAACTATTGAGTGGACATAACCTTGGCAATTAGGCAGAATTTCTTCCATTTCACAATTCTTTGTCGATTGAGTCAATGTTCTATACAATATTTGACAATTTGCTTGCCCATGCCCATTCTATGTATATTACTTTATTCATTTATTATTTGCTTTGGTGTCTGGGGCGCTTTAAGATCCTCACACACACACACACACACACACACACACACGCACACAAACACATTTCACGTCAGTTGAGTTCATTTATTTATTTCGTCTCCGTTCATGGGCATGTCGTCAAACAATTATTATCTATTTGCGAAAATTTTCCTAACCATTTAACAGAAAATCATAAAAAACAACAAAAAAAAAAAAAAACAAAAACGAATAACGAGAAATGTGAACAATACTACATTTTATTAGGACTCAAAGCGCCCCCCTACCGAAAAGCTGTTAGAGTCACTTGATTCACAATGATAATGAATATTTATAAAGTCATTGTTCGAATACCCTAGAAACACATTTCAGGAAGCTTCCATGTGTCCTTAGTATTGTCTGATAGCCATAAGGTGACTAGTATTTTCGATATCTCTTTTTCTCATTTAAGGCTTAGTCACAAGCAAATTAGTATTATATATCTTATCGGACACGTAACTTGAGCAGTATTTCATTCGAATTTAACTAATTGAGAATCATCGTTAAATGCCGAAGATCGTAAAACTAGAAAACAAAAAAACAATACACAAAATGTAATTATCATTTTATAGGAATTTTTGCATCGAATGGTGGAATGGAATTTGAACAATTTCAACAATTTGTTTACCAGACATCACAAAATATCGAAATTCATTAGAAAATTGCATACAGACCTGAAAAACAAGTCGCCATTCATTTCCTAGTATCAGTTTTTGTTTTCCCCCGCCCCGCCACCGCCTTCACCCACTTGATATGCCAGATGAGCCTTTTCCGTAAAGCAGCAAAAAATCAAATCAACACAAAAACAAAAGAAGACCAAAAACGGAATTAACCCGAACCGAATAGAACAGAGAAAAACAAAAAATCCGAAACTAGAATGGAATCTCAAAATTGCACACGTAAATCGAACGAGACGATGGGCGACACTAACTGAATGCTAAGACCAATAATCTAAAACTCTCTAACCCACCCCCCTCACCGAACCACCAAAATAATAAAGAGAAGAGGTGTGTAAGTGTGTGTACTTTTCAAAATACCTATAAACAAACAATTTATGTACACACACACACACACATAGGTATTAACACTAATACATGTGTTTATGTTATATAAATCAGATTTCGGAGGCGCAATCATAAATTTTATTTGCGATTTTGGATTGGGCAGGTTCGGTGGGTGGTTGGGTGGTTCGGTGGTGTGGCGGTGGTCGGATCAATGGCGCTAATCACCAAATAAGTTATAGCACCTCAACCAAATGAAAAAAACGAAAAGGTAATCGAGTAATTGATAATACCCACTTACCTACCTAACTACCCATACCCACATCTACTTGGTCTGGTCTCAGTGCCAACTCATTCCCACTCACTTAGAAAAATAATGTACATACATATAGGTAGAAGTCGATCAAACATCAGCGATCTACAAACCGATATCCATTTGAATGTATTCAGTTTTCAAGTTCAACATTTAAGAATGAGAAAAAGTGATATTACCTTTACAATGATAGAAACTAATCTAACAAATTGGAATCTAGTTAATAAAGATCCTTCATTTCCACTCGCAAATGATGAATTTCTAAGGCATTTCTAAGATTTATGCCCGGTTAGTAAAGAATATTTCAATTTTTTATTCCTACCATCAGTAGCGGATCGTGCCCTCGATTTTGGGGGGGATACGAAGTCAAAATTTTGTTTGACCAAGTAAAATTTCTTAATCAAACTCCGAACTTGTATAAGATTTTCATTTCTAACTTCAAAAGTCAAAAGTTTCTTTGAATCTAAAACAAAATAGTTTGGTATAAAGAAAATTTCTTCGAGTGTTTGCAAAACGTGTCGCAAATCAAATTGAAAGACGAAATACGCCCACAAAAAGTACTAAATTAGTTAAAGGCAACTGTACTTTATGACTTGGAGTGTGGATGAACACACACATTAATTAATTAGACAAGGTCGAGACTTCTTGCTTGAGGTTTACGTAATCACTTAATATAGGTCTTGAGTAGAAAGGTATGTGAGAAACGTGATTTAGACGCAAGCCAATCCATAAGTGTCAATATTTGTGATATTGTCACTTTATAATTTTGTAGGCAGGGAATTTTTATCGTTGTTGTTGTTGTTGTTGTTGTTGATGATTGTGATGGATGTAGATGATGTGATCGGACACGAGATAAACCCCTGCCCCCAATCCATGCTTCAGCTCCGTGCATCGTGTTCAAACTGAAGTCAACCTGTTCAGCGACAACAAACAGCAGATAAACTCAACGCCGTAGAACTCTGGAGTAGCCCACAAAAAAGGCGTGGGGGGTAAATGTACTATAACTTTATTATTACCTACTATTATGTCTCTTTTGTACTTTGTTTGTTTTTGATGGTATTTGGTATTTTTTTTTTTGCAAATGTTGACAAGCATTTGATTAAAGAGCACGTTAATGGTTCATGGGAACATTGATGAGTAGTGGAAAACAAGGGAGAATCAATTTTGTGGTGAGCAGCATAGGAGGTCGTGGAATCGATGCGCAATATATTTCTTCTTCTGTCCATCTATTTGAACTGTTCCAAACTGGGTGAATCCCCTCGCCCTCATCTTCTGCTCCTCAATTCATATTGATTGCTTTGTGTAACAACAATTGAACAACAAACTGCTAGATTATGGAATGCCATATAACTAAATCGTTTAAGCTCAAACGATCAATATTAATGTCATACTTACTTACTAAACAACTAACTACCATACTTACTTACACGAATACGAATTTATGTATGTATGTATGCTTGTGGGCATGTATTAGTGGTTGGTAAAAGGTTTAAAATTTGATTTCGTTCAATGTATTTGTAGTTTCTCGAGAGCAAATGCACTTGGAAGTATTCTTTCTTTTCAAGCGGATCGAAAAACAACATGCTTGAGTAGAATGTATGTATGTATGTACATACAATTCTATAATTAAAAACATTCATAAAGATGTTGAGATTAAGACCCATACATTAATCGATTTTTAATGATCTAGATTGTAAAATTTGTATTGAAGTTCTTTAGCCCCGCTCTGTTCTCAAGTGTCTGGCCAACCTCTTGATCATTATGATAGGACCCGGACCCGGACCTGGAGACGGACCCGTACACGTACTCCCAGGGACCAACCACCCACCGAGTGTATGATAGAAATCGATTGGTTACGATGAATTCACATGGCTATTGGCTCTACGATTTATGAATTATATTGCGACTCGTTTTCATGACTGCACGATTTTGCGTTTTTACTATAAGAACAGATATATATATATACATATGCCAATAGATTTATATTGTGGCATTACAAACCTTTAATTGTGATTGCACAATTTGTAATCAGTTTCATAATTGTAATACATATTTACATTGGATTTGTTTTACTCAAGATGTAACTCTAAAGTTGATCGCAATTATATAGACGAACAAAAACCATATGTATATGGAACTCTTCAGATTGGCATAAAGATAAGCCCAATCAGTTAAGATTTCGTAGAAATTCGAAACGAAAAAAGGGGAAACCATATGTTAAACGCAATGATCATGTGATTAGGAAGAATGAATCGGCTTTTGACTAAACTAATCAATTTAATTAATTTTCAAAAATAATATCCGCTAAAGAACTCTAATCACAACAAAAGGAAATCACTTTAAACTACTTACAAATGAAAATTTCTAGCACTCTATAAATATATAATTGAATAATATACAATCTACAGACATATATAAAAGTGTTTTTCAGAGTTTTTTCCACTTGTTCAACTGCACATGAGCTGACTTTGCCTAGTTTCTACTAATATCTATGTCTAGTTTCTCAGTTTTGAAGATACACAGATTCCAATTGGTTCATAAAGACTTTATAATGTGTCGATATATCTAAGCTCAGACCAGCTACAAATTGTAGACAAAGTTTTCAATAAATTTCATAAAGTTCAATAACGAACTCTTAATGTTTAGACCAATCCATCTGGTTAGACCAAGTTATCTGCTTAGATTGCGACCATTTTGAAATCTAAGTCAATCCTTGCATTTGAGCCGGCTCGAAATGAATCTTCCAAAAGAAGATTAGCAGGTTTCAAGAACCACCAAGTTCTATCATCAGCAAAGAACTCTAGAAATGCAATAGCCAATGCAACATTTGAGATATATGAAAAGTTGTTGCTTTTTGTCTAAAGCTATTGGAACCAAATTCTGTATCGATAAGTATTGAAAGTTTAGAATATGAAATTTACACTTGTAGCTATGAAACAGACAGAGACAGAGATATTAGGCATTATCTACACGGATTTTAGATTGAATTTACATAGATCAAAAATACATATAATAAATGTATATATTGATTTATTTATCATTTATCAAAGAGGAATTGCTATGTATGGCGAACCAAAGTGAAGCCTGTGCAAAAGAATAAACATTAATTTGGTTAACAAGAATTTAATTCTTTTCTTTATATAATATACACACAGTAAACTTTATTTTGTAGTTTTCGTTCTCACCTTCGGTAATTTACAATTTGTTAGTCTTTTTTCTTAAGTTTCTTAGAGGGTGAACGCTCTCCAAGTAGGAAACGACAAAACAAAACAAAACGAAACAAAAAAAGAAGAGACAAAAAAATAATGTAAACTAATTCGCATTCTAGTTAAATATACTCGTATATATATATATGTATGTATAAATGTATATGTGGCATTATAGTCTAGGCGGAAATAGTTTTGGAAAATCGAATGTATTGCGACAACATCGGTGATTGCATCCGCTCCTCATTTCAGTATGGACCACTTCAATTGTTCACGCGCCGATTGTAGAACCTGCGAAGATAGATAATATACGAAGAACATATGTATTTGTGTATATATGTAGATATATATAGACCGACCGACCGGTTTCAGTGATCAATTAAGCTAATGCAACTGATGATGTGACAAAAATGATAAAATCAAAAAATAACAAAACGAACTAAATTCATTTCTCATTTATTTGTACATTTTTGGAAGACAACAAACGAAAACAAAACGGAGGGGAAATAAAAGGGTTAAAATATAGAAGAACTACATATACAAACATGACTATATACGTATGTATATATACTTTGTTCTGTTCTTGATCGAGAGAGCTTGACATACATATATATAACTATATTATAATTGAGCACAATGATTGTCAAAGAGTAAGAAGTTCTATGAAGAACTAAATGGATACGAAGACTACCAAAAGAGGCCATTTAAGGTGTTAGTTACCTGAGCCACAGTCTGTTCGGCAATGGGTATATCATCATTACGCAGATCAACCCTTTTCACCACCGACGATGGATCCGCATCCAAGATAATCCTGAAGGAAAAACGCACACATAGAGAGAGAGAGAGACAGAGACAGGAGATATGTAGCGAACGTCATCTCATTATTTGCTCATATAGGGCAACTTACCCGCCATCACAGATCTCATCAAAGGCCAGCATGATGATCTCCAGATTCTCCAAGACCAGTCGTTTCTCCACATTTTTCTTGAGAATCAGGCTAATGGAGTCATATAGACAATTCAACACTGACAGCAGAATCAACTCATTCTCATAGGCACTGCCCATGACATAGAAGAACAGATCGACATTGCTTTTGTAGACACAGGTGAGACCATCAAGCATAATGATTTCGGTGTTGGAACGATGTGTCTTATTGAACAGATTCTTTTCAAAGGCCTTCTGCTCTTTCAACGTGGACAGAATGTTTTTGTCATAATACTTGGCCAAGATGCGGTTGCCATCGTTATCCATAATACACATGCCCTTGATAATGTCCTATGAAACGAATGCCATCAATTATCACTTGAGCTTGGGTTAATGTCATTGAATTCAGTATTTACCATCATAAAACCATCCATTTTGTGTATTTTGGTTTTTAATTTATATTTTGCCTGCTAACACGTCACTAGCATAAGCCGACTTATCGACTTATCGACAATCGACTCATTTTGAGTAATGTAAAATAGCCTCTGTTAATTTAACATTGTCACTCACGAGTCTTATGTTAAAAGCTTATGTTAGACTTTAAACGTTATTTTTAAACTTGTTAGATATTAAATTTGTGAATATTTTCAATAACATTGACTTCCCGTTGACTGGCCTGCGGAAAGTAGAATGCTTTGAGAAATATATTATTGAAAATAGATTTTGTTCATATCTTTTTTGGCTAATTATAATATATAAGTAACTAATACTTTACTTTAGCCTCTCGACCTTTGCATTTGCTTTCAGTTTTATAGGAATTAAAAAACTAGCCAACAAAACTCTCAAACCAAATTTCGTACTACTTGTTTTCAGAAAAAAAAATATATATAAAAATAAACAACGATAATTAAAACATTTGAAAACACACAGAGACACAAATTTAATGCATAAATTTGGTGCATATTCTGAACTGATATTTTGAATCTATGATCTATAATGATGGAAGAACCTCCCACAGAGTGTAGTTTACCCCCCAAGGAGGGCCACAGTAAGGGAGAACGTTCGACACGCCATCGCAAGCATGAGGATTCCAATTCATCCGTTAGTACTGTGGCAGCCCATGTGGTCGTCTCTACGACAGCTGGTAAACCCAAGGTGCCAAAAGGCGAAGCCAAGAAGCTAAGAAAGAAATTAGTTGAGTTCGAGCAAGAAAATCAATCTTTGGCCAAGACCATAACCGATAAGAATCAGGAGATAAACGCCCTCAAGAAATCTGTAGAGTCGCTCAATGATGTCCTCAATTCGGTGCCCATTGATGAGTTGCGTTGCAATTCATCCATAGCCTCAACTAAGATACTTGAGTTGAGTAAAAAGAATCGACAAATGCGCGCCGAATTGGAACAGATGAAGAATCGCATGGGCAAGAAGGATGTGCAAATCGAGAAACTGGAAAAGGAAATGAAGGCAAACGAGGACAAGATGCAACAGCATCAGGATCTGATCAAGAAGGGGAGCAGTGCTGATGATCTTCAAGCCAAGATTTCGAATATGCAACAAAAACTATTTGAGACTCGTAACAAGAACACCGAATTGCAAAATCAATTGAAATTGGCCCAAAAGTGCCTGCAGCATGAGGTTGGAGGCGAGAATTTGAATATCAATACCCTGGCCAATAATCTCAATCAGGCCAATTGGCGTGGCAGGGCCCAACAGATTCTGACGCTTCAGACAAAGGTGCAAGAGCTGAAAGCTCGCTTGGATTCCTATGAAGAGCGCACGCCCGATCGAGCTGATTATGCGCCAGTTCCATTGGGTGCCGATTTGGATATGACAACCAGAACTCCCACTCCTCGCACCATGCACTGCAATTCGATTGGCTCCGGTGGCGGTGGCGGCGGCGGTGATGGCAACTCCGGTGGAGCCACATTCGATCGCTTTACCCCGGGCGTACGCAAAAGTGAGATACTCCACAGAGCAAAAGTGGAGGCGTTGGAGAAGGAGATATTAGGTCTACAGACACAGCTGGATGATCAGCGTAATCGCACATTGGCATTAAAGGTGCGCAACAAGAATCTCAATGAGGAGATGCTCAAGTACAAGATGCGATCCTCGGAACTGGAGGAGCAAACCGACTATAACGGCATCAATATAAACACAATGAACGACAAACTAAACCGGCAGCGCAATCAGTATGAGAGTCGTTTGGATGAACTACGAAATGAATTGATTCGTGTCACCGAGGAGCGTGATACGGCCAAAAGGCAAATGGATGAACTAAGTGGCATGAATCTGGAGCTGCAGACCACAATGAAGCAGAAGGAGGTCTGCATAGACGGTCTACAGGATGTGGTAAAGAAACTGGAAACAGATCTAAGAGCTGTTACCGGTGGCTTTCTATTCTCCTGTCGCGAGTTTCGTAAGGTGAGCCCCTATACCGATCTGATTAATATACATCTCTCTCTCTCAACATCTCGAATCATAATTTTTTGCAGGAAGAATTTGTTGGCATTCTGGATGCCCTAGAGGTGGAAAAAATCAGTTGGTGCTGCTGAATAAAACACTAACCGATCGAGTCGAGACCGAACGAACTAAGAACGAAACGACGCTTGAGCAAAATGCCAAATTGAAGACACGCATCAGTCGCATGGAGGCTAAAATCCGAGACCTGGAGAAGGAACTGGATGTCCAATCGGATAAAAAGAAGCGTACCCAACGTATGGCCGACTATGCCAATTCATTGAGTCGCACCTCTCTGAGCGGTTCCATTGGTTCATTCAATTTCGACAATCAATCGCAATATCAATCCATCAGCTCAATAAATACGGCAAGTGAAACCAGCAAAACGGAGGACCTTAAGAATCAGTGAGTATATAGTGTGACCACTTTGTGTTCAATCTTATGCTTTTCATTCGATTAGATTGGAGCTGGCAAATGAGAAGATCACTTTGCTCACCGAGAAATTGAATTATTTGACCGAAGAAAAGTTAGCGGATGCCACATTCTTTGACGAAACTATAAACAATTCCAAAAAAATTATATTGGAAACCATTATGAACTCACGCGATGGCAAATTGTCGGTTCTATTAGAACCGACGACCAGTGACAGCATCTAGTTGTTGTCACTAACTAATTTGCACCATCCAATCCCACCAGCTCTCACTCCTCCATCTATCTACCATAGAGATATACGTACAATCTCCATTGAAATTGTTTTTACCCATTTATTGTTATTTTAAAATTGTTGCGGATATCAACAAAAACAACAGGAGGAGGCAATCATTTATAGATGACCCCAATTCCAAGCTTAAATTTCAATTATTAAAATTATAAAAAGAAGAGTTTCCAATTATTAATTGCATTTGTTTTTAAGTATTTATTTGTAACACACACACACACACACACACACACTCACACAAACAAAAAGCAGCTTTTGGCACTGCTTATCAAATTCAATTCGAGTCATTTCTTTCAATTGATTTATTTTTCTTTTTCTTTTTAGTTAATACAATTTGCAATTGGCTGTAGGCATGGTATTTTTCATATATTGTAGTTATTGTTTTATTATATAGTTTAAGTGGATTTGTTTTAAATTATTTAATATACATATACATATACATACATATGTATACATGTTAAATACAATTACAACTCGTGACTTGCTCTGCGACTTCTCTCCCTTTTTGTATCAACCCCTCGAAAATCACATTCTAAACAGAAACAATTCGTTTTATTCCTTCTTCCTATACTGAAATTCGTTTCAATCCATATGAATATTTTGCATTGCATTTTGTTTATATTGTTATATTGTTAGTTAGGCGGCTTATTGCTTAATTATTTAAATTGTTTGTCTATAAAAAACACGTTTAGCAAATTAAAGGCACTTCAATGGGGTTCATTTCTCTTCACTTATCATTTTCATTTTTGTTCCATCTCTTTTCTCTTTGTGAAACGAATTAAATCAAAATTTTCATAACACTAAAACTTAGAATATAGAAACGAAAAACAATTTAATATCTAACTATATCATTTTACAAACTATGTGAAAAAAAAAAAAAAAAAAAAAAAGAATTTACATAAACTAAATTTTCAAATTTTCGGGCAAACAGGGCAAATAATTTCGATATCAAAAAAAAAAAAATCAAATAAACAGAATTCAAACAAAATATTTGTGACAAAAAAATATAATAATTCACATCCAACAAATTGCAAGATTTAAAGTTAAACAAGGACATGGAGAAACAAAGAGTTGATTTCTGTCATTTTTCGGGAGACAAAATATTCTCAAAATAAATAACAAAAACACTTTTTCAATTATCATTTCATTGTACTTATAAAGAACTGCATAGTTTTGTTTTTACTTATAGTTTAAGATAATTTATCGATAGTTTTCATTCCAGTCCCTTTGATTAACTATTAACTTTATTATGACTATCCAAAAAAAATTTGCCCAGTTTGCTATCTAATCCATATATTAACAAGAACAAATATAAATTTTTGTTTTTCAGTTTTCATACATAACATTAATAATGTTAGTAATTGAATAATTGGAGAAAATTGACAAAATTGTAGGGATAATTTAGCGCAAAAGCTTTTAAAAAGCACAAAAGACACTACCAATTTGAGTGGAGTTTAGACCAATTGGTTTTTGGTAGTCATCTTTGTATATTACACTAAAGGCTTGAATTATCTTTTGCTTGATTAACATTATCATTTATGCTAGAATTCTAATTGAATTAGAAGCTTAAATATTGCTGCAAAAATGTTGAAAGTTTATTTTTCGCTATATGTATGTATGTGTATATCGTCGTGTATATAGAGAAGATTGATTAGCATTAGTGTGATTACGATTACTCCGATTAATTTGTATATTGATCAATAAATATTGTATATCAATTTATTAATATATTGTTTCAGGGCTGTAGGGTAGATAAATGCAAATCTTGGCTGGGTCAATTAGCTGATTGGTCGCTGATTCTTTTAACTTGGTTCTTCTTTTTTCTACTTTGCTTTTGCCGCTTACGAGACTACAAAACAAAAAATATGTCGGCATATGGCCAGACTTGTTGATAACCCTGTACCGGGG
The DNA here is from genome assembly GCA_018150345.1 of Drosophila equinoxialis. Lineage (NCBI taxonomy): Eukaryota > Metazoa > Arthropoda > Insecta > Diptera > Drosophilidae > Drosophila > Drosophila equinoxialis. The sequence continues at coordinate 4,160,132 of JAECWI010000868.1, read as the reverse complement.
GAGAATGGCTAAGAATTAAAACTTCACACCCTAAAGAGTCAATCCTCGGTGTATAAGTTCGGCATTGGAATATTGAAAGTGAAAGAGTTTTCCTTTATTAGATTATCTATGACGTATAGTTTAATACTTTAAGTCGGACGGACTTGGATTGCATTGATAAAGACTTTAGTATTGGCTAAGAGACTATTCCTATTATCTAATTCCAAAAGTGTTTCTGCTGACTATTTCTGTACAGGGTATAATATAGGTCGTCTTCAAAGATTTAGCAAGATTTTGTTTTCCATTTTTTTGGTTTCTCAAAATTTGTTCTAACTTTTCATCTCATGCAATTGTGAAAAAAAATATATATGATTCTATATATATATGTATATATATGTAGTGTGTAGTTTATGGATTAGTTGCGGCTTGTTTATGATAAGTATATTTCAGTATTATCTATATAGACCTATATAGTTAATGTGGTTTATCGTTTTCAAACTGAATTAAGTTTACAATAGATTTTGTTTTTACTTTCATCCCATTTTTTACATAGTTGGCCTGACTATATAATAAATTATATATATATATATCTATGTATATATATCTATATGTCTGTGTATGTATATATAAATTTATGTGTATATAATATTTTGTTTTAGTTGTTGATGTTGCAAACGATTTTGGGTTTTCAGATGATGTTCTTGCTTATACCGTCCTCCGCTTCTGCGTGCTCCACCTTCTGTTCCTTTTGCTCTATTTCTATGTTTCTTGTTGTTTTTTTCTTTCGGTTTAACGCCGTCTCCGCCTTCTGAATACGTGATTGAAATAATAGTAGATATCCTGTTCGACTTGCTGTTGATTGGGTGTCTTTCGTGCCGCTTCCTGCTGCTGCTTGGGATCCATTTGTGGATGATAATTGTTATAATGATGATAGCCATGCATATCGTACGGATTGTGATGCCCTGGATGTATACCGCCACCTCCGGCTGCTCCCATCATTCCTCCGCCAATGCCGCCACCGCCACCGCCGCCACCATTTGGCATGCCTCCAGCACCCCTCATCATAAGATTGGTGTGCATATTGCGATCGGCGAGAAACACATTGATGAAGAAGATTAGGACAAGCAGTATATAGATTAGGCAGACCAGTATGACCACAAACTGCTGGCGGCAGCAGCAGTAGTAGAACATTCCCTATTATATAACCGCCTGCTCCACATAGTTGGCAGGCAGCATGCCGGTCTTGCCAGTACGCTCCACTCGCCCGGTCATCCAGCCGGAATCGATGGATTCCACTTCGAAGATAACATCGCCCTCGCGAAAACTAACCTCGTCGACGTCCTGCGCCTCGTAGTCATAAATGGCGCGATATACACGCTGAAAATGAGACGGGAAATCAACATTGAAACTAAAAACTCATATTGGAGGAGTGTAGGTTCTTACCAAAGATCCGCCATGACGCGATGATTTTTCCTGCACTGAGTCATAGGATGGTTGTTGACGTAAATTTTGTTCCTGTTGCTGCATCATTTGAACCTGTTGATAGTATTGTTGCTGTTTCTGAGCCTGGGCCTGGGCCTGATCGGCACTGCTTAGCGATCCGTAAATACCATTGGCTGGATCAATATTCTGTATGGAGCCAATTCTCTTGGGATATACACTGTTTGCTATAATAATGTTAAAAATGCCCAATTTATATGTATGTGATATGTAGGGGTGGGGGAGGGAGGACGTAGCAAGAACAACTGAGCACAGATATATGAAGGACAAGATTTTATAATGATGGTTGGTGTCTGCTTTTTGGTGGTGAAAATCACGCAACGAGCCGAGCGAACGCTTGCGATAATAACGATTGAACTACCAAAACCCAACTTAAAATCCTGGCCTTTAATTACCAATACTTCTAATACTAACTAGCACTACTTACCAGCTCCGCCGGATCCACGCTGGTCGGTTGAACTGTAGACCAAAGTGGTGGTCGATCTACCAGCACTCGGCATGGCACGTGGGCCATCGGTCAATGGATCATAGTCAGCAATTTTACCAATATTGCTGCTGTTCAAAATCTGTTGCTGCTGGGCAATCTGTTGTTGCGGCAGATGGCCATTGCTGGGATGATGCTTAACATTCAATGAATTCTCGGATGGCGTAACTGCAGAATAATTTGGTGATGCATATAACTGTTGCAAATGACCACTACTGGAGGAGCCACCTGTGACACTTTGCTTGCTCCTTACGGGTCCACCCATATCGGTTTGGCTATTACCTCCAGCGGCATTTATTGCCGAGCCGCGCATTAGCATCTGATGGCTGGTGGAACCATTGTTATTGGTGCTCTGTAGGCCACCATTGCTAGCATTATTATTTAAGAGGCTGTGTTGCGATTGCTGCTGTTGATGATGTTGCTGTTGTTGCTGCTGCTGTGCTGTAAGCGATGAATTGCTATTATGTTGTTGCATCTGTTCATAGTGGTCAACAGCATTGCCACTGGGATGATGAGAATTATGAAGTATGGCTGAACGCAAATCATTGTAGTTGTTTATTGATGGCTGTTGCTGCTGCTGTGATGATGGCAACTGCTGTTGTTGTTGTTGCTGCTGCTGCTGCTGTGATGGCGGCAACTGTTGCTGCTGCTGGTGCTGCTGTGATTGCGACGATGCTGTGGGATACAGATGTGAGGCTTGTTTAATGGCTTGTTGTTGTTGTTGCTGCTGCTGCTGCTGTTGCAACTGTTGCTGGCGTAAAGCCTGCGGTTGCTGATAGTGTGCATAAGGATCATAGATCAATTGCTGCTGCTGCTGTTGTGATTGCTGCCTGTGAATGTGTTGTTGTTGTGGATCTTGTTGTTGCTGTTGTTGTTGTGGATGTTGTTGGTGGTGGTATGTGGGCGTTATGGCCGCTGTATTGTATTGCTGATGTTGTATGGGTGGCGGTGGTAAGGTCTGTTGCTGTTGTTGCAGATAGTGTTGCTGTTGCTGTTGTTGTTGGTGGTGCTGCTGCTGTTGGTACAACTGCTGCTGTTGTTGCTGCTGCTGGTGATGCAGTGTTGCTGCTGTTGCTGGTGGTATGGGCGAGTGGGCTGTGGGTGCATATTGCGAGAATTGTTCAGCTGCCAATTGCTCTGAGAAATATTCCGATTCATCTTTGTTTTTTGATTTTGCGACAAAATATTTTCAAAATTTTCACAGTTTCCACAATAGTTAGAGTTTAGTTGTGTGCGTGTGTGTGTTTGTGTGCGCAAATATGTGTGTGTGTGTGTGTGTTGTTGTTGTTGTTGTGTATCGTTAGGTTAACGGTAGTTCAGAAAGCACACAAATTATGAGCAATTGATTGATTGGTGTTTGTTGTTGTTGGACAATGTTGTTGTTGTTGTTGGTCGAATGTTGTTGATGGAATAATACATGACAACAAATAAATGTTAAAAAGAAAAAAAAAGAAATCGGCAACAAATAAGAAAGGAGAGAGAAAAAGAAAGACAAATGAAATGACAAAAATAAAAAGAAAAACAAGTAAATAAGACGAACGAACGAACGAACAATAATCAATATTAATGACAGATGTGAGATGAGTTTGTATATTAAGGTGGATAGGGAGTAGGTGGGGTGAGAGGGTCGTGGGTGGTGGTTGGTGACTGTTGCTGGTTGTGACAGTGGTTATTATTGTGCGTGTATTGTTGCATTGTTTGTTTTTCTTGCATGAGATAAGAGTTAATTAATGTGATCAAATTGAAAAACCACTTTTAATTAGTTTTTCCCCTCCGTTTAAAATGTTAAATAACAACAAATGCCAAATTGCTACACTGGTCTTTGGTATATTCGTTTGCAAATTGTCGTATCAATGAATTCAAAAGAAAGAATGGTTTAAAAGAAAGTGTCTAATTGCAAATATATAGGTATATATCGATAAGTTATAAAATCATGAATACTGACAATTTGGGAAATTAATTTAGATTAAAAAATTGAATTTGCTTTTTCTCACTTAGCCAACTCAGAGGGTTAAATTCTAAATAGTAAAACTAATTTCATTGAATATTTTGAAACAAATCTAGTTTGAAGCACTGTGCAGGAGCAGTCGTCAGTAGTAACCAGCAGCAAGTAGCAGCACTCATGATATGCATAAATGGGCGAGCAACAGTTAATGACATTCGGATGACGACAATTGGCAATTATTTACACATTAAATCACAACAAAGTGTACATATATATAAATATTCAGATTAACTATTTAAAAGCTTCACACATATGTAAGTACATAAAAGGTATGAGAGTGAAAGGACTAGTGGTTGGTTGGCGGATTGGTTAATTATTTGTTTATTTCTATTTGTATGTCTACTCACTGCTGCTATCGGAAACCTCTGCAGAACCGCGCTGCTTCTCCATGGCTGCCTTCTTCTCGAGATCACCATGATATGCCACATTGGATATGTGCTTGGTGTTCTGTTTGATGCGCAACGTTTCCGGGTCATCTGCCACCTGTCCGTGGAACAAGCAATTAATACGGTTATGTAGAAAAGGAATATAATACATGTATGTATGTGTGCACGAGGACTGAAGGAGGTATCCCACTGACCTGTGTAAATTTGCCTTTGGCCTTCTCAAAGTCTGCATGATACTTCACATTCGATTGGATTTTTGTATTCTCAGCAATGCGTTTCAATTCAGGCGTATCTGCAATAGCCGTTGCCTTGGCCTTGGGTATATGTCTGAAAGAATAGAAAGATATAGACTGTTAGAGACGAGAGAGAGAGAGATAGATGGAAGAGGAGGAACGCATATTTGGATCTGAATTCAAGGGAGGAGTTGGCTAGCTATAAAAGCAGCAGTCAACAGACAGAGAGTCTGCATTTGGCCATTGGCAATGCATGAGCTGGTTGTTTGGGATGTTTGGTCGGTTCAACGGTTCTACAGTTTCGTGTGAAAAACCTCTGACCTCTCTTTTTTTCAGCCGTTGCGGTTTTCTATCAATTAAAAAACTGTTTTAGCCCTCAGGCAACATCAGCAGCAGCAGCAGCATCAACATCAGGTAACGGGAATGATGCGAGGAGAACTTTTTGTGGCCAAAATGCAATTTACCACATCCATACCACACCCACACCCCCCTTTAACAACCAACTCTCCACCTCTGAACTTTAACCAATCTTTCTGTGTATACATTTTGGAGGGAAAACCTTTGTGGCTTAACATGAATAAAATTAACATAATATGGCATGAATGTACATACATATATAAAAGGGGGCGTGGCAGGCAATGCCACAGTGATATCTCAAAATAGAGGCAGATCATCAACGAAAAGAAGGTAAATAACACACCTAAAGAAAACTATTTTATTTTTGTAGAATTATTGAACAAAGACATAAAGGATCAAAGTGTCCAAGTTTGTATATCTTTCCAGGTTCCAGGTGCTACTCAAACTTCCCTAATAATTAATGTTGTTTTAGTTTGATTTTACATATATAGATAGATACTTATTTAATTAGATATAGTTCTTGATAGTTTCTTAATAATCGCTTAAGCAACGAGAGCTTACCCTATCTATGTACAAAATAGAGACATTATGATTAAAATTTGACACAGCAATTGCATTAAACTTGTAATAATGTATTAACTTTTAAGAAAATACTATTCTCCACCTGTAATTGCTATGATATATGGTTATATCCTCTCTATTCTCTGTATCAATCCAGACAGAAGAAGGAAGCTTCATGATCCCTTCTAGTTGATCGGATTAGAATATATAAACAGTATTTGAACTACTATGCTAAGTATATACTAAAGATGATCTCACTATTGAACTAAACAAAATCAAAATAAAACCAACCAACTGTAACGAGGCGCACCTAATCTTAATTAACTTAAATCTGAATACTAAATCTGGATGATCCCGTCGACCATTGTTGAGTATGAACCGATTAGGATTGAAACAATAGTTGTAAAACAAATTCTTTTTGTTGTAATTTGAATTATAATTTGTTTTTGTTCATTTATCATTACACACACACACACAGACAGACACATGGAGAAAAACTAATTAAAAATTTATCAGAGGTCTTTCAGCTCTCTCTCTCTCTCTCTTTCCCTCTCTCTCGCGTACAACACAAATTATTATTTATCAAAAAAATCAAATCAAAATTGATGAGAAATGAGAGTATTATTGAACGGGCGAGTGAATGAGTTGGGGAACAACAATGAAATTCCATTCTATATGAGTAATGCGATTCTCTCGCTCTCTCTGTCTCTTTTTCGCTATCTCTCTATCCCAGTGGACTAATACATCAGTTTAATTATTGGTCGACAAACAACAAGAAGGAATCATAAAGTTAACCGACATCATGCAATGGTATTTATCGATTTGTATACTTTATATATGTATGTATGTATGTATGTACGTACAGGACGTATAGATGTATGTACATATGTATTATATGATGTTGTTGCAGTACTTTAACCTATCAGTTGGCTAATCGATCGATTGATAACCACCAACAACAGCAACAGCAACAATAACAACTGCAAAATTATGCAGTAGAAAAGGTTGATAAACTCATATTATAGTTACTCGACGACATCCCTCCCCCCCACCCAATCCGCCACCCATTCATGCCACTCGTGTAAGTAGGTGGATTGGCCCTTATAATTGCTGGCCAAGTCAATTGGACTTTATATAATATTTATGGGCAGTTTTAGTGATTTTCTATATTCGCAACAGATGGCGCCACCTGTCACCCGGCCTTCCATTTAAATTAAACCAACAAGTAAACACAAAACACAATTGTGGAATGCGTCAGAAAGAATGGGATAGATGGGAGGCAACCAAACAGAGACAAACAGAGAAATAGTAGTACAAGGCCGACCAACACACACATGTGTGTGTGTGCGTGTGTGCGAAGGTAGTGGCTGGTTGTTGTAGGCTTTTGCTTTATCGTTCAATAAGCGTAAATAAGTACAAAGGCGGCAACCGCAAAAAGCATCGTCCGCATTGCCCGTTGCATTGGTCACACATTGTCGATGTTGCTGATGTTGCTGCTGTTGCTGTTGCTGCTGGTGGCACACATTACTGTTCTTGTTGTAGTTGTTGCTGCTGCTAGCTTGTAATGAGAACATAACAATGCTTAAGCGCCAGAGGCCACCACATTGCTGCTGCTGCCTATACCAGCGGATGTCTCAGCACGTTCCCAATAGATCAACAGCAGCAACAGCAGCAACAACAACAGATTCTTCCTCCATATGTGTGCGTGTGACATTCTTTTTTGTTTTTTGTTTTCTGTCTTATTTTTTATTATCAAAGAATTTTAATTTATTTGTAAACAATACACACTCAACAATGGAGAGCCAGTAACAACAATAACTACAACAAAAACGGTTTCATTTTTGTTGTTCTCTGGTTTCTTTGCTTTTTGCATATTTCGTTGATGACCTGTGTATGATATATGCGACTCTATATCTTTTCGAAGACTAGAGTAAAAATATCTTCAAATTGTTGGAACTGAAGAATTTCAGAATTATTAATAAGAATAACATATTCAATACAACTTAAAATATGAATTATCCCCTATACAAACAGAAGAAACGAGAAGACCTCAGATTGAACATGATATCCAAAGATTATGATCAGAATCTTGCTATATCTTTGATATCTTTTTTCCATTAATTACATCTTGCATCTTGCTGTAGATTTTCAGATTTCAATAGGGCCTAATTGAGTTTATATTTCAAACACTAGTGAAGAGAAGCTGATAGATAGTGTATACAGATTTAGTCTGCTACTATTTCAACAAAATGTTTATCACGTTGTCGTCTTTTATCCTTAATTATGGTTGTTGTTAATATTTTTTAAACGCAAATTGCTTGTGATGTTGGCGTCGGAGTGGGAGAGAGAGAGAGGTGGACCTGGTTTTCCATCAGCTAGCTACTGTGTGTGTTGACCACACACCAAAACCAGCTCAACCCAGGCCAGCCAGATGAGTCGTCGAGTAGCTGCTGCTACTGCCAACCGACCAACACGAGATATAGATACTTTAGTTCTCCCATTCGGTCACTCATTGATGTCAGTCAGTCTACATTAATTCTTTTTTTCTCTCTCCCTCTCGCTTGCACTTTAATTTTTCTGTTTTTTTTTTGCATGTGGAACATGCTTGGTGATTGGTGTTGAGTTACCATGACAGTCTTTTGTTTCGTAATAAGAACAGCCAACAATAACAACACCAACAATGTGGGGAATGTATGTACATACATAACCGAGCGAGCAGTTGATAAATCCTCACAAAAGAGCTGCAGAGCAATCACCTGAAGGGGAAAGGGGGGAGCAGGGAAAGGAGTAAGAGATTATCACAAGAATTTCGTTAGATAAACTTAAAAAACAATTTCAAATCTGTTAAAATTTAATTATTTTTTTTATGTTATGCAAATGAACATAAATAGAATTCAATATTTGAATTGGCCCACTAAAATTCGTTTAGAATTTACACCACTTGGTGGCAGATCCTCTGGGAAGGAATCAAAGGAAACTTCCAACTTTATTTTGATGTATTAGCAGCTTAAATTTTGATATTTAACCATTTAATTGAACTTTAATCTGGTTTTTCTCAAGATTAAGTTTTATTTTTCAAATTTTTGAATACTCTGTAAGTTTGACTAAATTTGTGTACAAATCGTTTAGATAATGATTGAAAAATCTTTTTTGAAAAAATGTTTGAAATCGGTTTCTTTAAGGCATTCTATGAATTTCTTTCGCTGATATCTTTACCTAAATTAAATCACTTATTTTTGTATTTGGTATAAAATTCTTAAAATTTCAAGAAATTTATTCAAAAATTCAATTCCATTCATGGTGATAGATCGATCCTAAAGGTAATCATGTTTCCTTATCTAATTTGGTATAATCAAAATGAATTATTTAATTATCTGCTTTAAACCTTAAAACCGCGAGTAAATTAAGTTGAATATACTTTGCGTTGGTCCATGAAATGAAATGAAATGCATTCTCCACACACTCACACACACACACAGACAGACAGACAGACACATGCACGTATCTTCATATTTCAGGATTGGGTGTGGGTCATAATCATCCCATATCAATCTGTGTGTATAATAATCCCCGGTTGCAGCAGCAGCAGCAGCAGTCAATCACAAATTGTTGCGAGAAAAATTCGAAAATTCATTTTTGGTCATTATGATTCGGTTTTCCCCCACTTCATTCTCCCCTCCCCCACACCACTCCATCATATAATGCCAACTAGTTTTGTTCGCGTGTTTTTAAGCTTTTAAGATTCATATGCAAAATAGGCGGGGAAAAATCATCCAAACAGAAGGAGGCGCTGGAGGTGAAGAAGGTGGTGAAGGTGGTGCTTGGTGGAGTTGATTGCCACATAAAATAGTTGACACCACTCCCAGCTCATTTCGGAAGCAAAATGCGACCGACCTACAATTGTCTATATGCACACACATACATACATATGTATTAGAGTGTATATCTGTGTTTGTGTGTGGATCATTGGGCCAAGCTCTGGCCTGCTCCTCCTACTCCTCTCATCTGCCATCTCCACCTCCATTTCATTGTTTGCTTCGCTTGTTATTTAGCATAAAATGAAATGAATAAAAAAAAACATAGAAGAGAGGAAAGGCATAAACCGGCAGCGGCCAACTATTTTTGGTAATTGAAAAGCGCTTTTTGTTGTCTTGTTCGTTGTTTTCTATTATTTGGTAGGCGGCTTAAGTAATCACCAAAAGAGTATTCCGTTTACGGATGGGGGATGGGGGAGGGAACTGCATAAACGTACATATGTATGCACATACCTACACACACACACACACATAATAAGTTTCATTGTAAATGTTTTTTAAGCTGGATTCTTCGAAATGAAAGTAAAAATTGTATACAAAATGAGTGAGTAAAGACACAAAAAATAAAAAAAATGGGGTATTGAGTTCATCCTCTGATTCTCTACCACTTCCACTCCCATCTATCTGTATATTCCTTTCTCAGCGGACATGGTTCACTGGGTTTTTATGTTAATAAATATAAATGCCACACAAATATGTACACATATGTGGCATTGATAGCATATGAAGGGAGGGGAGGCGGAGAGAAGCGACAGCGAGCCCCCAACTCTCAATTCTGTGTTGTGCAGATGTTTTTGCATATGTTGCCTCTTCTCTTATATATATGTATATATATATAACATATATATAATTCCATATAAATGTGCAAAAAACGAATAACATTGTAAACATGTCGTTTTCTAGTTCAATTCCAACTAAATGGGGCCTGGGTAATGTAATGGATACATGAAGAATGAAATAATGTTGAAGAGGAAGTGCGGGATAGACACGAAGGAGAAAAAAAACTAAATAAAAAGAGTTTCATTGGCTGAATAGCCGAGAGTCAGTCCCAAGTGGTTGAGAATGATGCAGATGATACACATGTCCTGCAATCTCTCTCTCTCTCCCTCTCTCCCTTAGTCTCCTTCTAAGTGGACACAAAAGGTAGAAAAAAGACAGGAAGGAGGGGAAAAATGCTTAGTTCAAGATGCAATTAGGAGGGCAAGGAATGGGATGCCTGGAATCAGGGCCAACATCCTCCAAGGAAACCTGGTAATACAATGAACGGCCAAACGCAGCGGAGAAAGTTTTAAAAGATACAATTTCCCCCCTTAAAGTAACAAAACTAGTTTTGAAATGGGGACACCAAATCAATTTTGCCCAACATATTGCATACCTTTGGGGGATAAACCCTTTAGTTTTTGATGGCTAATGCAATTTTTAACAAAGATTTCATTTATTTTAACTGACTAGCAACTGAACAGAGTGAATAAATTGCAGTTTCAATTAGTTCAAGTCGTGTCCTAGAGTGAAAACACAAAATCCTAGCATACTTTTCAGCTGAAAGAAAAGAAACTTTGCAATAACAAAGGATAAACCATTTTATAAGCGTAAAACTGTAACAAATCATTTGGCACTAGGTTCAATTTACTCTCAAGTGCGCTACACTATCCAATTAACCAAGCAACGAGCCATCAACCACTTCATAGATGTATGTACATATAGAATGTATGTGTAAAACTTTAATTGCATGTCTCCGGAACTTCTCATAATTTATTACAATCGTTATCCCATTTGGACTTGCACTTACACACACTTGAGGGGACATGCACACACGCACACACACACACACACACATCACATAGAAATCCATTTCTGACCTCACCCATAAAAGACAGGGAAGACAAGGAAAAATAAGAAGAAGACGCCGACGACGACTATGGAGAAACTTCTTCTCCTGACCCAAAAGTGGTTGACTGAATGGCAAACTTTTCGCACAAAGAAAACGAACAAACCCTGAATAGGGCGTGCGGCATAAGGCAAAAGGCAGGCGGCAACGAGAAGAATAATAAAAAGTGAAAGAAAAATACTTCTCAAGCAATTATAAAATGCAAACCCAGAGAAAGAACAAGCAAATCGCTGCTGCAAATCCGCAAAAGTACGAGTAAATGTATATAGTTCACTGGCATATGTACGTGAAGTCACGTAATCAGGGAATCCGACCAAACGAACACACAGACAGCTAAAGACCCTGGTGGGCCAACAGAAGCAGCAGCAACGGTGTTGAGAGTAGGAACTGCAGTGAAAGTGGCAAAACGGAAAGAATGGGCGTTCATCTATTGCAGATGGCAAACCCATCAGACAGGCAACAGTCCGACAGGCGATGACATCAGCTATTGAAATTGGTAGAGTTTATAGGACGAGATAAAGGCACTGGGTTGCATTGGGTTGGGTTGGATCGTTGGTGCCGCGGGAGACTCTTTCGCCACTGTCGCAATGAAGCTAACGGACGCATAACTCAATCCGCATGGAATTTTTATTCCCGCAGCGGTGGCATCCACAATAAATCTGCATTAGAGACAAGCCCGATTCGAGCCTGTTTTTTTTTTTTGCTCTCCTCCCTGAAATGTGGAGAAATAGCTGCCCTACCAATTGCTGCTCCACACTCATTCCTGGCTTTGGCTCAAGGCCAACAACAACAACAACAACAATATCACTAGCAATAGCAACAACTAGAAAATGCCACACGCATTGCAGCAAAAAAATTTGAGTAGAGTCTTCCCCTTCTTCCTCTTTGCCTATCATCATCAACTACCATATCCTGGGTCATAATACACAATACAAAAACAGCACAAAACACTTGCTCTTCTTCCCTTCCTATCTACATATCCCATAGCTGTTGCCTCTGGCCTGTCCAATGAGCCGTGTTTGTGTGTGTCTGTTGTTTGTGTGTGACATTGTCAAGAACAATAATACAAAACTCTAGAAGAGAAGTCGACGCGAGAGGGCATTTAAGGGGCAAGGGGGCAAAAAGGTTTAAAGTGGTGGTTAGAGGAGTGGCAGTAAGGCAAACCTCGTATGCTGCACTCCACACAGTGACACACATTCTCCCAACGACGACAATCGCGAGTCAAAAGTGCAACGGATACCAGGAAACAAAACTCTTAAGAGTGTGTAAAAACGTCAGTGCGAATCATTACAAAAAAGAACTAGTTCCAAGATTTAACAAAAACCTCTTCATGGATCAAGATGTAATTCAAAATATATGTAGTTAAAACAAAACAATTGAAGGTCTAGTCTAAGATGCATGGACGGAGGATCTAGAATGGTCCGTAGGGTCTGCACACCCGCCAAAATGCCAATATTTTCAATCATTTTATTCTCTTTATGAACCCAAAAAGTAACTCTCCCTAGATCTGAGCCAATTCCTGCACCTGATTCCAACTATAACAGATGTAAATATAAGTTCATCTCCTCTGTCTTTCATTTGTAGAACTAGGTCCTCGGCTTTTAGCCTGCTCATCTCTAACGACATGTGTCTTAATGAAAGCCTTTTCAGCTATCGTATTTTTTTCTTTGGTTTTTTGCCTGCATTTCCGCACTTCAGACTAACAACAACTAGCAAGTAGCAGCAGCAGCAGCAGCTGCTGATGACAATTCAAGGAGAAGAAGAGTCTTAGCATTCGGACACTGTGTCTTTGTTGGTCTGTCTGGAAAAGAATAAAAATATATAAATTTACGTGTATTTGGAGCAGCTGCTTTTTCGTGTGTGTGTGCGCTGCTTATGCTTCTGCATTTGCCATTTGGCATTTGCTCATTTCAAACGAAAAACTCCTCCAAACATTTATACAGAAATAGTTGGTTATCTTTCTCTGGTCGAGAGACGAGATAAGATAAACGACGCTAATGAAGCTAATGAAGATTGCAAGGCAAAAGTGGAATCAAGGTTGCCTCTTTCCCACCTCCACTCACTATCTCTTCTGCTCCACACTTTGTGCCGCTCCTCTCTTTTCTCGTCTCCTCGACACCTAACTGACTGTGTGATCCATCATATAGCTATGCCAGCCAAGTGATTGCGATAAGCCTTAACGTGATTGCAGCCAACTGTTCAGATTCTCTTTCTCTGTGTGGAGGAAGAAGGGGCCGTGGGGCTTGGGGGCGGTGGGTTGGGTTGGTTCATTCTTTGGTTGTACTTACGCCTCGCAGTAGGGCATTTTGTTGTAGCCCTTGTAAGTTTTCATATTGAGCGCCATGCCGCATTCTGTACATTTGAAACACGTTTTGTGCCATGTCTGGAAAGAGCAGAAAGAGGAAAAATGCAATATTATTAGTTGCTCTTGTTGTTAGTTTGCTGTTTGCTGCTTGTTAAATTGGCGCAATGTGCACAAAAAAAAAAAAACAACTACAAAACCAAGTCGAGCATAAGAATTTGACAAGGTAAGTGGGTTAAAAATGTTTGTTGTTTAAAATAATTAAAAGGAATGGTAACCACAATGAATGAACAAACGAACAAAATGCCATAGAATGTTATCTCCCCTCCCTTAAGTAAAAGTTAAACCTTTAATCGAATATTCATTTTCATTTCAATTTAAGCAAAACTTATGGCAATTAAGAATTAACATTCATTTTGCTTGGGTAGATCCGATCTGAAAGATTAGTTCTATTCTTTTAAATTTAAATGGTTTCTTAGTGTCGAAATCAACTTCTAGTTAAAACATTTCTTAACCCTCAACCTAATCTCTTCTATTTACTCTTTAAATAATGTTAAATGTATGTAAATTTAAAATGAACTTCTTAACTATTATCTGTAAAACAAGTGATTAGTCTTGAGTTATCTCTACTATTTCTCCACTATGGCAACATTGCTAATCTAAAGTCTCTCCAAGTTCCGACTATAAATGTGACACAAACTAAAGGTTTTTTATAGCAAACAACTTTGAATTGTATATTCCCTTGGCTACGATTTGCATTGCATAAGAAAAATGTGGCCAGGCCTCTTATCGTTAGCAAATATCTCTTTCTATGCATAAGGCATAGAGAGAACTAAGCCAAGTCAAGTTCAGCATAGATCAAGGTAAGCTCTTAGTCAGTCAGTTAGTTCCCATATACCGTTTGCTTAAAGATAACTCGATGAGATAAACTTAAAAATAGAAGGCACAAGAGAACAGAGAACAGAGAGCGAGAGACGAGGGGAGACAAGTGGAGCTAAAGAGAGAAGAGATGGCAAACCAGACACAAATCTTGAATTGCGTGATTTGTGGCAGCAGCTAAAGAAGAAGACAAAGTGTGGAAACTCGCCCCAGACACCACACACACACACACACACCACACCACACCACATCATACGACACTTACACACACACACACAGTCCGCTTGGATCAACATTCAAGAACTACATACATACATAACTGGATAAATCTGAATGGAAATGGGTGTTGCTGCAACGCGTTATGCAAATTTTTGTTGTTACTCGACTGTGGAAACTTTTTTTAGCGGTGACTGTGACTTGGCTTTGGCAACAGAGCCTTGACGTGGAGGTCAATAAACGATTAACTTGTCTGCGGATTAGCAAGAGATGCGAAATATGCATTAATTGGTTTTGCCTAGACATCAGCCGCAAAACCAAACCCAAAAAAACTCCTTAAACATGAGCCAATTGTCCAACTTGAACAAATAACCAAGAAGAATCGAACAAAACCAAACCTGGTAGACATATGTTAAATGTATATCCACATTATATACCCGAATTCTAGATGCCTATGTGTAGAACAGGATGCTTATTATATAACCAAATTCTATACGTCTATGACTAGCTTATGGATGGGATATCATTTCATAATGTGAGGACCTGCCTGCCGTTTAGCTTTCTCCCTAAATGGTTTCCTAATGAAATTAACTACCAAGCTCATCTAATCAAATTAAACTTTGATCTTCATATGTATCAGTTGGTATGGTTAATACTCATCGACGTATTAGTATAGCCCAAGATTTCTAGTGTTGCGCAGGCGTAACCTTAACCAAAAAGGAAAATAGGATTTTCATTTCAATTTCGCTTTCACAAAAAAAAAAAACAACAATAAAACCAACAAATACACAACTTAAAGTTGCTGTTTATGTTATTGTTGTTGTTGTAGGTGTTAGTTGAGTTAACTCTTTTTGTCATTGTTATAGTTGTTGTTGCTTTTGGTCACTGAATTTTACCATGCTCGCTTTAACCCACTTTTCACTTTCGAGTCATTCTGTGTTCGCGCTCACTTTTCGTCTCAATTTTCAATTTAAATGTTTCTTTTGTCAACCCGCCCCAAGCCACAAGACGATCGGAGACGAGGTGTTAAATTTGCATACAAAAAAAAAAAAAAAAAAAAAAAAAAAATTTGCATGCTAGCCAAGCGATTGGATTGGATTACCACCAAAACCAAAAACCCAAAACCATTGGAAAGCAAATTGCAAATGACAAATGAGGCCAACACGAACGAATAAACAAAAAAAAAAACACACATACACACGTCCATCAGAAGCCAACCACGGAAATAATGACAACAAATGGTAACAGGGCAAAACAAAAAACAACAAAAAAAATATCAAAGAAGCTAACTTCGGCAATGCCGAAGTTTATATACCCTTGCAGTCCGTGGCAATAATTTTTTTACATTTTGAAATTTCTTTCCTTGCAACTCAATTCATCAACACACAAACAAAACATTCAAATTATTTCTCTTTTTACTACAAATTTTTAAGCAAGGCACAACACGCATACACATACATACATACGTGTAGCGCTACGTCTGTGTGTGCGTATGCATGTGCTCTGTTTGATTTGCTGATGACGCAGAACCGATTTGAATTGACTGTAACTTGTGTTCTATTTATCCGATCAAACTCAAATTTTGGGATCTGAGATTTTATATCAAATTCTATTATATTGGTAAATTTCATGGCGATACTCCAATTTTTGCAAAAATTTTGTTCTAGAGCTATATGATATAGTAGTCCGATCCTGACAATTTTCATACTCTATTATCTCCCGGCTAAAAGTAGCTCAAATATGAAATTTCATTCCGATAGCTCTTAAGATGCCAGCGTGAAGTTGATTTGCACAGACGGACGGACGGACGGACGGACGGACGGACGGACGGACGGACGGACGGACGGACGGACGGACGGACGGACGGACAGACGGACATGGCTATATCGACTCAGCTTCTCATGCTGATCAAGAATATATATACTTTATGTGGTCGGAAACGTCTGCTTCTGTGCGTTACAAACATCTGACCAATTTTATAATACCCTCTGCAAGGGTATAAAAACATCGTCTATTTATAAGTCTGAAAAGGCAACTTCAAATGTCAAAAACAAAATCACTTGAATGTCTCCATTTGGAGCAGAGGGAGAGTTGTTGCTTCTAATCGCAAAAGTTAAAATGAATTCAATGTAGGTCAAAAATTGGGAAGCATTTTTCGTTCTCTTGATTTTCACTTGGCCAATTCGTGATGATAATTATTCAAACACTTAGATTAACATACATATCTCTCTACTAAGAAGAGTTAACACAAATTGCCTAGTTGTTCGCTTGATAATATTCATTAACATTAAAAACAGTCAACTTCATATTTAAAGGTTAATGACTAATGGGAAGACTTGTGTGTGCTAGTTTAGTTTGTTTTGTATTCGAGAACTTTTCATAAAATTATTATTTTGAATTCTGAATGTAATTTAGCTAACAATTAGACGTCATCGTTAACTTGGAATTGTATATATTAAGACTTCTTACATTATTTGTTTAAGATTATTGCAATTTCTACCACTGTACTTACATGAACATGGCTCATGAAGAGCTTCTAAGAGGAGAAGACATATTTCCCTTACTCCACTCCACATTTGACCATTTGAGTCTTGCACCATCTGCAACTGGGCAGATGAAACATTGGCGACCGTGACAGGATCTTGCACTTAGCAAGTTCCAACACTCTGCTTGTAAAACTATAATAATCTACAGATTATCAACTTTTTGTTTAAGCAGACTGTTTCCTAAGTAAGAATCACTTTTCTTTTTAGGCTTGGTAATATTAGGAAATTGATTTTAATTGCCATAACTTGAAAAAATTTGCAAAACCATTGTATAAAAGTAAAAAATTCTTCAAAGATGTAACAAACAAAGAAGTAGAGTTCCTTTGGCTTAAGATTTTCATTTAGATAGTTTTAGTTTTTCAGCTTCTATTGGTTTTCAATAGTATTTATGCTTTTATTTCTTCAAATAATTATCATCTACAGTCGAAAGATATAAATATTAAATGCTCCCAAAAGTATAAGGAAATAATATCTTTTTAGCACGTAAACTACAAATATTTGTTGATTAGAATCAAGTTTTGTTTTTGTTGTTCTGTTGATTTTTGGTAATTCTGTGAGATTATATTTAGCACATATTTGCACGTACCACATAAATGTTTATTAATTTGATTAAGGGGAAATGCGAAAGAGTAAGGGAGAAGAAACAAAGCAAAAGATGAGATCAGAGATTCGACCACCAGCTGAGAGAGTGTGTGTGTGAGTGGGATAGCGAGATGGGAGAAAAAGAACAACAACAGCTGGCTCCAGTTGGGTTAAATTATTATTTTTTGCAATATCAACAAATCAAAAGGCAATTACATCAGGCAATCTTCAATCTAATGTTCAAGTGAGAGACAGAGACAGAGATAGGGATAGAGAGAGAGAGAAATATCATGATGGTGATGATGATTCACTAGCTAGCTATGCCCCTATCTACCAGAGATCCACAGAGCAACATCAGCTAAAGTCAACCAACTGTATTGCTGACTAAAGACTTTTCATTCATTCAGTCAAGCTAAAAGAAGAGAGAGTCGCCGCGCAGTCAGTCGACACCGACACTGACACACACACACACACACACACACCAACCACACAACACTTTAACACGATGTTTTTTTTCTTTTCTTGTCTTGTTTCTTGTTTTCTTTTCCATATACATACATAGGTATGTATCTTTAAGTTTGTCTTCTTCATCTACTTCTACTACTATAACTACTACTATAGTCTTACCTCTCCCCTACTCACCGTCTCTCTCTCCCCTCCCTCTCTCTTTCGCCAGGCATTAAATCATGATGAATATCTTCTATGGAAACCAAGTTCTTCTTTTTGCTGCTTGTTGATAGCTCAAACTCATAACGGTACCAATTTAAATCTAACAGCATTTTAGCATACTCAAAAAAAAAAAAAACATCAAACATTTAATAGAAAATCTTTTCAGACAATAGAACAGCAGCAGCAGCAGCAATAGACCCAAAGAAAAAAACCAAGATATTTTCTCCTACTGTGAAAACAAAAGACCGCAGAAGAAATAAAGAAAATAAACTTAATTTCAAGTCGAAATTTCTATACCCTAAGTGGTGTACATAGAGAATTAGGCGCCCGAAAATATTTGACCAAATTGAATGTAACCTCTTCTACCACCCCCTTCCACTCCTTGCCCCCTCTAGTTGTAGTTTAACAAAGAAAAAGGCTATCTCCCCTACCCCCGCTGCCGCATAAGAAGTCAACAACAATGTGAATTTCGAATTTTTGTGTTTTTTTTTTTTTTGGTATTTGAAGTGAAAAGTTTTGACAGCTTTTTTATTGTATATGTGTGTGTGTGTGTGTTTATCCTCTTTTGTAAAATGGACAATTGAACCAAGAAACAGCAGCAGCATAACATAGCACAAATGCTTTAGAAATTGGCAAACAAGGCACACACACACACACACACACACACACACAAAGGAGTTTTCAATTGCACTTACAATATGCCACTCTATTGAAGTGTGTGTAGAGAGGCTGTTGATGATAAAGTCATTGAAAAGAGGAAAATTTATGTTGGATTGTGTGATATCTGTGAAAAAGTCAAAAATTGGTTGTACGCCACACGCTGAGTAGCAAATCAGGGGGCAGGAGGAGGAGGAGAACGTTCAATGGGACCAAAAAGTATTGGCACTCTTCAAAATTTCCAACTTTCAGACGATGCAACTTTAAAAATGTAATTACATATCTAATTAACAAAGCCAAAAATTTATTTTTAATACAGTTCATTCAATAAAATGTTATATGAAGGAAATTACCCCCTTAAAGTATGCAAAAGGATGGAAAAGTATACAATATTTGCAACAAATTTATAACTTTTTGTTTGCCTTATAATTGTGTGCAAGAAATTTTTTGTTGAGGATCTTCAAATGTTTATTGCATACTTTTGGGATCAAATTTCGCTAAAATTTCCTCGCCTAGATTCGCCTATGCGAATAACCTACAAAAATTGTACGATTCGATGCCAAAAAAAGTATGTACGTTGGTATATTTGTTTTTTTGTCTTAAACAAAATAACTAAGTCCCCGTGTTATGATCCTTTTAAAAGAAAAATCTACCTAAAACCCTGTCTCTCTTTGTCTTTCCCTTTCTCTCTATCCACGCCATTGGGAACCATCTTTGTTATAGAATTTGATTAATTTAGTGCAAGATTTCAATCATTTTAAAAGTTGAAATATTTTCAACTATTTGACCAACAATAAAACTCTAATCTGGGAACTTCCTTTCCTACCACATTATGTCATATAATTTCTCAAGTAGTTTCCAAACAACTTTCATCTTGCTGCTGCAATTTAGTTTTAATGTCTATTTAAATACAGATATCTGTTAACAATTAGAGTTTGGCTTTATCTTCTCACACACACACATACACACACACATAATCAATTTGTACGTAATGCTATGATTTTGATTTTAGGAGTATCTAATTTCAGAGGAAACAAAGAGCAACAACAACAACAACAACGAAAAGCCCAAAATCCAAATTCAAAAGCCTGTTCCGTTGGCGATGTATTACGTCATTCGGTTGAAACTTTATGGATCGTGTATAACAACAATAATAGCAAATGTTTTATATGTGTATTATATGGTATATATGTATGTATGTATTTGCAATTGCAAAATCCAAAACACAAACACACAGTACACACACACACACACACATACATACATACATACATGGAAATAGACATGCGGCATGCGGCAGGCAAAGCAAGTTCCAGTTTTGAAAGCGACACAAAAGGCAATTGAATTTATGACACCCCCCCCCACCACACCCTCCGTTCAATCCAAACCCATACCCCCAAGCACCACCATCTCTATATCTCTCTCTCTCTGCATCTATCTGTCTCTCCAATTGATTTTAATTAGTTGAAATTGAAAACTTAGCACAAACTAAGAGAAGGGGACGGCGGTAGTGATCGAGGGGACGGTGGGTAGGCAAACACATAATTAAATATGGAAAACTCTTGCCCTGTTTGGTGATCTCTCCCCCACCAAAAGGAAATGTGCTGCTACTGCTAATCATCATCGATG
This sequence comes from Drosophila equinoxialis, assembly GCA_018150345.1. Classification (NCBI taxonomy): domain Eukaryota; kingdom Metazoa; phylum Arthropoda; class Insecta; order Diptera; family Drosophilidae; genus Drosophila; species Drosophila equinoxialis. The sequence goes on along the minus strand of JAECWI010000868.1, from coordinate 4,139,444 downwards.
ACGACGATCGATGCGATAGAGCACAGCAGAGCGGCAACTGCGTTTGGCGTGTGAAAATTGATTGAAAAACCTAAAGTGAGACTTACATAAGCCAATAGCCAATAGCCATAAGCAATCAACAACAATCTACTGCAGCAGCAAAAACTAGAAAAATGTTGACCAAAAATGTATTTTTTTGTTTTTGTTTTGTTTTGTTGTAAACAGTAATACGACTAAATATTCCGGTCACGTCAATGGAATTACTTAACGCGCTTGATAATGACAATTATGTCATGTATGTATGTGTGTGTGTGTGTGTGTGTGTGCATGTGTGTAGGCAGTAGACATACCATAAAAGGCATCCAACTGCTAACGGAGATCCATGACTCAATCGCTCAATCAGAGACACTGAGACTTTTCTCGCGCTCTCATGGCAATCCACTACATTCTCTATGTCTCACACTCTCCTCCATTTTCTCCCCTCATTTGGCAAAATTGCAACCAAAAACCACCTTGACCTTATCAGCCAAGCGTGCAAATACATATATGTATATATGTATATACTATACAATTCAACCCAACAAACAAAAATTTCAGGTTAAATTGACCGAGACTTGAAATTCATTTGAAAAATTTCTTAAATTTTGTATACCCTGCTGTGCAGGGAATGGGTATATTCAGTTCTTTGAAAGTCAAAAGGAATTTTAAGCTAGATTTTAAAAGGCCAACAAAGGTTGAGGAAATGAATCCTAATGAGCGACTGAACCTGGGGGATCTTCGCCGAAAGGATTAGCCCAATGGATCGTTGATGAGCTTAATAAAGCAGATCGACGAATCGAAATCGAAACATTTCAAACTTTACAACGAATTTTGTGAGTTAATTGATTAGTTAACTTCAGTGTTCATTTCTTTGGTACTTTTAAAGTCCATAAGAGATGCATGAAATCTTTGTGATTCTCCTCTCTATGGCCCGCACCATTTGGACAAACTTCGCCAAGCCAAGAGTAGGAAGTAGTTTAATTCTGCTTCGTCGCTTTCACTTCCGCCTCATCAGCGCTAAAAGAGAGCTCTGTAGTAGCTGCTCCCCTATATCATCATCATCATCATCATCATCATCATAGGCGCGCACACATAGCAGTAGTCTTTGGTGGTGGCCACCGCCTACCACTAGAGCAAAACCGACCATCAACAGCTGCAGCAGCAGCAGCAGCAGCAGCAGCAGTTCCCCCCATTTTCGAATCCAATTCGGAATTCAACTCCACCTCCTCCTCTTCTGATACTTTGCTCTTTCTCTCTCTTTTAGAGCTGCCTCGACAAGTGGGTTTCACTTGCATAGAAAAACACAAACACCACGTGGGTTTTAGAGGAAACTTCCTTTTGCTCTTGTCAAACCATCTCCATATCCATTTCCCTCTTCATCTTCATCTTCAACTTCAACTACTTCTTCTTCATCATCGTCGTCAAGTTGGCAGCTGTTTGCTCTTCTTGCTCATATTTAAATTGGTATTACCAACATTTAAACATCGATTTGATATATGTTTCCTCTTTGTCGACGTCGTCGTCGTCGTCGCTGTCCACAGACTTTTTATGGAGGCGTTTAGGAGGAGTGTTCTCTTTAAATACGTGTGAAATTTGAGATAAATTTTTAACAGTTTCTGTTTCTTTTTTGGATTTTGTGTGCCTCCATGTTGTTTGCTTTGGGTGATTAGCTTCTGTTTTTGGCTGCTTTACTTTGCATATCGTTAAACCAAAAACGGAAATGGAAATGCGACCTCACAAATGGATGCAAAAACACAGTCAAATTAAACGTGTGAACATTAAAAACGGCTATTATCATTATAGCCAAAATCAAATATAATTGTGTAAGCGATTTTCATGATTAGTTAGAAAGAAAATGAAATTCAGAAAATTGAAATTTCATTAAAATTTATGTTTTTACTTGGAAATTATATTTTACTGCCTAATTTCGAATGCGTCATAAATAATCTCAACTAAATTTATTTTCCTTAATATTTATATTATGTTATTTAGTTTTCTCTCTGTCGGCAAATTAAAAAAAAAAAAAAAAAAAATGAAATGAATGGCAAACTGATTATTTTGTTGGCGAAATAATAGTTAATTGCTTTGCCTTCTTTCCATCCCCTCCCGCTCACCATTGCGACTGTGTGGCTTGACGATTGTAATTTTTCAAATGCTCAACTTCAATTTGTTACTTCCCGACCCGGCCCACTTGCCCCTTGCATCATGACTCCCTTTTACTCTCTCTCTCTCTCTTTCTCCTCTATGTGTGTGTGTGTGTGTGTGCGTTACTTTTCTCCTGGTTCAGCATTTCTCGTTTACTCGTTCGGCTTCAGTCAATTAGCAAAGTCAATAGTATGGCTCCCGTATATGCGCCGTGTGCCGTTTGCCGCTTGCTGCACACACATTTTCCACATTTGCTGACGTTTTTGCATTTTATTTGTTTAATTTATATAAACGTCAAAAGAAAACGGGGGAGGGGTGGAGGGGGGCTGCGAAACCCGATTCTTTACCTCCCGACTCGCGCAGCAAACTCAACTCTCAAAATGTCAAACTCAAACACAATTTCTATGCTATTTGTAGCTAAGCCAAAGTCTAAATTGATCATCAAACCAGTTAACAGTTTTCCCATTTTCCATTTCCGTCTCTCTCCTTCCCTCCACACACCTCTCTGCCTGCTTATGGAAAAGTTTTTCGCACAAGTTTTCTCCCTCCTCCTTTTTTTTTGTTGCAATTGCAATTGAATTATCTCTCGCACTCAATCACAATCCCTAAAGTGGTTAAGTGTATCTTTCGAGTTTGGCAAATTAGCTTAAAGGGCGGCTGGTGGCCCTTCTAGCTTCTATGCAGTTAGTTCTGAGAACAGAGACAGGCAGGCAAACAGACTGAGAAGGCAAATGCAGCTCTCGGCTGATGCAATTTAATTATTAATTTGACTAAAGCCAAAGAGCACTTTACACAGCGTTTCAAGTAGTGAGTAGTGAGTGTCGCAGCCACACAATGGGAATAAGCGAAAAGTTGAGAATGTGGAACACACACACACACACACACACACACACACACACACCCATGATGGTTGTCGTCTTCATGATTTTCTTCCTTCTGTGGTTAAATGTGGAACAGAAAACTGAATAATTGACTGAGATTTCAAGCAAGATGAAAAACTCGAAACTAAACTGAAAGAATGTTTAACTAAATGCAAAACTAAAGATGCCTGGGCTGCTTATGAAACAGTTAGCAACTTATATTGACCACGTTATGAAGTTGAGTTGAATTGGCTAGATGAAAATTATATCTAAAAACCTCCAAATAAGTTAATGACAAATGAATTAGTTGAGGTTTTCTCAATCGACATGAGTTTATAATGTACAATTTCATTTGTTAATTCTGGGTCAAATATTGATTCAAATGTTTCTTTTCTTATTCGAAAAGTATATGAAGAGGAAAATGTCTGGGGGGTTGGGGGTGGGGGTGGGGTTTGGAGGAATGGGTCCAGAATCAGAAAGACAAGTCAAGACACCACCAAAAGACCAAGGAGCGTGAAAAACCTCAAGTGCAATGCAATAATAATAATAACAACAACAACAACAATAAGAATGAGAAAATGAAACAAAAAAGAATGAGCAGAGAATGGGGGAATGTAGTATGGGGGGGGGACCTCAAGAGTCAAGTCAACCACTTGAACTCCAGTCCTTCTTATAGAGAGTAGAGAACGATCACTTGGTGGACGACACTCTCTCCCCCTGCCCCCTGCCTCCTGCCCACTCTTTTAAAAATAAACCCACACACTTAGGGAATGAGAGGGAAAGAAGGGTGAGTTTCAATTGGATGATGACGATAAAAACCAAGACACAAGAAGGAGAAGTCACTCCGATGAGGCCTCCTCCCTTTTTCGTGATATTGCACGATTCACTGGCAACCCCTTCTGAGTGATCCCTTCTCTATCCATTCAATAGTCCGCCTCCCCACCTCTCTCTCTCTCTCAGTCTATCTATTCCTCTTCTTCCTGGTTAATGAAGATCAATTGAATTTAAACAAAGGGAAAACACAACAACAAGAAATAACTAATTTCTGCTGGCTGCCAGGCACAAAGAGGTCAAGTAAATGCGTTGCTTTTCTCTTCGTGTATGTGTGTGTGTGTGTGTGTGTGTAAGTGTGTGACATGCGACAGTTGTTGACGGGGGGAGGCATAGGGCGTGGCAATACAACAAATTACTACCAAATGCGCATTAACATAAACAACAAAGAAGAAAAACAATTAAAAGAGAAGAACAAGACGAGTGAAGAAAGACAGGAAATCAACAAAAAAAGATGCCCGGAAAACGAAAGAAGCTGTCCGCTCTCCCTCCCCTCCCAGCATACCATCCCATCTGACTTACATTCCATCCATCATCCAGAAGCAACATCAGGTAGTTAAAACTTGGTCAACTTGGAAATTAATTAAGCCAACTTTATAGTAATAAAAACAACAACAACAACAACAAACCTTAACTCGAAAAGCAACCAAACACAATGGGCTTAATGTTTAATTGAGAGGAAAAGCAGCAGCAGCAGCGACCAATCTAAGTTAGACCTAGCCAGAAGCTATTTAAAGTTCGACTTCCACTTTCCATACTTTTGAATTGGCCACTGCTTCTCTTCTTCTGTCTGTCTATCTGTCCCTCTCCCTCTTTCTCTCTCTCTTTATCTGTGTTACAACAAACAAATTTGGGCCAAGCGAAACAAAATCAAAGCCAAACTAAGCCAACAGGCAAAACGGCTAATAGAAGAAAAGAAAAACACACAATTTGACTTGGTCCACTCAACTCTACCCACCTGGCCCCCCCTCTTCCCTCCTTTTCTCGACTTCCTCTTCTTAGTCAAAGAAACAAAAAACGAAACAATATGATGGATTTCCAAATTGAGTCTATCCATTTCATCAACATTTTACGAGCATTTTCAAATCTAATATTTATGCAATTGGCTTGGCAATATTTTCTCATGCAAATAAAATGCAATTTTTAATGCTGTTATTTAACTCTGACAATTAAAATAATACAAAATACAATTCATACTAGGGAAAACCTTTTGTTTTTATCAAATTTGTAACATTTTAAATGCAAAGGGATAAAACACAACAGAATTGAACAACATTTGTTGTGTTTGTTTTCAAATACAAATGATCAAAACATCTGTCTCTCTCTCTCTCTCTCTGACCTCATTATAAATGAGAAATAATTGGAATTTCATTATGAAACTTGTGATGTGTTTTTTTCCCTTGAAATTGATAATCATTTTGAGATAGCTGTAAATAAATTTCTACTACATTTTCTTCTTTCAACTTTCTTTTGGCAAACTGCAGAGCAGGGGAAAAACCAAAAGGGGGCAAACATTTTTTCTGATTGCCAAAAAAAAAAAAAAAAAAAAGTTACATTAGTTCATGAAAGCGAATAATTAGACAACAGAAAGAGAGAGAGAGAGAGAGAGAGAGAGAGAGAGAAGAAATGATTATGAGGAGCGTGGAGAGCAGTAAACAGAAATTGGAGCAACATACATACATATATAAGAGTGAGAGGGAGAGTGAGAGTGGGAGTGGGATAGATGCAATCTTAAGATAAAAGTGCAAAATGAAAGTGAGTTGCATAATCTTGCAGTTAGAGTTCCCAGCTAAAGTTCCCCTCTTTTTTTTCCGTTGTTTGTTCAAAGTTCTCACACACCAAACACAAAATGAGAAGCAAAACAACAAAAAACAAAGAGGGGCAAGCGCATGAGAGATGCAAAGGTAGCGATAAGTTTCACTACCCCCTCCCCCCTCCTTCCTTTCACCAGGTCTCTCGCACTCTTCCCCAGTTGTCTCAGTCTCTGTCTCTGTCTGAGAAAATGAATGTCGATTGTTTGTTTATTTGTTGCTGCTTGACCACTTTTATTTTTATGCCTCAATTGGCTTGGGCTTTGCTTGCATTTTTTTTTTTTTTTTTTTTTCCAATTTCATTTTCATACTCTTGCTAAAGGAGACGCCCCGCTCCTAAAACATCTACAGTGAAATTCTGATTCATATTCTCCAACACAAAATGTTTCCTAAGGCAGTGTATAGACACTTCGTATTGTTCATTTCATTTTGTTTCTGTTGTTGTCCTACACCAATTCCCCATTTTTTCCGTTTGTCATGCAAAACTGAAAACTTTTTGTCAAGAGTGAAGTGAAGAGTGAAGAGACTCTGGAAGATGAAGAAGAAAAAAGAGAGTTGCTGCTGGAGTTGTGGGGGGGGGGGGTGGGTGGAGGAGTAGTTGAAGAGAAATGAAATATGCATAAATAAATATATTTAATATTTGTTGTCATTCTTTAAATGCAACAGAGAGAGAGAGAGAGAGAGAGAGAGAGATGTATACCAAACGACACTGTGGGCTCTCAAGCAAGTTTGTTGCTCAAGTCATTTGTCATTTTGCACACAGATAGACAGAGAGAGAGAGAGAGAAAGAGAGAGAGACAGTTCAGTAGATAGCAAATTGTCGAAGAGAAGGACGAAACGCGAGGCGAATGCAAAAATTAAAACATTCGCCTAAAAAGTGTGCCATGACAGAGATGGAGATGGTGACGGAGAGAGGGAGAGCGGGAGACGACGAACGCGGTGGACAATTGGACAAACGAGAATAGTGTGGCGGTTAGTTCAAAGGGGCCAGCGACCCCGTCCGTTTAAGTGGCAAACCAAGTCAAATGTAGAAGAGGCATACATTTTGGATTTTCTGATGCTTCGCTGACTTTTCTCTCCCTCACTTTGCTCTCTTTCTCTCTCACTCTCTCTCTCTCTTTGTCTCTTTCTCTCTCCATAGCGATTTCAAATTCGACTCGTGGCAAAGCGCGCGTGGAGCAGCGGCTCCATGAAAATTGGCCAAAAAAGACGAAAAAAAAAAAACTGGCACGTTCCCGTGTAGTTTCCCCTCTCTTCTGATTCGCCCCCCTTCATCAACAACCACATCATCCAACCATCTATTCCTACTCTTCCTTTCTCTCTCCTTCCTTCTTGACAACATGACAACAAAGAGGTCATTTACTTTCGTTGCAAGCATGAAATAATCGTTGTTGCTGTTGTTGTTGCTTCTCGTTGTCGTCGTCGACGTCGTCGTGAAGCCGCACAGCCCCCGGAAAGCCCAAAGCAAAAGTCAAACGAAAAATAAAACTCACAGATAACTGAAATTGGCAACAGAAGCGGCAACACACACACACACACAGAGAGAGACACATATATGTATATATATCTTTTTCTAGTGACAAGTTTTGGTTTTTATTTGTTGCTATCAAAAATCGATTAACAAAAACCAAAAAAAAAACTCCCGTTTTCCGGGTGAAAATGTTAACAGATAATTGGCGGGTAGAATAAGAGAACGTTTAATGCATGTCACGTGCAGCAGTTAAAAACTCAACTAAAGCCGAACATTGAACAACAACGACAACAACGAAAAACAAAGGGCTCAACAATTTTTTTTTTTTACTAGGGTTACCCACAAATTGAAAATCTAAACCCGAGGGCCGATACCCTTGCAACTTTTTTGGTAACTCTTTCGTTACCCATAGCAATCAAAGTGGAAAAACGTTATATCTAAAAAGGCGGGTGAACGACCTACAATCTTAGCATAGGAATAAGAAGAAGAAGAGACTGATCAAAGTCACTGTTTTCCACCGATCGCAATATGATACAGTCATCCGATCTTACTGAAACTTGGCACAGTTGTTTTCATAACAATAGCTCGGAAAATAACCAAGTTATTGAGAAAAGTCACTGTTGGTGTTGCTATAAGATATAGTTGCCCGATCCGGCTGAATCCGAGATATACAATCTGTGCACTATACATGCAAAATTTCAGCTTTGTAGTTTGCGCTGATCCAGACGGACGGGCATGGCTATTTGAACTCATCTCGTCGTGTTGATCAAGAATATATATACTTTATATGGTTGGAGATGCTTTCCTCTATGCGTTGCACACTTCTGACCAAAACTAATATACCCTTTTTGCAAGGGTATAAAAAACCAAATGGAAAGAAGTTTTCCTTTTGTCATCTTGCTATGGGATGTGATTTCATTTCCATTAGATCATATTGTTTTTCACTTTTTTTTTATGAATCACAACAGAATCTAAAATTATTAATATGTGATGATTTCAATGTAGAAAAGAAAAAACCTTCATTATCATTTAAGAAAGAGTTACTCATAGAACTTTGATTACTCTAAATCGAAATGTTTACATCATGAACATACATATACACACATAGAGACTGATGTATGTATGTATGAACATAATAATAGATGACTCAACATGTTAAATATTTGCACGAAAAATGCAATAGTCTCTCACACACACACACACATGACACACCCTAACCTAAACTAAACTAAATAAGTGTAACATCCCCCCCGCCCCACCGTCACTCAGCACCCGCACCCGCACCCTCGACACACAACGATGAAAATTGCAGCAACTAAGAAAACTACAAAAGGCAAACTTAATACTATATAATGTAAAGGTAAACTTGGAAGTCTGGAGGCCCTTCCCTTGCACCACCCCTCTCCCACCTTTATCTATATGGTGTTCTACATACATCTTACTCCATTTGTGTGTGTGTGTTTACAAGTTTCTCAACATATCCATTAGACAAGACACACACACACGGCATAAATATTTTATAACTAACTTGAAAATAGATTTCATTACTCCATTGTCTATCTCTCTCTCTCTCTGTCTCTCGATGTATATGTATGTTTAGAGAAATATAGAATTTGGATATTGGAGATGGGGTAAGCAAACAGAAATCGAAAAAGGAATTTGCCACTAATGCCGAAGTTTGAATGCCCTACAGTAACAATAACGTGACTTTTCCCCCTATTACGTGCTCTTGCATGATCCTTCTCGGCTTAAAATTGACAAAGATCAAAGATTGATCCACAATTTATCAGAGTTATCAGCCATGGGTCAAATGTGAACCCAAATCGTGGAAGAACTTTAGTTTCTAAAGCGAAACAAAGAGCACACATAATCGTTTCTTGATTCGGACTATAATTAGAGGTTTATGTGGGGGGCAAGGTTGACAAGGTTGATGATTGACAAATGTCAATTGGAATTTCCCGTTAGCAGAGAGGAGCACGACATTCAAGGTTCTTGTCTAACAGTTGTTTTTATCGAATAGTTGGATGAAAATATTGTCTGCCAGTTAAGAGACATGGAAAACACTGACAAATTGAAGACGTCGACGTTAGTTGATTCCAAACTAGATTCGAGGCACTGACAACCAATCGTCGTCAATGCTTTGTAAAGAGTTTTTACTGTACTATGAAAAAGTTACATATTTCTTACTTAGCTGGCATAACTAGCAAGTCGTAGGATAAATATTTAGAATCTGTGCCACAAAATGGGCAACTTGAATCATCCTGATTGTTTAATTAAATGGCCAACAAACATGTGTCTTTACCAAAAAAGAAGGCTCAACAAATGGCGAACCCCTTGAACATTATCAGAATACAGAGTCCCCTTCGGCTGATTGGAAACCAGGCATCAATTCACATGCAGGTAAAGCCTCTAAACAACCAGGCCATTTGAAGTTTTCGTGATTTTTATAGAGTATTCTTTACAAATATAGAAATATTAACTTTTATCTGGAAATTGTTTAAACGAATACACACACACATACACATTCGTATGCACATATGTATAAGTATTTCTATGTATGGATGCCGAATGGAATAGTCAACTGATTTAATAGTAGATTCTGTTTAATCTATTAAGGTTGAATCTGAGTGTAACTATGGGAAAAACGGCAACTACTTTTTAAGGTAATAACTAAAGTTGAAGAAACAATCATTGATTAGTGAAGAATGTATAAAATGGTTTTTCTAAACTTTTAAAATCTTAATATACCTTTCTTTAGCCTATGGCTGCAGGGTATGTGAGTGAGGAGAGGGAGACACAGTACACAAATAAACTGGAATTAAGCATAAACCAATAAGCGCAGTACCAGAAAGAAGAAAGAAAGAAGAAGAAGAAGAAAGTGTGTGTGTGTGTGTGTGTGTGAGGGAATGCGAAAACTAAAACTGGTCTCAAGTCAGGCAAAATCAACAAAAAATACACACATACATACATACCTATGTATATATACATATGTATGTATATACATATATGTATGTATGTATGCTTGCTCAAGGTCGGTCAACGGATTTTTCTTCTTTTTTTTTTTTTTGTCTGTTGTTTCGCGTTAAGCTTTAGTTGAAAACAAAATAAATACATACATAAATGAAACAGATCAGAAAACGCAAACGCAAACAGCCCAGTGGCTGGACTGATATTTCAAGGGGGCGCCGCAACGGAAGCAGCGACGCTATGCAAATTAAAAGTAATTTTAAATTTCCTGAGTTGGCGAAATTGAAAAATCGCCCACGCATAACCACACACACACACACACACACACACACACACAAAACGCAGCGACAGAGAGACAAATAAACACAAAAGAAGTTGGGAAGGGAGAATACGCCGTTATTTTTGAATTCCAAGAAACAGTTTAGCGCTCTCGTTCTCTTTACTCCTTGTTGCTGTTGTTGTAATTATTAGGAGCAACAGGCACGCATGATCAATGGGGGGAAAAATATCAAGTGCCTAGCTAGCCGTCTCTTTTCAACACACACTCACACACGGACACTTTCACACAATAGTTGTTGTTAGCCACATTTGAAATTTAAAACTAAAGAATGTAAAAGAAAACAACAAAAAAATGCAAGTGTAACTCACCTTATCCAAACATTTGAGCTCCTCGATGGGATATACCACCTTTTGGCAGCGGGCACAAGTTTTATTCATTTTGTTGTTGATGCTCTTTCCCTTCTGTGCTGAGCTAACTTTATGATTTGTTGTAATTGTTGTTGGTATTCTTTATGCTACTTTTGGCGTTGAGGGGGCACACAGAAAGAGGGTGGCAGCGGTGGGGGTACAATTCCACTGATCTCCCTTTCCAGTCTCTTCTTTATTTGCGCTTCTTTTTGGATGATGTTCTTCTTCTTCTTTAACGTATTCCTCGTCCTCTTCTATTCCAGTGTGTATATATGTGTGTGTGTGTTAGTGTGTACACCAGAAGAAAAAATATTGTTGTAACTATTTTCGAAAATGGGGGAAAAGAAATTTTGCTAAGAAATTGCGCTTTGGATATTTCCTTTTATTTTTTGGGGATTAGGATTGATTGTTGCTATTATTAACATAAATTTTGCATTGCGAAACGGAAGTTTGTTGGTTTTTTATGCCTATTGCCGAAAGAGGAGTTTTTGTTTTTGCTCAAACAGAATACTTATTTTACACTATTTGGACGATCATTTGGATTAACATTTTTGTTTGTCGGTCGAGGCTTTAACTGACAAAACTGGCAAATAACCGGTTTGCTTTGTTTCGCTTTGTGTTTTGGCACTTGTGTATTTATTTTTGTTGTTTTTTTTACTTTTAGTATTATTGTTATTGACAAGAAAACAAAAAAGAATATTAAAAAAATCTGTTGCACAGGTTACAAAAGCAACGCGCGCATCGCAGCACGCGAAACACGACAGCAAAAGGGAGAGAAAAAGAGTGCTAAGAAGAGTTGAAAAGATCAGCGGGGAGTATCAGACGCACGCGGGGAGAATAAGCGCATCCTCTATTAACAGTTTGTCCCGAGTTCACCGATTTTTAATATATGCATAGGTATATTCATATCTATTTCTTGCTTGCATTAATTCGAAAAATTTACTTCGTCCGATCTACCAAATAACACACCCGCTCACGTTGAAAACAAAAACAACAATAAAAAAAAAACAACAACAACAAAAAAAATACTTCGCCGCGCTTAATATTCGCCGTAAATTCTTGCCCTCTCGCCGTAAATTTTTGCCCTCTCGCCGTAAAAAACGCGAGTTTGCTACGAACATCGAACCGAACCGAACTCCTTCCAACGACGTCGAACTTGCAACAAAAGAGCGAAAAGCATCGAACATCGAACAAATGAGGCCAACCGCAACAATTGATCCCAACCGATGAGGCGAACTGCAACAGATGAGGCGAACCGCAACCAAGTCGAACTCGAGCCATTTAAGGTCGAACATGCAACAAAAGAGTTAAAAATCGAGCAATTGATGCAATTACTTGCGCTCTCTCTTATGTTAAGTTTCTCTCAAATGTAAAAACAACCATTCGCTGTATTGAATATTTGCTGTAAAAATTGAGCATTCGCCGTAAAAATTGAATATTCGCGCCACTCGAACACGGTTGGAAGCCCTTGAGTGTGACCAGCTTCGGTAAGATCGAAAACGTCAGATCATACTGGCAGTGTAACCGTCTGAATAATGTTTAAATAGTGGGAACGCTGTGCCGGTATTTCAAGTGTGACAGTGCTTAACAAATGGTGCTGCCACTTGGATGTTATTTCGGTGCTGCAAAACGGAGTGCCGAATACAACCCTGATTTTTACCAACACCGACCGCCATATTGCTGCCGAGCTGTCAAAAAATATTTTGCCCTTCTCTTTCTTTCCGGTTAGCGTCATGGTAAGAATTAACAAAGTTTGCTCCGAGTCGGTTGAAAAATGTGAAAAATAAAATGTAATAAATTGTGTTAGATAAATTAAACAAGGCCTGAATGTGAAGTGGCCAATGCATTTAATTAAAATAAAAGCCTGTCCTCAAGTTGACTTTAATAGGCAAAATGCCACTAAAAAAATTACTTCACGTGGTGGAGCACCACACACACACACACACACGCACACATATTTACAGCCGCACAGCAAAAATAATTATAATTGTTTTGTATTTCTACGCATTACTAATTACAGCCTTTCGAGAGATTCGTACAAACTGGTCGCATTGCCAAGGCCTCTGCAGGTCCCCTGAAGGGTCGCCTGGTGGCCATTGTTGATGTCATTGATCAAAACAGAGTAAGTCAATACATTTCGATTTGGAGGACTGCGTGTGTGGGGCACTTGCCATCTTGCACATGATGATAATTGTCTTCTTGATAGGAAGTGCCAACTGACACATAAATGAAGCCAAGTTAACCCAACTGAAAAGCAAGACCCAAAGATAAACTGCCTCACATACACAGTCCCAACCAGAATCGGTCCATGTCCAGAAAAAATATGTATACTAATTTGTTTTGCATTACTGCAGGTTTTGGTTGATGGCCCTCTCACCGGTGTTCCCCGTCAGGAATACAGATTGAACAATCTGCATCTGACCAAGTACCGCATCAAGTTCCCCTACACAGCGCCCACACGCATTGTGCGCAAAGTGTGGCAAGATAGCGACCTGAAGGCACAATGGAAGGTCAGCCCATGGTCCGTTAAGGCCCAAAATATCTGCAAGGTAAGCACTTGGAGCGACATACCACTCTCTGTCTGTGAATCGCCTGCTGGCTGGATTGCTGACTATAAACGACTCTCTGTCTGAGTGCACATGATGATAATTGAAAGTTCTTGATAGGAATTGCCGGCTGATACATATATGAAGCTAACTCTTGTTTATTAACTGAAAATGCACCAAAACAGCGTCCAATAGTCAAGTCAGTCCAGTGCGGCAGTGACGCCTCACATCATTCTACTCAAATTGCCTCAATTGTTGTTCTGTTTATTAATTGTTTATTTTACAATTTCGTTTTAGCGCTCTCAATTGAATGACTTTGACCGCTTCAAGCTGCGTTATGCCAAGCGTCAGCGCAACAAGTTGCTGACCATTGCCTTCAACACACTGAAGAAGCGCACCAAGGCCGATGGCACTCCACGTGTTCTCAAGAAGGATCGTCGTGAGCGTCTGCGTGCTGAAAAAGCCAAGGGTGGCAAGAAGGCTGCTCCAGCCAAGAAGTAAAAACACAACCACAAAAACCTTTTTAACGAAAAGTAACTGCTTGATGAACATCTAAAACACAACATCATGATGGAGCAAATAAAAAGAAGTGTTATTTTTAGGAAAAACACACGAATCCCTCTTTGCTTTTATTCCATGGAACAAAAAAAAACTAATCGGGGAAGAAATTTGATCATAACGCTAACATTTTGAGACAGTCGCGTAGCTTGCAGTTTCTTCAATTTGTTTGGATAACTTTTATTTCATTATGTTTGCTTAATGAAGCATTGTCCAAAATGCTTCGCTCCCAATTTCCAAGTGGGAAGGTATACGACCGTGTGTAGATATTGCGGGTGCTCTGTTTACCATCAAAACTATTAAGATATCCGATAGACAAAAACGTGCTACCCAGATGAATGGAATAGCACGCTTCCTTCCGTCTGTTGGGCGTCCTAATAGTGAGCGAGATGGATGAAATGAAAGTGTATGAGATGGCATGATGAGTTGTTAGTAAAAGTGAGCGAGATGGCAGATGGAATTTCAATCTTCATGGAGCCGCTCACTTGATCCATGCGAAGTAGATTAGATATCTTATTACATATCTTCATCTCAATAAGAATGGCACTTCAATGATTTGAAACTCTTAACATCAGTGGATTTCGAAGGTTTTTAAAGTTCCAATATCCCATCAATTCAAATTGCGGACAGAGTTCTTTTTTTTCCTTTAACAATTTTATTTGCTCCCATGAAACAACATAGAAATAATGTTTTAAAAAAAAAAAAACAGTCCGATCTCTAAAGCAGTCTACCAAATTATAATGATCTGATTATTTAGCCTCGGTCTTGCAGTATATGGTCTTCCAGTTGTTTGGGTGATTGTAACCCAGAAGAATGGGCAAGTGAAGGAACAAGGTAATGTGCTCTCCTTGAATGGACGTCGAGACTTTGACCCAATTACGAAGCCATTCAATCATTTGCTCATTGCTGAGATTAACCGGATTAAGGCCGCGCAGATAGCAGGAGTAGCGCAACGCATCCACACTCAGATTGTGGACACCACCTTCTTTGGTTATGGCCTGGTCCATGTAGTGAACTAGAAAGGCATGCTCATGTAGGCGATGACGCTTGAAGATGCTATTCGGTAGGCCATGCATCTTGACCAGATATTTCTATCGAAAAAGAAAAAGATGGAATTGTTGGCCCTTTTCATAGATAGCATGGGGATCTTACGACATGTTTACGCGACATTCCCAATAGGGAATAGGGACCTTCGGAAAAGATATCTTTCACAGCAATCAATGACTCGGCACTGGGATGTGTTCCACTGCCCAGTTGACCTAAGATGCATTCGAATTCGGCATGATTTTGATGCGCGGCCAAGGATTTCAATTTGGCCTGGAGGCAACGGAACACAGACTTGTTATATTGGAGGCGACGCTTCATGTAATAGTTCTGGAATTCTGAGCGCTGTTGCAGCGTCCAAAAATGGGATGTGAGAAATGTGCGTGGATACCAAAAGCTATAAAAGATTAAACAAAAAAAAAACCATTTGATATACTAGTCAGTCAGGTGGATAGGTGGGTGAGCTTACACTAGCGGAAAGAATGCATAGCCAACCATTGGCAGAGAGCATCCAATCAAGGCTGGAGCCACTTTCATCATGTCCCTGGGCATTTGCATATACAACTCGAGCTCCTGGCGATTTAAGGCTCGTATCCCCTGCGGCGAATCGTTAGCAATGCGAGCAATTTTCAAGAAGCGTTTCATGTCCCCAAAGAAATCCTTGACACCGTCAAAGAAGACATTATACAGCTGCATGGCCTTGGGGAAATTCTTCTCCAGCACTTTGTCATAGTTCTTAACATAGTTGAAATAGCGTGTGAATATATAATCCTGCATATTGTCCCGCATCTGTTCGCGTTTTGATTTCTGCATGTCCTGCGATTCTTTGGGCAACTTCTCATCATCGGAAGTCGACGCCGATGCCGGTGCGGCAGACGATGTCGAGATCGTTGTAGTCGGTTGAGTTGATCCCACTATAGGAACGTCTTTTGGTTTATTGGCATCCCAGCCAGCTTCATAGATAACCTTGCCCACACTGGTTATCTCGGAGGCGACATTTCTTTTGAGTTGCGGCGGTGCTCCTGTTGGTTTCTCGCCAGCTTGTTGCTGAGATTGGCTGCCATAACGCAATCTATGTATACGCATCTTATCACTGTAAATGGTAAATGGAAAACAAATTAAGGTCACCGGCATGATAGTTAGGGATAGAAGGGTCGGGTGAGGAGCAGCGGAGTTCACTCACCTGACTATGTACACCTGTAAGAGCTGCCGGCGTTCCTGGCGCAAGCACCAGGTGACTCCAGGGCTGGCCAAACTGGCCGCTCGCAGAGCGAACGCCATTTGTTCCTCTGACTTTATGTATTCCTCGCCCTCGCACAATTACGCAACCGGCAATTCGGCAGGACCTGTGGACCTACAGTAATATTATGATAATTGCTCCAATATCAATTTCACATAAGGTATCACTTATACGCTAATACAGTGCCGCCAAAATAGCTCTTTTATGGCTAACTAACGAAAATTTAGCTAAAGGTTTGCAATATTTCCATGGAACAGAAGGATGCAAATAACAAAAACGGAATGATCATATTACAACCAAATCTTGCGCAATTTAAACCTACAGATTTATTTTACTTTTTTCCTGTAGTTATTCATCACCATGTTGCAATTGATGCAATTCTGGCTAAAAAAACCAAAAAGCGGCCAGCACAACTAGGCCGACGGGCGATAGATGGCGCTGTTTAATGCAACTGGAAAGGAAACCAGAGGGCCGAGGCTAACTTCGACCGCGTCAAAGTTTGTATACCCTGCAAGTTCTTTTCTTACCTAGCCGTCAAAGTGAAAAAACGTTTTATCTAAAAAAGTCTAATGTTTGCGAATGAACGGTCTACAATCCTAGCATAGCAAATTATGAAGTTATTGACAAAAAGTACAGCCTATATGCGAAATTTCAGCTCTATAGCTCTTACGGTCTAGGAGTTTGTGCTGATCCAGACGGATGGACGGACAGACAGACGAACATGGCTATTTGAACTCGTTTCATCGTGCTGACCAAGAATATATATACTTAATATACTCTTTTTGCAAGGGTATAAAAATTTGTGCTATGCACATTTAAATAACATATGTACCTTTCAGCTGATGGACAATTTCGTAAAACCCGTTATGAAATAAAGCTACTACCGTTAAATTTAAATTTCACGATTTGAACGTTATAATTTTGCTTGCCTGATAAAAAAGAGGAGAGTTATAAAAGCATTTGAAATGTGCGCGAAATTTTACTACATAAGCAGTTCTGTGTGTGTGCACTGCTTTGTATCTGTAGGTTAATAACAGCTGCTGCTTTTGCTCGTTCGACTACGGGTGATGTTGGGAGGATACGGATTGAAATTTGTTAGTTGACCCGTAGGCGTCTGTTGCGTCGGTTGCTTTGTTTGGGCTCGTTACAAAAAGTTTTGTTTCTCTTGTATATAACTATATATAAGTTTTGTTTTCGCCTCGTACTAGATGCTGGCTGCAAGCAGCAATAACAATAACAACAACAACAACAATAAGAAAAATAAAGCTGAATCCAACACGCGCCACGGCTAGGCCAACAAAACGAAAAACGTAACTAATCAGTACAAACACCCCTCGTACCTCTCATCCAAGACACCTTACCACGAATTTTCTCGCTTCTCCTGTGGCACACTTTACTGAAACAACCATCAGTCATCAATGCCAGCTACTTTTGGCCATTTTGTGGCATAAACGGAAACGGAAACGGAAATGTGCGTTAGTTGTTTAGAAGCGTTAAAAGCATGTTGTTGTGGTACGCCTCCTCTCTTTCTCTCTCTCACACACACACACACACACAATCACTCTCTCTCTTTCTGTGTGTTTGTGTGTGTGCGGAAAGAAGACCTTCAATAAGAAATTATAAAACTTAGCGCGTGTCCAAGTTACTTGACTTTCAACTTTTGGCCCAGGAATAGAAGTTATTTCCTAATGCACATACATACACAAGTATGTATGTATGTATATACATAAAAGCATACATACATATGTACATACATATGCTGTGGTCTACATAAGCATAGAGTCTATACGTATGTATTATATATATATACATATATTTGTTTGTCTCTTTTATATCTTTGTGTGTACGCGTTCCTTTTTTTGCGCTCAGCTTACTTTCAGCTGCTTACATTTTGCTCCTTTTGCCGATTTACCCATACAATATGTATGTATGTATGTATACCTACGCATGTATGTAAATATATTCATGCTTACTTATTTATTTGTAAGCATACATATCTTATATTTAGCGAACCAGGAGAACGGCTCGGTTACAGTTATTGACACATGCATAATATAACATCGTATAAGGCAAATATGTCGACTAGAATTTGGTAGATAACAACCTAACAATCGACTCAACCAACCGACAGAACCGTACCATTGCCACGGCAAAGTTCATAAAAATAGAAATACATATGAGAAATGAAAACAGCAGCAACAACAACAATAACAACAGATAGAAATAAAAACAAAGGAAAATAACTAGCTTACAGTCATAAATGTGTTTATATTTATCTACAGTGGCTTAAACTCTATTTGTATCTAGCTCAGACACTTATCCTAGGCCCTAAAGAGATGTTCAGTTAGTTCTCATAGGATTTAGTCATGACAATTAAAGTGATTAAGCGACTTCTTTTAAATCAATTGTGTTTATTTATGGTTTCAAACTGCATCTGTAGGTTTTCAATCAACAATATCAAGGGTAAACTATTGTATTAATTCTGTGTGTGTGTGTGTGTGGGGGGGGGTATCGCTTGGCGTGCCTTTTATTATGCCCCACCTCCATTTCTTAAACGTTCTAGCCGGCGGATCACTTCTCCTGAGCTTTTCGACTGTGGGTGTCCATCCCAGAATGGCCTTGGGCAACAAAATGGGACATGTTCCAGGTCCTCCCTGTTCCGGTTATCCCGTTCTGGCACAGGGTGCATTCAAAGCTGTTTCTTTGCGGAAACGGTAAAGGAGTGACATGAAGTCTCCCCTTAAACTCAGAGCCAACTCCTTTCCCCTTAATGCAAGTTCATTACCTACACTTTCAAATAGATTTCTTGTAATTTCCATTTTGTCTCTGTCCATTTTGTTAAATTCTTTTTTTTAATTAAAGATATAATGTCACAAATATCAAATTTATTTAAACCATTATCAGTTCAAGTCCAGCAAAGAAGCCTAAAAGTCGTCCATATCAAAGAATCCTTTTTTTCTAATTGTTTGTCATGTGCACCTGGAAAAACTTTTCATTGAAAACTTTCACAAAACTTTCTTAATAGCATATTTTAGCTTCTATAGGAGGAGCTGCAACTCACATGACTAGATAAATTTCAAACTAGGAAAGAAAAAAGTATTATAAGTTAGTTTAGAGTTTAATTATGAAATGGAAAATGACTCTTACTCATATATACTCTTACTTATATATACGTATTATTAGCTTGTTATCAGCTGGAACATCTATCTAAGCAATTTTGGTGATAATAATTGAAAGAGATGCCAGCATTTAAACTAACTAATGCTTAAAATCAATCAGTTTAAGATAAATGAAAGATATTCAATTAAATAGAGATAGAAACACTGTGAATTTATGTGCGAGTGTGTGGGTAGTGAATGGTGTCTACATTGGGGGAAAAATTCAATTGAAGGAAACGTCAATATGTGTATTTATGTAGTCGAGCAACCACAACGAGCATTGTTAGAATATAAATAACACAAATACCTTGACTGGGTAAATAAATAGCTTCAGCACTTTTAACTACATATGTATGTATCTATGGGATACACAGGTTCAAGGATACAATGCCATTATATGTACATACATATGATAGACAAATGTATGCAGGTATGTACATACGTGTCCTGTGGCCAGTTCCCACGCCTTGCTTATCGTATAGCCAATAGCATGCGATGACCTCGAATACAATTTAGCCAAATCATACAGCTATTTGTAATTTATGAGCTATAATTTCAATTGAATTGTTTGGCAATGATTCTGCATATTTATGAACAATTTCAAGTTTAATGCCTTTCAATTTCCATTCCCATTTCGCGGCCGCGCGAAACGTTTTCAACCACAATGCTATAAAATTGATTTATTTAAAAATGGTTGCTTTGGCCATAATTCACAATCAAGATAGAAACAAAACATTTTCCAATTCAATTATAAAACCATAGACAGATAATAATTACGTTCTGAATTCATTTAATGTCTGATCAAATCTTCACCTAAATTTTCACTCTCCTTTCATCCATTCATCTTGGCCATCAAGTTTATTGGCAGTACATTTCTTGGTGAGCACAAAAGTTTATTGATATTGTTACACCAATTGGCCATTAGAATCGAACCGATTAAACAATTAGCCCAAAGATGGTCAGAGAAATACACTCGGCAAAATAGAAAGTAAATAAATTGTCTGTGTAGCACAAAAATCGATAAAATCTCTTGTGATTCTAAGCGTCTAACATTGAAGAAGAACTTTTAAGTGCATTTACCATCTCTTTCAAGTTAAAACCATTTCGAGTCAATTTCGAATCCATTAAGCAATTTACCTTACTTCGATATGGGTCGATGTAAGATGTAAAATGAAGGAAATTTACCTCCCAAAAATATGCAACAATAACAATCAAGATCAGATCGTGCAAAAGAACTAATATAGTCATTACATACACAAATTTTCTTTCTTCAATGAACAAAAGTGTAAGCAAGACAAGAATTTATTCTTTTAGTTTTACGGTGTAATCATTTTATTGTCTATTTCTTTATCAACATTAATTGTGACATTGCCCGTTTATCTAATGACATTAACTACATGGGCAATCAATAGAATCAACACAAAAGTGACTAGCTGGCTGGCTGACAGAATATTGGCCTAATTGGCCGATGGCACAGCAAAGTGGCAGCTATGACAACAGCGCAATATAATCGTTAATTAGGCATAAACTTGGGTTGGGAGAGGTTGGGGTAGTGGGCAGGGGCAGTTTAATTTTGCAGTTTGCAGGTTCGGTTTTTAAGTGCTGCTAACTGCAAATTGGTTCACAAAATCCTATCAAGTCAAATTGGCAATGGGTACTATATGTATATGTGTATATGCATATATACCCAAGTTGCTGTTGTTATAGGGTTAATCATACGCACCGTTGAACCGTAGCAAATTGCATTATATGTTGCAAACAACAACAACTAGAAATTAAACCATTGACAGAGAGCATACACATGCAGACACACGTATAGATAAAACTAAAATGGAACGACAAATTGTTGTCGCACTTCTCTAACCCGAATGCAATTGTCTTACCTTGACCATGAAATTTGTGTTGAAAGGGTTGTACTTGATGTTCTCTCTTTCTGTATGTATGTATGTGTGTGTGTGTGTGTGTGTGTGTGTGTGTGTGTGTGTGTGTGTGTGTGTGTGTGTGCATGAGGTGAAAAGGTTAGAGCAAACATTTAATAAAATGTTTAAAAATCTACTATGTAAAAAAATGTAACAAAAAAATGTAGTTTAGATTGAAATCTGAATCCTTCACCATTGCAGACCTTCCAATTCATTGATTGATCTTTCAGATTCTTAACTGTTTGTGAGATTTACATAATTTGCCTAGAATAATTTATATATTTGACCAATCTGAATAATTTTTGTGAGCATCGAATGACAGAATTGAGAGAGTAGAACGAAAATGATTTAGATTCACATTTGAAACATTAATCACATTGTTTTAGCATAAACATATTGAGCATATTATAGCCATTATACTGTGCCATAAGGAAATCCTTCTAGTTTTACGAAGTCGTGCAAATAATCTTTGAGCAGCTTTTCTTGTTCTTTTTTGTCAAACATTCATAAGCTAAACATTTTTCCCTTAATGCCAACAAAATGCTCACTAGGAGGTGGCGACAATGCCAAAATGCCAAAACGAGAAATGAAAATGAAAACGATGAAATGAAAGGGGAAGGAAAAGGAAAGGCAGAGCAAGAAAGAAAAGTCGTCGGCGTCGGCGACGGCGACGTGAAGAATGCAAAGCACGCGAAAATGTGTTTAAAAGTGTTGGAGGAAAAAGTTTACAAGAAAAACTATGTGGTTGACAGAATGAGAGGTAACATTGTATGCAAATTTCAGAGGCACACACACACACACACGCACACACAGAAAGAAAGGGAGAGCAGTTGCACTGACTTGCGGTGAGTGTGCGAGTGACAGCCTGGCAGACACCTTGTCAATGTCTTGCGGCAACAAATAACCCGGACCCGAAACGGGACCTAAAGCAGAGAAGGAGATGGAGACCCACACACACACACACAGAAGAACGCCAGAAACACAAGCCAAGTGGCAGCAGCAGCTGACTGGCTCTGAAACCCACACACAGCCATATATGGAATGCCTGCATATACATACATACATACGTATGTGCGTGTGTGTGTGTGTGTTGGCCATAAGGAGCAAGTTTAACATGGTTGCTGTGTTGCTTTTTGTTTCTAGGCCTTGAATACGCCGCGGGTGTCACTTTAATGAATCTGAAATGTTGATGTTTCCTTCTGACAGGCAGAGAAAGAAATAGAGAGAGAGAGAGAGAGAGAGAAGGTAGACAACAACAGAGCACAGCAAGAACAACAGTAGAAAAAACAAAAAGTATAGCATACCTTTTAGCATCAAATCGGGTATTAAGCAAATGGGAAAGAAGGGAAAGCAACTAAATTAACAAATTTAACAAAATGCCTACGACAACTCAACCTCTAATAAACTAATCCAAATAAAGAGTCATGCATATTATGTATGTATGTATGTATGTACATATTTAGAAGGCAAAAAGTTTCATTTAGATAATCTTGAAGTTTCTCTGGCTTAGTTGAGGTTTTAGTTTATCCTCCTTTCATCAATATAAACCCATAGCCCTTTGGTCTTAAGCAAAATACATTTCCTTGGCTACTACTTCATTAATTTTAAGTCAGGTCCATAACAAAAAAGCAAACAGTTAATCAATTTATCAATCAAATCTATCTATTCTATTATCGACGAGTGTTGAGTTCTTTAATCAAATTGCAAATAAATTTTATCTATGAAAAATAATGAATTTGGTGCCCAAACTTGTTGTCTGCCATTAAGTAACGATTTGTCGAGTTATTTCCGTCACTGACTTTCTTTGAAACACATTTGGGAAATTTGCCAATTCGCCAATTTACAAGGCTCTTGATGGCAATAAAAAAGAAACAAGAAAGGGAGCAGAACAGTTGCGATAAGCCATAAACATAAAGGAGCAATGGAAAAGGCATAAAAAAACCTAATCAAATCTATGGAACTTAAAAAAACTTTCTGTATCGTTTAGGTAGTCATCGAGGCCATTGAATGTACTTACGAACCACTTAACCCCTTTGCCTATAGCCATATTTCAACGCTTTTTATTGGTAACATAGAAATATTCTTCTTCGATTACCTAATTATAGTAGAATTTACAAAAGACATTCGTAGCACAGAGCCTTATCCCAGAAAGTGATACCTTTGAACTGATAGATAAGTCTTGATCTCTATAAAGACCGCCAAATTTGTGGGAACCCCAGGAATCAAAAATCACTTTTCGACACTTCGATTTACAAATTTTCCATGGGATCAAAAGGTTTAAAAAGAGTTTTTACTAGTCTTTATTAAATCTTGTGAAAATAATTTCTGCAAACCTTTTATGAAAAGAACTTTTCATAGTTTAAACACTTAGATTCGTATTTTATCCATAATATTTCCATTTTACGATTCGCACTTCACTTTAATTATACTTCATTACTTGGGGAATGGTCTTTTTCTTAGAGCTAAACCTTTTTTAATCCAACCAGGCATAAAAAAACTAATCTTATTTGCCACACTTCTTGGTAAAAGGGCCATGAAGAAACACAGTTTAGAAGATGATGGCTGGCAAAGGAAGGGCTGGCGGTTTGCGCTGTAGGTTTTGCCACCGATTTGTTGGCTCAATGCACATACACACACACACAGAGACACTAACACTTGAATATACATGTAGGTACATATAAGGAAAGTGTCGTGGTATGGGAGAGAATATTTTTGGTGCTTAAATGGAAATACAAGTGTGAAAAGAAAGAAGGAATGGGGATGGGATGCCTGTGGCTGCGGTTTATGCCCTCTTCACGTGCCTGGGCCAACGAGCTCCCTCACGCTACAACGAGCTGGGCGCGAGTAAATTGAATTAAGTTTTCATTAAGCAAATAACTTGCAGCTGCCATGAAATTTACAAATTGCATTATTTATTGCACTTTGCAGAGGCGACCCCAAATAAACAATCATCACATAAATATATAATCAAGACAGACACACACAGGCGGAAGGAGGACTAGGACGAGGACGAGGAGAAGGAGGAGGTGGTGGTGGCGGTGGTGGTGGAGCAGACGACAGGACCACTCCTTGGCTGATGGCCAAGCGGCATGTAAACATTTAAGGGCCCAAAAACTAAGCGAGAAGAGGAGAGAGACAGCAAGTCAGTGCCGTCGAGCGGAAGAAGAAAAGGCGGAGGAGAAGGAAACCGAGAACGTCTACGACGACGACGACGACGACGACGACGTGGGTGGAGGAGAAGAAGCCATGGCAAAGGCAAACATTTTACAATATTAAGTAGTAAGAGCAATAACAACAACACCCTGAGGTACAACCTGTTGATAAACTACACTAAAGGAACACCCAGCCAATAGAGAGAGAGAGAGAGAGAGAGAGAGAGATAGACAGATAAATTGAGACCGAAAGAGTAATAACAACAATGGCCATTCACATATTTGACTATGATCATTTTGCCATTAGCGCCATTGTCATTGCCAGCATGCAATTGTTATTCTTCCTGATCAACTCTATCCTACACATGGACAAATTGACCGATTTTGCTGGCGGCGTTAATTTTATTATCATCTCGTTGCTGACCTTTTTTCTAGGTCAAATCGACCGGCCATCAAAGGTAAGTGAAATTATTGTAAAAACGAAAAAACCTTTTGCTCAATGTCCAATTGAAGCAAGATTTGTATTTAATTCTCAATTATTTGGAAATAAAACCTCTTTACGTATTACGAGAAGTCTACTTTGGCTGCACCGAAGTTCATATGTTCTTTGAGTTCGGTCATTTTAAAATATTTCATTCCGTCAATTAATTCCCGATATATTTCGCTATTCGATCGCTAGTTTCTAAGTTAGCTATGTTATAGTGGCCCGATCCGAACTTGATCACAATTCGGTAATACAAATATAAAATAGCAAGTTACATATATTCCAGTAGATTTCTAATTAAATACACAGAGGGTCAGTCGAATAGATATCGGACTATCTTGTCATGCTGATCACGAAGATATAGCTTGTGGCATCTGATACGTCTCATTCTCTGCGTTACCAACATCTAACTATTTGTATGACAGATTAGATGTCCATAATGTTGCATCTTTAGCGACTGTTGATACTGATCTAAAACAAAAAATAATTTTAGGTTTTATATTGTTTGCCATTTTTTTATTTTGGCTTTCTTATTTTAACTTTTTAATTTTTAATTTTTTTTTTTTTTGTAATGAAAATGCCATTGAAATATAGAATATATATACATATAACTAGAACTTATTAATTTAGTGCAAAGAATTGCTTCGTTTAACTGTGTGTGTGTTTGTAAGTGTGTGTGTGTGGATCGGGGGTTTATTTCCGGCGGTTCTTTATTTTTTTTTCGACAGGGCAGCCCAGGCACGGCGCGCATCCATCACAATGCCTTTTCCATATTTTTCATTTTTTTCAACGAATCCATGAAAAAATTTCAGGAAACCATCGTCCACTTGTTTTTTCGACTTCTTTTTCCCGACTGCTGGTTTCCCGACTGCTGGTTTCCGAATATTTTTTCGTTTTACAGGCAGTGCAGCGGGTTTAGGCTTTTTTGGTGGTTTTGGACGAACCGTTGCGGCTTGCACTTCACTGGATGCTGGTAGTCCACTAAACCTCACTGCTGGTAGACTAACCGTCGGTACTTCATTCAACTCCATTGGTGGATTGAACGCCACTATTTGACCAAAAGTGAATGTTGGCATCATCACATTTACGACACCGTCAGCGGCTGCTCCAGTTTGTCCTCTGGTTTACACTATCCAATTTACAGCGCCGTCACAGGCTACTCCGCCAAGTGGATTTGGCTGCCCTATTAAATTTTGTGTAACGCCCGTTGCAGCTCGGCCTTTAGGTCCCCTTTTGCGACGCATTGTCTCTCTAACTTCCTGTGGTTTTTTCATTTTTTTGTTAATTGTTGTTTTCGTCATTCTCAATATATGTGTGTCTCCTACGTGTTTTAGATCTAGAATGATAAACTTTGGGATAAATGGAACCAGGTAAACTTTTTGAGACTGAAAAAAACATTTCGATTTTGAAGTTTTCTTTCCCGACTACTTTGTTTCCCTAATTATAGTTTGCAGCCGATAAAACTTTTGACAAACATATTGTATTCCCATGTTGACGTTATCGATAATATATGACAGTAAACTAAATCTCGTGACTTAAATTGACTTAATTGTTTTTACAAATATAAAATTTTTACAAATATTACATATTTCTTTCTGCCATTGATCATTGAATTCCTGTCAATTGTAATCCATTCCATTCATTGCATTAGCAACGCACATAATAACAACTATCTAAGCCAATTTTACAATTGGGCACAGTCTTGGCCAAAAGAAGTAAGTACGACGATTAGGCTATCTAGAGTAATAAACATATAAGTTAACATTTGAAATGTAGAGAATATATATACGCGATACACCACACAATCCATAACGTATACGCAACGTGTATTAGGAAATAATTCTGATTTATAAAAGAAGATTGTATAAGTGTGTTTAATTACAATTGCAGTGAAATGTGTTTGTTTATGATTGCATCAGAAATTAAGTTTTAACGCCTGATCCTGGGTGCTAGGCAGGCATCAAGGTCATTGCTATCAAACAACCTTGTAAGTTGATCTCTTGATTGTAACTGATAGCCCTTTTCTCATTTTTTTCCGTTTCTAAATTTTCTTTGGCTTATTGCCAATACTCTCTGTTGGCTTAAGTGGAGGATGGAAAGGCTCACCGAAATTTAACAGCAATTTAAAACTAAACTAGTGAACTAGCAAACAAATGGGTATGGGTATGGATGAGTGTGTGGGCATGGGCGTGGGTATGGGTGGGCATTGGTTGCCGGACGGAGGAGATGATAAGGAAGAGGAAGTGAAAGAAGAGTGGTTAGCGGTTTTGGTTGCTTGCTGACATTGAAAACTGAATTTTGCATACGCACGCAGACACAAACACAAATACTAGCACACACACACACACACACACACACACAGACACAGATATACACAGTCATTGCCTTGCTTGCTGGCAAACAAAAGGTTACGCCCAGGCAAGGCCCATTGACTTTTTTTTTTTCTCTATTTTACACTGTTGTTGCCTGCGCCTGCATGACCTTGGCGTACATGAGGGCCCTTCATCTGTCTGTCTCTCTCTCTCTCTCTCTCGCTCTCTCACTTACTCTATCTCTCTCTGTTCCACTGTCTGTCTGTTTGTCTGTCTAGTTGGTTGACTGGGTGGTTGGGATGTCTGGGCTTGCCTAAGCTCCCTGCTAACTAACGGCTCTTTACAAAGAGAATTGTTGCCCGGCTAGTTACCAATTTGATGGCAAACAAAGTCTTAATTAAATACTTAAATTCAATATCGTAAATTTCAAATAACTTAAGCCTTTCGCCCTTTGTCTTTTAATCTTTAAATAAATTTACTTTAAATTACAATTTGAATAGAAAAACTTTTCCCAACTGCATTATTATCCACCGATTATTAGTTTGCTCGTTCTATATTCGGGTTATTCACGTGATCAAACTTTAGACTAAATGTCCAAAATCTGTAATTTAAGTTTGAAAAGTTATAAGACAATTAAGATTTTTTCTATATTATCATAAACTGTGGCGGATTTTGCATGCCTTTCATTGTTTAGCAAAAATGAAGTATACGCACTGTATGCCTTCTAAACTAATATCATGACGAATACAAATTCGACCTAATTGATGAAGTCCTATCCGTTTTGGCGTTGTTTTATCCGCTAATATAAATGATTGCGTTCACTTATGGTTGTATAATTAAAATGTCTATTTAATGTTATAAATCTATTGAGAAAACCAGATAAAAACAACAAAAAACAATCACCATGAATGCCGTCTATAACGACTCAGAGATCAGGATTACCCTTGAGTATCAATGAATAAGAGATAAAGTTTATATTTTTAAGCATTTTGTTTTTCATAGCCAAGACAGAATAATGTTTGTCTTTTCCTCGATCTTGACCTTTTCTCCTTATTCTATATCTCTCAAAAATCTTTTTATAATAAAGTAAATGTAGACACTTTTGTATACCTTTATAATATAGATTATAGTATATGTATAGTGTCGTAAGACCAAACGAAACGCATAAAGTTCGATAGAAAACGCAAACCATGGGACCAGTTTTTACAACAACAATAGTAACACTTGATGACTATCTCATAAAGAACAAATTAAAATAGTTTAGATGACTTTTATGACCGCACACACACACGAATCGATCGTAAATTAAACTCGGTTTACCCTATCAAAGTTTCACGTTAAATGCATGCAATGCAAAATGATTTTAAAGCATGCTTTCATTTGCTGCCTTCCTTCCTCAAAGCCCTTTTGCAAGGACGGAAACGGAAGTGATGTTGCTGTTGTCGTTGCCATTGCCATTGCTGCTGCCGTTGTTGCTGTTGTCATTGCTTGTGGCTGTTGTTGTTGCAGTTGGTTGCACAGTATAGAATTGCTGTCGTCCATCCACGCCCACATAAAAATGCTTTATTGCTTTTGTATTCAGTTGGTTGCATCGTTGCTGCTCCTTGTCGATGGTTTATCGCCAGCTCTTTTTATAAATCGAGCAATAAAATTGCTTAAGCCTTGACTCAATCAAGTCATGTATGTACTTACAAAATAGACTAAATGAAAAATGGTTAGCAACAAAACGAACCCATCTCTGTCTCTCTCCTGGCCGTCCTCTCCCTCTCTCTCCATTTGGATGGATATGTGTCTATATCCGTACTATCTGTCCCATTAGGCTATCAATTGTATAAATTGTTTGCTAATGGCATCCAATACCCAAGCCCCTTTTAAGAGCCTCAACTCATACCCAGCTATGTGACCTCAGTTTTGACTGCTGCTGGCGTTTTATTATGTTTCTTTTGTATTCTGCTGACGGCGATGTTATTCTTAGTGCCTAGGCTTTGGTTTTGCATATTCACTGTCATTGACAAAGCAATTTAATAGTGTTACGCTTGGTTTTTCTTTTTTGGGTTTAAGCTGTTTTTACTTGTTTTCTTTTTTGTTTGCATATTTCATAAGCCTTTTGAATGGTCTGGCAGCTACCAATGCCATTTATAAATATGTAAAATATCGTCCACTTGCAGTCGAATTCATTCATTATTTAACAAATGACTAAAGTCAGCAGAGCACATGTATAACATATATATATATATATATATATTATATATGTATGTACCTTGCAGTCGTGCGTGTACTGACTTTTTATTTATGCAAAATTTGCATGACCACCCCAAAAAGTGGTTTTTCTACAAAAAAAGTAAAAGGAAAACTGAAAATAAAAACAACAGAACAGAAAACCAAAAACCAAAAAAGCAACGGCAGAAAGGCAAACCACTGGGGGGCGTCTATGAAAAATTCGTGCAAATTGCTCGTCAGGCCATAAATACCAAATAAAAAGTGACGGCCACTTGATTTGCAAAGACGAATACCAAATGCCCTTTGCCAGAGAAATTAAATCGTATATGAATGAAGCCCCTCATCATTTCCCATCTGTATATATCTTTGTGCTCTGTCTTCTTCCTTTTGAAAACCAATGAACAAAGTCACTAATATTCATATATAACAGGCAGATGGAAACGTTTTCAAGCCCATAAACCATATATATTCTTGATCGGCATCAATCAATCAGTTAAGCAAGAGTATATAGAAAGAGTAAAATAAATGATTTCAATGCAATGCTGATGGCCATCAAGTGCATATGTATGTATTTGATGCACGCCACTTGGCAATTTAACCTGTAGTTTTTAAGTGGCCTGGGTTTTGGTTATTTTTGGGGGTGGTGCAGACGCCTGCTCCACTCCAGTGTGGATGCAAGACCATTATGACCACTTACTCTTCTCATTTGCAGGCCTACGATAGTCGCCAATTGATGGTGACATTCTTTGTGTGCCTATGGGGTGCTAGGCTCTCCGGATATTTGCTATATCGCATCATCAAACTGGGACGAGACAAGCAATTCGAGGATACTCGTCGAAATATAATACGCTATGCAGTTTTCTGGACATTTCAGGTGAGTATGTGGGGCATGGAAGGTCCTGGGCATGGAGTATAAATTGCGTCAGCATTGGCATCATCCACTTTTCAATTTCACTTTCAATGACACACACAGAGAAATAGAGAAATATAGAGAGAGAGAGAGAGAGAGAGAGAGAGTGGGGACAGTGACAGAGCCTTCAACTTGGCCCGTTCAAAAATCAATCAATGTGTCAGTAATTGGCATGTGTGCCAAAGGGTTCTTTTACATATTTTAGCACTTGTCACCCCTCCCTCCCACCAGCCATTGCCACATAACCCACAATGCAAGTGTCAACGTGATGGTTGGGGGGGAGGGAACAATTAAAATGCCGTTTTGCCAAGCCATGACACATGTGGGTGACGCCTGCTACTAAACGTTCTAATGGTTTGCGGTGTCCTTCATTGTCTCCCTGTCTCTCCTGTCTGCCTGTCTCTCTGTCTGTTGCATGTTCTGCAGTCATTTTGTATACGAAATTTCTTTCACATTTTTTTGGGCGGCAATTTGCCAATGCAATTACAAATCTCACTTGTTGATGGTATATGCGTTACCATTATTACAGGCCGTTTGGGTGTATATTGTGTCACTGCCCGTCATAATCATCAATTCACCGCGTCATTCGCAACCGCATGCACCAAAAACAATGACCACATTGGATTCAACTGGAACCGTGATGTTTGTTGTCGGTCTGCTGGCCGAAACTTATGCTGATTTGCAAAAGTTCTCATTTCGCCAGGATCCAGCCAACCAGGGCAAATTCTGCAATGATGGTAATGATGATGATGATGATGATGATGATGATTATGATTATTGTGATCCCTTTGCCCTTATAATTTTGTTTTATTTTGCTGCCCAGGCCTTTGGAGTGTTTCACGACATCCAAATTATTTTGGCGAGGTAATCATATGGTGGGGCATCTTTGCCATATCACTAAACGTCATAAGTGGTCATGAATGGGTAGCGATTGCATCTCCAATATTTACCACATTAATTATACTGTTTTTATCGGGCATACCATTACGAGAACGGAGCGCCGATGAGAAGTACAAAGAGTAAGTTCATCCACATTAGTGTGTGGGCAAGGGCAAATGGTGATGGTGATTTCATTCTTTTGTCTTCAGTCAATTGGAGTATCGCAAATATAAGGCCTCCACCTCACCACTGATACCTGTGCCGCCGGCGGTATATGTAGAAGTGCCAAGTGCTTTGAAGTTTATATTATGCTGTGAATTTCCCATATACGACAGCATGCGTATACAAAAGGATTTGAGTCCGTATTCATTGTCGATAGCTCGTTCCCATTCGCATATATAGCAGTCAGTGGCCCATTCCAGCAGTGCAGCAGCTGGTATGGGCACAGGATCCAATATCGGTGGGCATTCGCTGCATAGGGGCCATTGTTATGGGGCAAATGGTGGCGATGCCGAGAGCCATCACAATTGCGGTGGCAGTTGCCGCAATGTTCATGTGAAAACCAATCCCTATCAATGTGAGGCAGGCTATGGTAACTACACGGGGCAACATGCCGACTGTCCTGATAACGATGATGATGGCGTTGGCGGTGGCAATGGCCTCGTCGATGATACAGATACGGATGATGGTGGCATCTACATGATGGGTCCAACATGCTCCAGCAACAAGGCCAACATTAGCAAGGCAACACACAAGACACACTATTTCGATGCTGGCGGCGGCGAGGTGGAGGTGGATGTGGATGAGGAAGAGCATACGCCGGTTAAATGCACCTACCTAGCCGAGGAGGAGCTGGCCTCCGACTATGATGAGGATATACCACCCATTGACCTAAGCAAGGCCACAAGTGTGGAGAGTTTTGGCACTCGAGTGCGAACCGAGCAGTCCGTGAATGCCGAGGGAATGCCCGTGACCGTGACGACGATTTTGTGATTGCAACAACATATGGAAGAAGCTGAAGCGCTATTGTGAGAGCCTCCATGCTAGATTCCATGATGTTTTTATTTGTATTTATTTATTTATTTTTTTTTGTATATTGTACATAGGCTTAAAGCGCCCCCAGCCATGCGTTTGAGCTTTGATTTTATTTTTCTTTTTGATAAACCAAAATGCCAAAAAACAAATGGAAAAACATAAAATGAATTACCAAACAAACCAACAACAAATTATTCACAGCTGAAGAAAATGCTTTAGTCTCTTAAAAGATACAAAAACCATACATACACGAAATGAAATTTGCTCAAAATAACTAATGTGCCTCTTATAACTCTTAGATTGTTGCACTCTTTAAAAGTTTATAAATTAGTCTCTCTTCCCAGCATAAACAAAAAGAAAACTGTTAAGCCCCTTTCCTCCCTCTAAAATCGAAAGAATACCGAGTATATAATCTTGTTCCCCGATACAAAACCAAAGTAATACATATATCCAGAAAATCGAAACTAACTATATTTTCTTACGGTATCAGAATACACCACATTACACACAAACACACACACACACACACACACACACACACACACACACACACACACACACACACACACACACACACACACACACACCTACACCCCACCAAGTACAAGAAAAAAATACAAAAATATAAAACAAAACCGAAACATATCCCAAAGAAAAGGTAACCCACACGCTCTATACTGAATTTGAAGTACAAGACAAACGAAATAAACAATTAATAAATAAAAGAATAAAAGTAAAGGATAAAATTTGTTAACAAACGGAACTTGAAGAACAAAGATGAAATGATGACGAAAAGTGTTCTGTAAGCCATTGTTATTTTATATACAAAACAAAACAAAACGAAAAACAACAGAAAATAAGAAATTAAACACAAATCGGTA
Source organism: Drosophila equinoxialis (assembly GCA_018150345.1). Classification (NCBI taxonomy): domain Eukaryota; kingdom Metazoa; phylum Arthropoda; class Insecta; order Diptera; family Drosophilidae; genus Drosophila; species Drosophila equinoxialis. Next base: position 4,106,316 of record JAECWI010000868.1, on the reverse strand, counting down.
GATAAATACATATACATATGTATATATGTATTCTTATACTAAACAAAAAACTAACTATATAATCTTGATAAAATAATACTGTATGTATGTATGTGTCTGTGTCTAGTTTGTGTATCAAAATGTTAAGCAGTATTATGAAAAGAAAGCATTGTACCTTGATAAATTATAAAAACAAGAAAAAGTAATAAAGAATGAGGAAACGAAAATATATATACATATATATATATATATATATAGATACAAACTGAAGTGCTTCATTTTTTTGGATACCAAGAAGAATACCATTCTTCTATCTAAGCCAATTACTAATTTCGATGTCTGATTGTGAGATTTAACGAATTAGGCCAATTGTTTATAAAATTTTCATGCGAATATTTTTTTTTTTACTGAGTAATAGAAATTGTTGTCTATGAAAATCATTGAAAAACTAACTAATTTAAAGATTTGCAAAGATAAACTTTATAGAATTTATTCTCTAAACTCTTTATTAGATTACAAGCTAATGGTTGAGTCCATAGTCCAGATACTCTATAGCCCTAAGAAAGTAAAACCAAAAACTCCAATATCCAAGACGCCCTTCTTTATAGAAAAAATGTCAAAGTTTGATTTGATTCTAAGAATATCCAGACACGTAGATATCATCCCAAAATCATTTGAGAAATATTGGACATATTAAATTTTCAATTGAATAGATGCATTTTTTAAATCGTGGCGATAAGGTTATTTACTTTTTTAGAGATATCCATGTAGGCCATGAAATGGTATTAAGTTGGCCATAGAAATTTGTGATTTCGTTTGATTCCATGTAGGCCATGAAATGGTATTAAGTTGGCCATGAAAATTTGTGATTTTGTTTGATTCCGGAAATTTGGGCATGTATACCGGCCGGACAGAGGAACAAGTTAGTTTTCGTCGACGTCTCGTAGAGTCAATAACAATCCAAAAAATTTGTAGTTTTAGAAAAGTTATATGTATCAGGAACCAAAAGAAAAAGAGATTCTCTAATCTGTCTGATTTTAGAAGTTTTTAAATTTGAAATAACAAAATTCAAGTGTAATATTATTATTATTGCGGAGGACACATTACCCGTTCAGCTGTCATGATGTTTGGAATGACGCGAAGGATCATTTTAAGGGCGACAAAACGCACTGACCAATGCCGTCTGTACGCCTCCCAGGCGATCAACCAAATGCTGCAGCTCCAGCAGATGGATATTTGTGCCGATCAGCCATCCCGAGGACTAGTGATCGGTGTCTATGCGGATGAAGATGATAAAAACGATGCAGGCATTCTGACGCCAACTGGCTGGCGTTATAATATCCAGAAGACTAACGGGCGTTTGATTGAAGTGCTTCGCATGTCCGGACCCATTCCCAAGCGTGGCGAGGCTCGTTTGCTCTTTGCCATCGAGCCCGACCGTGTGCCATACTATTCGGTTGTGGCTGTCGTGGGACTAGGTAAGGAATGCTTGGGATATAATCCCTACGAGGTGCTCGATGAACAGAAAGAGGCTATCCGCCGCTCTGTGGCGGCTGCCTGTCAGGTCCTGGCAGAATTGGACACCGATCGAATAGAAGTTGAGAATTGCGGGCATGCTGAATCGGCTGCCGAGGGAGCAGCCCTGGGCATTTGGGCATATCAGGAATTGCGGGACCCCAAAACGCGTTTATCCGTGCCAACCATTGATCTGTACGCCACCAAAGACGAGGTCTGTGATATCGAAGGATGGCGCATTGGACTGCAGAAGGCTGCTGCTCAGAATCTAACAAGACAGCTGCAGGAGATGCCTTCCAATCTGCTCACACCCACTGCGTTTGCCCAAAATGTGGTGGAAGTGCTCTGCAAGTCTGGTGTGAATGTCGAGGTCAAGGTTGAAGGATGGGCTGAGAGCCAATCGATGCACGCCTTTCTCGCTGTGGGCAAGGCATCTTGCGAACCTCCCATTTTCCTCGAGCTAAGCTACTATGGCACCTGTGCCGAGGAACGTCCCCTCGTTTTGGTCGGCCAGGGCATCACTTTCGATGCTGGCGGCTTATGTCTAAAGAAACGTAAGGAACTGTACAATATGCGTGGAGACATGACTGGTGCCGCCGTTGTTGTGGCCACTTGTCGTGCTGTTGCTGGTCTACGTTTGCCGGTAAGTCCATTTGCCAAATCATTCAGCGTATGGCGTTTCTTATCCATCTCGGTCGTCTCCCTCAGGTAAACATTCGCGGCCTGATACCGCTGTGCGAGAATGTGATTGGTTGTAACTCGTTTCGTCCTGGTGATATGGTCAAATCTATGAACGGAAAGACAATTGAAGTGGAATGTACAGATCATGAAGATGTTCTTGTTTTGGCCGATGCCCTGTTATATGCCCAGAATTTCTGTCCCAAGTGCATTATTGACATTGGCACTTGCTCCGGCTATATGCGTCAAGCCTTAGATGAGGCTGCTTGTGGCGTCTTTACCAACTCTGAGATACTCTGGCAGCAGGTCAAACATGCCAGCATGCACACTGGCGATCGCGTCTGGCGCTTCCCGTTGTGGAACTACTACAGCAAAGCTGTTCGTTCCGGTGGACGTAGTGATGTCCAGAACTACGGCATTGGTCGTGGAGGTCGTCCCTGCAAGGCAGCTGCCTTCCTAAGGGAATTTGTGCCATGTGGCCAGTGGATGCACATTGTGAGTACAAGAAAGTGTGAGCATACTGAGGGGGGAATAAATCATTTCTCTTCTGTCTTTATAGGATGCCACCAATGTGATGGTCACAAATGGAATTGACTTTGAATATTTGCGCCGTGGCATGGCCGGACGTCCAACACGTACATTAATCGAGTTTATTGCTCAAACCATTTGTAAGGACACAGCTCCGAAATTGGGTCAATGATGACCAATATGTCGTCTCGAAAGTATATATTATGTTGATTGATCTTACATAGCCCAAGTCCAGTCCTTGCAGAATTTATCGTCGATTAAGCTCTTTTTTTGTACAAAAAATAATAAAACTCATACTAAATGTAGATTTGTAAATAAACCTTTCTACTAAATAATACGGATATAGGGCAATCACTGTTCATGAGCAACTGACTGAATGCGATTACAGGTTTTTAGCAAGAGATAACTAATTGTAAGATAGAATTTAAAATGCGAAATTAAAAACCGAACTATGCCAGGTCAAAGAAGAGTATTAGACATTAAGGGATTAGCTTATTAAAGAATGCTTTTAGAGGATAAGCTAATAAAACTAAAAAAATAATAAGTCCCAGTGAAAGATAATTCATGATTTATTAGGATAATAAGTCAGGAAGGCAATATGGAAATAATGAGGAAATTAGAAAAACATTCTTCGCAATGTATTCAAATTTAAATGAATTGGCCGCTCTCCCGCCTGCGCTTGATTTAGATGCGATGATTGCTATATAAATATGTGGTCTAATAATAGAAATGCAAATAATTGTCATTAAAAATTGTTTTATCCATTTTTGCATACGTTCGAAACCTTCTTCCACTCCGATTGAGACAACTCCAAAACATGGTTTTCGAATGTTTCAGCAACATCTTCTGGGTACGATAATCGTTGACCAAGCTACATAGCACTAAGCCAAGTCAGGGCTGCACAGCGGATGACCCTGTACTTACTCAGATTTGGCTCACATAATATATATAAAGGGTTACGCAAATGACTTCAAGAAACATTAACAAATATCAAAGAAGCTAACTTCGGCAATGCCGAAGTTTATATACCCTTGCAGTCCTTGGCAATAATTTTTTTTACATTTTGAAATTTCTTTCCTTGCAACTCAATTCATCAACACACAAACAAAACATTCAAATTATTTCTCTTTTTACTACAAATTTTTAAGCAAGGCACAACACGCATACACATACATACATACGTGTAGCGCTACGTCTGTGTGTGCGTATGCATGTGCTCTGTTTGATTTGCTGATGACGTAGAACCGATTTGAATTGACTGTAACTTGTGTTCTATTTATCCGATCAAACTCAAATTTTGGGATCTGAGATTTTATATCAAATTCTATTATATTGGTAAATTTCATGGCGATACTCCAATTTTTGCAAAAAAATTTGTTCTAGAGCTATATGATATAGTAGTCCGATCCTGACAATTTTCATACTCTATTATCTCCCGGCTAAAAGTAGCTCAAATATGAAATTTCATTCCGATAGCTCTTAAGATGCCAGCGTGAAGTTGATTTGCACAGACGGACGGACGGACGGACGGACGGACGGACGGACGGACGGACGGACGGACGGACGGACGGACGGACGGACGGACAGACGGACATGGCTATATCGACTCAGCTTCTCATGCTGATCAAGAATATATATACTTTATGTGGTCGGAAACGTCTCCTTCTGTGCGTTACAAACATCTGACCAATTTTATAATACCCTCTGCAAGGGTATAAAAATAGGGAATGACAATATTTTTTTAGGTGGTTTTGATATAAATTCCCAACCAGACAGTTTACTTGAGATCAGAGCAAAAGATTTGGCAATTAAATATGCAAGTGATTTAAGCAAAGAAGACTTTTTTAGTGGATATTTTGTAATTCTTTTTGTTAATTTTTACTTGACTTAAAACTATAACAAGTGAAATATATGTGGAAATAGCTTAGAGGATTTATTATTTAGTCTCCTTATTTGTGTGAATTAAAAAGAAAAACAAGTAAGACAAGTTCCCATAGAGGATGAAATTAGCCTACATAAGGAATTCAAAGACTACGACGAATATTGCCAATTTGTTAAAGTCGTGAAGCAAAAGCAAAAATGATTTTGAGGTTTTTATCTTCAATCAAAGTCGCCTTGATGCTAAATGTCAGTTTGAAACACATGCTCTAGGGCTGAGGTCCCACATTGTAGTCATTCATTTTTATTCCTTTTGAGGTCGAACACACATACTTTTAAGGCTTACATGTGTATAAATTTCCTAAATAATTTTTTTTTTTGTTCTGAAGTGTGTAGTTTAGAGTATACAATAGAAAGAGAACTCGTTTATATTTTAAAACCATCAAGTGAAGGCCGAGTTTTTGAAATTATACCCGAAGAAAAGTAAAATGTTATGTGCAATGCGTCGTTTGCTTTCGAAATCCTTGCACCTGCGTCAAACATTCCTGCGGCGTAGTTATGCTTCGCAGGCATTGAATCAGATGCTGACCATTCAGCAAATGGAAATATGTGCGGATCCTCCGTCAAGAGGACTAGTAATTGGAGTGTATGCGGATGAGGAAGATAAAAATGATGCTGGAATCTTGACGCCCACTGGATGGCGTTACAATGTACAGAAAACTCAAGGCCGCTTATTGGAGGTGTTGCGGATGTCTGGACCCATGCCAAAGCGTGGAGAGACCCGTTTACTGTTCGCTGTGGAACCCGAGCGTGTCCCATATTATTCGGCCGTGGCTGTAGTAGGACTAGGTAAGGAGTGCCTCGGATATAATCCCTATGAGGTGCTCGATGAACAAAAAGAGGCGATTCGTCGGTCTGTTGCGGATGCGTGCAGGATCCTGTCTGAGCTGGATACGGACCGCATCGAAGTGGAGAATTGTGGTCATGCGGAATCGGCTGCAGAGGGTGCAGCCCTGGGTATTTGGATTTACCAGGAACTGAGAGATCCCAAGCGTAGGGTCTCGGTTCCATCAATCGATTTGTATGCAAGTAAAGATGAAATCTGTGATATTGAAGGATGGCGTATTGGACTGCAAAAGGCTGCTGCTCAGAATCTAACAAGACAGCTGCAGGAGATGCCTTCCAATCTGCTCACACCCACTGCGTTTGCCCAAAATGTGGTGGAAGTGCTCTGCAAGTCTGGTGTGAATGTCGAGGTCAAGGTTGAAGGATGGGCTGAGAGTCAATCGATGCACGCCTTCCTGGCTGTGGGCAAGGCCTCTTGCGAACCTCCCATTTTCCTCGAGCTTAGCTACTATGGCACCTGTGCCGAGGAGCGTCCCATCGTTTTGGTCGGGCAGGGGAGTAACTTATGATGCAGGTGGTTTGTGCTTGAAGAAGCAGCAAGAACTCTTCCATATGCGAGGTGACATGACAGGAGCAGCTGTTGTTGTAGCCACCTGCCGTGCTGTGGCAGGACTGCGTTTACCCGTAAGATACAAAGCAAATGGTAGTAATTGAAACTAATCGCTCCCTTCCAGGTGAACATTCGAGGTCTTATTCCTCTTTGCGAGAACGTAATCGGTTGTAACTCGTTCCGTCCTGGTGATATGGTCAAATCAATGAATGGGAAGACAATCGAGGTCCAATGTACGGATCACGAGGATGTCCTGGTATTGGCCGATGCCCTGCTATATGGGCAGAACTTCTGTCCCAAGTGCATTATTGACATTGGCACTTGCTCCGGCTATATGCGTCAAGCCTTAGATGAGGCTGCTTGTGGTGTCTTTACCAACTCTGAGATACTCTGGCAGCAGATCAAACATGCCAGCATGCACACTGGCGATCGCGTCTGGCGCTTCCCGTTGTGGAACTACTACAGCAAGGCTGTTCGTTCCGGTGGACGTAGTGATGTCCAGAACTACGGCATTGGCCGTGGAGGTCGTCCCTGCAAAGCTGCTGCCTTCCTGCGTGAATTTGTGCCATGTGGTCAATGGATGCATATCGTAAGTGTCAACTTGGGTGGGATGACTAACATTAATTAATTTCACAATCACTTGTCCCTTCAAGGATGCAACCAATGTGATGGTGACTAAAGGCGATGAGTTTGAATATCTGCGACAGGGCATGGCTGGACGTCCCACACGAACGTTGATAGAGTTTATAGCTCAAACTATTTGCAAGGACACAGCGCCTAAGGCGCAGAAATAGACATTAGTTTTAAGCTGTGTTGCCACAGATACACACAACTTGAACAAGCCGTATATGCAAAGTTGTACACGACCTTCGCGTCGCGTCCTATGTGTTTATTATTGTTCTTGTTGCTTTTCTGGAAGATAATCTGTTTAAATTCATTGTTTTATTAATGAAAAAATATAAAAATTATACGTTATATAAAAAAGAACACATTGTGTCAGTGTGAGTTTGTTTTTGCCCGAATTTAGTGTAGGGATTAGTGCGCATTTGGCCATAATATTTAAGGGGAGGACTGGCAGATAGGAGGGGATATTGCTTATCTCAGACTCAATATCGAAATTATTCTTTCTCAGGTAATTCGTATATGTGCAACTTATTTTTTTGGGTAGTGTCTTCCAAATCGGAAAGATATTCGAATAAAATGCTACGCCAAAGATACGGCATGAGTGAGTACCACATTAATATCAATTGGTGGATAGTTTTGCAGCAGCTTCACGTTGGAAGCAAAATCATTCTCCAGAATTGCTTCACGTTGCATTCTGTAAGATAGAATTTAATATATCAATAATAGCTAGTGGTGGAATGTGAGGACCACTTACAATATCATGGAGCAGCAAATTTTGATAAGGAAATCGAAACGATGCTCGTCGGAGAATACTGAATCCCAAATGCGTACCACATCGGGCAGTGGAAACTCTTGAGAAAGCAGGAGAGTTAACCAACGAAAGCTATAGTATTGTGGATGAAGCTCTTGATGCCGCAAATGATCATAGATGCCTATGTCTTTCGATTTAAGCATATTTGATAGTTTAGCCATCATACACCTAATACCGCCCTCCGCGTCGTCCAATGTCTTGATAAAAAAGTCTCGTATTTCACCCATTAGGGCTGTAAAGCAAAAGAAACAATCCGCCTCGGCGTGGGCACGAAACGAGAGATCAGGATTCGAGGCCATCACATAATAAATGGGACCGACTATCTCATTCATGCCTTGAACATAACCCTGGCCGGGATTCAATTTGGCATAGAGAAATAAAATGCGTTGCACAACCTCCCAATGGGCCTCTTGGCCCTCCTCCATGGCGGCATAATTTTCCGCAGAGCGTTTTGTTATCAAATTTATCTGTGGAACAAAAATCACTTACAATTAGACATAATCTGTTGCCATTTGCTCAATGAACGATAACTTACTTGCTGCTAAATATCCGTACATATGCATAAGCAAAGACACATACAGACAGACATTAAGGCGATCTTTAGCGGTAAATACTACGTCACTCACCTTGGTCATGCCAAGCCCTTTACGTTCCACATTTGCTGAACTCAGAACTGATGGTACTACACGTTCGTGAAGCCTTCTACCCTGTTCCCCCTTGCTATGGACCACAATGTCACAGGGATACTCTGTGGGTTGCTGAAAGAATGAAATGTCCGGGCAAAGGCGTCTCACATCCTTATCGATTTGTAGCAAAAATTCATTGTCATTGAAGAATGTATTCCATGCACTCTCGGGACCTTCGCTAAGTGGATGATCTTGTAGGCCAACGCCCCCCGATTCTCCGCAATCTGCATCGCCGTCGCTATTGTGTGTATGACCAGGCGGCAGAACGAGTTCTACAATAAACTGCTTGTACAAAGCACGTTTCTTGCTCAGTGTGGTCGCCCAACTGCTGCGCTTTGGACCAAGATAGCCCAATAGAAGTTTCCAACTGAGTGCCCGAAAACTTTGCACATCTGGGACACCTGTGGATTGACATTTGGAATGTGTGCCACTTAATATATGGTATTACTCCTCTCTCACCATTGAAGGTCAGTTGTCGCAAATGCTTCATGTCAATCACATCCTGGGCGAAAATATCTTCAAATTCCTTTACACTACATGAGGTGGTGGGCAATTGAATGTGAGAGAAAGTAACAATATCAGATTAAGAAATGCTAATGAATGGGTTAAAATAAAACCAACCGCGCCTTAAACATTGCCATGGCTTCCTTTTCGTTTATAGACTCTCTTTTTACTGTTTTTTGTGTAGTTGTTAGCTACAGTTAATAGTCATCTCTTTTATTTACATTAGTAAAAAATTTGTCCCAAGTCCAATGTTTTGGCTATTGTGTTGCTGCAATGCTGCCAGAATGTTGAAATGTCTGCAAACTGGCCACACTGATCCGTTATTCCTATATGACACTGCATTAAACATCCTTTCCAAAATGCCGTTAGTTTTATTACAAAACTACTTACCACAAAATATTAAAATTAAGGAATTTAGCTTTATATAGCTTTTTTAGCTTAATATCTCTAACGAATAAAAAATATCGCATTGGTCTCTAAAGGTTAGTTTTCAGCCAAATTTTCCCCCTTTGTGGAATTTCCATTCAATGTGACGGCTATCAAAAACAATCAAAGCCAATTGGATTTAGGTAAAAAAATTATCATATATTTTCATATATTTCATCTGTATTAAGTATAATATGTATGTGTGTTTGTGTATCGTATTGTATTTTTTCTAATCAATCTTTGCTTAAACATTTTTTGTTTGCACTATTTTTCGATATTCTTTTCTAAACGGCTGCAAAATGTATCTTAAAAATGCATTAGATGCGCCTCCTTTAGCACACAATTATGATGAACCAATCGAATCCAACCCATCGGACCGATCAATTATATCAGCGAATAGATGAGTTTTAGTTTAAATTTCTGTGGCGAAAGGAATGCACAGTATAATATACATATATAATATTATTAATATTTGTTTGTTTTCATTGAGCTTAAGAATTAATACAAAAAATATATAAAATTATGGACTTGAATTTTGCATCTCAAATGAAATCAGGATTAAAGCCAAGAGCGGGAGGAAAGTAGAGAGTGGGAAGATAGGAGAACAGTGGATGGGAGGAACAAAGATAATGTGTCGCCCTTCCCTTTACGCAGCGCGTATGGACTGAATGATCTGGAATATTGCCGAACCGCAAACTACAAAGATGAACAAGGCCAGTAGCCAAGGTCCTACAGGATATTGTCCCTCTTTCGTTTTCTGAAATGAATAGTTTGAAAATAATTAGAAACAATTACATTAGTAAGTCTATGAAGGGCCTACATCTACACAGCTTAAGCAATCAACTTTATAAGATCTCGATCTAATGGATCGCTACTTGCTACTTGATCTTAAATAGTAATATGTATATCCAAATTACTTTTTAGTAATGAGAATCTATATTCTCTTCTTATAAGTTGCCATGTACTTATTAATTAGCTAATCTACGGCAATTAGTATACTGCACTTTACAGATAACTTCCAGAAGCAGCGAGATAACATCCGCACATACACACGCACAAACACAAAGAGGCAATCACAAGTAAAATCAATGACGGCGTGGCACTTTCGCGATTGATGAATTAACTTGAAGCCCTGGTTCTGTTTTAGGCTCGTGCCACTGTTGTTATCTCTTAAACTGTTACTATTCTTCTTTTTGTTTTCTATAGAAACAAAAGTTCTATGCATTTTCGATGCAATATGTATTTACTTACCGACGATTTGGGTACATTGCCACGCATTGTTACATATTTACTGGCCTTCTCATTGGCAACGCGCATTCTCTGTGGTGGGGCCATCTCGATTTGTTGTTGTTGTTGTGTGGTGCTGCACTTGCAAATCGCCTAGAAAAAGCAAAGAGAATGCACTGTAGTTAACTTGGAATTGTTAACAAAATGTACCAGTCAAATTGTTGCTTGTTTTTTTTTTTTTTTTTTTTTGTTTAATGCTACTTTCACTTGCTCTTATATATCCGGCACACACTTTTTACTTTACCTTTTCAGAGGAGAATAACAAAACGAATGAAAACGAATCAAAACGAAATGAACGACGACACGTATGCTTGATTTAAGTGTTGATCAGCAAAAACGATGAGCAATTTTGGTGTTGATAAACAACAACGATGAGCGAATTTAGTGCTGATACCGATTTCATAGATTTGAATTCTATCGATAGTTCAAGTGGACGATTTAAAAAACAGCTAAAAAAATTGAGACAGCGCTCCACTTGTGATTAAATCTTTACTAGTTTTTAATTTCGATTGATTCGTAATGACAATTGATAAGAAACTTCTTTTATTTTTTTATGTCGGTTTTGTGTGTAAGGGAAAATTGACATTTAAATCGGCTAGATTTAACGCTTCAAATCTTCAATAATAGCTTTAAACATGAAAATGGCAGCACTGATTAGAGTCACAATCCTGCGACTTGTAAAAATCACTTTATATTTATCACGAGTCACTGGCAAATTTCTGAAATTCAAATTTACATTTCCAGATGCAATAACAAAAAATTACCTGCCCTTGATTCGTTTGCTCAGGTTTTTATTGTTTAATTGTATTTTTATTCCGTTAAGGTGTTCCCCCCTTCATAGTGACACGTCTAGTGAAATAGCAGTGACAGCTGTTATCGATGTTCCACACAGCTGATCATCAATGACCAGATTTTCATCTTGGGCGGCTTTTATTTACACATTTTGTGCAAAAATTGGTAAACCAAAAGCTCAACAAAGGCTGGACGCTTGAAGGAGTCACGAGAGTGTACAACTGACTCAACTCATTTCTTGCTATAACCCACGGACACATAACAACATGACAATCGATGGTACCGCTCTGCCTTCGGAACTGTTGGTCACCCCACAACCACTGATTGGCTTCTGTGGCTTGGATACTGCCCGCAACAGTGTTCACAAATCCGTCTGGGATGCTTTTACGGGCAGCTTACGTAAGCCAACGGACAGGGAACGAGCTGCTGTGCAGTATAAGCAGCTGCCTCCCAACTATGACTTCCCTGTGGCCAAGCCCAAGCGAGCCTCATACGAATGGTATCACCCAAAGGGTATCTTAAAGCGAAATTGGATGCTTAAGCATTTGCATGTGCTCCCCTCGGTGGTAGTTTTATTCCAGGATATGGAATGGAATGACCCCCAATGGTCGGAGAAACAATTGCAATGCTCTGCGTTGGTGCAAGCTTTAAAGAACTCCCTGCAAGAGCGTCAGACACGTCTCTGTTTGGTTATACTGCAAAAGTCGGCACCATTGCCACCCGGTGAGGATTTAATGGCCGCTGAACGAGTAGCCAGCTTAACCTCTGCTTGTGGCATTCCGAGCAAAATGTTGTTTATACTGCCGCATACAGAACATCTCTTGGGTTATACCTTGAGATTAGAATCAGCATTCCTGGACATGGCCCAGTCCTACTATGCTTTAATGTCCAAACGTATACGAACTCATCGAGACCAGTTAACGGCAGCTCATGCTACATTAAAGATCAGGCATCAGTTTAAGCTGGGTTTCGTGGCTGAAATCAGGCAGGATTTTACAACAGGACAAAAGTAAGATATGCTTTGAATTAAACCGAACTAAATTTAAAAAAAAAAAAATAATCGTTTTAGACACTACTTCCAAGCTTATGCCAATTTGGATGAAATACGGCTTAATGATGGCAACTGCATGGAGATCAAAACTCTGGCAGGATTCCTTAACTATAAGATCTGTCGTTTAATGTTTAAGCTGAAAACTCCCAGAGATGCCATCAATCAGTTTAAATTACATATAGAGAAATATAAAAGTCGTGTGGGGTTCAAGGATTTGGCCTTTGAGCATTTTGCCTGGTTGAGTACACAGTAAGTAGAATAAAATCAACATATGTATATAAGCTACTGGACATTGACTCTATTATCCCTTGTTTCAGACACTCGGTTTTTGCTGAACTCTTTTGTGAGGCAATTAAAAATGGTCTGCCGGCTTTACAGACACAACATCCTGGCATTTATTACCACAAGGCAGCTGAATATGTGATGAAACGACGTGAGGCAGCCCAAGAGACTTATGCGAATGCCACTGCCAATGCCAACGTCAATCCGAATCCGAATCTAAACGCCATGTCATTGTACACGGAGTTCTTTGGTATTCGATCAGTAAAAATGGGGGATCCAGCTGCCGAGCAACAGGCAAATTTACAACTTTGCGAACAGGAGCAGGGATATAATCATTCAGCGGGCATCATATCGTTACTTAGTCTGGCCATGACCCAATTTAAGATTTACAAGTGTTTGAGATTCCGCAAAAAACTAGCCATTGACATGGCCGAAGAGTATTTAAAAAGTGGGGATCATTCCAACGCTTTGACGTAAGATTTTAATTCCGATTTCCTATCGACTCACATGAAATTCATATATGTATGTATATATTCCATTCCTTGCAGACTTTATTCGTTAATGCTTCCTGACTATCGGCAAGAGAAATGGTCAACGATCTTCAGTGATGTTCTGCTTAAAACGTTACGTTGTGCCTTGCTATCAGCCTCTGTAGCGGATTATATAGTCTGCAGCATTGAGGCCTTGGCTCTCAGTCATCATGGTGATCAGAAGGATCGGATTTTGCTGTTAGAGAACCTTTGGCAGGTCTTTCAATTGGTGCCCCCTATGCCACAAACTCAATTATCGAACGAAATTCAAACTCTCTGGTTGAATTCATTGGCTCAAGTGAAATCACCAATACAAATTGATCTGGATAAGGTGCAGGATGTATTGCAATTGTTTGCTACATTCGAGCAGGTGCAACTAAACAATAATGATCTAGTGCAAATAAAAATTATTGTGAGGTAAGCATAAATTCAAAAACTACTGTATTCTTATATATATATTATTTTCATATTGATATTCTCTAATTTTGTAGAGTTCTTACCGATGTACCTTTGCGAATACGGAGCTTTCATGTTCTATTGTCAGATGTGGCTCAACCGCAAAACTCATTTAAACTAGAGGCCCTCAAATATGTGTGTTTTAGTAATCTTCTGGAGCTGCGACAGGCCAAAGACAGCGCAACAATTGATCTACGTCCGTTTGAGAAGAACATGAGACTAGAGCCAAATTGCTATTATCAACTCTATTGCACTACTGAAGCGCATCAATTTCTTGAGAATACGCAATTGCGTATTATGCGTCTCGAAGCCCTTATGGGTACCGATCAATGTGGAGCTCTGCTTACATCAAACGCAAATTATATACGCCCGGCATTCCGATATCACACTCGCAGTCGTGATCTTGATGATAATGTTACAATCAATTCCATTTGCTATATTGCGCCCACGTAGGTCGAAACGTTTCGTACCGGAAGTACGGACGGACACAAGCAATTGCATGACATTTGTTATGCTCCACTGACTTTTTCATTTATACAATTTTTTTTATTCTTTGTCTGGCTTTGATTGCAGTTTCCATCTAAACACGCAAACGAACCTTGGCCATGGGCAATCCACTAACACGTGTGAGGATGTTTCTACAACCACAAAAATGCTGGTCAATGAATATTATCCAGTTGTGACCACCATAAGTAATCCTCATAATGTGTATCTGCAAAACGTTGGCGTGCATCTCAGTGTGCCGGTTGCTTTACGGAATTGCGGTGAGTGACAAAATTAGTATATAATATATGTTCATAAGCAATCTATATATTCATTTCATCCACTTTGGGGTACAACATTCTAATCCTAATGCATAATAAGAATTCAATTGTTTAAAATTTAAACAGATTTACAGATTTCATTCTCATAAATTTACAAATTTAATGCCTTGTCAATGAAACTTCGTACAGTCTTAATACTGGTGTAAACACCAGGAGAATTTTTTCGAGCACAACCAACTCCCCATGACACAATGCCACACAATTGACTTTGAAAGACAGCCGGTCCTCCCGAATCCCCTTCGCATGCATCCTTTAGGCCCGGCACAGAAGCACAAAACATAGTGGAAGTTATTGTACCCCTCATCCGGTATTGACTACTGCAGGTTTTGCGCGGAATTAGCGCCACCTCTACACTGCGCACTTGTTGTGAAGGGGTTCGAGTACGTTCCGTTACAAGGCCCCAGCCAGAGACTTTGATTAGGTCACCGGCTTTCCACGTAGAATTGCACAGATTAATCGTTGCAATATTAGGACCACTAAGTGGAATCTTTAGCTTTAACACTGCAACATCCGTGTGAAGAGTCCGTCCATTATAGGCCTTGGGGGTGTAGACCTTGGCAACGCCGCTACGTGTCCCCGTTTCCGAGAGTCGAGATGCTCCGGCTACAACCAGTAGACGGGCAGCTCCAACACCCTTAACACAATGGGCGGCGGTGACCACATGGGTGGGCGTTACCAACGATCCACCGCAAATGAATTGACTACCAATACGTAGACTAATCAAATACGGAACACTGCCTATATCCACTGGAGTGCCACCAACAATACGCGAATTGGCTTCGTTAATAGAAGAACACGCTCTAAATAGAATAGAGAAAACAAGGAGCAATAATATGTGCACCTTTGGCATTTGTTGGCATCGCTCGGAGCTTCCTTTACATAGCTTAAATTCGAATATTTCCGTTTTGTTCTTCACTTGTTCAAATATTAGACGACTACTAGCGACTGAGTATTTGCCCTGCTTTATATATATATATATATACATACATACATATGATGTGCATATAATCGTTCTTTTTTGAGGAAATAATCATTACCAGGGCAAACATATTGTTTTAGCCCAACTCAAATAGTAATAATTATTTTAATAAACCATTTTGTTGTGACGTTATCGAGCTCAGTCCATCGGAAAAATACATTTGCAACACAAATGAAAATTGAAAAATTGTGGCTGATCACAATGAGTCTACAATAATCATTTACTACATACTGGTAGATACATACATATATTTCGATGACCTTGTTTCTTATTTTCGAACGTTTATATAAACCAAGAAAATTACATAATTTATGCCAAAATTCCATTATGAATTAATGAAAGAAAGTATTTCAAATGTTTTGTTTTTTTTTTTTTTCCTGTTTTTATTGAAACATTGTAATTTTAGCAATTAAAGAATGAATAGCTCAACGATTTCGATTTAAAGTTTGTTGTATAAACTCATAAACACGAACACTTGCCACATTGGTATATACGCCCGGATAGCTAATACGGGCGCAACCGAATCCCCAGGACACAATACCGCACACTTGTCCCCGATAAACTAGTGGACCACCAGAATCACCAGAGCACGAATCCTTAAGACCACGCACAGCAGCGCATACCATGGAATCGCTAAGTTGAGCCTGCCCAGCATAGGCTAGACGACATTCCAGATTGGGCAACACTCTCACCATTGCCGTTCTTAATTGGATCGACGGTTTTCGATTATTTTCGGCAGTAACCCCCCAACCACTGATTTTCACATATGAATTGGCAGCTGGCGGTGATCGACACGGCTGTATAGTGGCCACTTGTCCAGGACTAAGGCTCATGGGTGTTGTCAATGTCAAAATGGCTACATCCATGTCAAAATTATTTGGTGAATAGTTCGGTGGAATGTGAAAGCTTAACACCTCCCGCACCAATGGTGCGGCCTCATCTAAACGCGTAGCACCGGCATGAACTGTGTAGTCCTTGGCTTGGAAGCCATGTACACAGTGTGCTGCACTTAGGACACATTTGGCAGACAGTAAAGAGCCACCGCAGATGAAATTTTGACTTTGTCGTAGATAAACAATATACGGAACCTGGGCAATAGTTGTCTCTTGGCCGCCAACTATGCGCGATTCGTTGGCAACGATGAGATGATTAGTAGATTGCATTATCCAAATGCACCAGATGCAGAGCAAATAATATGACAACCACTGCCAGTTCATGGCGTGTGCTAACTGATTTGCAACTGCGTCAAATGCAAATACATTGGAGGAGAAGAGTTATTTTGTAGTCCCATTGTCATGAATCAAAGCATTTTTCTTCTAATTATTATCAACTCATATGTTGCAAACCCTTCAATGTGCTTCGATCGAAGTTCATTATATTCCCATAAAAGCAGAAAGGGGACTAAGGACACAGTGAGCTTTGACTTAAAGGTTTATTCAACTTCTTTTGATTTCAACAATGACGTTCTATGAAATACTTGACAAACGATGTCATTGCGGGACTGCTAAGCTTTGTGTAAACACCTGGATAACCACTGCCACAGCCTTCACCCCAGGATACAAGGCCAACTAGTCGATTCTCAAAGAGTATGGGCCCACCGGAATCACCTGGACAGGCATCCGTGGCATTCTCCCCGATAGCGCAGAACATATTCTCTGTCACAGGACTCATGCTGCCTATTGTCTTTTGGCACACCTGCTGCGGGACTAATTGCACTTGGGCAGCCTGTAGACATTGATTGGGATTAAATGGCTGATTGTCTTCGGTCAAGCCCCAACCAACTATGGTAAGATTCGCTTTGGCTGGCAATTCATTAAAGTCAAGTTTAACCAAACTTGCTTTACCTGCTATATCAAAGGGGCGAGTCAATTTTAGCACTGCAATATCCGAATCGAAACTACAGCGAGGATTATAGTTTGTCGGTACCGATGCATACCAGACCTTACGTACATGCTCCTCAAGTACAAGGTCATCCAGACACTGTTGCTGGGCCTGAACTGTGAGGTCATTGACAAATCCATGTTGTCCTTGCATGCAATGGGCTGCAGTGAGCACACAAGTTGGCGTTATCAAAGAGCCACCGCATTGGAAATGACCCCTGCGTCTCAGATTTACAAGATGTGGATAATTCGCAATCGAAGCCAAGTCACCGCCAAAGATTTTACCCTGTGGTGGAGAGCCTTTAAGAAAATGCAGCAGACACAACCAAACGAACAGCTTTAACATTTTACAAACTGAATTCTTCAATTGGCAACACGCTTATATATACATATATGCATATGTGCATGCAGTCGTATAAGGCACATTCCTCGGCTAATTGAAAATTGATAAGCCCTCAAAATGCCATCATGATGAAGAATGGCTAAATGGGTTGTTTCCTAAGTCTAATTGAGTAATCAGTTAACCAACAAATTGACAAAAAGTTTTTTTTGCAAATTATATTTGAAAAGTATTTCAATTACCGCGAACACCTTCCTCAACCTGCATCGCTGCCCACCCCTAATATATTTAACTAATTAATGATTTATTCTAAATGACATCTAATCGCTATGAAGTATTATTCGAGGAGGCAGATGGCGTGTGCTCTTCGATTATATTTAAGAACCAATTCCTTATCTGGGGCACACTAGTGTAAACTCCTGGTAGTCTTGTCGCACAGCCATAACCAAATGATACAATGCCAGCCAGTTGGCCATTGTAGACCAAAGGACCACCAGAATCGCCATCACATGCATCCTTTCGATAGGGTTTTGCTGCACATGTCATTGAACGGGTAATGCGATGAATACCATAATAAATCGAACGGCAGGATGACATCGACCACATGGGCACCCAAACCGTGTGCACACGCTTAACTGCTACGGAGGATCCTGATTTGGTTGAGCCCCAGCCAGAGACTTTGACCAGCACTCGTGGTGGGACCAGCTGGGAGGCCAATTCAATTGTCTCAACATTTGCACCAACCATCTGGGATGTCAATCGCAATGCAGCCACATCCATGTTCAAAGTTTTCATATTGAAGTCCGCTCGAATGACTATTAAGTCAACATAGCGTAGAATGGCATGGGGACCCTCCTGATTAGAAGCTCCGCCGTAGATGCGTAAATCCTCCTTCTTAACATTGCGCACACAATGAGCTGCTGTAATGACCCACAGGGGGTTTTATAAGAGAGCCACCACAAACCTCTGTGGAGGTGGTCACTAGCATTAAATATTTCTCATGCTTAATATTGGACACCTGGCCGCCAATGATGCGAGGTTGCACCACATCTTGGGCATCAACCGATACCAGTAGACTGTAGCATAGAATCAGCAGTTGTTCGCGTGAAATTGGCAACATAATGATTAATATTTGGATCTAAACCCTGTGGGGAAGTGGGTTAAGAGTTTTTATAGTGATTAACAAATCTTTTCACTATTTAAACAAGTGTTCAACTAAACAAACTATCTTTTAACATTACCTATACATATTTGCCCTGGAGAATCTAACTAATCTAATATTTGCCTATATAATCTCAAACTGGGAAGTTGTTATATCCAAAGAGATTCCCCTCCCATATACGCGATCTCTTTTGAATTAATGGCAATGCCATTTAAAGAGATAGCCCAAAGAGTAAATTGAATTCTGAAACTTTATTCACCTTAAAATTATGAGTTATTGGCCATAACACTGTTGGCCCATTTATATATGGTCGATACTGTGGTATAGACCCCGGGATAACCAGCTCGTCCGCAACCATAACCGAATGAGACAATGCCCACTAGTTTGTTGTTGAGAGTGCAGGCACCGCCCGAATCGCCACTGCAAGAATCCTTATTCTTGCCCCGGGCACAGAACATATAGTTTGTTATGGTGGCCAAACTGCGGTAATCTTTGCGACAACGGCTTTTACCGACAACCTTAATCTGAGCTGAACGCATTTGATTGGATGTGCTGCCACCTTCGCGGGTCAAACCCCAGCCCACAATGCGCACCGTCGATCCCGCTTTGGGTGCACTCTTTGCCATGGCAATTGTGGCAATATTCGTTCCATTCATCGATTGATTCAATTTCAATAGGGCTGCATCCATATTCATGGACTTGGTCGTAAATTTGGGTGCCACGGCAATAAAAATGACGGAACGTGTCACACCATCGCTGCCAGTTAGAGTGTTGGTGCCACCGCGCACTTGAAACTGGGAGGGACTGTGGCCCTTAACACAATGGGCAGCGGTGAGAATCCAACGATCGGCAATTATGGAGCCACCGCAGAGTTCCGAACCGCGACGCACTTGCACCAGATATGGAGTTTTACTCACTGATGTGGTACTGCCGCCTACAATGCGGGACTGGATTTTGGCTGGCTTCTTTACAACACTTTTTTTCGTAGTTTGTTCTTGTTAGTCCTGTTGGTATTCCTTTTGACGGCCGTCTCTCCGAGCTGCGATCCAAGCATTATAAGCAAGATAACGTATTCCCAGCGCCAAAGCATCGTGGTAGTTAACTGACAAGCTGATGACCTTGCCACCACTCTTATATACCTCATCTTTTTGGCGAAAACAAAATTGTAGATATTCAACGAGACAACTGTGCAAACACAGAACATAGGTCACAATGCCTAGATGGCATGGGAGGTAGTACAGATCTTATATCATACTCCAAGGTGCCAATGACGCAGACTGCTCATCAGGGTTGCTGTGTCACATACATGTATATTATATATAAGAATGTTCTATGGTTTTTGGATTAAGAAGAATATCTTATCCCCAACAATTTCTGCATAATGTCAAGACCCTCGGACATCAGACTCAGAATTGGGTAACATATGTTTTGGTTAACCTTGATTTTAATTATAGTTTTAAACAAAATGCGAACTTACTGGGTAGAAGTGACTTTGCAACAGTTTTATTCATTTTTATATTTACTTCTTGTAATACTAAAGCGGTCTAAATTGTGAAAAGGATGATGAAATATGCTAGCAATATATTTGCATATTATCCCTAATCCAATTGTACATATAAACGATGTCGGTATAGACACCAGGACTTTGCTCTCTAGCACATTGATTGGCCTTGCCCCATGAAACAATGCCAGCCAATTGGCCACTGGGATTAACTGCCGGGCCGCCAGAATCGGCAGCACATGCATCCTTATAGCCCGGCACAGAGGCACAATACATGCTTGCTGTAATATTTCGATAGCCATAATATAGATCCTGACATTGGCTACGCGCCATCACACTCACTTGCACCGTATGCAATTGATTGGGCAGTACTTTTGATCTCTCATCGGTCAGACCCCAGCCAGAAACACGGAGAATTGTGCCCGGACGCGGTGATCGCAAGGCCAAATGTATTGGTTTCGCCATGGGTGATAATAGAGGCTGCTGCAATTGCAGCAAAGCCACATCGTCATCCAGAGTTGAACGATTGTATGTGCTGGGCAATAGAATTCGACGCACCAATCGCGGATTGCGCATATCATTCAGATAGCTAACTCCACCGCGTACCACAAAATCACTAGGATCTCCTTGTTTCAGGCAATGGGCGGCGGTTAGGACACAATATGGCGTTATCAAAGAGCCGCCACATTCGAAATTCCCTTTACGCCTGATATTCACCATATACGGATGATTGGTCACTTCACTACGATGTCCGCCCACAACACGTGGATTTCGTTTCAAATCGCTAGTATCGATATCTTCATGATCCAATGCCTGAACAGTATTCCATTCCATTATTAGCATCACCAAAATAATGAAATCCAGCATCTCCATCGCTCGGTTGTAATGATGCGGCGTTAACGTTATCTTTCTTTCAACTGTTAGCCCCTCGAATGAGCCACTTGTATTTATAAAGACACGTTAACTGACCTTACTCAACAATATTCATACATTACACAAAACACCTGCGCAGCAGCCATGGAACCACGACGACGACGGCGACGGCTGTTTACATACGACATTGAACTTGCTATGTGCTATATGTTTTGATACGGAAGCCAAGCGACTGACTGCCCACGTCATCTATGTATGCTAGGTGTCTAGAGTTAAAAACGACTAGTTTATGTTGCATTAGCATCTGAGCATGTAGATAGTCTGCTTTCTGTAGACAAAAATTCTAATCTTGTTATATATATTTTGTTGTTTCGCCCTCTAGTGTTCCTTACCACCGATATTTCTGCGGGACGTCAAAAATTGCATTCCCAAATTCAAATCGATGTGGGTGAGCTATCCGGGCAAAGTAGTCAAACGGCCACATATTACATATTCAGTTTGACGGAGACGGAAATCAAGTTGCAGCAACGTTTGACCTATACCCTGGATGTCGATCGTCCGAATGTCACTACAAATGTTCATGCAACTGCTGTGCAGGTTGCAACTGCCCCAACAAGTTCCGATTCAACGCCCGAGCATGATAACAACAATGGCAAAAGCATGGCCGTTGCTGCTGCTGCAGCTGCCGTCATTTCGCCCGTACAGATTGAGTATGTGGATGAGACACGACTACGTAAATCCCGTGACGATACGTTGAGTGTGAGATGCTACATGGATTTTAAATTCAGTGCTCGATATTACACCCTAAATCGTCAGCCGTTGCCCGAGGTTTATAAGGGTGAGAACTTTTTGCTACGTGCCAATACCGAAGTAATGGCTTTAGAGGATATTGAAATCCTGGATAGCTTCTTTATATGTGTAAGTATTCAAATTCATCTCCGCTGGTCAATATTTTGTAATAATCGTGTATATAATGGCACAACTTCTGTATAGGATCACAACTTAGTGCAATCAAACTACAGCTTTAAGCGAAAGAAATACACTAATCGCTATCAGACTGGTGATAAATTGGAGACGGTGATAGTGCTGCGCACTAATGCCACTCTGAACGATTGGATTACTTCTCGCGATTTGGATCAGAAAACTAGAAAGTTCCAAAACTCTTTAGCCAGCAAGTTTCGAAAGGAGGAAGTGGATTCAGCTGCTTTGGCGCCTCCGACAGCGCTGCCTTCAGCCAGCCTGACTGCCTATATGAGCAAAAGTGGTATAATATCCAAAATACCCACGACAATGACCATAATTAATAACAATTCCGCCTTGTCGAATGTTATCCAAGCGGCTAGTGCGGTGGCAAAGGATGAGGATTCTGGTGAGGCAGTTGCTAGTCAAGAGGCTGGCCTTAAATCCACACGACTCATTTATAACAAAGCCATGGAGGCCATCCAGGCCACCGGACATTGCCGCGGCTTTATAAAAGGAGTTTACTCCCTGGAAGAGAGTCCTTCGAATACCCCTATCTTTGGCATCTTCTGTATACGCTGGCGTCGCCTTAATGCCAAAGAGGAAAACGAATCGAAATTTACATTAAGTGGCCTTAACATTGTGGAACCCGCCTTGAATATCTACTGTACCATTGAGGAGAAGATGTTTGTCAAAATGCCCATGGCATTCAAAGTGGTCCTAAAAAATCCAACAAAACATGTCCTTCATCTGATTGCCACCTTAAGCATCAGTAGTACGGATAACTTTATATGCTCGGGACACAAACAGGTATGTACGTGTACGCTTCAGTTTACTGAATTGACTAAATTCAGATTCGTTTTTGTTTCCCCAGCTGGATTTATCGATTATGGCCTTTGATGAAAAGGAACTGGTCTATAATTTATATCCCCTGCATGTGGGATGGCAGGAGTTGCCTACATTGAGCTTGGAATACAACACCAAGGCGGATCCACAAAAGAACGACAGTCAGAATGCCCAGCTAGAGGAGTTGGTGCAAAGGGCTATGCCCAAACGGGTGTTTGTCTTGGTAAGTCCTTGCAGCAGCCTTAGCCAATTGACTTTTGTTATAGTAATATCGTGTTCCTGTAATTTAATTTATACATATATTGCAGCCCCAGTTGAGACAACAGAACAAGCAGTAGACGTAGGAGTTGTAACTCCAGCCGACGATTAGTTAAAGTTCACCGTTTTAAAGTGTGTGTGTGCATGTGATTGTTGTTTTTTTCTTGTGAATTCTTTTTTAATTAATTTTTGGTATGTAAAAATTAAACTAACTCTTACTCCCAATTTATTGATTGAATGTAGCAACAGAAACATACATACAACATACACTTATAAACATAATTAGTTTTGTTTATAGTTAAGTGAAATATATATTTATAGAGTAAGATAATACTTGAGTATGCTGGTGAATTTGCGAGTGTGTGGCTGTGGCTGCGGCTGTGTGTGTATGTGTGTGTGTGTCTGTGTATGTGTGATCTTTATTTGTAAATTGTTACTTGACACCCTCGTTAAATGATTAAATATATACCAACATTTCAGAGCCAGCGATATTTTCGTACATCATTCGAAACGTACAGTAATTAATAAATATAATAAAATATATCTATACACATTTGAACAATCTATGTATGTATATCTGTTATACACCATATATGTATGTATCTTCATTATGGTTTCACTTGCTGTTACTGCTGCCGCCGCCGCCGCTGGATGGAAATTTGAAAACACCTCCTCCCTTACGCTGATGTCGATTCTCATTCTAAAGGAAAAGCCGTGACATTAAATAGTATAAGAGTAGTGTGGAGATGTTTACTCACCAGCAATCGATTGCCAAAAAGCATTTTGGCCTTATCCTCTTCTTGGGGTGTGGCCCGTTCTCCTGCGCTTAGAACCGGTTGCCGGCGATGAATTTGCAACTTCTGTTTAATGGCCTGCGAGACAATCACCCGCTTGCTGACCGATTTCATGGCCAGCAATAGGTCCAACCAAGTCCAAGTCACATTATGATACTCCAAAGTGGGTATGACTAATGAATAATCAGTAATATCCTCTAGATTTTTCTCCTTGTTACCCTTATAGCTAACGCGAACAGGCACTTCGGGAATTTTAATGTAAATGAAGAGTTTATTTTTCTCGGCACGCTCCTTCATCTTTTCCACATCGTCTTTTTCAATTTTTACATAGAATTCAGAATCCTTGTTACTCTTTTTGCTTTTGCCAGATCTTTTGGAGGACGACGAAGTTGATGCAGTCGACAGGGAAACAGAGGACGAGCCTGCCGATGATTTAAGTGATTGCAAATTTGTCGATGATGCTGAGGTAGTTGAGGAGTTTTCATCTAAATCTTCACTAGCTTCCGTCTCGGAGGCATCACGATCGGGAAAACAAAATTTCAGCATAGTACTGTAAAATTTCTTTGTAATGGCTATGGTAATCGGTGCCACATTGATTTCAAAGTGTTCCTTAACTGAGATACCACCAACTGGCGGCTTCTCCCGACAAAAGATGCGTAGAACACGTTTGTGTGTATCCACAGGCATGTCCTTTTGTATTTCGGTGGCCAATAGGACGTCACGATAAATCTCACGCGGCAATAGATTCTCCATTCGTATGTTACCTAGTTCAAGTAAATGCTCCACAGAATCATCGCTCTTGGATTTTTTGGTATAGAGAAAAGCACTTAGTACCAAATCGGCAATACCAATCTGACCATCAGTCTCTGTTAGCCGCCATTGAGCACGCTTGAAACAAATCTCATTGGCTCGGACCATGGTCACGGACTTGTCGGAACGAACATTAGATATTTTACTGAGCTGGGACAGTTGCGTTTCCTTATAGCAAAGCAACATCATATCCAACTCCTCGCTATAGGTATTCAATTCTTCTTTGCTTTCACGTATTTGGTGTTGTACACGTTCAAAATCTATACGTAAATCCATAGTGTCACCTTCTTCGAAGCGCTCTTTGCTAATTAAATGAATGTCCTTCTCCAGGGAACGTATTTTCATCAGAAGACTACGAATCAGTGTCTGCTTTTGCTGAATAGGTCTCTTTTGATCTTCCGTAGAGTGCAATTGTAGCTGAAAACGCATTCTGGCCAGCTTTTCCGCTGCTTGTTTGCGTTGTGGTTCCACATAGAGCAACAGATTGTTTACAATATCCAAAATCATTGCGTATTGCAGAGAATTGGTGCACACATCCAAATCGTGATGCATCAGTGTAAAGGCGTCAACAGGATCATCTTGCTTCTCCCAGGGTGACAAAGATTCCTCCGAAGGAGGAGGAGGCACTTCAATAATGCTATTCGGATCAATGGCATCGCCATAGCTCACATAGAAAAATTCACATTTACATTTTGAAACAATTCTCTGCAATTGCACTGGTTGCGATTCCCCGGAATTGTCACTCAAAAAGGCACCCACTGTCTCGGAGACAACACCGCCTACACTTCTCCCACTTCCCACTAAGTGGGATATATCTTCTGGTAGATTATTGATCACTGTTTCATCCTTATCTTGGATATTATCAACGGTCAGCCACATGATTTCCTTTTCGAGAAGGGAATCATCACCGGCACTAACTGTAGCATAGTACTGCATGCACTCGAGCAGTCCCTTCCATGTGGTCTTTGAAATGAGGGAACGATCTCTCCAAACAGGACGATGAACACGTTGCAAGATCTCCGCTTTGGCGGCACTAATTATCACATAACCCGAAGTTTCACAGCCCTTCAGTAGCACCTGTGAATTGACCAAACTGATGGACCAATTCTCATGTATCACATCTTGTGCGGAGCAGGCCTGTAAGCCTTGCAGCTGCAGTTCCCTTGACTGGGTGCTATGATCGTCACTATAAACATTAAATTTATGATCGGCCTCGGCGATTAGTTGCTGTAACATGGCTGTGGCATGTATTTGACCAGGAGCCTTCTTAGCATTTGCAACTAAAACAAAAAAGAGAGAGATAGACATACATACATGTGTTTGACAAGTTTCCAGATGCATAAGCCACCATTTCAATCAGATTATGTATCTACATATTTTGATACTGATAGATTGGTATTTTACTTACTTGGTAAAACCTCACTGCTGGTGCTCGATAAGGTAATGGTGCTATCACTACGTTTGTGTTTCATTACGGCTGCCGAGTTGCCTCCCTCTTGGCGATAACTCTTTACAGCCTCTGTGGATAGATTATTCTTCAGTTTCTGTGACTTCATGAATGAATCGAACAGAGCAAATGCAACATCCCGATTGCTCTTGGTCCAGGCTCCTTTCAGATCATATACCACCAGCTTGTGGGTGGGTGTACCTGATTTTGATTTGGCGTCTTCTTCGGCATTGCTCGCTGCTGAGGGCATCAGAGCCTCACGACCGTAGGAAACCTTAGCCACGCTCAAGAAATAGAAACGAACTATCCTTAAGGCTTCGGCATTGGCTGTCGCCAAATTCTCTGAGCTGCTATCCATTTTCTCGGTCACGATGCTCTTCAACCAGATTTCAGCATCATTAAGCTCACAATTCATATAGACTGTTGACCAATCCGCTCGCGGTCGGTGTATTAGACCATCATCTATGGGATTTAGTGTTAGGCAATATTCCGAACTGAAAGACACTCGACGTCCATTTAACTGGAATCCCTTATGCAGCGCATGCGACATCCAATATAAAACTTGAAATTTGTGGAGGCACATTTGTAGATTGGCCTTTTTGTAATGGCGACTCAATTGCTTCTTTCGAGGTCGCACGTTGTTGAATACGGGGCCACGACGTGTGGGACGTGTCACTCCCGATAGGATTAGCTTGAGGCTCTCAAACCAACGTAATGTGCTGCCATATAGCACAAGACTAGGAATATCAAATTCTACTTCATCTCCGGCCTTTGGCTTCGTCTCGAATGAAATCCAAATATTGAGATTAAGCGAACGATAAGCACGAAACGAATCATGCACTTGATTGCTGGAATACTCAGGTAATTTATCCGGTGCGCATGGCATTACGGCATGATGATCATTCGGATTAGCCAGGCAGACCCAATTCAGCTTGAAGGTAAGCTTAAGATTTGGAAAGTGCAACAAACGGCAATCATCATACCGTGAAGCGGTTCGTACAGTCACCTAAATAAAGACAAATGATAAATAATCGGTATTTAGACATTATGGCAATATGTCTTACATTGAGTTCTCCCTTGAACATGATTTTGGCATTTGTCCATATGATGCCACAATTATTCCACGTCAATTCCATCTCCTCGGTTGTATTATAGGGATCCAAAGACGCATGTAACAGAACTGTAAATTGCTTAGCTATCAGAGTCAAGCGTCCATGCAGCAGTAATCGCATTTTATCCCAGAACGGCAGCGGAGGTGAAGGATCTTTCGAGGGAGCCGAAATCTTTTCAAAACTTAAATTGCATTGAGCCATCACTGGCTCCCAGCAGGGACCAAACGCATAGCTACAGCTCTCCAGTTCACAATCGAAATCATGATAGAACTTTAGCGAGGGCATGCTCCGTTGCACCACATGGGTTTCGAACGGATCACCCACCTCAATAAAAACATCACGCTTGGCACGTTTCGATGCCATTTGTTCTGCGCCACAGAGATTGCCATAGAGACGCATTGATTTTACATAGAACATGGGTTGGGGAAAATCCCTGAAAACGAAAACAAAAAAGAGATGTGATGCACAATGCTATACGTATGTATAGGCAAAAGGATCTACCTTAGCATAAATTTCCACTCAGAGCAACTGATATTGACTCCACGACACCAGAGAGTTGTAAATTGTAATCCCTCTTCGGGCCAGGGACTTTCGGAATCGATTTCTCGCATGATCCTTGTGACATTCTCATAGCCGTGAATCGATAGATCCGCCATGGCCATTATTTCCACATCTGTCATAATCCAGGCCAAAAGGCGCGTCCTTACTGGACCACTTTCACGTATTTTCTTTGAACGTTGTATATAAATCTCGGAATTCTTTTTCACAAGATTCGCATAGAGACTCTCAATGGTGCCTGCTGGCACTAATAGTCGCTCCGAGCAAAGTTCAGCGATTTTCTTATCAAACAAATTTTTACGTTTCAAACTTTCTAAATACTCGTCCACCAAAAGTACATAGTTATCCCGCAATTTCACCTCAAACGGATCATCACTAATCTCCAATAGGAATTCTTTGATTTTAATTACCAAGTCACTAGGCAGGGGTGAGTCAACGGTGAAGGGTTTCTTCTTGTAGTTATGCACAAGCTTGAGCCATTTGAAATGTGAGACACACTCATTATTTATAGCATCATAAAAATCATGATCGTACGGAAATATGGCCTTGAATGATCCAATAGAGGTGACCCAAACTTTATTCGATGGTAATGTAAAGCCGGGAACGTTGAGTCTTTCATGGGTTAGGACCTCTAGACGTGGCAGTGATTGCATATCCAATTCCTTAACGGTAAATATATGCTGATCATCAATATGGACTAAGACGTTCTTCGCATAAACCATATCACGTTCTTTGTGACTGAAGAAGAGACTTTCTACAAAGATTTGTATAGAATGACGTTCCGATAGTTTCAATTCGGCCATAAAAGTGCGTTCCGCTGACAATTCTATTATTAAGTTTGGACTAGATTTGGCAGATTCGTTTAATTCTTTTGATTTGGGCAAGGCTAGTTCGTCATTTAGATCAATCATATCTCTGGCCAATGTATAAAGGTGCATATGTAAATTTGAATTCCATGAGACTTCAATGTTGCCAGGTATATACACTGAAAGCTTGCCCAACGTATCCTTCATCTGTTCATGCTGTAATCGTATCATTTTACAATTGGCAAAAACATCTTGAAAATCAGTAAGACATAATGATGAGCCAGTCATGGATCGCATGATGGCCATTTGATAGTCTTCTAACTGCAGTGTAGATATATGTAGAGCTTTAGACAGGTTAATCTCTGAGAAGCTTAGCAATATATACACATTGTAGTGATTCACAAAATACGCCGTTATATCTTTGATATTCACAGATACCCTTAATGATTTTCCAAACTCATCCTCTGCATCCTGTTCTGATATTCTCTGCAGTTGTGACTTCGTCTTCTTGGCTTCTAAGCCACCATACTGCTTTAGACAAGCCATTGACTTGACAATGAACTCAGCCAATTGCATGCTATATTCTGTACGAAATGTATGCACTGATATGTCCAATTTTGTGGTATTGGCATACGAGCACAATTTGACTAGGCTAACGCCCAAAAAGAAGGGCGAACCCGGAGAATGAGTCTTCTTCAGATTGTTTGTATCATTTATCGAATTGCCCAAATTCGACCATAGAGTCTCTACCATTAGCTCCATGGTCCATTGCCGCTGATTTAGCAGCAAATTGAGAAATTTATTATTATACAGTGAGCTGCGCTTCTCCTCAATCTGTTCGAGAACAAATCGTGTGTGACTAACACTCATAGCTATATGCTCGTCTTCCAGTTTCATTAACAATGAGACATTCCACAATTCAGCACACCCTTTGACCACTATACGCTGCATTATCCATTCTAAAAATGCCACCTTCGCGCTGTTGTTTGGCTTTAAGGCAAGTCTCCGCTGCCCGGTCCAGATATAAGTGATCGGGAAGTGATTTCTGTTTATGCAAATGCAATGACTGATGATGACTGCTGCTTCTCCTTTGACGGGCCAAAAATTATTATTAACAAAGTCATAAATTTCGCTATGATTGTAAATGATTTGGAATGTCTTGAGCTTCACATACAAATTAAAAATGTCTTTTTCAAGCTAAAAAAAGGGGGTTAATATTAATATAAGTAAATATAAAGTATATGCTTTAAATGTTTTGTTCTTACCTTAGAGTCAATAGTAAATTGTTCAACAAAAAGCAACTTTTCATATTTGGTATCAATATCCAAATGCTGGAAAACCAATTTGGCCACCATTTTAGAATTGAATTTTCCAGTAATTTGAAATAACTGCAGCTTGGCACTAAAATCATTTTGGGAATTCTCCTTCACCGCCGAAAACGTTGCTGCCTTAATGCTAAAATTGAAATTCTTTGGTATAATTGGAGCTAGTTTTTCATAGTTATCGTTGTCGTAGCTATTGCTATTGCTGTTGCGAGATGAAGCAAATGCCTCATGGAGACGACGCTGTTGGGTGGAGGATGAGGTCGTCGTTGTCCTCTGTTTCGCTTCGCTTAGAAACTCATACAGACCGCCATGTATTATGGATTTGGCATTATTAATGACCAAGCTCAGGGTGTCCATCGATAGAGGACCTTGCGCAAATAAGGAGGCATCTAATGCGACATCAAAGCTAACCTCACCCAAACACGGGCGTATCTTATGAAGATTATTTTCCAGGGATTGTCGCCGTGATGCAGCTTGACTACAATGCCTTAACATTTTAGCTTGAGCCTCGCTCAATGAAGCATTTACCAATAGAACTCTGGCATTTTGCACAATGCTGCCATCCAGATGCAACTCTTTGGCTGTGGCATGTATAAACCAGCCGGGATCGAAATCATTATTCATTAGGACAACGGATATGTTATTCACATGGACAGCCATGAACTGGGCAAACGTTATAATGCTCGCAGGGACTTTGGTCTGCCGAAAGTCCGGCACACCCTTGCCACTAATGCTATCATCTTCCTTGGGAGGCCAACTAAAGCCGGCGGCATCGATGCCAACTCCCTCATCTGTGTGCTGATTATGACTACTGCCAACGCCGGCACTACTACCACCGCTGCTGTTAATGTCCTTGTTGATGCGGATATCCCTTATGTAAATGGACAGGAGCTTAGTTACCTCTGTGGTAAAGAAACTGCTGCGTAGGCATACTTCTTCGATTTGCTACGAAACAGATACGATTAGTAAAATTTTGTTAATCAATCTGTGACGTCATCCACGCAACTAACCACAGAAAATCCACTCTTACTGATGTGCACATTCTTTAAGGATAAATATGGCAAAGTGATGCGGCCAATGCGCACTTTGACCCGAAAACGTTTTATTAAATACCAGCTAATGCCTGTGGGCAAAATCCTAATTGGAAATTAAGGTTTAATTAATTCGATTTCAATCAGCTGGGCTTGTTTTAAACTTACCAATAGATCAACAGGAATAGCAATAAACAAAATACCATTAACTGCAGCAGCATCTTGGCACCATAGCTTGATTATTGCTGCTGATGTGTATTGAAGCGAAGAAGTTTTATAATATATTCTCTATGCCAAATTAATCATACATAATAAACTAAAATTTATCAACAATCATGATGAGTACGGTATTGAAAGGGATGGAGACAACATGGCAGTGACAAGCCGTTAGAGATGGGAAACGCTTAAAAGTCACAGTTATGAATGTAAAAATAAATATTTGCTATTATTTTAATTAAAGTTCTAATTTCTTAAAATATTAAAATTGAAAAATGATTCAAAAATTACTCAACTAAATTTATTTCGCTACAATAAAATGACACAGTGTTATGTGCTATTGAGGTTTTTGTTTCTGTTGTTTGACATGGTTATCGCTTATAGTGGCGCCTCGATGCTTGCAGCCCTCGTTGCAAATAAACAAACTAAAACAAATCAACAAACTTTTGCCCAAAATGTCGTTCCATTTGAGCACTAAAGAGCGGTTACTTTTGTTAATTGATGACATCGAAATGATTGCCAAAGAGCTTATTGAGCAGGCACATCAGAAAATATCTAGCAACGAGTTGGTGGATTTGTTAGACCTACTGGTCTCCAAAGATGAGGAATTTCGCAAAATGTTAGAACTGGCCGAGGAGCAAGCCAAAGTGGAAGAGTCAATGGATAAACTAAGAGCTAAAGTGGAAGTGCACGTAAGTATTAAACCAAAATCCAAACTGTACTGGCAAAAATTAAATTCCTACTTTCTTTATATGATAGGACCGGGAAATACAAAAACTACAAAAGTCTCTAAAAGACGCCGAACTCATTCTTTCCACGGCCATATTCCAGGCACGGCAAAAGCTGGCTAGCATCAATCAGGCCAATAAGCGACCTGTATCATCAGAGGAATTGATAAAATATGCCCATCGCATTAGTTCGGCGAACGCTGTTAGTGCTCCTTTGACCTGGTGCATAGGCGACCTACGACGACCATATCCCACAGACATTGAGATGCGAAATGGACTGTTGGGCAAATCCGAGCAGAATCTCAATGGTGGTGGACCCATGACACATCAAAATAGTGGCTTAACCACTGACCAGCGTAGTTTGGGGAGTGGTAGCGGGAGCGGCAGCGGCAGTGGCGGCGGTGGTGGTGGTAGTAGCGGGGGCGGCGGCAGTGGAGAGGTACCCAACGCGTTTCAAAATCAATTTAATTGGAATCTGGGTGAACTGCATATGATGGGCGCTTCAGGCGGTTCAGTGGCATTGGAGACACGCGCTCAAGATGATGTAGAAGTGATGTCCACAGATAGTTCGAGTTCCAGTTCAAGTGATTCGCAATAAATCTAATAATTTGTAGCTTAACTTTAGTTAACAATAAAAATAAGTAGTTCATAAGCAAAAAACTCTGTTACAGCTTATTTATCTCTCTCACAAGTAGCTTTTGTAAAATTGTTCAAATTTATATTCAGCATGGTACTTCAAAATTCAGATATTATAAAAATTGTGTAATGTAGTTGATTTAACTAGTTCTGGAATACAATCAATAAGAATTTTGAGCAAATTATATATCAAGCGGTCTTTAAAAATTAATACTGATAAAGGGAACCGTATTAATGAATAACCAAATTGTCCTCAATGGCATTGGTACATCTTGAAAAATAAATTTATTTTAACGTAAAGAAGGTAAATACGCTCCTGGTATCAACAAATTTTTTAACAATATTTTGTCATCCCTAAAACACCTATCGATACCAGTAGCCGGCCCAAATGTTAAACGTAGATTTTATGACTTTTAAATAAATTCACGTGAATTTGAAATTAATAATAGTATTACAAATTAAAGTTATTCGTAGATAAGTTGTTTGATTGCAGTGGCTGAATTGTTTAACAAGTTATTTTCTGCAGCCCTATTGTTGTATCGATAATATCGATAAATATATATGTGTGTGCTGGGCCCACCACTATACAAAAAATTAACATTAACGCGAACAAACATAGTTTTTTAATTTTTTTTTCCATTTTAAATAAAAATGAGACCTGTTTTAGTTATTAATTATGTCGCCAAATTGTAGTTGATTAGTGGGTGCAACAACTCAAGTGAACGTTATTTGTGCAAAATCTCTTGAAAAATAAAAAAGTGTTACGACAAATTTATAAAGTGAGCAGAAGAGACGACGCGGAGTCCCGCAGTGCGTGCGTGTGTGTGTGTGTGTCTTGGTGTGTGCGTGTGTTGGTGGAAAGAAAAAGCAAATGCCGAGGCGACTCCAAGAGCATTTGCAATATTAGAAAACATATTCGAAGTCGCAACGCAAAAGGAGAAGAAGGAGGGACAGGCACTTAAAACCCGCACCTCGAGTAGCATACGCATAGAGATTCCCCACCTCGACCACGACCACACGACACTTTTTCTATTTGTTGACTGAGGGGAAATGCATGATCAAAAATTTTCAATGCATGTTTAAATTATAATTGTTATAACAAAAAATAAAAGGCATCAATCGGGAGTTCGACCGAAGAAAGGACTTATAACTAGGTCGACAATTTTTCCAATCGACCCTCGCACCCCTGTCCTGCCCCACACAATCGGACTTTAAAAAGGCAACAAAAATGATGATACAAGAACCTGTGCAGGTAAATCGATAATAAAATTAAAGGAAACATTTTGCAACTCTCTCTTTCTCTGTCATTTACCCTTTTCCATTTTCTTTCCCTTCACTTTCACTCATCTATAGGCAGCCATATGGCATTGTCTGAACCATTACGACCTCAAGGATGCCATTTTCCTCGCCGAACGTCTATGCTCTGAAGGTAAGTACGTCAATCATCATTGACATTTGGGGGAATTGTAATTGAAAAATTTCGGCTTCGCTCTATTCGATGGATCGGATTTTGTGTTTTTGCCGAGTTCCTTCAAAATGTATGGACGCACTGAAGCAATCCTGAACCCTAGGGACCAAGAAAACGTGGAAAGAGTTGGGCAAACTTTAGCTAGTCCCTTCATTTTTATGCCCAGTAGTTTAGGTTCATTTTTTTTTATTCTCAGCACAGCTGATTGCGATGCAACAGTTTTACTAACCTACGGAGGTGGTAAGGGCAGAAAACGCTTTTAATTTAAAGCTAAAATGCCTTTTTTATGGAGTCTTATGCTTGAGTTCAAAGCGTATCCGAATTTAACCACGTGGTAAAGTGTTTGTCTGCTCTAAGAGAGTTTCCCGAATACCTAGTGAGAATGAGTTATAATCCTTATACATGCCCTGTTTATTTTCTCTCTAATGATTTGAATTTTCTTTTTGAATTGCAGTTGAAAGTGATGAAACTATCTTTCTATTGGCCACCAGTTATTTTCGATCCAATCTCATTCATCAGGCCTATTGGTTGCTCAAAGAGAAGTCACGCCGTTCACCGCAATGCCGTTTCCTGCAGGCGAAATGTGCCTTCGAGCTGAAGAATTACGCTGATGCGGAAAGTATTTTGATAACCACTGGCTATGTGGATACAAAACATTTTGATGATTTGCAAAAGGAGTTTGGTGAACTGGCCTGCTTTGTTTATCAGCTGTTGGCGCAAATTTGCATGCAAACCGAACGCCATAAATTAGCGGTTCAGGCATTGAGACGAACGCTAAAGTTGAATCCATTCATGTGGAGTGCATTTACCGATCTGTGCCTGCTGGGCCAGGATGCAGATGTTGGTTCAATATTTCAAATACAAAGCACAGATGTGTTCAATACGTGTCAAGGAAGTTCAGCGAATGCCAATGCTATGGTCATCTTTGGAAGCAATGGCATCAATGGTGGTAGTATTGGTGTTGGAGGAGGAGGCGGAGGAGGAGGAGCCAGTTGCGATAAAGAGCAGTTAACCAACTATTTATTGAATACGCCCATAGATCAGCAGCAACCAATTCAAACGCCGCCAAATCATTTAAATAACAATAACATTAATCTCAATAGCTCTATTGGCATGCTAAGAGGTGGCACTGGCAGTGGTGGAGTAGGAACTGGTCTTTTGGAAGATACCCCAATGTCTGGGTATAATCAAGAGTACGATGTCACACCTTTTCGCAAGCAAGCAAAATATCTATCCACCTTTTCACCCAGTTTTGGTATTATGCCTCTAACCAGTCCATGTGCTGGCGGAGACAACTCCTATTCCTCCTATCAAGGCTCACCCCTGCCACAAATTTTCTCCGAAGTTAATCAAGATGCGAAAATAATGGGCAAAAAACTCAAGACAATTGGTGTGGTTGGTGGAGGAGTAGGCGGCGGCGGCATAATCAATCGCAAGGATGTAAAGCCAAATGTATTCACCCAAGCTGGCAATATCACTCCACGTACGCCTATTAGCAACAATAGCATTAACAATAATGTTAGCCAGGCCAATGGTAATCCCATTACCGGTAATCCCAATAATGCTGTCAGGCGAAGCTCTCGACTTTTCAGCAATTCCACCTATTCATCGGTTAAGGAGAACAACAAATCAACCAATTTCACTAATAATAAATTTGTCCAGCCTCGATCACCGCCGAGGAAAACCAAAAATCGCATACCCAAAATATGCTTGAATAATGAACTAAAAGAGAAAGTGGAGACTATAACCACTTCATCTATAGCATCTAATAATAACAACAACAATAATAACAACAATAATGCAAGAAATCCAACGGAGGAGGCAAAGGTGTTACTCAACAACAGCCTCAATAATGCCCAAACGATGGCCCATCAATTGCTGAATCTTAAAAAGCAATCGGCAGATGGCCTTATGTCACTATTAAGAGACTTGGCCGATGGCTACAAACTTCTCTCCAATTATAGATGTAAGGCATCCATTAAGCATTTGGAAACAACAATACCAAAGCATCATTTATCCTCCAGTTGGGTGCAGTCATTGATTGGTCTGGCATTCTACGAGCAAAGGGAATATGAGTCAGCTATCTCAATATTTCGACAAATACACGAGATGGATCCTCATCGTTTGGATTATATGGAAATCTATTCAACATCGCTATGGCATTTACAGCGAGAAGTAGAACTCTCTGCCTTGGCACAGGATTTAATCAATCAGGATAAACGTAATCCAATCACCTGGTGCGTGTCCGGAAATTGTTTCTCCCTGCACAAGGAGCATGAAACCGCCATTAAATTTTTAAAACGCGCTGTCCAAATTGATCCCGATTTCGTTTATAGTTACACTCTCCTCGGCCATGAATTGGTTCTTACGGAGGAATTTGACAAAGCCATGGATTATTTCCGTTCGGCTGTTGTACGAGATCCAAGACATTATAATGCCTGGTGTGGCATTGGTACCATCTATTCCAAGCAGGAGAAATATGAGCTGGCGGAATTGCATTATATAAAGGCACTGAAGATTAATCCACAGAATTCTGTTATCCTCGTACACATCGGGGCCATGCAATTTTTTATGCAAAAGAAGGACTTGGCACTGCAAACTCTCAATACAGCAGCCATAATAGATCCAAAGAATCCATTGGCTAGATTTCATCGGGGCTCCATTTATTTCTCATTGGGCAAATATCAAGAAGCCTTGCGTGAACTCGAAGAGCTTAAAGAGATTGTACCGAAGGAGTCGGTGGTTTTCTATCTTATTGGCAAAATACATAAGACTCTTGGCAATATGGATTTGGCCCTAATGCATTTCAGTTGGGCCACCGATTTGGATCCCAAGGGTGCCAATAACCAAATCAAAGATGCCTTCGATTCAATGGCACATCCTAGCTGTTGTCCGGCCACATCGTCTGGCAATGATACAAACACTTTGGATGTTGACTTTGAGCCCGCTTCAGAGCGTTCCGATGACTCAACGCAGGCTCAGCAGGATGTCAGCTATGATAGTGACTATTAAAAAGAGTCAGAATCAGAGCAAACGCATAGAATTGAGAGGGAGAGAGAGAGAGAGAGAGACAAGTCCTGTGGTTGTATATACAGAAATTAACAAAACAAAAAAACAACAAGAGATAAAAAACAAAATGGAAATCGAGATTTGTGTGGAGAGAAAGATGTTGATGAAACCAATTAAAATGAATGAATTATAATTAATAATTAAACAAAAATGTCTAGATAACTTTTAGCATTAGTAATTTAAAATACAACAACAGCAAAAAAAAAAAAAAAGAAGAAGAAAAACATAAACAAAACTCTAAGCAACAGCAACAACAATTATAAATTACCTTTAAAAATACTATACACGAAAAACTGATGGCAACACTTTTAAACTTTAAGTCGAGGAGGAGGTATCACATAAAAAAATAAAATATGGCAGAAATAGGACATTAGAAAAGTTCATTCAGCTAAAATTTATGATGATCTGGGCCATGGGCCACACCAACAACAACAACAACAAGAAAAACAAATAATATACAGAATTAATCAAATTTAACAAAAAAAAAATTTATCCTCTTTATTTTCTTAAACAAAACAAAAGATCAATGTTTCATTAAGGCATAAATTAGAATCTTTTTGGACTGGACTTCTTCGTGTCTCTCTATCGTGTTAAGTAGTTCTTCATTATTTTCAACTGCTCCTACAATTTCTTTCATTGGAGCAGTTTAAAATTTTATGTAATATTTAAGGGAATCAGCTCAGGTTACAGATATATGTTAATATCAGTTTGAACGTTTTGATTTGGTTATAACGTCTCTAGAGAATATTGCAATTCTTTCAATATTCAAGAATATTGTAAACAATTTCGAAATTCATTTTTGAATTGATGATGAATCACCACTAGAAGGTAGTCGTTGGTGGATCTGTGGCCAAAGCACGAGCTGCTCGTGTGTCAATTTTTGAGTAATGTCAATTACTGAACGTAAACGATCTAGCTCTACATCAAGCATCATGGCCATGGCTGGCAAATGGTCGTCCAATAAGTAAATTTTACGAGGGCATTCCATCCTTAGGACTTGGTTAACGTCCTTGGTGCCAAATATTCTGGCTACGGATTCACATAGTGAAGAGGAACTGCTGGAGCTTAACGAATCATCCAAATATCGTGTCACCATATCGTTTGCTGATTGGGTTGGTTCGGGTGTCAACACACCATCATGGCCAGTCTCCTGTGAAGGTGGTAACTGGTGTATGAAATGGGGTGGATATTGTGTAGGTAGCTTCGATGGAGATGAAGGCTGAGTGAACGAGTTGTTGTATTGTAATGTCGCTTGTCGCGCTGGCTCATCGGAAATATCTTGGGATAACTGTAATTGGTTTTGTTTGGGCTTGGTCGAAATCGGCGCTGGTTCTGAAGGATTTTTCTTTCTTGGACGACCACGTCTTGACTGACTTTGGGATAGCCGTGGGTGTTTTGGCAGTGGTGTTTTACGAGGCTGACGGCCTCTAGTTCTGGGATTTGAACTTTGCCGCTTCGTGGGAACTTGGGTGAGACTTGCTGCTTTACATTTTACTGGTGGCATCATCAGTTCGTCCTCCACAGTCGCTTCAAACGATCGCTTAAGTATCTTTCCTTGACGAAGGTGAACAATTTTCGTTAGCTCATCCTTGGATTTGGCAGGAGATAGGCCTTGACTAATTTTTGTTACTTCGGGATCCTTTGTCGTATTTATTATTTGGGCACAAATTAGCTGGCTAATTTCGGATTCTGCATCCTCAAATAATTGCGGAGAACTTTCTTTTTGAGCCACATAAATTCTTTCCTTTAACATTAATCGTTCCGATCTGCGTAGCTGCAACTGTTGGCTGGATTCTTCAAGATTAACGGTGAGCTCTGCCTCAGAGCAGTATGTGCTTGTGTCGCTATTATACATACTTCCAAATATATATTTAGAATGATTTAGTGTATGAATTTTTCTCGGTCCATGGAAAGCTAATGGCAGTTAAAAAGCTGTCAAATATTTAAAAGAGTTCTGCCAGCTTCTTAGACTAGGGCTGCATGCCAACATTTAACCGCCACTATTTTTAAAATAATTCTTCCCCCTATTTTTCAATACTCACGAAGTGGAGTTTTTTTGGCTCCGCCTGGTCACACCAGTCAAAAACATCAAAAGGATTTTAGTTTGTTTCTTTTTTTTTTCAAAAGCAGATAAAAATTCTCCGAATCGCGCTGTCACAATAATTACCAGCAAATTTTGGATTCCGATTCAATGGAGACTACTCGTGAGCCTGAACCATCTGGATACAACATAGCTAAAGATCCTGCTTTGAAAAAGAACCGCATTTTCCTGGGCAATATTCCCATTTGTACACGGAAGGATTTGGAAAGCATATGCCAACCATATGGTAATGTTTTAGGCTCGGTGGTGCAAAAGAATTTCGGATTTGTCCAGTTCGAATCTGAGGAGATAGCCAATAAAGCAGCCACTGCATTAAACCGCTCCACTTTTAAGTCAAATATTTTGACTGTGCGCAACGCCAGCATTAAACAAACACCAATGGTAAAGAATAATATGATGCCAATGGCAATGCCCAACCAAATGCCGATGCCGCCAGTGGCCATTCAGGGAGGAATAGTAATGTCAGCAGCGGATGCGGCAGAAGGTGGATCTGTTGTTAATGACTGCGAGATTGTAGTGGTGAACCGGGAAAACACGTAAGTAGAGGGTTACTTACTAATATCAAATGTTAATAATATTCTTACTTTTCAAGGAAATATGCGGAGTACGTAGAAGAGCGTTTGAGAAAAGTGGGTATGCGAGTAGATGTTCTATTTCCTAACGAGGATGTAATGTTGGGCAAGGTATTAGCCAATATCTCTTCACGTGGTTGTCTCTATGCCGTGCTGGTTACTTCTGAACACGAGACATTAAATAGTATAACTGTGAATATTCTTTATGGAGTGCCAGCAGAGCATCGTAACATGCCCCTAGAAGATGCCATTACTTTGGTAGCCACAGATTTCCGACTAAAGAAGCAGCGCGATGCTGTGCCCACCAAGGTCCCAGGGCATCCTTACCAAATACGGCAACTGCTTGATATGTTGTGCAGCAATCATCCATTGACTGCTTTACAATATGAATGCCTTATTAAGTACTTGGAATCGAAACGTCAAGAGCAAATGATGAGAGAATTGGGGGATGCAAATGCTTTGGCCAAGCTGAAGGCTCCTGATCCTGAGGTCGAACTACAAAAGAAAATACTTAGCATTATGAATAAGCCGGCTGTAACAGATATTAGTTACGAACTAATGTATCCAACAATTGAAGCGGTTAAGGAAGATCAACGCTTTATGGCCTTGCTGAAGGACGCCAGAGTTTTGTCGGCTCTGGAAAGCATTTGGACACGCGATCTCATCGACACTGTAGCAGAGTTTGTATAATTTGAAGATGTACTGTAAATTTGTAAAATGTAATGTACTTTACCTTAATTAAACGATAAAACAAATAACTTAAGTTTTCTACTTTTACACATTTATTAAGAATTTATTTGGCTTTAACTATTAAAAATTGAGTCAATGACAGACTTATGGCCATGATCTTTTAGCCTCATGTCCATCGTACTTTTTGCGATATTTCAAACCCGTCACCAAAGTGGAGCTCTTGGGGAAAGCGGTTTTTCCATTGAACTTCGTATCGGTTTCGGGATTGAAACGCACGTATTCGTATTGTATATGCAAATTTTCGGGTAAATGTGCGCGTTTTAATGCATCCAAAGGCACTGTGGTATCCACAGATCTCTGATAAAATTCTATAACATCGGAGATGGTCTCCATTTCATGAATTTGGGAATTGGGCACTGAATGGTTAAATTCCTGTTGGCAGGCCGACAGAAACGTAAATTTATCCTTAAGATCCCCAATCTTGTGGTGGTCTCCACTTAGCTTCAAAGCGGAGGCCAGGGAACGGACAACATCCCCAGCATTGGGAGGTGGTGCATAGGGTTTGTGTGGACGCAGAAAACTGCAACAGAATTGAAGAGATCGTTTAGTTATGAAAACTTGGAGTCTACTTGACATGTTTACCCCTTTGCTGCAATTGATTCACTAACGGCCGCAAGGGTCACATTCTGAGGTTTGGAAGCAGGCTTACTGGCAAAGCATCTCACTAAACGGGGCACACAGTTCAATTGGTTTTGTTTAAACATTTTTTAAATTATTTCTGTTTTTTGTTGCAGGTGCCGTAATAGTATTGCGACTAGAGTTGCCATATGGCACATGTCATCGGAAACTCTGGCAGGTCTTGAGTCCATAGGACTGTGTGGGTCAAGAACCAAATGAACTAGTTTTCTATGCGGGGTGAACTAAACTTGATCTTTAAAATCAATCGGAAAAAAAATATATATATAAAATAAATTGACATTAAATTAAAAGGCAAACACTGATTTAACAGCGCTAATTATAATTTCAATTGTTTAAATTTAAATTTCTCAGTTTCCCTGTACTCTGTGTAAGTCAAAAAAAAATTTTTAATTGGTGCTAATATGTGCGCATATTATTGGATTATTTCTTAAAATTCAGTGTAAAAATATGTATATAACTTAATAATGTGCGCCTAACCTATAATCATATTTTGTGAAATTTGGATCAAGTGTAGGAGCTAGTTGTGCGGGTCATAAAAATATATTCGATAGTCACTCCAATAAGAGCTATCGACTAAGATTTTTTGACTTAGATTGCACGGTCACACTGCTTCATCTCTTTCTTTTTCCGGTCGCGAAATGGTAAGGAGTGCGATACAAAACGAAAACTGAAAAATTAATTTGTAAACATCGTGAATATCTTTACAAATAATTTCTAATGAACTGGATGGATTAATTGGAACAATGTGATACACTCGCTAATAATAATATTTTGTTTACAGGGTATTGATATCAACCACAAGTACGATCGTAAGGTTCGCAGAACCGAACCCAAATCTCAGGATGTTTACCTGCGTTTGCTGGTCAAGGTGAGTATACCTCAATAAATTATTGTTGAAACCAACAAAGTTATTAAAAACTGATTGTAACTGATGTTTTTCTTCATTTCACGATATTTTTAGCTTTACCGCTTCCTGCAGCGTCGTACCAACAAGAAGTTTAACCGCATCATCCTGAAGCGTTTGTTTATGAGCAAAATCAATCGCCCACCACTATCTCTGCAGCGTGTCGCTCGTTTCTTCAAGGCTGCCAAACAGCCTGAATCTACCGTGGTTGTTGTGGGTACTGTGACCGATGATGCCCGCTTGTTGGTGGTCCCCAAGCTGACTGTTTGCGCTCTGCATGTTACCCAAACCGCTCGCGAGCGTATCTTGAAGGCTGGCGGTGAAGTCCTGACATTCGATCAGTTGGCTCTTCGCTCACCAACCGGAAAGAATACATTGCTGTTGCAGGGCCGTCGTACCGCCCGCACTGCCAACAAGCACTTCGGCAAGGCTCCCGGTGTACCCCATTCGCACACTCGCCCCTATGTCCGCTCCAAGGGACGCAAATTCGAACGTGCTCGTGGTCGTCGCTCCAGCTGTGGCTAC
The DNA here is from genome assembly GCA_018150345.1 of Drosophila equinoxialis. NCBI lineage: Eukaryota > Metazoa > Arthropoda > Insecta > Diptera > Drosophilidae > Drosophila > Drosophila equinoxialis. The sequence goes on along the minus strand of JAECWI010000868.1, from coordinate 4,063,719 downwards.
AAGAAGTAAGCAGCAAGAGAATGATTGGAGGAGCAGCGTTTACGTCGTCGTCACTTTTTGGTTATAACAGATATTGATTTGTCAGAGATCGAAGGATATAAATTCGCCATGGCGACGTACTTCGTCATTGGCAATAAAGAATTTTTGTTCCAAATGGTAAAAATGTCTTTCCCTCAATTGAATCCTGCATTTTTTTTGTTTTTGTTTTGTGAATAATGTGATAAAGCCAACACGTACACACGTGGTAAGGGGAGGCATCAGTAACAAAAGCATTTTTTGGCATTACAAGTGGTTTGTGTGGTGGTGTGTGTGTAGAGCAAATGAATTCGGAGTGTTTGCACAATTTGCAAATTCGCCAAGAAGAATGCATGATATATTACAAGTCATAAATCTGGATCCATGAATCCGCAGTCGCAGACTGTTCGTTTTCGTTTACGTTGAACTGTGAGGTTCATGGAATTGAAAATGATATTGGAGAATAACTTTCATGGTTTATTACGAGGAACTTTTTGTTGGTATTTGTGTCTGCTGCCGCCTGTGGGTTATATAGGCTCCAGTAAATGAATTGGAAGATGCGCTGAAATCTTCTTGCGATTAAAAACAATTTTATTATACAAAAAAACGGACCAGCCAAGATCTATGTCTGTAGGTTCGTACCATAAGTTGTATATTTATGTACATGATATTCTTTTTATTAATGTTAAAATCGCCTTAATCCTAGTATTGTTTGTATAAGCTGAACTCTAGAAGAGTTCAATGCAAATGTGTGCTCCAATAATTGATCAAGGGCTGATCCTGCGGTTGTACACCCAAAACCTTTTTCAATTTGAGTTGCACGCTGGAGGATTTGGCATGATTCAGGCAAATAACTTTGCTGAAATAGAAAGAGACAGACAAGAGGTATTAGGAAATTGGAGAAAAAGAGAGAGAAGGATTATTCATTGTAACCTACTTCTTCCACTCTTCAATTAAAACCTTAGTCTGTTTGTTTAAGACCAGCTCAGTAAAGATTTTTTCTTCAACCGCCTTCAGTAGCTTGACCATGAGATCGGGCACTGGATAAAATGAATTGTTTATACATGATTTTTCTTTTTATTAAATGGGTTACTTACGTTTTCTAGGCAATTCAGCAGGCCACTTGACTGAAACTTCATGACCGTTGACATGCCGATCAAGAAAATCGATGCGAAATACGCCAGTGCTGGCTATGGGCACCGCTATGTCATTCGATACGGATATAATTTTATATTCTGAGCTAATCGAGTGTTGATGCTGGGCATCGATACGTATAAGATTGTGCATGGCTTCGGGCAAGAGTTTCTTTAAGCAAACCATAAACCGAAATGTGCGTTCCGGGGAGCCTCGAACAATGATCTTTATCCCGGTTAAGGCACAATAGCAAACCATAGCGAATTCCTCTTTGCGTAAAACTTTTTCAAATGACGCAAAGAGAAGAACTCCTCCTGCTCGGGATCATCTATGGACTCTTCATATTTTTGAATCATAGGCAACGTGGAGCTGTTATATGTCAGTCTCTGTGCTGGTGGACGACCACTGCTTTGCGGTGGTAGCCAGGGTAGATTGCCAAACGTTACATGTTCGGTAAGGAAACGCGAGCCAGCCAGCAAAAGCCAGGCAAAATGTGAATGTAATTGGGGAAATATATTATCCTCCCCCGTTAGTTCCGGTAAGGAGCGATACGAGTGTGCAAGAAACTGTTGGCCTGAAAGCCGCCTTTGTCTAGCCGTTGAGTAGTTGATTTCCTCGGCCTCTTTGGTTCTTAAGGCGCCCGCTTGCAACTCCGATGACACTTTCTTTAGGTGTTCGGCCAAAAATGGTTTTGTATTTAATAGGAAATATTTATCCTTCATTAAAACTATAATGGAAAACAGCTGAAAAGATCCCCGAGCCTTCAGATCGCTTACACGAAACTTATGACTGAGTATATGCCCGCGGGTCGAATCGCCAAAAAATACAAATTCACCGTCCTTATCCTTGGTGGTTGTCTGCAATTTCAGATCCCATGAATATTCGCTTTAATTTTCGATGTTAAACAATCCTTACCTGGGCGGTTGTTGTTTTTGGATTCTGTTGTTGCTGTGGAAGGGCTTTGTTGGTATCTATTTCATTGCTGAGGCTCAGAATAGCTGCCTGATTGACCAGAGTAGACACTTCGGTTAACACTGGGACGCGTGTACTCATAAATGTGGCTCCACTTTCCGTATCGGTGCTGTAGATGGCATTGAAATTGTGCCGTACCATCGAATTGCAGGCTGAGCATGTCAACTTTGTTTGTTGTTGCTGCTGCTGTTCGAGCTGCAAATCGTCGATTTTTGTATCTCGCAGGGTTTGAGTGCAGAACAAGGCGCAGGGGCCATGGGCCTCACAAAAAATGACAAAGAGCTATCACGGCATTCATTGGGGTTTGATTTTATTTCAAAGGATATGTGTAGGGGGGCAAGGCAATAATTGCACTATTTAGTGGAATCAACAGGAGGCACACAAATTCTGCTGCTATTGTTTTTGCAAAAACAGCATTTTGTAAAATAAACACTATGAAACTTTGTTTTCCAAACAGTTGGTCAGTCATATGATTTGCAGAGTTTCAAAGTGAATTAATCGATTAATCGGTTATAACTACTCACGTTCATTGCCGGATATAAAAATCAAAAAATAACGGCTAAAATAATGGAACCAGACAAAAACAAGTTTTGTTTTTGGCTTTTAAGAATTTCGCAATATTAACTGGCACACTAGCTAACCGATATGACAGTGGAAATCTGATCTGTTTGCGGTTTAGAGATGACTGAATCCAGTTTTCCTTGTAACACAAAATTATAAGACTTCAACAATATTAACTGGCGACCAGTGACTCTTGAATTGTTTGATTGTTAGCATCATGGGAAAGACTAAAGAATCTGTTCGTATAGTAATTGTAGGAGCAGGCGCTTCAGGAATAGCGGCAGCCACACGACTCTTAGAACAAGGATTCAGAAATGTTCTACTTCTAGAGGCAGAGAGTCGGGTAGGAGGACGGATTCATACCGTGCCATTTGCTGATAATGTGGTAGATCTGGGAGCACAATGGTGCCATGGTGAACAAGATAATGCAGTCTACTCTCTAGTAAGGAACACAAATTTAACTGACGGCACGGGAAATTATTTTAAAGATGTCAAAAATATACGATCCAACAAGGAAATTGTTAACGATGAAGAGGCTTCAGCTCTAAAGAGATTTCTAACCAATTCTCTACCAAAGGAGACCCAGGATTATAAGGGTTCAGTGGGGCAATGTTTGGCCGAAAATTATTGCAGGGGAGCAGATCAACTGGAAGATCCCAAACTAGCCCAAGAGATATTGGAATGCTTTAAGAGATCGCAAAGTTCATTAGTCGGTTCAGATAACCTGGATGAAGTTTCGGGACGAACATATTTGGAATATAAGCCATGTGATGGTGATCAGTTGATCCATTGGCATGACAAGGGATTCTACAGATTCCTACAACTTCTTATGAAAGCCGACCCCGAGAATATAAATGATCTGGGCGTGATCGGGGAGCGACTTTTGCTAAATAAGAAAATCAATCAAATAAATTGGGAACCTTCTGTGGATGAGATAAGTGTTCATACAACAGATGAGGAGACATTCCTCGCCGATTATGTCATTTGTACCATGTCCGTGGGTGTCCTTAAGTATTGTCATAAGGATATATTTCATCCACCTTTGCCTTGTTCCAAATTGCAAGCCATACAGGGATTAAAATTAGGCACTGTGGATAAAATCTATTTGGAATTTCTCTCCTTACCCGATTCCTTTATAGGTTTCTATTCCCTTTGGCTAGAGGAAGATCTGCAAGAACTACGTCAGTCGAAAAGGTTTTGGCTGGAGGGCATAAGCGGTTGCCATCGAGTGCTCAATCAGCCACGTATTCTTCAAATTTGGATTGGTGGTGAACATGGCCGTTATATGGAGACTCTTCAGGAAGTCGAGATTCTTGAAGCTCTGCAGTGGCTTTTCCAGAAATTTCTCATCTTTGATATTCCCCACCCGCAACGGATTGTCCGCACTCAATGGCATTCAAATCCGAGTTTCCGTGGAAGTTACAGTTTTCGAACAACTTTCGCAGATCAATTGGCCACGGGTCCTTGGGACTTGGAAGAACCTCTTTCGGGCTTAGATGGGAATCTTAAAGTGCTGTTTGCTGGAGAAGCTACCAGCCGCAATCATTATTCCACTGTCCATGGAGCTATTGAGGCCGGTTGGCGTGAAGCAAATCGCCTTAATGAATTATACTTAGATTGACTTTTATTTCTATTATTAAAAATTCAATCTTACACTAGACCTTCTCTTTAATGGTAAAATATATTTTGGTTTGGTTCATTTGTTTTCGTTTTCTAGATAATGTTAAAACGTTTGTCATGCTCTTCAATCAATTATGATGGGCAAAAAGTTATTTTTATGATCGGTGGCTTCAATGCCCAGTTCGTAAGTTTTAAACAAATAACATTAATGCAAGGACTGAGGAGTAGGAGGAAAGTGTGGAAAGTGCAGGAGATCGTCCCAAAATTCCAATAAAGATCGAAATCTTCCCCTCACGTGTGCAAATAGAAAAGTCAAACTGAGCATTTTGATCTTCGTATACTTTGATATTCTTGTTCTTGCTAATTGGCTGTTCAAATGTTTGTGTCCCTCAAAATTTCCACTTGTCATCGCATTAACGATGATGAGCTGATGCTGATGGCTCACTTAGATTACACCTACACCAAAGAAAATCAGTCTTTGAAGATCAACGCGACTAAGATGTCTGGTACTGGTCTTGGTCTGGTTTTAAGTCTAGCGATTGTCTTTAGTATGATGGCTGTACCAATTTTTGGCCAGAATATTACTGAATTCTTACTGCACCGCCAAAGGCGATGGCTGATCTTCCAGAACAGTGGTTCGATTAAGTTCAGTATTGGCCCATCAATGCCGATACCATTGGGAGATCATGTCTCCTTCCGTTCCTGTGTGTTATCGTATACTCTTCAAGGTGGTACTTATTCAATGCCCACTTCACCGATTTGGCCCTGGGATAAATGGGAATCAACTTTTGCCAGGTCTCTTAATCAGATGAGAAGAAACATTGAGATCCAAACGGCTAGTGGCAAATTGAAATATGCCGATGATGCTCGTCTTTTGGTCTATACCGCCTTGGAAGAGTATATAGGTCGAAGAAATGACGACATGTCCATTGGAAGGCCATGTCTTTTACGTTCTATATGCGAAAATGCTCAAATTCATCATCATGTGGGTATATTTTCCGAAATTCTAAACATTGTCTTAAGGTGAGTCCCAGATTATAATAAATGAAGAAAATTATTTTTGACAGCAAATTAATTTTAGTCCAGGAAAAGCAGATCTGGAGATAGCATATCATGACGCCTATACAGCCGGACGTGGGGGAATCAATTGTTTGACTCAATATGATTCCTGTCCTCGTGGCCTAAACTTTTGGATGAATTCTTAGTAGTTGAGAATAACTGAAAGAATAAAAGAGATTGCTTAACAGTTTAAATTTTTGCTTAACAAAACTACAAAAAGAAAAAAAAAACAAACTTAATAAATTCGGAGTATATATTGCGAATATATTTTACAGATGTCGCAACTGGGTAGACCATTTTAAACATCGTGTGCATCTACAATAAAGCCATCTAGAATGCTTGCTCCTCTCGGGCATTTCTTAAATTGAATTAAACAATCAACGCCAGCCAAGCCTGCTGCGTGTGCCTCTTTATAATCCTCATCCAAAAGACCTTTCCCAGGACTAAATATAATACAATAAAAAAATCCATTAGACTGGATTCGTTCTCTTCACAATATTTAACAACTTACGTCAACAAAATATTCACCAATTCAGCCATGATGCCCACATGCTGATGGATCTGTGCATTCTCACATATATTTCGCATTAGACATTCATGGCCTCGACCCTGCTCTCCATCACTAACCTGGTCCATATACCTCTCCAAAGCTGCGTAGGCAAATACTCTGGTGTCATCTTCCGGCATTAAATCCAATTGCTGAATTTGTTTTTGTAATGAACGAGCATAAATCGTTTCCCATTTGTCCCAGGGGTATAAAGGAGCTGAAGGCAGAGTGTATCCTCCAAAGTGAAGCGTATAATAATAAACCAAACTTCGCCAAGTGACACCGGGATCCTCCAATTGGGTTGCCATAACTGGACCAACAACTAATCGTATAGTGCCACCATTCTCATAGATCAGTTGATGTCGTTTCTGGCGGGCCAACACATAGTCTGTAAGATTGGATTCCTTGGGGACTAAGGCATCAGAAGAGGCTTCAATTAAGCCGCAGAAATAAATCAGTTGGAGAAACCAAAGTTGTATCGTCTTCATTGTGGGAAAGTCGTCTGACAGCTTTGAAGTACTGTTTAAGAATGCGTTCCAAGAGAAGTTCAATCTAGTACCGATCTCAGTAAATATTTGATTAAGGAATTATCACGCAAATTGGGTTATAAAAAATCAATTGTAGTAGACAGCAAAAGAGGAAGAAATTTATAATTTAAAGAATATCTTCAGAAAATAAAGTAATGAAACATTCATACATATATCACATTTTGTTAAAAAATTTGTTTCTTTATTTTATTGAAATTGAAATTTATTGAAATAAACGTTTTTTTAATGATGAGCGGTGTAAAAAAAATTTACACAATTTAAAGTTTTTTTTTTTTTTTTTTTTAAATTGTAAAACATTTATTATTAATCATGTATTTTACGGATTTAAATAACGCGCTAAATTTGACTATTTGAGAGCGTTATCGATAAGTGGCGCGATAGCTATCGCTATCGAGTTTTCGTAGTAAAGTGTGTCGCCTTTTTGTTCATCTCTAATATTATTGGCCAATTGTGCTGCTGTAATTTTTTTTTTAACTAAACAATGCTCAAATAATTTTCGACGCGTCAACTGTCAATGCGTGCTCTTTAATGTTGTAATTAAGTGTGTCTGTTAGTTTATCTGAAAATTTGCATTTACATTTCATTCATTGTGTGTGTTTGGTGAGTCGCGTCGTGACAATAACGCATTTGTATGTTTGTGTGCGTGTGTTGGTGTTACAAGTGAACATGTTTTTACTTTTCTAGTTATACATAGCATTAGACTGTGGAATAGGATGATTTCTACCGGGCTACGGTGCTTTTGTTTTAGGTTGGTCCTCTGTTTGCAGTTATTTAAGCTTGTTGTCATTCATAATTTTTCGAATTTCTTTCAGGTGCTAGACAAATGCCCCCAAAAGCCGATTAATCCATTTTCCATTTCAATGAACAATTCGCAATGTTTGAGAGGCTGTAAATAAGGTTGTTTGTTTCAATAAAAACTGCTCTGAAAATACAACCAGGTGGGCATCCAGCAACCATACGTAGGGGGACAGGACAGGTGCAGTACGCACTAACATACATACGTACACACACAAGCATATTCTCACATACGTGTAAGCATCAGCAGCAGCAGCAACAACAACAACAAAAACAATGGCTAGCACTACTACCACAGCAACGCCAATGGAAATTGATGAATTCATAAATGGAGCACTTGTATCTTGGGTGAGTGAATTTATGCTTTATGCATAAACAATTTCAAGTGTTCAATAAACAACGGCAGCACCGACTCAACCTTTGTCTCGGCAACAGCCAAGGTCATTGTAACTTGGCTGGCTTTAAAGTGTCAGTCCAACTTTTATGCATCACGGGCGGTTTATGACACGACGGCAGGCAACTAATTTTTGTGGTAATATATTTAGAAACCAAACCACAAAAGGAAAAAAAGAAAACAAGTAGCGGATTGAATAATATCAGAAATTACGTCAGGAATTATTTCAATCGAATACTAGTTGTTCTTTAACAATTGAAAATGATTGGTGTTACAACTAGCTTCTTAAATCCACCTAGCTACATTCTTAACTATATATTCTCTTAAAATGCGTGTCATTTGCCCTCGCGCATCCCTAATACGCCCCTGTGTATATATTATTCACAGTTTTGGTTTGTCATTTGCTAATTCTTATTCTCTTTCTCTCTTGTTTTCCCTACATCTGCACACACACACACACACACACACACACTCACATACAGCTGGAGTCGTGCCTGCCTCGAGCTGAGATGTTAGCCGGTTACACTTCTCTACTAGATGGTTTGATCATTCACAGTGTTTGGCTGCAAATTGATCCGGAGCCTCAAAATAATCCAACCGAGCTGAACGATGTAACGGGCCAGGCACTCAGTAAGGCGAGAGCCAAGAATTTCGAATGTATTGTAAGAAATTTGAAATCTCTGTTTGAAGAGGAACTCGGCCAGACCATTCTGGTGCTTCCCGATGCTTTTACACTCGGTTCGTATCCGGAGAGTAAGCAGGGACTAGAGCAAATGAAAACGTTGCTTACACTGCTCCTTGGAGCAGCCGTCCAATGTCCGAACAAGGAACTATTCATAGCTCGTATTAAAGAGTTGGATGTGGAAACGCAACATGCCATAGTGGCTCTTATTAAACAAGTGACCGATAGCCATAGTCTGGTTCTTACTGAGGATTCTCTGGAGCGCCTAACACCGGAGCACATGTATGGGCATATTTTGCGTCTAACCAAGGAGCGAGATCACATGTATTTAAAATGGATTGAAATGGTTTGCGTGGAACCCGAACTCAATTCTAGTGAAGCAGGAGGAGTGGGTGAATGTGGTCAGGTTGTGGGTGGAGTAGGTGTCAGTTCACCCTCTAGCAGTGGTACTGCCACTTCGACCCCCTCCTCTTCGTCAAATTCGGAAAGTAACCATCTCGCTGTTGAATGCGCCGACTTGAGGTCAAAAAACCGTAAACTAAGGCAGGAGCTGTAAGTAGAACCCATATCTGAATGAAAAAAGTGCAATACTGACATGCTTATAATTTTTTATGTTTTTGGTTTTAGTGAGGAAAAATCGGAAAACTTGCTTGAGTTGCGTGAAGAACTAGATGCAAAGAAAGTACGTTTCGATAAGCTACGCCTAGAAAGTCAGGAATGGTTTGCCGAAGCGAAACGAGCAGCTGCTTATCGCGATGAGGTAGATATTTTACGAGAACGAGGTGAACGTGCCGATCGCTTAGAGATCGAGGTCCAAAAATATCGCGAAAAACTTGGCGATTCGGACTTTTACAAGTCACGGGTAGAAGAATTGCGTGAGGATAATCGTGTGCTTCTGGAATCCAAGTAAGTTGCAATAACAATTTGCAAATCAAAATTTTGTTGTGATTTGGTTGTGTTTTGTCTCTGTAATGTCATTGTTTTCATTTGATTTTCAGAGAAATGCTTGAAGAGCAGCTGCAGCGTTATCGGAAGCGTTCCGAGCATGCCATTACCTTAGAATCGGAGATTATAAAATACAAACAGAAGCTCAATGATATGGCTCTGGAGCGGGATGTAGATCGCTCCAAGTTGGAAGAGCTTCTTGAGGAAAATGCCCAATTGCAGTTGGTAGCGAAGAATCTTAATTCATCAACAATGACACAGGATGTTGACAAATCGTTCTCCGACAATGAAGAAGATGATTGCAATTCCGGGGATAATAGCCTGTCCGAGCAGTTAACCAACAATGCACAAACACGTGTGCTGAAATTAGAGCTAGAGAATCGTCGTCTAATGGCCGCCTTAGAGCAACTGAAAGAGAGCAGTTTCCATGAATCGACTAGCAAAATGTTGGAACTGGAGAAGGACAAAAAGAAATTATCCCTGAAATTAGAACAAATGCAGGAAAACATACTGAGACTTACCCAACAGAATGTGGAACTGGAGGGTGTATTTAAAAATGCCCTGGAAGAGAATAAAAAATTGCAGGATGCCGTCGATAGCCGCCAAAAAAGTTATGATCGTCAGAGTCTCGAGCGCGATCTGGATCGTCAAAAGTTAGCAGACTCAGAGCAACAAGTAGAGACCTTAACAAAAGAAAAGTTACGTTTCCAAACATTAAACGAAAGCATCCAAAGAAGAGCTGAAGATTTAGAAAGATTAGTGGAAACCAAGTCCAAAGAACTGGACCTACAAAAAGAGAAATCCCATCAATATGAGGAGTGCAAGCAAAAGCTCTATGAGATTGAGCTGCAAGTGGCCACCCAAGAACGGGAGAACTCGAGTTTACTCAAGGAGGTCGGAAAGCTAAAAGAAAGCACTGAGCAAAAGTCTGTGGAATTGGACGAAACACTTAATTGCTTGGAAATAAAATCAAATGAGCTGTGCAGGTTAAGCAAACTGGTTGAGGATTCCGAGCAAGAGCATCAAAAGCTAGTGGAATTGGAAAAAATCAATCAAGAATTATCCAGCCAGAGAGTGATAGATCAGGAAATGATTACAACTTTGAGAAATGATCTAGTTACTGGTACTTTGGTTAGCAAGAAGGTAAAACACAACCTTGAGCAATTAGGTCTTAGTCAAGATGAGGGCCAGGGCGAAGACTTGGATGTGGAGCAAGTAGTAGAAAAGCTAGTTCGCAATCCCGAGACCTTTAAAACTGTCAGGGAGATCATGCTAACTGTGAATCGTGAAAGAGAACAAGAAGAGGGCGGTCTTAAGTCGGATATGTGTGTATTATGCCACCGCCAGGAGATTTTTACTGTGGAAAAAAACATTGACTTGGTAATTGGCCAGCCTCAATCGCAGGAATTAAGTTTTGAACACAAGCCCAATCGTGACGCTTCAGAAATTTTGCGTCTAAAGGACTCGTACGGAGAACTGCAGACCGAAAATGCTCGTCTAAGTGTAGATATAGCAACTCTAGGATCACAAATCACTTCTTTAAATACCCAACATGTAGCTCTACAGTTGGCAAATTCTCAATTAGCTGCCGAAAAAGATTCGCTTCTAAAGGATATTGATTCGTTGCAACAAGAGCACAAACATGCTCTCCAGGATCAGGTCACCTTGCAGTGTCTTCACGATCAGCTATCGGCGGAATATGAATCCCTAAACAAAGACAAAGAACAGCTCAAGGCTGCTGTCAGGGATCTACGACAGGAACTGAGAGAGACACGTGAAAATTTAGCCTCTCTCGAACAGCGTATTGAAGAGTTGAGCTCGCAAAATAACAGCTTGAAAACATGCAGCGAGGATTTGTCCATCTTACGAACGGAACATTCCAAGCTAACTGATGATTTTCGTAATCTATTTGCCACCAGTGATCGCTTTAAGAATGAGTATAAAAATATTCAGGAACAGTATAAAATGATACGCATGGAGCACAGTAGTCTTAAATTGCAGAATACGGAATTAAGTGGCGAACTTAATTCTAAAACCGACCAAGTAAGACTCTTACAAATCGAGTACACTAAGGTTCAACAGAAATGTGACGTGAGTTTTAACCATACTGATAAATTCATTTTGTATAGTAGCTTAAACTCTTCTCTCTTTCTTCATTTTTAGATGCTCATACAGAACAATGCTGAATTGGATTCGGAACGAAAGGCTTTAATGGATAATACGTCACAATTGCTTTCACAATATCAAGAATTGTTGGCCATGTCGCTCGAGGATAAAAAGCACTTCCACGAGGAGGAAAAGAACTATGCGGAACGTGTGCATAGCCTCAAAAGGCAGAAGGAAAAACTCGAAGAGAAGATCATGGAGCACTATAAAAAATCAGAGACCACTGTCCAAAAAAAGTAATATGCGATTCATAATGTAAATTTATCATAATTTTTCTAATACTGTTTTCCATTTTGCGCAGGAAACCGTTTGCCAGCAGCCTCGTAAGACGTGTGAAAAAGGCTAGTTCCGATTTGATGAATAAAGTGCCAAGTCGTGTAGGTTGAGACACATTACAATACACAATTTGACAATTACATATATGTATATATGTTTTGTATTTCTGCTTTAGAATCGGCGATCATGGGTAGATGATGCTCGTGCCAGCTCTCAGTTTGTCATTGGCTCTGAATCGGGCGGCAACGATTCGGACAATAGCAATGAAGAGCCTCTTTCTATATCCTCGGATACTCACCTGTTGCAAAGGAATATTCCTTTGCGCCAAAGTTTGCAGCGGTAAGTCAATAATTGGTTTTAAATTCAATTAATACTGTATTTTCCGGTTTCATAAGAATTTCAAATACGTAATTCCAATTATTGGCTTTGGTTTAAATTATTGGTTGGATTATTTTTAATTTTTGAAACAAAAAATTTTAAAAATATGGTTTACGGTGAATGTTGTTCTTGTTCTATTTTCATGTATCCGCACATACCACACATACACACAACCTCCAACCATTATGCACCACACGAACCGACTCTCTACAACACTCTGTTCATGCATTACATGCTAGTAGGGACTTACTGGATAATCCCATGCAACGTGGTGGGCAAGTGCGCAGTAGTCTACAGGCACAGAAACGTACGGATTTATCTAGCTCACGTAGAAATAGTGTGCACGGGTATGAGCTGTTGTGAAATGTTTAACAAAATTTTAACCTCTAAAAAAAATATGTGATGAAAACCTTTTCCTTAAAACTCTATGTTGTCATGTTGTGCAGGAGCCCGCAAGTTTCCAGAATTGATCACTAATCAAAGATTAAGATTTTTATAAGATAATGGGATTTTCTGGAAGCCTTCGGATTACTTTTATAAGTCTGAATTTAAAATTGTAATTAATTTGTGAATTTATTTTTTAGGAGTCTCGAGCCGCCCGATGTGACGGGCAGCAGTTTAACTCTGGGCACTGCCGGATCACGCCGTACTGTATATTTAATTGATGAGCAAGCCACAGCAAGTCAATCAGCGGCGACTGCACCCTCTGGCAGCGGCGGCAGTGGAACAACGACGCCAACACCCAGTAACAGTAACAATAATACTGCCGAACCCCAAACGCCCCAGAAATCCGGCCACATTGAAGGCAACAGCACAGCCAGCCAAACCAGCAGTCCCGGACCATCGACATTTCTCATGTACAATCGCATTAATACCAGCATCGCTGGGGAATCCACGACAAATGACCACAGTCCCTTGCTGCAACCGAGTGGTGGCGGCAGCGTCAGTGGACAAGATGACAAATCATTGCGGAAACGCAATGAGGATAAAAATAACAGCATCTGGTACGAATATGGTTGCGTCTAGAGATAATATTATGATAATCATTATACAGTATACGTCCAAACACAAACGTTTTCGAATTTTGTAATGCATTTGCTGACAAAGTATTTTTTTGTTTTAAAAAATAACGAATTTATCTGTCAATGCCTTAGTGTAAAAGTGCTTCTTAAACTAGCTATGATTTTTGCCTTAAGATGATGAAATGTTTTACCACTTATATATAGTTTATAATACCATAGATTTAGAAATCTAGATTAGTAAGTGAAAACTCCAAAAAGGTATCGAAGAGACTAAGCAAAAGCATAATCGATTAACTTAAATAGTAAGTATATAACTTTATACCATTATTGTCGTGAATTTGTTGATATCCTAAAGGAAAAACATGTAATGATCAGTGGTGAACCTAAAGAAAGCGATATTAGGCTATGTTAGCGAATATCGTATTTATTTTATTTATTCATCCCATTTATACTGAGCAGGATTAACTTTTACATACTTTTCTAAAATTATGCAACTGTAAATAATATCAATTAATGAGTTCTCTAATCATTGCTATCAACTATACCTTTGAAAATATTGAAAAAAACATATGATTTTTGCAATATTTAATGTTTGTATGTCTTATTGACATGATGGTTAGAATATTAATTCTCGTTCGAATACCGCTCCCCAGAATGTAAATAAAGTTGCGCCACTGATTATAATCTGTTTTCTAAATGAAAAAGAAAGCAAGGTCAAAAAGTACGCCACGATCGTACCAGATTAATTTATTCTTGTATTTGTTAACATCTATTTCAAAATTCCTATTATGTATTAATGATGTCTATATCGCTTCCTAAAATCTTTGATGCTTAAGTCGCTTCCTAATAACTTTGATAAACTCGAATATACTTACACACCATATGTATTCCTATGTTGCCTTCATATTTTTGTGCATAACTCATAGATACTTTACCATATTTATATACACGTACACATACATACGTATAATAATTTATTGAACGCAATAAAAACAGACTATATGTCTGCAAGTATATAAAAAGACAACTATTACCGTAAATTTCAGCAAGGCGTTGTCAAAAACAAATTCGACCAGATAAGAATTTAGTGTTTAGATAATATTATTTGACTTTATTACTGTATAAAAGAAGAAACTTTCACATTATACTCATCATTTTCAATTGACAAGCAATGTGGCTGCTGAAACTCGTCATAACATTGGTAATTATCAAAAGGATCCCTGCTCTTTCCAAGGATTCAAGTACCATCAAATTGGCTAACTAACCAGACCCAATCTATAATTTCATTGCTAACTTCTTAAGATTTTGGCAACCCAGTTGTCAGCCTTATGTGATGTTTGTCAAAGTGCCAATAACGTAGCCTGTCATAATGAGACTGCCTATTCCATCTGCATGAATGGTGAGTATGCACCAAGTTCTCTGCTACATTTATTTCAGCTTTTGTTTGATATTTAAGATGTTTGTAAGTCACAGGAGACGTTTCCGACCCCATAAAGTATATATATTCTTGATTAGCATGAAAGGGTGTCCGTATATACGTCCGTCGGTGTAAATCAACTTCAGGCCTCCATCTATTGGGATGATATGCAAAGCTTTTTTTATTTTTAAACTGGATTGAAAATATTTTGTTCTAATATCCAAGTTTTTAAGATATAACTGGTTAAAATCGGTTAGAAATCGCCGAAAATTTTACCATACACCAAACGCAGTTATGTCACCAACAGTGACATAAATCTTATGATTTCAGTATAGAATATATATGACTATATATGATCTATCTGTATCTCGCTCAGTTACCAAATTTTTCTTGTTTGCTTAGTTTTAACACCAACACCTTATTTTTATGTCTGTATTTCAATTGAAATTCCATTTTGGGGGTAAATATACTATTCAAATTTCTACTCTCTTTTACTTCTCAATATGCAATTTTTGAATATTTGCCATTTAAAATTTATTTTTTTCCCCACTGGCGGCTCTCGTTTACCTTTCATTTACCTTTCACCTTTTTTGTTTTAAAATTATCTGCAAACATTTAAACTAAGTTTTCCTATTTTATTAAACATCCAGATGTCGGTGCAAAAACCTGTAAATTAGAAACTACATGAGGAATTATGTTTTATTTATTTTGTTGTTATTTCGAAAACGAGCCTACGATGATGATTGAACTTTTATTTCTAGTTTGTTGAACATAGTTGTATATATGTATATGCAAACTCTCTTTTTATTTTCATTCAGGGGTACCAACAAATAAATTTGTCCAGTGTCCACCGGATACATACTGCACCGATGATACATACACTTGTATTAAAGGGAATCCAGCTTGTAAGTCCAGTGACGACTCAACTACAGAAACAACCCCTGCCGATTCTTCTACTACTGAGGAATCCACTTCTACTACTGAGGAATACACTATTGAAGACTTAACATCGACTACTACAGAACCGAGTATACCTACTACTACTTCTCAACCTACTACTACTACTACTCCAGAACCTACTACAACTACTCCTGAACCTACTACAACTACTCCTAAACCTACTACAACTACTACTCCTGAACCTACTACTACTACTCCAGAACCTACTACAACTACTCCTGAACCTACTACAACTACTCCTAAACCTACTACAACTACTACTCCTGAACCTACTACAACTACTCCTAAACCTACTACAACTACTACTCCTGAACCTACTACAACTACTACTCCTAAAACTACAACAACCACTACTACTCCTGAACCATCAACGACAACAGCGGCGGCTTGGGATGCAGAAGCTTCTTGTGCGGCCGTCACAAAAGTTACACTCTTTAAAAACGAAGACGATCCAACATGCACCACGTAAATATACATACACGTACAAATATTGCATAACTATTTGTCTATTAGTGAAATTTATAGAAATCCTGTGAAACCTAACAAATTATAATCTATTTTCTATCCTGATCCATTTTGCAGGTATATTTACTGTTACGATCTTAATGGTGTCTTTAAACCAAGTACACGCTCTTGTCCATCAAGCAAACCATACTTTAATTCCGACAGTAAAAAATGTGATAGTACCCTGCCAGAAGGCTGTACTTCCGACACATAGCAGCTTGACAATTTAGTTATATACCATTTAGTTATCACAAAATTGTAAAAGCATAAAGTATATGTTTCCAAGAAAAGACCACCAATAAAATGTGAAAGCAAAAAAAGATAACATCGATAATAGCATGGATCTTTTTAATTGGCCAATGTTAGTTCATTAGCAGAAGCGAGACGTTTTACAATACACAAATTGTGATCAAAATGAAACTGTATGTAGCATTGGTAAGGCAGATCTAGCATTAGAACATTAATATTGATTTCTTATATATGTACTTAAATCTATATTGATTTTTGGCAAGGTTTTGATATCATGTTTCATCTTAAGGAAATGGGGAATTTGGAGTACCGAGACTCCCTGATCAAAGGCATCTGCAACTATAATTGAGAAAAATTAAGCTATTTTAAGGAACCAGCAGCTTCTTACAAAGTATTGAGGTTTCGGATTTAGCGGATAATTAGATAATTGTTGCTTCGCTGTTAATAGTGTCTTCCAATCGAGAGTCCTTTAGTGTCCAATTAGTAGACCAAGTATACTGTGTGGCTCAGAGGCCTGGAAAATGTTATGTTAAAGAAGAAATTACTTCCAGTGGAACTGAGAAATCTATCTAAAGAGTCTTTAACAACAACCACTACGGCGTCTTGGAGTGTGGAGGCCCTTACCTGACTGTCACTTCATATGCATTCATTAAAAACGAAGATGATGCAACATGCAACATGTAAATATAGGTTTTGGATTTATGTCTGTCCATTCTGATTCAACATAATGTAATTAATTTTCCATCATGATGAATTTGCAGGTATTATTGTTACCAAAAGGTTAGCATTCAGCCATCTAAATGCATAGAATAATTTGCCATGCATTATTATAAAAAGGCACAGCTAGACCATGATACAGTGGGCACTTTTTGTATCATAAGCTAGATAATGATCATCCCATCCAAATTTGAACAGAGTTCAACGTCCTCGAGATGTTGTGTCTAATGCTTTTCAAAAGCAGAAATGTAAATAATCATATTTCAAAATAAAAATGCAAAATATAATCAGCAAATAAGCTTAATTTGTTTCGCGAATCGAGAGATAAAACATGTCTTTTACATATCTAGGAGCATTTAAAGGCCTTGAAGTTGGTTCAGTAAGCATTTTGAGATGCAAGTGATAGAATGTTATTTCAATTATTTCTAATTTTGGTAAGAGTTTCCGATAGACTTTGTAGGACTCTTTGCTAACAAATGTGTTCGTTTAAAGCCATTTATTGACCATCTATCAGCGACGTGCAATATCTGTCAAGATAATCGAATCGCCTGCCATAGCAAAAATTCGTTTTCCATATGTATAGATGATACACCAACCTATTCTGAAATAACATGTCCCGATGGTCTGTACTGTACGAACGGATCTTACATTTGTCATGAACTTAAGCCTTTATGCCAGTCAGATAAAATGGATATTAGCGCATTGCCCGATGTTTTGGAACAGGACGCAACCGAGGCAGAGGCTTGGAATGCCGATGATGCCTGCCTGGTAGCCAACAGGACGACAACATTTCAAAATCAAGCAGATCAAACATGTAACAGGTAACGGGAGAAATGGTCTAAATATCAATTGATTGATTCACTAATGATTTCACAACCTTTTAGTTATATTTATTGTTACCTATCCAATGGCATTTATCGTGCCCAAATTAGAAAATGTAAACTTAATGAATATTTCGATGAAACACTAAAATCTTGCTCAACTGCGCAACCCGAAGGATGTATTAGCGAGTGATTTTTTCGACATTGAGGAGCGGCTTTATGATCCGGCAATAATTTTAAAAATTTCTTTACGATTTCCACAAACTAGTTATCAAGCTAAATAAAAAAAACAGACCTCATGGCTTTATCTTTATCTGCACAACTACAAGCAAAACGCACTAAAATACATAAATTGCCTTTAACAATATGCTCTACTAGGGGCTAATTTCACAGTTTCTTCATGTATCTGACATTATACAGACGTATCATCCTTACGTTTATAAAAATGATTAAAGTAAGTGTGCTTTTTTAAACTCGTACCAACCAAAATACTTTCTCGAATAGACAGATGTCGATTTTTATGCTTTGCTACTTTCCAGACCTGGATACTTTTAGGTCTACTCTCACCAATCATCGTAATTGGCCAAGATAAGTGCGATATATGTCAGAAGCAGAGTAATGTTGCTTGTTTTAATGAAACTACATTCTCCATATGTTTGGAAAATTCTACGATACGTACGTATATAGAATGCCCCAAGAATTATCGATGCACCGATGGGACATATGTATGCTATCCTAAGGCAAGCAGTACAGCTGCTTGTGAGACTAACGATTCGACCACAACAACTTCGGTGACAACTCCGTCGAGCGACATATTATCGACATCAGTCACAACTACGGAACCAACTACAACCACAGCAGCTCCCCGAGATCCTACGGTTATGTGCCAGGAAGTACAGTCTACAGGATTCTATCCAAATGAAATGGATTCAACTTGTGCAACGTAAGTGAATTTAACATTTGGAGCACTCAATCATTATAAATATTGTATCGTATCGTTAAAGTTATGTCTATTGCCGTCTTGTCAACAATGCATATACAGCTACCGTCAGAGATTGTCCTAACAACCAATGGTACAATGCAACTAAAAAATATTGCAGTACTACAAAACCAGACACCTGTTCATAAATAAATATTGTACTTATTGTATTTTATTGTATTTTGTACTGATCGAAACATGTGTTTCATCTTAGCAATCATCAGGTCTCTGGGATTGGCACAGAGTTGTCTGGGAATTGTAGTACAAATTCGTATTGCAATGATATAGCCATCCCAGGTAATCAGTGGACAGCTTATAACAGTAGACGTAGCTGAAAATTATGCAAATAAATTTCATTTGTATTGTTTTTAAATGTACAAAAACTTACTCTTGGCATGTTGTATCAGTCTCAACGCGGAAATATCCCTTCTGTTTCAAACCAGCGCAATAGGAATCGGCGGAAAATGCTTCTGTTGTTGAACTGGAAACTGAAGTTGTACCTGGGAATGATGTTGTGGAAGTGTCAATTGAAGATTCTGTCGTGGATATCGTAATATCTGTGGAAGTATCTGTTGATAAGGTAGAGGATAAATCTGAAGGAGTTGTGGAAGAAATATTGGACGACTCCGTCGTTGTAGAGTCTGACGTGGAAGAATCATTTGATGAATCTGTCGAAGATATTGTTGATTCTGTAGAATCTTTAGTGGAGGAATCAGTTGATGAATTTATCGTGGATGATTCCGCTGGTGAATCTGTAGAACTTGACGACTCGTTGGATGAATGCGTTGTTGTAGATTCTGTTGTTGAAGAATCCGTAGATGATATTGTTGATTCTGTAGTATCATCTGAAGATGAATCTGTAGAGCTGGAAGACTCATTTAAAGAATCTGTAGTAGAAGAATCGTAAGACGAATCTGTCGTTGTAGATTCAGAGGTGGAAGAATCAGTTGATGAATCTGTTGTCGATGAATCTGTAGAGCTAGAAGACTCATTTGAAGAATCTGTGGTAGAAGAATCGTAAGAAGAATCTGTCGTTGTAGATTCAGAGGTGGAAGAATCATTTGATGAATCTGTTGTCGATGAATCTGTAGAGCTGGAAGACTCATTTGAAGAATCTGTGGTAGAAGAATCGTAAGACGAATCTGTCGTTGTAGATTCAGAGGTGGAAGAATCATTTGATGAATCTGTTGTCGATGAATCTGTAGAGCTGGAAGACTCATTTGAAGAATCTGTGGTAGAAGAATCGTAAGATGAATCTGTCGTTGAAGATTCAGAGGTGGAAGAATCATTTGATGAATCTGTTGTCGATAAATCTGTAGAGCTGGAAGACTCATTTGAAGAATCTGTAGTAGAAGATTGCAATGTAGATGAAATGTTCGAGGAATCTGACGTAGTAGATTCTGTGGTGGAAGAGTCCTGTGGGGCACTTGTCGTTGAAGTTTCCCAGGTGGAATCTGATGTAGAAATTTCTGTCGTAGATTGTTGTGGTGAAGTATTTGTGTCTGTGGTGCTAGATAATGAGTCTGTAGAGCTCGCTGTCGGTTCTATTGTTGTTGTCGAAGGCTCACAAGAAGGCTACAAATTGTCAAATGAAATTATTTAAAATAAAAATTTTAATTCATATACTAACAGTTGACGATTCCATGGGGGCGCAATAGGCATAGTTCTCCAATGTGCAATAGTAGCCATCAGGACATGTAGAAATGCTATTCTCAAAAACGGTAGTTTCATTGTAACAAAATCCATATTCAAATTCACTCAAACAAGCATAACGTCTATCAGTTAAGAGGCAATCGCCACAGCTGTTCCCATCGCAAGCAGCAGTTACAGACTCACTGGGTGTGACACATATACCATCCGTGTCCGTGCAGACAGTGTCGTCAGGACAGGTGTGTGTATCAGTGTCGGTAACGGAGTCCCCGCAATTAATATAGGATCGACTGTCCACACAAGCTATACCCGTGCTAAAGCATACGTTGCATCTCCATTGACCGAAGGTTGGACCCAGAAATGCGAACAGTATTGCGAAAAACTAGAAAAAATGTAAGACATATACATATAAATGAACTTTATGGCATAATATTGTTCTTTTTTCGGTAAGAATCTATGTTTATTTACTTACTGATATAAGTCTCAACATGCTCAGAGTTCTGCAGAGTTAAAATGCCTAGAATAGTTGTGAATTGGCAATCTGCCGTTTATATAGGAGACGCCGGAGTTTTCCCTTGACTTGGGTGTGGTTTAAGACCGCCGTAAAGATAACCAAAATACAAAAATCAAGGTTCTCATAGTAGTGAATCACATGGCGCCGTAAACCTACTTCTTTATTTATTTATTCTCATTTTTTTCGGGTGCTTAAAAGGCCAAGCTGAATGAATTCGCAAACCATTCATACGACTGTTGGCAAAGTTTCAAGATGTACAAGTTTATCTATGTGGTAAGTAAAAGTCTTAAAACTTTCGCTAACACAATTTTCAAATTGAAGGCCAGTCTAAAAAACCTGATCCTTATTTTAACTACGAAAGGCCTTATCTGAAACTATAACTGAATTTTATATATCACTTATTAACGCTTATTTTACAACAGGCTTTTGTATATTTAGATAATGTTCTGCGTAATTTTTTAACAAGTATTTGCTTTTGATAGTTAATATCGATCTTATGACTATAACTTTAATGCAGTGTTTTTTTTTTCTTTAAGGTTCTTCTTGTGTTCCTCTTGCATTTGATTTATCAGACATGGAGCGATTGCAATGTGTGCCAAGCGTCGAATGGCGCTGCTTGCATCAATCAAACGTCATATCATTTGTGCTTTGGATCCGATCAACCGTATACAAATCAGACATTCACATGCACTGATGGCCTTGTGTGCACAGATCAGCCCGTGATTTGCTTTCAACGTAGCGAGACACCATCCAGTTGTGGGGATACCGATAGCTGTGGCCAGTGCGCTCCAAACTATGTTTTTGCATGTACCTCACGGACAACATTTGCGTTTTGCTTTGGAGCCACCACGCCAACCAATGTAACCGGCAGTTGTCTGGATAATTATTTCTGTGATTCATCGTCTCAAGATATATGCGTTAACAAGACCACGGATGATTCTATAATATGCCATTTGGATTAAATTTACATACATATACATATGTATAAGCTACTTACATGTATTATTAATTAACTTAAAAATAATGTTTATAATGTTTTAATGTTTACAATTGGTCATTTTGATGGTTTAGCCACGAGCGAACCAGTCGGAGGGGGGCAAACGGAAGCGCCACTCTTCGGAACAGTAGGAATAGACCTCATCGCCTAATTGTAGTAGTTCCATGGCAAATTGACGCTCATCATCTTGCCAGTCGCGATCATCGATACCTCCAAACATTTCCATGCGCACCAAGGCGGACATAGTAGGTCCTAGATATTTTTTAAGGCCTTGATATAACTGAGTCTTGGTTAAAGTTTTGAGACCGGAGGAGGAGCTGGCAGTTTGTGGCAGCATTTCGGATGCTTTAGACTTCTTTAATTGTTCATGATCATCCAAAAGTTTGTCGTATTTCCGCTGAAGCTCGTCGTGGGCCATTTGAATGGAGGTTTCAACCGATTCGACATCGGTATTCATGTCATCCTCTATATTTTCCAGGCTGTGTCCCTCATCCACCAATTGAAGTTCAAGCATTCTTATTCGTTTAGTGTATTGTTTTAATGTGTCTTTTTCCTGTTCTAGTAGTTGCTGCTCCTCATCCTGTGAATCTAAAGAATTAGGCATTTCCTCCCCCTCCTCCTCCTCTGCAACGTCTGCATAATCATCGTTATTGAAGCCAAGCGGACATTCAAATTCAGCCGGTGGGATCAAATGCTTGAGCGTTGGTTTCTCTAATTTTACCATCTTTGGTTCACCATTCGTATCGAGATTTTCAAAATCCCAAGCCAAATACTTGTTTATCCGCATCAGAGTTGGATTCGGCAGTAAGCTAGTTATCAGTCTGTCCATTTTGTAGTTCATAAAGCATTCCACACGAAAATGCCGGGCACATACCGCTCGATTAGCCAATTTCTTTAGGTCGGCCAGTTCGGTAATTTTCTCATTCGAACAGTAGTGTAGCCAAGCCTCCAGACGTTTCGGATACCTCACCGGAAACTTGAAGAAGTGCATTTTGGGATTACGCTGCGATGAGACTTTGCAATTGCGAAACACACACCGGGTGCCCCCCATTGGAAAACGTAGCGATGATTTGAATTATTATTTCAACAAATTTGGTTTGACTTTTAGTCATTAGTGTGACCATCTAAGTTAAAGGCAGAAATACATAACACAAAGGGTGTAGAAGTTGAAGACTTCTCACACTGCATTGGATTCTTAAAATTGTGATTATATGTAAATGCAGAGAAAAAGCACATAACATTTATTTTCTTTGCAATGCTCGATTGCCCAAAGGAATATAAAATTTACTGAACTTATTTTTCCGATGCACGGTTTAGTCTTGTAACGTAACGAACATTTTCTTCTTACTGATCACAGTGTGAGTGGGTCGTAAATTATCCTTCATCAATGCTGACAACTCTGACCGTTAGTCGTCGTTGACATTTTCAAACAATCAAACAAAAAGTTCTCTCTCGATCAACGAAACGACAAAAAGTCCATTTGAAAAAAAAAATAGAACGGAAAAGATAATGCCGAGCTAAACGACCAAACGGATTATTCAATGCGCCGCGATGGCTACCAACACCACGAACATAACAATTTTCATAAAATACGACAAAATAATTGGAAAACGACAAAGTTAAACAGTGCATCCGTCTCTTTCTATATATAGAAATTTCTATATATGACGAAATTTAAGCAAAAAAATAAATAGGTTAAATACAATAATTTCTCGAAAGCAATCTCAGAAACAGCAAAAAGGCAAAAGAAATACGGGAAAATGGGCAACCAGCCGGGCAAATTGCAGAATCAAACACAAACAGGACGACCCAAGAAGAATGTGCATTGGAAATCTGCAGGCAAGTTTGTTTCAAATTCAATGGAATGGGGAAGTAGTAGCAAAACCATAATATATCATTAATAGAAAAATTAAAAAAAAAAATAGACTTATGGGCTATGTAGGCAGGTGGGAGAGCTGGGAGAGACAGGCAGTGAGTACGCGGGGGGAGAGAGGACAGCCAGAATTTTTTGTCGGTTATTTTTAGCCATTCGTTCAAGTGGTTGCTGCTGTTGCCGTTTGGCCTAAAAATTTCGTGTCTAAAGTAACGTTAGAGAGCGTTAGAGAACCAAAGAGATTGAGAGAGAATGGGCGAGCGTGTGAGGAAGCGAAATAATGAGATGGATCTCTAAGTTTAATTATTGTTTTCTGTTTTTTTTTTTTTTGTGTGCCCACAGAGCGTCCCTCTCCGCCGGGTCGCCCCATACTGACGCCACTTTCCCTGACGGAGCAGCAGCCCGATGTTGTGAATCTTCGCTGGGAGCGCCCACTAATGGATGGTGGGTCCCCTATTACTGGATATACTGTAGAACATCGTCGGATGGGCTCCCCGCATTGGGTGAGAGCTACGCCCACACCCATCTCAAGGTGCGAGGTATGTATTAGCGGATTGGAGCCCGGTTGGCGTTATCAGTTTCGTTGTTTCGCCGAAAATATTGTGGGACGGTCCGATGCCAGTGATCTATCCGATCCATTGACAGTAACTTTGCAACGAAATGCGATAACAGTGCCCCGTTTCATTGACGAATTGGTGGACACGAATGCTGTGGAGGATGAGCGCATCGAATTTCGTGTGAAAATTTTGGGTGAACCACCGCCAGAGATTAATTGGTTTAAGGATGGCTATGAGATCTTTAGCAGTCGTCGAACTAAAATTGTGAATGAAAACGATGCAAGTGTTCTGATCATACACCAAGTGGCCCTTACGGATGAGGGTGAGATCAAGTGCACGGCCACTAATCGAGCCGGTCATGTGGTTACCAAGGCCCGACTTATGGTTCAAGCTCCTCCAAAAATACGTTTGCCGCGCACTTATGAAGATGGCCTTATTGTAGAAGCGGATGAGGTTCTGCGCCTTAAAGTGGGCATAGCCGGTCAACCATTGCCCGCCATTACATGGCTACATGAAGGTGAAGTTATTGCACCCGGCGGACGTTTTGAGATCTCCAATACGGATAAGAATTCCATGCTAAAGATTGATAACGTGTTACGAGAAGACCGCGGCGAGTACGTTGTAAGGGCCTGGAATAAACTAGGCGAAGATATCACCTCATTTTTGGTCACAGTCACCGCACGGCCCAATCCACCAGGTGCTCCCAAATTGAATATGTCCTTTGGGGAAATCGGCCACATTGTCCTGGACCGCACCAGTAGATGATGGCGGTTGCAAGATCGGCAATTATATCGTGGAATACTTTCGCTTAGGCTGGAATGTTTGGCTTAAGGCAGCTACCACAAGATCATTGACAGCGACCCTCCATGATTTAATCGAAGGCTCGGAATATAAATTTCGCGTAAAGGCCGAAAATCCGTATGGTTTGAGCGAGCCTTCTGAAGAATCTGAGTTATTATTTATACCCGATCCAAAGAGGGGTATAGTCAAACCCAAATCGGCCACGAAAATAGCTGGTGAAGACATATCGAAAGGAGATAAAGACGTATCGAAAGTGCAGGTTCCTCCTAGACGTAAAACTCTTTCGCCTCCACGACCGCAATCTGATGCTTCGACGGGTATGTCGCCCAGTTCCAAGAGGAAACCCAAACCGCAGCTTATTGACAATGAGCAATTGCATCATGAAATGTCCTACGGCACTTCAGTCGAGGCGTTAAAGTTAGATGCTCGCAAAAGTCCTGCTCCCACGACAACAACTTCTTCAGGTACTAAGCTTAATCTAACTTTGATTACGACCACAGCTTTACCCATGGAGAAGCCACAAAAATCGCCCCAAAGATCGCCACAGATGACACCCGCTCCATCGTCACCTTTGTCATCATTGAAATTGTTTAAACCAAAGATTAAAACCGAAACGAACAAACTGCCTCCAGCTCTGCCCACGCCCTCATCACCCCCACTCCTACAACGAAAACGTAGTCTGAGCCCTCCCGTTAAAAAGCAACCACCGCCACAATCATCATCTCTACGCAAAAGTCCAACGCCTCCGGAACCAATTAAAACGACGCCCGCTCTACAACGAAGCGCCGAGCCTGTCCAATTGGGTGTTAATCAAAATGTGCGACGCTTTTCGGGACAAACAACTTTAAGTCCAGCAAAAAATGTGCCCTTATTGGCTTTGGCTGTTGCCACTAATGCCAGCGCCGTTGTGGGTGAAAAGTTACCCACTATTGAGATAAGTTCACCACCGCCACCTACGCCGACAGCGACGGAACCACCACCATCGCCATTGCCAACTCATTCAAGCTATCGTCCGACCAGATCCTCAGTTGCTGAGAAACACGATGAAGTTCATACCAGCAATGAGTTCATGTTGGTGGTCTTCGATAAGAATAGCAAAGTTAAGGATAAAGATAGTGCGTATGGTTTACTTATAGCTCTACTTAGGATCCATTCATTCGTTTCTCTCTCTCTCTCTCTCTTTTTCTATAGAACAAGATTCCTTTGAGTTGGATCTGGAGGATGCAATACAACCACCGCCAATATCAATTTCTGCTCCAGACTTGGCTTTCCTGGAGTTTACTAACTTACATACAACGTTCCCATTGCGTCGTTCAGTTAGCTCCACTGAATTGCTTTATGAACGGGCCATGGCCCGATTCTATGAGGCTGTGGAGCTGGAACAGGCGTCGAAATCCGCGCCTAAACCTGAAGTACCGGAAAAACTAGTGCCACCGGCTAATCTTCGTAAACGTTTGGGTTCGATTTCTGAGGCGGAACGAGCTTCATTTGAGCGACGAAGTGAACTGAGGCGCCAGTCCGCAGATATGGTATCACTTGGACGTAAATGGGACTCTAGGGAGAATGTCAACGAAATTATAATGACGCAAGTGTCGCGTCTGAGAAACTCGGAAAGGGAAGAACACCGTAAAGAGGAAACACAAATGGAAACAAACGAAGATGAAGAAGCAGATGCTGAAGAAGAACACCTAACTGAGAGCACAGATGATGAAAGTGAGGAAATCGATGATAGAGATGAAGATGGTACAGGTGATAGGCCACTCAAATCTAGCTATGATTTGGGTTCGGATTATACCGAAAGCACTGCATCATCTGAACAAGATTCCATAGAGAAATTCAAAATGGAATTAATGGCACGGACTCGATCACCAAGTCCCCGTGACTTGGAAACCTATCATCCGCGCATTATGGCTGGAGGAACATTTACACCATATCGTGCTCCCACACCCGAACAAGCAGCGGTAGTTCTAACACGACCTGTCCCCTTACCTAGTCCTGATTTCGTGCCAAAACCTATACTGAAACGGTCCTCAAATGAGCATGTAGAACAAGCATTAGGAACAGCAGCTGTTGAGGGTTCAAATGTAATTCCTTCAAGTACGTCTGCACCCGGCCCTACGATCAGTTTAACCCATACGACAAACACTACTACTGCTACTACTGCGGCAGCGAGCAGCAATATAAAACTAGATTTAGCCAAAGGCTTAAAATCCTTCTTCAGTCGCGACAAACGTACGACAACCGAAAAGAATACCGAGGCCAATGAGGAGCTATCAAATCCATTGGAAAAAGTCAATGCGGCTGCTATAGCAGCCGATGTTGAATTGAAACGAAAGACCAAAGAGTTGGAAGATCAACGTCGCCAGGAGGCTGAACGCTTAATGCTAGAAGAGGCTCATGCCGCTGTCGATCATTACAGTGATCTGGTGCGAGAGGTTGGCTCTAGCCATAGATATCACAAGCCCCTATATCTCGATCGGGATGAGCTGAAAAAAGCAGCAGCCAGAGCCAGCGATGAGGAGATGGACAACGAGACATTAGAGATTAAACAGCGTCTTGTGAATGATGATGATTTGCTCTTGGCTCCTCCTACTGTTAGTCGTGAGCGTCGTCTCTCCATTTCAGAACGCGAACAGTTGGTTCATGTACGCGATGCCTCCAGTAATTTGGCTCTAAATAAGGTGGCGTCTCGTCAAAGCAGCGAAGAGGAGCAGCATCTGTCATCACCTAATACTCCAACTACACCAGCTCCTGAGGAAGAAGAGGAGTACCCCATGGTTTTAGTAGTACCACCGCCAAAGACAAAATATAAAACGGAACCCGAAAGTGAAAGTTACATGGGCGACGCTGTTGAAGCTCGTCCCGATGCCCGTGGAAGAACTCGTTTGGTTAAAGTTAAACGGGTAATTAAGCGTCGAATACCCTCACGGTCGCGGGATACATCTCTGAGTAGACCACCAGCACCTCTACCACCGACACAAAGCACTTCTGCCTTGTCACCGAGGGGCACAGGTTCACTGATTTTATCGCCTGCCGATCGAGAACTACTGGAAAAGGCTTCGGCTCTGGCATTAATGCATTCTGAGGAGCAGGCTCATGAGAAAGTTCGGTCAGCCTTAAGTTACTCCACGGATTTGGTTCTCTTTTTGGTTGCCTGCTACGTTTATTTATTCAAAGATGCCCGACTGGTTCTGCCCATATTGGCTCTGATGATCTATCGCCAAGTAGGAGAGGCAATAAGAGCTTGGTGGCAACGACGCAAAGGGGGCAACTGACCACTATCGCTCCTCACCGTCATTCAGTTTCGCTTTTATTTTTTAAGTTAGTTGTCTTTTTTTTTATTATTCATTATATATTTGGCCTCATGCCAATCTTAATTGATAATAATTATGAGCTGCTTATCAGCCAAGTAAGGAATTCAATTAGCCATCCTAGTTCCACTTCAACTTAATGGCATAATGAAAGTTTTCGCAATTTAAATGATAAAGAGCTTGTGCAACAGAATTGTTTTAAGTTAGCTTAAGGTTTTTTTCTATAAGATTCTTAATGAGTGAGAGAAAACTAGGCCTTCGGACGGTCTGGGCAAAAGGTGGATAAATAGAATGGAAAAACATTTCTGTATACGTAAACAAACAAAAAAGAAAAAACAAAACAAAAACAAACTCTAAAATTGTTTAATACTTATATTTTTAGAATAATTTATATCTGTATCAGAGAGTGCAACGCTACAAAGCAGAAATCAATTTTTTGAAACCCAAAAAGCAAAAATGATAACCGAAAAAAAAAAACGAAAACAAATTTAGTACTATACCCAAAATTCTAATCGACTGAGATTTTGTATAAGATCTGCTTTGTATTCAAAAAGCGATGATGACACAAGGTGCCGGGTGGAAAAGTTATATATTTCTGTATATACAAAAACCTCCCCGCCTGCCAATAGTTGTCGCCACAGTTGCATGCCCTGATATGTTGTATGAATGTTTGTATATCATGCCAGTTATTTCGTGTTCAAATACCTCCCGAAAAAAGGAACCCAATCGATTCGCTAATGTTATTCAATATGTTCGTTTTGTGGTTTCTCATAATTGTCTCCAAAATGCATTGTTGATATTTGGAAATAAAGTTTACACAAAGCCAAAGACAAAATCTTTTTAAAAGTATTCATATATTTCAGGTCAGAATAATCCAAATCAATATATGTATATATTATATATTGGTTGACTGGATTTAGCAAATGAAAATGTTTTGTTCATTTTTGCTTTATTAAGATTCTAAATTTATCAATTTGTTTGCGATTTGAAGATAATACTATTATGATTGTTAATAAAAACGTATTTTCCCTTCCCGGATAGGAATTTCCGGCAAAACTATAAACAGTTCGAAGCAAAGATAACAATAGCATCATCATGACCATCATCATCAGTGTGCAATGTCAACACACAAAATGCTGCGACAAATTCTTGGAGAATTTTTTGTTTTGTTTTTAGCTGATAAGTTGAATTGGCCATATAAAAAGGGAGACTTTTGTGGGAACTCTTAGCAGTTGAGAATCTAGTGATGGCTTCTTCGTTGACTGGGTTGTTGTTATTAGCCCTCTGCACATTGGCCTACAGTCAGTGGCCACCACAATCGTCTGGGTCGATTGCAGGTGGACCTTTGCCACCGCTGGGAGTGGGACTGGTGACACCAGCGCCACTGCCAACGCTTTCACAGGACTTAGAAGAAATCATACGTCTTATACAATTCAAGCCAATTAAGCAGTTGGTTTTGCGGTACCTATTGAACGATGCGGAGTTCCAGGCATTTGTGAGAATTATAAATAGCCAGGCGGGATTCACTGCACGCTGGCGTTTGCTGTCCCAGCCGGAATTGATTCAATTTTTGCAATGGGTTGACCAACAGCTGGTTGCCTCTGGCGGTGGTTCATTCGAGTTTGAGGAACATGAACTGGGCATTAGCCTATGGAATCGTTATCCATATTGGTCGGGTTCAGTGCTTGGGTGGCGTGGATTCTTAAGCGAACTGCAACTCTATTTTCCCCAGTATGCCATACGGGGGTCTCATCGAGGCCAAGGTACTGCAGCGTGGCATCTTTTCACAGTTCTGGACACGCTTACAGGCCTTACAAGGCGTCTACGAACGCTGGTTGACTTGGCCCGACACCATTTCTGTTCTGGATCAGTTACAGGCTGCTGGCATAAACAAAAATCAATTGGATGGCATAATACGCGAACTCTTTGGTTGGACTCCAAGTGTTGCAACGACGAATGGCACCACAACGGCTTCAACTCCCGCAGCTCCAACACAGAGCCCAGCTGCTGTTTTGCCTCCAGTTAATCATCCATTAATAATCTAGCTTCCACAACTATCTCATATTTGAGTAATACATATATATCTATTATATATTTGTTTTAACCATTGAAATTAACTACAACTACATATATGCAATTCGGGGCAATTTGGTTTAAAACTTCAGTTTGCTTAGGTTATCCGATACCTTCTGGGTATTTGCTGCAGGCTTCTTCTTGTTCTTAATGGGGGCCACCGATGGCTTTGGTTTTTTAACTACCAAATCCTTATGCAAAGTCTTCAAGCTGGCATCAACTTTCTCCTGCTTGGCCTTGACGGATTCTTTGATCTGTAAACAAAAGCCAAAAATAATCAATCTTTTATGATGGAAAGACAAAGGTCGTTCGTTCGTTTCCAGATACTTTATTCTGGTATATAGCCATATAATTTTCCCATCCGGATAAGCTTACCTTCTTAAGTTTTCCTTGAACTTCTTTGGGCTTCTTGCTGTTGCCCTTTTTATTATCGGCTACTTTGAAAAGATTTTTAGCCTTCTTGGATTTATTGAGAGGGGTCTTTGGCTTGGCGCTGGTAGAAGCGCCAGTTGCAGCTACCTTCTTGTTATTAGCCTTGTTGCGACCCATCTGAAACGAAGATAAACTCAACTATATAATGGTTTTAGGTAAAAAAGACTATCAACTTTATTTGCTGAACATTTAAATACATTTCACTTTAGTAAGAGCCACGTCGTTGTCGTCTGCTTTGCGCTTCTTTACAACAGGCTCCGTCTCCGTTTCGGTCTCCTTGGCTGTGGTTAACATTTGATACGTGAGCTTAAATGTCACTCTATACATGTCCTTATTGGGAGCCACATTGCGAACAAAACTAATAACAAGTGAATGTTCCTCGGCGTTTAGGGGGCAGTCCAAATTTTGTTCGACCAATTCTTTTACCAGATCCTTTGTATTTTCACCCTTCGCGAAGGCATAAACATGAACTGTGGGATAGTTTAAAATATCTTTGGATAGACCGTCCAAGTCCTTGTCATTGTACAGAGCACGAAATGCGTCCAAGAACTCAACGGCCATGGCAGGCAGATTCATCGTTATGTGTATGGAATAATTCGAATCGGGTTTATGCCAACGCTCAAGAAGATCTCTCTGTAGATCTTTCAATATAAATTCTCGGCCATCTTTATTGAACATTTGGATATTATTTAGACATTTATTGCGCTTTGCATTGTGCTGTAGCCATTGAAAACTATGAGGATTCAGATCATTAGCCATGACTTGGCAACGTTTCTTCGCAGCGGGCACACTGAATGGACCAACGCCGGCAAAGACATCGTAGAGCACATCGCCGGGTTGCAGTAATTTTACAATGCGTTCATGTTCCGTGGACAAACGAGGATTCCAATATACCTGCGAGAAATCAAATTCAAAGGGAATCCCATTCTCTTTGGTCTCGACTTGGTAGTCGTCTTGGCCACATATCAATTCCATTTGAAAATTACGATAGGTGTTGTCTATTGTCGACGCTTTATTGACGACTGAACGGCAATTTGGCAGTTTGTCTAGCAGAATTTGGCCAATAATGCTCTTGAAGGGTAACAAATGATCACGTAGATTTAAATGCACTATATGACCGATGCGGGAATAGGAGGTGAGACCCTCTTCTTCTAAGGGCAAAATGCTTTTTAGTATCTCATTGGCTGTCCAATTTTCATAGCCTAGTTCGAGTTGGCTGAAAGAAAAGTTCTGCTCAGTAATATTCCTTTTCGCCAGCTCTGCCGTGGGCAGAGATTCCCATTTGGTGATGGGCAAAGGATGAAGTAAAATTTCCTTTTGTTGTGCCTTCTGCTCGTCTGATCCACCATCTACCACTACCAGCACTGGTCTAACTGGCTTTAATTTCTCCATCTTTAGCATAAATTTCTTAACTAATGGCATCACATGATCCACTTGGGATTCGTTTATCCTCAGCCTGGGAACTTGCACGTTTTTTTTGAACTCTCCACGTTCTAAATGTCTCATGCCACGGACATTAGCTGGCGGCAGCAGCTCCGGGCATTCCATATTCTTGTAGTAGTGGCGTTGTCGAAAGATTTGTCGTAGTTGTTGTACTCTTAGTTGCGATATGAGTTTGATTAACTGCATTAATTAATTTGAGAAAAAAATCTTAGAAAAAATTTACCTTAAACGAATTAGCACTTGGTTCGTTATATGCTAGCGTTGCAAAACAATCGATGGCACTATCGATAATAACTATGCACAGTGGTCAGTTACGTTTAAGTTACTGGCCAAACAGTTTAGCTTTTGAACCAAATTAGAAATGAAATTTGAAATTTGGAATACAAAAGCTTTTGGTCTTAAAATAAAAATGGCTCGTGGTTTGTAAGCCCGACACTGCAAGTCAAACATATGCTCCTATAAATGTTTTTAAAACTTTCGTCAACTTAAAAAAAAAAAAAAATAAAAAAAAACATAAATAAAATAAAACTCTATAATGATAATCATTTATCATTTGAGAATTAGGAAAAACGGAAACCCTGACTTTTTTATATACGTCAGCATCATTTCAAAATCCGACCACTGTTTAATGGTTTTACGAAATTTCGATATCTCGATAACAATTTCAGGCTATCGATAGTTTCGAACTTATTTATAAGCAGAAGAACACGGCTAAGTTCAACAACTTTAACACTTTTTTTGTTTAATAAATTATTAGAATATTATTAGATGTATTGAAAGCATATTATTTTTTTAATATCTTACATTTCTTTGAAAATATGAACAATGAACGATAAGAAAAAAGCGAATGAAGTAAAAATTATTCCAAAAAAGGGGATTTTTAAGGTAAATTACTGAATATTACCATTGAATAAAACTCGATTAATGGTTTTAAATTGAAAATTTTAGTCCAACTGAGCTGATAAAGCAGCGGCATGTGGAAATTGAACCACCAAGAGTGGGGCTAAAGCGCACTCAGAATGAAAATAGCCCCGAAGAACTGGCAGAACTTGAAATAGCCTATGGTAAATTATTTAGGAATTAGCAATCAGGCACATGAAGTTGTTATTTTTGACTCCTCCAATAGCGAACCTGCGAACGCAGCTATCTGTGCCCCGCATAGAGCGCCTGGCTGGACGTTCTTTGGCGACCTATCACAAGGATCAACAAGTTGTCGAAGTCCTAAAAAAAGATGGAAAATTTGAACATTTCGGCTACAGCCATAAGGGAAAGTTCTATTTAGAGTACTATGAGGCATTGTTTCTTGTGGAATTGGTAAGAGGGCGATCTGATTTGAGGGAAGTGTGCCCAATGAGTTAAGACAATTTTATTCCTTTTTTAGAACCGTCTACAATTAGAACATGAAGGAATTATCCTATCCATGGAGCAAAACTATAACTTCCTTCTAGGACCTGCAGCAAGTGATAGGTATACTCATTATCTAGTCTACTCCTGTTTGAGTCGCTTAGGCTATATCGTCGTTCGACATCGGAAACCTGAAGTCAGTCGGGATGACTGTATTTGGGCTCTGTTAGAAGAGAAAATAAGTCACAAACCCATTGTTGATGATATAAGAACTTCTTCTTTTTTTCCATGAATTGCAATGCCAAATGGAAGCCTCTACACAAAGAATAATAAGCCAAGAGTTCCAATCGCAACATGATTCCACCGAGTTCAAATATAATTTTGGTAAACGAAAAGCATACGAAGAGGATTTTCCAGCCTCTTCAACTGTAAGGAAAAGAGTTTGTTTGCCAACAAACCAAAGTTTGGTGGATGTTTTGACCGGCGATTCCAGCTATTTGAGGTTTAAGAGGATTTTCCAAAAATTTGATATAGTAAAATTGGCCAAAACGACCGCCACCAGCTGCAACGATAGGATCAAATTAAATATAATATTTGATTTGTATTTGCCAAATGAGGGTTTTCGGAAAAGTTTATGCCAAACTCCCAGTTTTTATGTGGTAATTCTGCCAATGGGTGCCTTATTTCCCACTCATAATGACATAGCCCGTTTGCAATCCAGTGTGCCATTGCTTATTATATCTGTTAGTGAATCAAAGCAGATACAGGCATTTCTTTACTATATTAGTTAAGAAACAGAATGATAACCAAGTTAATGAATGTATCACATTGTTAAATATTTAGAGAGTTCCCTTTGAAATTGTCATCAATATATATATATATATATATACATATGTATCATTATAAGCCAAATTCAAGTTAAATTTTCGGTTACTTATAACAAAATTTTCCTGTTTCAAAATGGTAACTAAATGAAGAATTTACTAAAACTATTGAATAGGCCAAAACCTTATCTGCTTATAGGCCCCACCACTACTTTGGATAATTGGTGGCCCCTCCAGTGGCAAGGGAACACAATGTGAGAAAATTGTGGGCAAATATGGTTTCACTCACATTAATCCTGACGAAATTGTAAATAGAGAGGTGAGGAAAGAAGTTAAATATGTATATTATGTAATAATAATATTAACTTCAGATTGAAGCGAAAAGTGCAAGTGGTAAGAAATTCGAAAGTTTACGCTCACAAGGGCAGGAAGTGCCTTTTGATGAGATTTTACCCTTTATCGAAAAACAAATGATGGGACAACGTGGCGGCATAAAAGGATTTCTAATAGATGGGTAAAAAACAAAGACGTTTCTAAAATGAAAAATGAGATTAAAACTGTGTATACATATATATACATATATTTGTTTCCTAGCTATCCTCGTACATTAGCCGAAGCAAATTTGATGGAACAGAGTATGGGATCACCAGATATGATAATTGCTCTGGAAATTTTACCAGAGTCGGCTAGTGCACGAGGTCAGAGTTCTAGTGGAGGAGCATCGAGACACTCTCAGAATGCCTATAAGAGAAATGCCAAATCGATACTCGAACAATATTCAGACAAAACAGTTCAAATCGATGGGGAACGTGATGCTGATCAGATATTTGAGGATATAGTTCCCAATATTGATTTGCTAATCAAAAATCGTGGTGGAAATCGTTTGGCAATTGAACGTTGAATAGCTTGCAGCTTTCAAATCGGCGTTAACATCAAATGATTCTTCGAAATAACCATGAAGCAAATCATTTTTGAAGTATTAAATTTAAGAACTTGTAGAATTTTAAAATTGCACAAATGAGAGGAAACAAATAAAGCCATTTCAATTTTATGGCCGCTGGGAAATAATAAGACAGCCAAATATACTTAAATCATTGAAACATTTATTAGGAATCCAGTCAAAGCGTCCTGGCAAGTTTTACAAGAAGAGATCCAGTGTTTTTAAATGTGTCCGCCCAGTCAAAATGACTTGGATATTAGGCCTTCCGGCTGAGGCATTAGCACTCAAAACTAAGCACTTTTTAGGATTGGAAAACGACAAACAGAGAGCGAACCAGTATTTACAGTGTTGCCACAATTTAATTTTGAAAATCGCCATCTATATACAAAATAAAAATAACGACGCCATCTATGAGTCGCGTTTTGAAACGTCAAACAGCAGCTGACGCGAGCTAAATAAGACGGGGCAAATTTGAAAAAGTGAAGCGAATTGAAAAGGTGAAGCGAGTTTTATGGCGCCTTTAGATTTGAGGTAAAACGGTATATACTTTTTTTTTGAAATGGAAAGCTAAAAAAATACAAAACAAATCACCGAGCATAAAGAACAAAAATTAATAACAAAAAATTTGAATTAAGTGCGATTTGTGATAAAAATCATTCAAAATAATGTCAGGTGAATACATATACTTATTCATATTGCTAAAATTCGAAAACGAAACCGAAAAAACCAAAAAGCCTTTAGTCGCTCACAAACTATACGGCATTGAGGGTGGATATCGAAAAGCCAAAATTCGAAAGCGAAATCGAAAAACCAAAAACTAGCAACAACAATCAACAGCAATAGCAGCAGCAGCAGAAGCAGTAGGAAGGAATTCATTTCACCTAAATTTTATTCGCAATTTGTTCACTGAGAGGCAAGAAGCAACAACAGCAGCAGCAGCAGCAGAACTACCACCACCGACGTTTCTATCTCATCTATATAAGCATGGTGAGTGTGTGTGCCTGCCAGTGTGTGAGTGTGTGTGCGTATCTACATAAATTAGTTTTCGTCTTGCTTTGATTTAGTTGTCCTCCCCATCCCTTCACTATCCTCATCCCATACACACAACATAGTCTTGCCCTTGATCCAGTTGCATTTCACTTGACCTTGCTTGTTCCCGTTATTTTATTACTTATACGCTCTGTAAGCTGTGCTCTCAGCTGAGTCTTGGTTTGTTAGTCCAATCAGCTGTTTTTTGCGTTTTATACTACCTATAAATAAAGTCTGATGATGATGCTGATGTGAAATTCCCTACCCAAAAAACAGAATACAACAACAACCTTACTGACAAAAACAAAATCCAAAAACAACAAAAACAAAAATTAGCAACTCAAATTCTAACCAAATAGGCAACAAAAACAAAAAGTCGAAATTTCACATTCCAGACAACAATAATAATAATAACAACAGTCGATGATAGTCGATCTCCAACCGATTTTGACGTCAAAAGATTTGCATTAATTGGGACTTTAGGAATTTCTTTTACTTGGCTGGCGACGTCGGGACGGGCGACAAGTTTGAATCATTAGCAAGTTGCGATATACTCAGCGCTCGCCGAGCTCAAAGTGCCTCCGTCTCTGTCGCCGCCAGTTAAGAACTTGTGTGGATCGAAGCCGGTTCGGTCAATAATGGTCAATCGATTCTAAACGACGCATCATCAAAAAAAAAAACGAAAATAAAAGAGTTCTAAATAATAGATAATAGTGAGAAATTCAACAACTGTCATAGGTCAGTTTTGCCTTCCTCTATTTTGTCCTTCAGAATATACACGTTCATATTGATATGTACACATGGATATATCCTTGGAAATGACATTTGGAAGTCACTGAACTAAACTTAACTAAACGCATACACTTACGTAAAATGAACCATGAGAATTTTTCATCAAGTTTTTCTATTGTGTGCTCATAATGTGCTGAAAGAAAATCGGAAAATCCCCACTAAAATTTATGCTCTAAACAACCTGCTTATTATCAAAAATTCATTCAATTTGTGAGATGATTTTTCGTTGAATTTGTTCAAATTCTTGCTAAGAGCGACAATGCGGAACCGATCCCCCGCCTTCCCCTTGGTGTAGAGAAAATAACCAAACACGCACACATCATTTTAACAACAACAGAAACAAAAGAAAAAAACACACATTAGAGAAAACATTTCTTCAATTGTTTATGGCAATTGAAAATTGGAATTGATTTAATTAACGCATCATAAACATCCGTTTAATATAGATGAGGAGCAGAAAAAGGTTGTCAGTGATCTATCTATCTATCTGAACATATATACAAATCTAATTTCATTCAGTCAAGATCAATGTCATATCTATCTATATACATATATATATATACATATATAAAGTACGTATTCACACGCAGCAATTGGAAAGTTTATAGTTTTTAGGTTGTTGGCACAATGCCCAAATGTTTATAATAACTACATAGAGCGAGAGCAAACAATATATATACATATGTATGTATGTATGTATGTGGGTTGTATATACACATAGTAAAATATCGAAATTAGTGAATTTGAAAGTCAAACCACATGAAAAGGTATTCTCATTCTAACCCAAACGGAAGTGTGTGATAATAATTATGTTTCCTTCTGTTTATATGTATGTACATGTATGTATGTACCTACATATGTATATGTACATTTTTCATAATTAAACACAAATTTATAGAATCTTTACTTTTTTGACATGTATTCAGAATAAGAATATGAGAGAAGGGCCCCACATATTCACCACCCACGGAACATTTGCGCTCATGGTTGTTCATTTATAAATGAGAACAAAAATAAAATAAAACTATCACAAATTGCTAATCTTACTGCTTAAGAATATATATATGTATGTATGTACATATATTAATCCTGTCCTCTACTATTACCTTAATCCTCAAGAAGCTTGTGAGATGAAAAACTTAAACTTGTTTTGCATCAAAGTATGTATGTATGTATGATGGCTCCTCCCTCCCTTCACTTTTTGTGTAGTTATTTATGTGTCACCAAATGGCCATGAAGAAGGAGGCCCAAGACAAGATCAAAGCGGAGGAGTTACGTAAGGCTCAAGCCGGTGTAAGTAGGTTCTACCTCCACATACTACTGGATGTTGTCTGGCATGTTCAGCTCTCTGTATGGCCATAGCTTCTAAATACACGGAAAACTAGCAAACAAAAAAAAAACCTGCTCCTAACTCGCTTAACGTCAAAATGAACGAACTAACCTATATACCACCCCAACTACATAAATGTATAAATAAACAAACCTAGACGTGTTTCCATATCGATTTGATTCACTTTACTGATAAAATGATTTACCCTTCTTCCAGTCAGATATACCGATCATTTGGATTTTGGGAGGTCCCGGTTGTGGCAAGGGTACACAATGTGCCAAGATTGTGGAAAAATATGGCTTCACGCATCTGAGTAGTGGAGATTTGCTGCGCGAAGAGGTGGCTTCCGATTCTGATAAGGGTCGCCAATTGCAGGCCATTATGACAAGCGGCGCCTTGGTGCCAAATGAGGAAGTTCTTTCGCTACTTAACGGAGCCATCAGCCGGGCCAAGGGCAGTTCCAAGGGTTTCCTAATCGATGGTTATCCCCGTGAAAAAGGCCAGGGTATTGCCTTTGAAGAGCAAATTGCTCCCGCCGATTTGGTTTTGTATTTCGAATGTGCCGAGGAGACCATGAAGGATCGTATTCTGGCACGTGCCAATGCAGCAGCTGTGAAGCGAGCGGACGACAATGAGGCAACCATTTTGGCACGTTTGAAGACGTTCAAGGACAATACCAATGCCATATTGGAGCAATATGTCGAAAAGACATTGACGGTATGAAAACCTCACTTCGCTCTTCGTTTATTAAAATTATTTAATCGTACCTACTTTTCTCTTTTTGTCTAGATAAACGCCAATCGGCCCGTTGAGGAAATCTTCTTGGATGTCGTTCAGGCTATCGATTGTGTATTAAAAAAGAAACAGAAAGCATCGGCTTAATCTCAATTAGTTAACTGATCTTACAATACCAAAAACAAAGAACAACTGCACCAAAAAATGTGAAAACCAAATAAATTCAATTTCAAATAGCAATATATTGTTGAAAGAACATGTGCCCTCCCCCCCTCCCACGTTCTTATGTAAATGCGAATGCAACCTAAGCAATGTTTTCGGTCAAATGCTTTAAATAAATCTTAAATATACAACGGAAATGTGGA
This sequence comes from Drosophila equinoxialis, assembly GCA_018150345.1. Lineage (NCBI taxonomy): Eukaryota > Metazoa > Arthropoda > Insecta > Diptera > Drosophilidae > Drosophila > Drosophila equinoxialis. The sequence continues at coordinate 4,023,948 of JAECWI010000868.1, read as the reverse complement.
ATTACTTTCCTTTGGCAAAACACTGTGATATTGTGTCTGTGTGATTGAACACTTTGAATTCAATTAAACATGTTAAATGAATCGTTAAAAGTACTCACTGCCAATTAATTTGTAAAATGCAAATACCGATTTAGACACGATATTTCATTTTAATTAGTTAACAACTCAAAATCAAAGTCCAATTAGTCATAAGGTTTTGTTTGTTTAGTGTTGAGAAATAGCCGCAAGGGCACGTGGTTTTATATTTACAATTTTTACCTCTTATTTTTGACTGGAAAAACATTCGAAAATGAATGTGCTCAGTTTGGTTTACTTAAGTTTTAGTAGTAGTATTAGTACAAACAAATATCTAGCCACGTGCTGGAAATGCAGGAAATTGAATAAGAGAGAAAGAACACAAAAACACTATAAACAAAAAAATTAGTTTAATGAACCAGTTTTGTTGTAGGCGTCGGGGCGGAAAGGAAATCACATCAAACCCATCGACAATTGTATACTCTAACACAAAGTTAAATGCACTTCAAGTTGTAACTTAATAGTTATCAGGCCTTTCCATAAGCAAGAGAAGAGTAGTAATAACTCTCTAGGTAGGTTAAATCAATGCCAGGGTTTCTCTACTAACCAACTTTAATCGCTTTAAAAAAGAGGCTTATCCTCTTGTTGCATTGGTTTCTATCGAAGGATGGCTAAACTTTTGAGTAATCTTATCAGGCTTATTGGTTAGTTTCAACTTCCTTTTCATAAATCAAATTGTATTGCAGTTGCACTGCTAAGGTTGATAACAAATCACTAGATTAGATTTAGTTTTTTTAGTTGTTAATGATATCATTTCGTGGTCTCTGAGAAATTATGTCACTATCTGCTCCCGATTAGCTAATTTGCTAAATATAACTAACACTTTCAGTGGTTGTCGTAACATAAATTTTAATTTCGAGCAAATTTATCATATACTCCACCTATTGAATTTCAATTCAAGATTTTATCAATCGATGATCAATCGAATGGAACATAAAAGTTTACCGCATAGTTCTGAAATTCATGTCTAGGAATATTTCATATTGACAGCTTCAATCCACTCCAAGTCCTTTTCGTTGGTTTCTAGCATTAATTGTGCGTCAGGTTGATCAAAAACCGATTTTGCATAATTTATGACAAAATAATAACCCAAAACAAACAAGAAAGAAAAAATCATATCAACAAAAAAAAACCTCTCTATTGAAAAACTGGTAGGAATAGAATTAGAATCAGTTTGAGAATCATCTGTCGCGGCTTCTTGATATTTTTATTTTATTTCTATTTTTTTTTATCACGGAACTAAATACCTAAACGAAAAACGAAGATTGAACGTCATCATCGATCGGCAGCAACCACCAGCACCACTCAAACTGGAGTGGAGTTTCGAGTTCTCATTGGAGAGCCTCTGGTCCCCCACTTCTCGGCAAATAGTTTAAAGACAAAATGTAGAAATTTTTATGTAAAATAAGTTGTTATGTAAAAAAAAAAAAAAAAAAAAAAAAACATAACAACGAAAACTAGGAGAAAATTATCACTGATGATTATCTCTATATATACATTGTTGGCTGACTCTGGCTAAACTCGATGGGAATTCCAATTCCTCCACCGACAAAAAATAAAATCAGCATGACTAAAGCAGGTTTTTATGGATTTGTTATTTGTATTTATAATTTCTTTATTTCTTTTGACTTTTTGATGTTTTCATATTTCGTGTGTTTTGCTTTCTTTTTGTTGTGTCTTATAATTAGAATAAATATTAATCATAATAAAAATAATAATAATAATAATAATAATAGTTTAACTGGGGGAAAATAATATCACAAGATCTTTAGAGAATTGTTTGTTTTATAAAGCTATATAAAGAGATTTTCTTCAGTCCAAGAGATTTCTCAGATCAGATTGTCATCGCGATATTGATGATGATGATGATGTTGTTGTTGTTGTTGTTGTTGTTGTTGTTGTTGTTGGGGGGCACCAATTTGCCTATCAATCCAATCCAAATAGTGTGTAACTCGAGTGAAACCACCAGGAATATTTGTCTCACAGCCATCAGCAGGACCAAAACTTGTAATGCCGACAACCATTTGGCTACCTTTCAATACCAATGGACCACCGGAGTCTCCGGTGCAGACAGTCTCATCTTTTAGCCCCTTGGCACACATGACACCGGCGGTGACAACATCATACTCCTCGGAACATTCCATATTGGATATAACTTTCAATTCGGTATATTGCATGTTATCGGAATTGGACATCTCGACCATGGCACCCCAACCACTGGCAACCACACTCATTCCGGTGAAATGATCATGCCTGTTTCGGGGCAAAGTCGCAGGCTGTATGCGTGATGTGAACACTATATCCATGGGCAGTTTGACCAGAGCAATATCATTCGCCGCCGTCTCCGGATTAAAGTGTTCGTGCACTATGAACTTATTCGAACGTACAACCAATCCACCCAATTCCTGAGTATCCTGCACGCTCTTCGTACCCAAATAGACGTCGTAATGGGTTACACCCATTGTGCAATGGGCGGCAGTCAGTATCCAGCGTCTATCGAGCAGTGTTCCACCGCATAGGATGCGTTTGCGCCACAATTGTTTCCCGATTAGCATCACCTGGTATGGGAATTTTTCAATTTTTCCATATTTCGATTGTCCGATGGCGTAGCCCGATGTGCTGGGCATTATGATTCCACCCATTACCAGGCACAGGATTAGTGTGAAAAGCATTTTCTGTGTGTGTATGTGTGTGTGTGTGAGTCTTGGGAGGGGGTTAGAGAGTTTCTCTCTTTTTTCTTCAATTCTTATCACTTTTCACTTGAATTTTTCCAAAAACAAAAAAAAAAACGTTTTTCAGCTTTCGTTTTCAAAATCTTTTATTTTTTTTTAGCTTTAGCAAGTTCTGCGCGGTTCAAATGTTGGCTTGAATCTAAATATATTCTGACAGAGTCGCGATATTTTTATACCTCGCCGATATTTGCCGGCTTCTCATTCTCTCCCTCTCTTTGTTGATCGCAATCTTGCTCTCGCTCTCGCTTTAAGCTAAAGCTTAAAGCTGCTCTTGTTTTTGATTGTGATACAGTGGATCGAAATTGAAAAATGTGTACCCAAAATGTGTTTATATACTTTTTTAGCTGTATTCATTCACAAATATGTGTTTTCAAGTACCTAATACAGTTCTCAATGGTCCACAGTAACAACTTTGACATCAGTGACTACTTCTATCCTGCTTGATCATCCATAGAAGGATTATTAAATGCTACGGGCCTTGCTTGTATATTATCTTTGCGAATCCTTTTTGACCGTTTTCCATTCATGTTCTAACCTTGACATTGGTAAGTTGTCCTCTTATTGCCAGCACTAAATAAAGTGGTTAAATATTCAACGAAATATCATATAAATCCTTAATTTAATTATCCTTCTTCCAACAAAATTTTATGCATTTTAGAGCACGTGATTGGTCTAAGGATGGGTAACGAAACGATGTCTTTGTTTAGTTCCTGAATAAATGGTATATAAATATAAACAAAAATTGAGAAAACTGTCGCAGGTCGAGCCCACTGTGGTGGGTAATGGCCGAGCTTTAGCGGGAGTAAAAGACCGAACCAAGTCTTCTGCGCGGTAGCTGGTTATTATGACAGCAAACAAGCTATTAAAATCTTGTTTGTGCTTTACGGGACTTTATTTAGTCTAATCAATTTGATTTCCAAGAGACTAACGAACAGACAGAGAGATAGAGAGAGCGAGAGCAAGAGAGAGGGGGATCAGAGTTCATCCTAAATAAATGAAAATCCTGCAAGTCAGCATCAATTGGCGAAAGAGATAATACTATCAGGATGACTAACGGAAGTGGAATTGGGTTGACTTTGATTGCGTCTTCACCCAAAAATAACTTTTACACAAAATTTCACAGACTTTCAATCGATTCCACGAAGTATATTTTGTGCTTCGATTATGACTATGAAATTATTAGAAACAAAGAGACAGAGAGAGAGAGAGAGAGAGGCAGAGAAGAACAGGTATGATAGGAGGGATGACTCTGGGAAGGGGTTCGAGGTAGTAGTAGGTAGGAGGGGGTCCGGTCTGGTGCCGCCAACCAGCCGGAGAATTCGAGTGACAAATACTCGCCCCAACCTGGCGACTAGTTTTCAAACTGTTTCATTCACTATATGGAATTTTTATTTGATTGTTTTAGTTTGTGTGTTTTTGTTTTGTTTTTTGAAAGTTGGTTTTTTGCGCATAAACATTATTGTTTGTTTGGTTTCAGTATTCATACCCTATGGCCACTATGACCCAAACTGTCCCCACGTCCGGCTGTTATCATTTGAGAACCCAAAAGCCAACTACGAAAAGGCTACGAGAATTCTTAAATACAAATATCATGATCCTAATGGGCAGATTCAAAATCTATCGATCTATTACAGATCGACGAAACGAAAAGATCATTTCAGGTAAATGGTGGGCAAACCGAAGCGAAACCCAAGTCTAAGGCTTGTAAAGAGTATTTACTAGTCGGTCTTTGGACACCAAATAAATGATTTGTTTTTAGTTTCTTGATTGCACATTTTGGGACTTTGGTTCTGTTTTTGTTTTTTATCTTTTTTTTTTTGCATGTAAACAAAGATTTTTGTTGTTTCATGCGAATTTAAGTCGAACTTTTGATGAATCAAAAAATCAAAAAATTATATATATGTATATATTGTTTGCTTGTTTATAAACAAATAATTAATATGTAGATTCTTTCCACTCTGATTCAGTTCAAGTTAACGCAAATTTCGTAGTTAGCCGATGGTTTGGTTTTTTTTTTGTTTCGTTCTTGTGGGGATTTTTCGTGAATGTTAAAAAGTTTTCCAGTTTTTCTGTTAGCTGCGTATTTTGATTTTGGTTTACGTTTTGCGATTTACGGTTTTCGCTGATCAAATTAAATCAGAGTTGAAGAATGTTTTTTAGGAGCTAATTCATCTGGCGCCAGCTTGGTATTTTGTTAATTGGAATAAAAACAATCATCGATCGATCGCATTTTATTCAATTTACTTAATTAGCAACCGAAATTGTAAAAAAACATGTCGAGATGTTTGTTTTTTTGACAGAAATCAGAACCAATGGAACCCTAATGACAAAGGGGCTGGGCGGGGAAAGGGAGACAAGCTGAGGGTGCCAAGGCTGTTCAGTTTAAATGGCGGGAAGGCGTTAAAAACAAATGAATGATATGAGAGAGGAGAAAGGGAGAGAAGAAGAGAGGGAGAGACATAGAAGTTGTGCAATCCTTTCTCTATAATAAATCACAATGGATCCAGCTAATCAAGCATATATACTAGGGATCTTTAGACATTTAACTTACTAACGTTTAGGGCAAAGTTTTTACAAGCGATTTCCAATTCTTATTGAAGCTATTGGAAGTTAATTATTATTATCATACTTAATAATTACTTGAGTTAGTGTATTTAAAATTCTAGATATTTGTTCAATAAAAATTATTTGTTTTCTTTGTTCAAGAAGGTGCAAATGAGAAAATATATATCTTAAAAGTCAAAATTAATTGGGCGTGAAATGGTGTGAAAATTCGTTACACCCAAGAGACGAAGAAAAAAAGCTTACAAAAATTCTTTTGTGTGGATTTTGAAAATAAAACTTTATAGTTTAAACTTTAAAGAATTTATTGCTTGCCGTTTTTGGGGCGTTGTCGAGATGTTTAGAACGAGCATCATCAGGTTAGCTAAACTAAACTAATCTAATCAATCAATTAGCTTTTTCGGCACATCGTCAAATAAAATGCAATAAACAGTTTATAGAGCTGCTTTGATCTCATAAAAACAATGAAAAAAAAAAACCTTAAAAATCAGCATATTGAACTAATTTCCATTTTTCATTTGGAAACCTGCAAAGATTTATTTGTTCTGTAAATGTTATGCTAATTTGATTTTTGATTTTCGGTTGTGGGGGACTTTGGAAACACCCGAAAAAAGAAACAACACACACAAAAATCTTAACTCAATCCCATGCCATAAAGTTCAGCGGCTTGCCCGCTAATCTGGCGCCAGACATCATGTTGTTTACCTTGTGCGAGAAAGTAGTTGACCTTGGGTTTTGTTATTTTTTTTAGCCTAGAAAGTGGATCGATCATTAGGAGCTCTCCTCAAGCTGCGCAGTAGATATACATATGCATACATGGACAATCCGAGTGCATTAACCGCTAAATTTGTTTACTCGTTACCCCTAACGAAAAATCGAATTGAATCAAATCAAATCAAATCATATCATATCGAATCGTTCATTGACGTCACAAAACGTCGACGCAGCTTTTACAAATTAATTAAAATATTGCAAAAAAAACAACAACAACACACATTTGAAACGATTTGAAATGATCAAGCATTTAATATGCAATGGCGTAGAACCAGTAGTCATTCGTTTGCCCAGTAAAACGAATCGTTTGCCCCTTTTTAATGGGTCTTCACTGGGTGACGGTGGGAGGGAGGGAGGGTAAGGTTAGGGATGCGATCAAACTAGATCCGGTTGGGTTTTTAGTTCTTCTCTACTTAGCTTTAAGCCCCTCGAAAAAGAACGTTGAATTCTAATATCGAAGAAAGAAGAAAGAAGCCAACAAACAAGTTGCTAAGAAAGAAATTTATTACCTTTTGGAATTCCCCCAAACATACAAAAATACTGGGCCAAAAGACAATAACAAACTCCCATAGATTGCTGTTGTTGTTGTCTCTGTGTGTGTGTGTGTGTGTGTGTGTGTGTGTGTGTAGCAAACAAAATTGTTCGAGTCTAGCGATTATCATTAGTTAGCTACTAAAGGAGAGGGAGAGATTAGATGATAGCCGATCGACGAACGCCGTTACTGGCGCCAATTCTTCAGACATTTAAATATCTTGGGTGGGTAGGTTAAAAAGTATTTCGATAAGGTCATGTAACCCCATTAACTGTTAATCTTGACCAAGATGAAAGCACTGAACCGTTGGCGGAGCTACCCGCAGGAAATCCATACCTAAGGCTATAATTCTCAACTAGTATTAGTATTGACAATGTATGGCAAGGCTTTTCTCCTATTTTAGTGAAAAAAATGCTAAATCTGCTAAAATGTGTGTAATTATGCTATTATTTAGAATGTTATTAGTTGAGCTGTCATACCGTGCGTATACGTAATTGTGGAATAAATGTTGAAAACGAAACGCGTTGGCTAATTCAGTTTCATATTGATATTTCAAGAAATGCCACTGCATCAACTTCTTATGCCTCCCTCGTGAGTTTTTGAAAATAACCTGCAGTTTCCAACATAAATTCAGCCAAATTGGTAAAAACCCATGTGAAATGTTGAAAAGAAGAGCAAAAGAAAGTCATCAAAATATCTCATCGCATCTCGTCGTCGTCGTCGTCGAAATCAAAACAAATCGTTCAAATTAATATTATAATTGACAAGTTAAATTCCTTCGGTTTTTTTTTTTTTTTTTTTTTGGCATAATCCGTCAAAAGTTGTCAAATAAAAATTTGCATAATCATTAAAAAAAGATAGGTAATGAATTGAAGCGCCCGGGTTTGGTTTCTTATTGCGGTTGTTAAGATAACCCAGAGGGATACTGCATATTGATGAAGTTGGAAAACCGCATTCAAACACATCCTAAATAAAAGCTAACTATAATTTCGGAACGTGTGCGTCTTGGGCTCGTAAAGAAGCAAAGCCAAATAATAAAAAAAGGTTCTAAACCAACAAACAAAATTTATGAGACTTGTGGAATTTTTAGTGTAAGCTTTGTGTGTGTCTGGTTTTTTTTTTTTTTTTGGGGTCGTTTATAATTTGATTTTTGAGTTTCGATGATTTTTTTTGCGTCAATTTGGCGCCGCGCGAAATAATTAATTATCAATTTGCTTCTGACTGGCGACAAGCAGAGTGAGAGACATTAATATGCCATTTTCATTTCGAATACTAAATTTGCATATAAATTAGAACATTCTAAAGCCAATGCAAAGAATCATAAACCAACTAACTAATAACACAAAAAACAGAAAACAGAAAACCTGATTTAATATCAACTTCATGTTGAAGCCCAACAAAAAACAAATCATAATTGGTAAATCATCATTTGGAAACGAGCTCTCTCTGACGTCACAACTGTCCCTTCCTACAGAAAAAAGAAAAAGATTCGGTTCGGCATGATTCAGACAACATTTAATGTCAAATTTAATTATTATCTCATTTAATCATCAGACAGAGAATCAAAAGAAAAATAAAATAAACGTCACGTAGCCCAAACAAACGTTTTGTTTACTAAAACAAATATTTGTCGAGACTTCGCGCCCCCCTTGGGCATAGAAATAGTTGTCGGTGTTGATCGGTAAAAATATTGGCATTACATGGGGTAAGAGAGAAAAAAGTGAAATTCTTAAGTTCTGATTCAATCGCAAGAAGAGCTTCAAATCGTAATTAGCTACCTAATCTCATTTATCATATCATGTATAACGCATATCGGAACAGTCACTGAACTCAAACGAACACATATTTTTTGGAATTCCACACACCGAAATTGCCAAATGAAATTAATGGCTTTAAAACGGCAAAATAATCACATTTTTACGGTAAGTAAAATGCTTTCTGCTTTAATTTAGCAGCAATTTAATTATATATTCATCGGCAAATATATATATCTCATGTCACTGGTGTCGATCTTGTGTTTACAATTAAGATTGTAATTCATTAATTTATTGGCATGATATGGCTATCGTATTTTCATTTCCCTTAATAAACTTAAAAACAAAACGAAAACCAGTTGAGCGCCTTTTTTAAGAAGCTCAAATAATAAATCCCTTGATAACTGTAAAATTTAATTTGAATTCTTAACAACATATTTTTAAATTTGCCGCCACATCAAAACAAAGGTACCAACGTCGAACCAATATCAATCATATCGATATCGATAGTTAATAATTGTCGATAGGTTGAACCACTGCCAATCAGTGTTGTCAAATTTGGATTTTTCTTTGATTGCGGGAATTTGGGAATTTGTAAAAATGTATTTACAAGACAAATGTGAAGTGAGATCAGTATTATGGTTCACTAAAACATAAAAAATACATTTATGTCCTATTTATTTTGGAATTTTTTACTTTTTTCCGCTAAAAACTGCTTGTGTTTTGCAACACTGCCGCCAGTTCTCCATGAGCCGCGTTTGAAAGAAGTATGGCAACTCGATGCGATTCCCATCTCTAGCAAGCAAGCCGGTTCGCATTTTGGACCATAATAAATATAAATTTATTGAATATTGAAATGAAGCGAAGGGATTTGAAACGAGCTTATAACAATGTGTTAGCCCAGACTTTCTCTACTTCTCGTCGGCATCTATTTGCCGGTAATCTGTTTGGCGATATATTTGTGCTTAGGTGAGGCAATAAAAACAAATTTATTAAAAACACGAAAATGCTACATAAAATTTGAATTACAATTATGCACAGGCTCAAGGAGTTGTACAATGAAGAACCACCCGGGCAAGTGAAACTATTTCCTCAAGGCGACAAAGTTGATATCAATTGTTTGGCATTTCATAAAGATTTTCTCATTGTGGGATCGGTGGGCGTCGTTTACGGGTTAAAATGGAATGAGGAAACAGAAGTTTTGGACTCAAAACGTGCCTGGGAGGTTAAGATACCCATACAAGTGGATGCCGTTGAAGTGCCCGATGTAAATTCTCTTTGGTTGTGTCAGAAAACCGATTCCCTATATGCTGGCTGCGGAGACTGCACGATATATCAAATTACACTAGAAGATGGACGAATTCTACGAGATTTCTCGGGACACACGGATTACATACACTGTGTGGTGGGCAATTCTTCGAATGGATGTATTTACACCGGATCAGAGGATGGTACAGTCCGCATTTGGAGTCACAAACAAAAGGAACAAGTCAATCAAATAGAACCGCATACGAAATTGAACCTAATGCGAATCACTGATTGTGGTAAATGGATTGGCGCCGTCGACGTAAATGACGAATGGCTGTTATGCGGCGGTGGTCCATATCCATCTGTTTGGCATTTAGGTTCCCTAACAAGTCCGCAGGAGTTTAAATTTCCCGCTCGGGTGCATGTATGTAATTTTGTCGATGATTCCATCTTTGTTGCTGGCGAACATGATCATATTGAGTCGTATACATTAAACGGCATCCTTCAAGCTAATATTCCTGTGGAGCACACCGCCAGCTATTCGGCAATTTGGCAAACGGAGCCTTTCAAATTTATGTCCGTTGCCGGATTTAGTAACAAATTGCATATACTAAAAGACTTTCGATTCCTCGATAGCAAAATTTCACTCTATGGCAATGTAGAAAACGAAGAGGAGGAAATTGAGGACGAGTAATCCTATTATTAAGAGGTTTATATTATACGTTTTTATCATACATAATTACTTTTGTTATGACAACAATCTCCACAATAAACAATGCTATTTCGATAAGGCAATAGAACTCCAACTGGTTTACCGAACGGACATATCTTGGATCAACATTAACTGCCCCCTCCCCAAAGAAGAAGAGACCTTATTATGCCGAGTTTTACCTCACAATCTATTTCCGCTCCACTTTCCACACCAAACAAAAAGAAGCAACGAAAACTACACACACACTGACCCTAGTGCTTGTTGTAAAAGTGATAATATTCAATAAGGTGTGTGTAAAAAAAATAAAATAAAAAGAATTATGAGAACCGATTTCATATAGCACAACCAATGGAACAATGTACAGTGGTGGAAAAGTTTTTGGGACATACAGTTTTTCGTATCTTCATTTTGATTTCATGAGATTCTTAAATAATGTTATTGCACAGATTGCTCGTTTCTGTCCATACCTTTAAGTACCGTAAAATGTATAGCTCGAATTGAAATTTCAGCACTACGATTCAATTAAAAATTTTAATTTTGTATTCGTTTTGTTTGGATCTTTCATGTCGGAAAACGGCAGGCCCATTTGATTATTAAAAATTTTTGTAACCTGAAAACTGTCACTCATTCTTCGGAAAGAATAGCCACCCTAATTGGTGGCTGATCCAAGTCCATTTCTGGAATCCCGTTTGTGAGTGGAGCCCAACGATGATGACCCCAAGCTGTCAGATTTGGCCAATGAATTATGGCAAACATGTGCAAAAATCTATCAAAAGTCATCATAAATATACAATTTCGAAGAGTTTGTCTAGCGAAAGTCAAGTCGAGCACACGACGAATATGATTTATTGATAATTTAGTACAGTGGAACCATCCTATGAAGTACTTGCTACATTAGAGGCCGCATAAGTTTAATGGGTGCAATTAAGAGCGGTTATCTTTAGGCAGTTCCCACTTAGATCCACTTTCTGATTGATCATGCTTGTTTTTCCAAGTCTGAGGAGGTGGCCTGTCCTTTCGGTCTTTGTGTCTATATATAGATCGGACTACACATAGGTTATTTATGATTATTTAAATAATGTCGCTACTATTAATGGGATTGAACTAGGTGATGTACTAGTCAAGGCTGTCAATGCTCCATCTATAAAAGCGAATTTTTATCCTTTCCGCTATTAATCTCTCAGCACGTGCTAAGCGTGTTTATTGAAATTGTAATCAATCAGATTTATAAATATTATGAAACTTTTCCACGATCATTGGATCACCTCTACTGGCAGTTGATAAGGCTTATTGACATGGCGTCGATGACGAACTACGCCTCCGAGTAAGGCAAGACCAATAGTAGAACCAGCCCCTCTCAAAGGCAACTAATCGAATCGAAATTTCAAGTTTTACGCGTTTACTGATCAGTCCGATCAGTCGTGGACATTTGTGTGAAATCTCACACTCGTGGCGTGAATGGAGAACAGAATCCAAAGCAATTCCGAATCCAAATAGAAATGGGCATAGGAATCGGAATCGGAATCGGGGACCCACGTCATGTTGTTGTCAGACACATTGGACTGATAACTTTCCTCTAGGCAATCCCCCCTTGATGGCACATTATTTCTGCGTTCGATGACGGTGTACCGAATGGATCAACGATTAGGCAGCTGCTCTGCTCCGATGTGCCTCTGGATTGAATTCAGCCCGCCTAACAAGTGCCCAAGGTTATTGCCGGTACACTGTCAGAAAAACCCTACTTAAACAGACATATCTGATTTGCGAGACTAATGTCAGACCAAATAAACTTAAATGTCTTAATCGCTATTATCAGCGAAGGAAAGGCTTTATTTGGAGCTCTCATCCTCGGGTTTAAAGGCGTCCAACGACCGATTGCATCTTCTTGAGCTTGCACTTGCTCCACATACATTTTATCGGTCAAGTTCAGTAGTAAAAATTGTGTGGCATGTAATATTTATAGTAGATAAGGGGCAATCAGAAATGCAGTCTCTAAAGGAAGAGAGGCTCTGGGCCGATCTTATGCATTTTATTACATTGAAAACGTATTTATAGTATTGCTTAGAGAATTGATAGCAGAGTTGGGAGAGAAGAGTGCCAAAAGGGGAGGAGGGTCGCTCGTGTTTTGAAAAGAAGCAACAAAACTGCCATAAATCATTCGAACATACACACGAAATAGGTATATAATGTGTATATATGTATATATATAGTAAGTGATTCTGATTGTGAGATGTTCTATTGGTTCGCGCTTGGTATAAAAGCCTCAAATATCGGGGCGGAACAATTCAATAGCAGTTCAGTGAGTTGTGAGTGAAGTGCTGCCCAAAATTTTGACAAGCCCACAAAATGAGAGTCCTAGCAGAGGTAAAAGCAGTTGGCCCACGGACTTCCTTTTGAATGAGTTGTAATATATCTGTAATATTTCGTAGAATCACATCCATTTGCTGGATCCCTCGGAGCTGATGCGTCCAGAGCCAACCTTTGCCGATAAGAATCCTTCAACCTTCCGCGATTACAGTGTGGATACCAGTAATCCTCTGAAGGAGCGAGTGCGTCAAACATATCGCCAGATGCATTTGAATCAAACAGTTGACTTTGTAAAGGGTAAGAGCTCCAGAAGAATGCCTTGGTTCCACCTTGTCTGACAATCTCTCGATTTTTTAAGGACGTCGTGATCACTGGCTCAAATTTAACACCATCAAAATGACTGTACGCCAGGCTTTGGAGAAGTTAAACGACCTGGTGGATGAATCGGATCCCGATTTGGATTTGCCCAATATCATCCACGCTTTTCAGGCAGCTGAACGCGCCCGTGCCGAATTCCCCGAACACGATTGGCTCCACTTGACCGCCCTGATTCACGACCTGGGAAAGATCATGGCCTTCTACGATGAGCCACAATGGGCAGTGGTGGGTGATACCTTTGCCGTCGGCTGTCGATGGGGCGACAGTATTGTATACCGCGAAGAGAGCTTCGAGGGCAATCCTGATGGCGACGATCCAAGATACAACACGGAATACGGCATCTACCAGCCCCACTGTGGGTTGGATAACATCCTCATGTCCTGGGGACACGACGAATACATGTACAATGTCCTCAAGCACAACAAGACCAAGTTACCCGATGTGGCCTGCAATATTATACGATTCCACTCCTTCTATCCCTGGCACAACGGCGGCGACTACAAACACCTGCAGGCCCCCAAAGACGAGGAGACCAAGAAGTGGGTGTTGATATTCAAGTAAGCACAATTGAAATTGACCATTATGCAAATCGGCTGGGAATATTCATGTTCCTTTCGTCTTCTCTCCTTCTAGTCGCTATGATCTCTATACAAAGAGCGAGGTGGTGCCCGATATTGATGCCCTGTGGCCATATTATCAATCACTCATTGACAAGTATTTGCCTGGCATTATCGAGTTCTAAACTCTAAGCATAGCTATATATGTATATATATATATATAAACATATTCAAAACTACATATATCTATATAATCTACTTACATATTATGATATACATAAATCCTTTTAAATCTCTTATGTTTACTCACTTTCACATTTTTTATCACATACAAGTTATATATTCTAAGATTAAAAACTGAAAAATACAAAAATTATTACATTAATGACACTATTTGCTTATGAAAGTCATTCGACTTAGTTATTTATTAATTTCTTTCTAACTGTCACAAACATGGACACATCTAACATCACAAAGAACACATTTTCGTGTCTTTGTCTATTCGTTAAAGCAAAAATGTTGACATTTTGCATGTAATCGTGTTTGGTATTTGTCCTAGCCAGTTCCGGACTAAGCCAATCAAAATCTTCTAATAGCGCTTTGAGGTCCCCTCATACTGCTATATGGCTAATCCGGCACTGGCCGCAGTTCATTAACCGAATTTTTGTGAACTGGTTTCGTTTTTACAGGTGCATGGTTTGTGATTGACAGATCAATTATATGAAAAATTCATGAAAGTGGCAAAGGGGGTAACCGATTCACTTGAACTCCATGTTTTTGGAAAGTGTTCTAAGTCTTCTAAGATGTTTAACCTAAAAGGAACTCCCGAGTAATACATGGGTTTAAGTGTTCCGATCCTACTAAATTGGATTTCTATCGACGCCTATGCAATAATATTACAGGTGTTTGACTCAGCCATGAACACTTTTGGCAAAAGGCAAATGTAGGTGAAGCTATGATTTATGAGTTTTCATTTATTTTCTGTTTAGGGAAATTCATCGTATTCTTTGTTTAGGCAACCATTACGGTTAATTGACAGCAACTGGAATTTATCACTTCCCACATTGTTTTGGAAATGGCAATCTCCATACGATAGAGATCCACTCGGGCTCTGGACAAAATCAATTATCATATTGATAAAGTTTTGGGATATGGTTTTCTCATCTGAACGCAATTGCGCCTCTCGTGCAACATTCTCAAAGATCAGGAAGTAATCATCGCCATGGACAGTGCCTACAAAGAGAGCGGGAGAGAGAGGGGAAGCATTGGAATTAAACTGGTGTACAACATTTTCTAGCCGAGTAACCTACCAAAGTGAATGTCACTACGTTGAGACAGAATTTGGCCAATGCCCTTTTCGGCTGGATTGTCGTAGACGTAGGCATAAACAGGACTTTGGCTAGATTTGCGATGAAGATCGACAGCTGTTTGTGTTTGATTCTTGAATAACACATCGGTAAACATTTGCTGCAATGGCCAATATGTATCTAGGCTGAATTTCTGATTGCCAAGATATTTGTCTCTTAGGGTCCAGGAATATTGATCCATGTGCTTGATTGTCTCTATGGTGTCGCGATAGAAGAACAGATAGGGTGCCCAATCGAACCAGCGATCATTAAGCTCGTCCAACAATTGCCGCCCGAATGGGGGTCTCTTTTCGATTAGCAGGGCAGCATTATAACCACCATCTTCCGTTACATAGGAGACCATCCAAGGTACATGAGCATATTTGCCACTTTTAATGATCTCAGTGGGCGACTCAGTTAGGAAGGCTCCATCTACATCAGGCTCGACGACGGGTCCAAAAGGAGTGAACGGCACATAGTTGAATATAAGAAAATGCGTTACGGCACTCACAATCTGCTGAGCATCTTTCGTTTTCAGGCATTCCTTTAGGTTCAGTGATGTCAGGGAAGTGCCACAGCCCAAATGACGTCCCAGTTCGAAGGCACGTCCACGGCTGCCTTTTAGGATCACCCAAGGGTCCAGAGCATTGCCACTAAAGGACATGGCCGCCTTGGCCACTTGCCGGAAATCCTCCCTCAGCATTTGCAAGTGAACCGCGGCTCCTCCTGCCGAATGGCCCAGCACTAATATATTTTCTGGCTCCCCACCAAAATGAACTATGTTCTGCTTAATCCATTTGAGAGCCAAATGTTGATCCTTCAGTCCATAATTGCCCGACAAATCCTTGTCTTCTGCACTAATGAAACCTAACGGACCAAGGCGATAGCTGATCTTAACCAATATAACTTGGCCAGAACGCATTACATGCTCATGACCGTTTTGTTGAGCTCCACCAAACATAAAGGCTCCGCCGTGTATGTGGGCCACAACGGGAAACGTATTCCGACTGGCATTCTTTGGCTTGTAGATACTAACCTTGAGGCAATCTTCATCGCCAACTAGCTTGTCATCGCCTGCAGTGAATTGATTCCATTGCATGCAAAGATTTGGCGGCTGAGTTGCATCAAATGGTTCCGCCCGATCCTTCCCTTGCCCAACATAGGGTTGAGGTGGCTCAAAACGTAAATTGCCAACAGGTGGCTCGGCATACGGTATGGACTCAAAGCTTAAATAAAAGCCATTATCGCGTCCCTGGACTTTACCATATTCAGGCAAGTCCACAATTGTGGAATCATCCGAACTGGTTGCTTGTTGCCAAAGGCATACCAAAAGGAATCCAATCCAATAGCTATTGCCCATGTTGTTGCTCGCTGTAATCCCACCAGACGACTGAGCTGATCTGTGGCATTTATAGCTGGTTTTATGCCCCAGCCTTATCAATAGCTCAGTGCCCGCATAAGCAACCTTTGCTGCCTTCTTTAGAAATAAATATACATACAATCAAATCTACATTGTATAAGTAGCTCTTTGCATGGTAAAGTGTGAAATATATATCTTATATCACCGTGAGAAAAAGAAAATAAGACGCCCCGCTGTATTATTCTAAAACAGCTTTTGCTTGATAACAATATCATTCGTATAATGTATTAGTCAAAAAAACTGATACCCCCAATATCTAGATAATCATTTAACCCCTCTCTATCTATCTGATTGGAGTATTGTGCTCCCATTTACTGCACGCCATATACACGCATTCTATATACTATATGTATTCCAAACTGGTCGGATGGGATGGTACGACAATAAAAAGTAACTCAAATTGAGAGCAATGACTTGCAATTGGCATTACATTTTATATTTAATATGCTATTTCGTGCAATCGCGAGAAAGTGCAACCAGATAAACGATATTTTTTAACAATAATTTAAATAATTATATAAGAATAATTGATACAAATCAAGCATTTATTGTTATGCAAGGTATACGTACATATACTCTCAAATGTTAAATCTTTCGATTGGTTAAATTTCCAAATGATTTCATTGTTCCTAGTAATATTAACTCTCAATCAAAACTAGAAAACATCTTAACTTATCGTCAGGTCTTTATTTTGAATACGATTCGTTGATATCAGGATATTTGACAATTCTACAAACAAGTTTGGTATCTTTAAGAAGGGAATTACAAAGTCGGTGGACCCGATAGGTCCGGTTTTTTAATACACAACTGTCAATCGAAAAATATTTCTATGGAAATAATATTGAATCAGTTATTAATTTCGCTTTATATTTATTGTATTGATTGAGTATATATTCTTAATGAGAGTAAATAAGTACATCTGTTGCTGATTAGATGTGAATTGTTTGTAAATAGTAGATACATATAAACATCTGTATCTGATATTACTATAGGTATAAGTGGGTATAGATGTGGATCGGGATAGATTAAGTATGCAGCTATGCTTAGAGTTTAGAACTCGATAATGCCAGGCAAATACTTGTCAATGAGTGATTGATAATATGGCCACAGGGCATCAATATCGGGCACCACCTCGCTCTTTGTATAGAGATCGTAGCGACTAGAAGGAGAGAAGACGAAAGGAACATGAATATTCCCAGCCGATTTGCATAATGGTCAATTTCAATTGTGCTTACTTGAATATCAACACCCACTTCTTGGTCTCCTCGTCTTTGGGGGCCTGCAGGTGTTTGTAGTCGCCGCCGTTGTGCCAGGGATAGAAGGAGTGGAATCGTATAATATTGCAGGCCACATCGGGTAACTTGGTCTTGTTGTGCTTGAGGACATTGTACATGTATTCGTCGTGTCCCCAGGACATGAGGATGTTATCCAACCCACAGTGGGGCTGGTAGATGCCGTATTCCGTGTTGTATCTTGGATCGTCGCCATCAGGATTGCCCTCGAAGCTCTCTTCGCGGTATACAATACTGTCGCCCCATCGACAGCCGACGGCAAAGGTATCACCCACCACTGCCCATTGTGGCTCATCGTAGAAGGCCATGATCTTTCCCAGGTCGTGAATCAGGGCGGTCAAGTGGAGCCAATCGTGTTCGGGGAATTCGGCACGGGCGCGTTCAGCTGCCTGAAAAGCGTGGATGATATTGGGCAAATCCAAATCGGGATCCGATTCATCCACCAGGTCGTTTAACTTCTCCAAAGCCTGGCGTACAGTCATTTTGATGGTGTTAAATTTGAGCCAGTGATCACGACGTCCTTAAAAAATCGAGAGATTGTCAGACAAGGTGGAACCAAGGCATTCTTCTGGAGCTCTTACCCTTTACAAAGTCAACTGTTTGATTCAAATGCATCTGGCGATATGTTTGACGCACTCGCTCCTTCAGAGGATTACTGGTATCCACACTGTAATCGCGGAAGGTTGAAGGATTCTTATCGGCAAAGGTTGGCTCTGGACGCATCAGCTCCGAGGGATCCAGCAAATGGATGTGATTCTACGAAATATTACAGATATATTACAACTCATTCAAAAGGAAGTCCGTGGGCCAACTGCTTTTACCTCTGCTAGGACTCTCATTTTGTGGGCTTGTCAAAATTTTGGGCAGCACTTCACTCACAACTCACTGAACTGCTATTGAATTGTTCCGCCCCGATATTTGAGGCTTTTATACCAAGCGCGAACCAATAGAACATCTCACAATCAGAATCACTTACTATATATATACATATATACACATTATATACCTATTTCGTGTGTATGTTCGAATGATTTATGGCAGTTTTGTTGCTTCTTTTCAAAACACGAGCGACCCTCCTCCCCTTTTGGCACTCTTCTCTCCCAACTCTGCTATCAATTCTCTAAGCAATACTATAAATACGTTTTCAATGTAATAAAATGCATAAGATCGGCCCAGAGCCTCTCTTCCTTTAGAGACTGCATTTCTGATTGCCCCTTATCTACTATAAATATTACATGCCACACAATTTTTACTACTGAACTTGACCGATAAAATGTATGTGGAGCAAGTGCAAGCTCAAGAAGATGCAATCGGTCGTTGGACGCCTTTAAACCCGAGGATGAGAGCTCCAAATAAAGCCTTTCCTTCGCTGATAATAGCGATTAAGACATTTAAGTTTATTTGGTCTGACATTAGTCTCGCAAATCAGATATGTCTGTTTAAGTAGGGTTTTTCTGACAGTGTACCGGCAATAACCTTGGGCACTTGTTAGGCGGGCTGAATTCAATCCAGAGGCACATCGGAGCAGAGCAGCTGCCTAATC
Organism: Drosophila equinoxialis; assembly: GCA_018150345.1. Lineage (NCBI taxonomy): Eukaryota > Metazoa > Arthropoda > Insecta > Diptera > Drosophilidae > Drosophila > Drosophila equinoxialis. The sequence goes on along the minus strand of JAECWI010000868.1, from coordinate 4,004,716 downwards.
GTTGATCCATTCGGTACACCGTCATCGAACGCAGAAATAATGTGCCATCAAGGGGGATTGCCTAGAGGAAAGTTATCAGTCCAATGTGTCTGACAACAACATGACGTGGGTCCCCGATTCCGATTCCGATTCCTATGCCCATTTCTATTTGGATTCGGAATTGCTTTGGATTCTGTTCTCCATTCACGCCACGAGTGTGAGATTTCACACAAATGTCCACGACTGATCGGACTGATCAGTAAACGCGTAAAACTTGAAATTTCGATTCGATTAGTTGCCTTTGAGAGGGGCTGGTTCTACTATTGGTCTTGCCTTACTCGGAGGCGTAGTTCGTCATCGACGCCATGTCAATAAGCCTTATCAACTGCCAGTAGAGGTGATCCAATGATCGTGGAAAAGTTTCATAATATTTATAAATCTGATTGATTACAATTTCAATAAACACGCTTAGCACGTGCTGAGAGATTAATAGCGGAAAGGATAAAAATTCGCTTTTATAGATGGAGCATTGACAGCCTTGACTAGTACATCACCTAGTTCAATCCCATTAATAGTAGCGACATTATTTAAATAATCATAAATAACCTATGTGTAGTCCGATCTATATATAGACACAAAGACCGAAAGGACAGGCCACCTCCTCAGACTTGGAAAAACAAGCATGATCAATCAGAAAGTGGATCTAAGTGGGAACTGCCTAAAGATAACCGCTCTTAATTGCACCCATTAAACTTATGCGGCCTCTAATGTAGCAAGTACTTCATAGGATGGTTCCACTGTACTAAATTATCAATAAATCATATTCGTCGTGTGCTCGACTTGACTTTCGCTAGACAAACTCTTCGAAATTGTATATTTATGATGACTTTTGATAGATTTTTGCACATGTTTGCCATAATTCATTGGCCAAATCTGACAGCTTGGGGTCATCATCGTTGGGCTCCACTCACAAACGGGATTCCAGAAATGGACTTGGATCAGCCACCAATTAGGGTGGCAATTATAACCAACTTATTCGTCAGCCGGTATTGAAAAAATTGTGTGGAAGTTCATTAATTTAACGATTTTATGAAACTGAAAGATTAGTTTAATTTGTTTCCGAGTATTTGATTGGTAGTCGAAGACCAGGACAAGCCTGTCAATTTTTCTTTGTTAGTGCCTAAAAGTATGCCACATCTTTAATAATATTTTAGCCAATATCAGAGTTGTGCCCTTAAGCATTACCTTTTATTTTTATTGGCATTAAAAAATGTAATCCTAATGAAATTGATTTTTATTGGCATTAAAAAAAAAAAAAAACAGAGGGCCGGGGCTAACTTCGACTAACTTGCATACCCTTGCAATTATTAAGAAAAGTCACTGTTCGTGACATTGCCGTTTGTATGGGAGCTACATATATGATATAGTGATCCGATCCGGCTGAATCCGAGATATAAAAACTGTGCAGTATATACAAGCCTACGTGCAAAATTTCAGCTCTGCAGCTCTTATGGTCTAGAAGGAGTTTGCCAGACGGACGGACGGACGAACAGACGGACAGACGTGGCTATTTGAACTCATCTCGTCATGCTGATCAAGAATATATATACTTTACATAGTCGGAGATGCTTCCTTCTATGCGTTGCACCCTTCTGACCAAAATGAATATACCCTTTTGACATTCACCCTTGGGTATACATATGTATGTATGAGATCTTAGAATCTAGTATGGACCCATTTTTCCTAAGAAATGCATACTTATTCTTATCAACGTCGTATCTGGGGGAAGAATTGTTTTTGTTTCATGCTCAACGTTGGCTACTCGATATCGTGATATAGTCTTAAACGTCTACCACAGCGTGTGAATGCGTTTTGTTTTAGTTTCAAGCAAACTTAAAATTTTTCTTCTTGATGACCCAATTTGGTTTTTGTTTATCCGGATAAATCCAAGGTTTAATCTTAGGCAACTTTACCAGTTTAAATTTATAAATCGAAAACATTGCAATTATGAATTTTGCATTATTAATTATTTACTTAAATCTCTATTTATTTTTCTATTTTTGTAATTCTTAAGAAAATCATTTTGGGGATAAATGCTTAATTATTTAAGCTTTTAATTGAGACTGTTGGATAATATACCAGATTTTATGGGAATAAATTTGGTATACAATAGAAACAACGATTTTGAAGTGTCTATAATTGTTTTGTAGTATTAGATCACAGACGGATATAACAAATGTCCAATCCCTTATTCTAAGCGGAGACGATTGTTTAAGCCTAATAAATTCATAAAACTTCAATTAAAAACGTATAATGACATAAGTCAGTGCCCTTAATACCTCGGCTTGGCCCAAAGTTAGAATAACTGGAAGCAATTATGTGTAATCCGCTCGACACAACTCGAGGTCATTTCTCTATCTTCTTCTTCGCACAGACAACAAATAGCTTTGTCCAAATATACAAACAACAACGCAAAATTTTTCCATTGGATTTGTTGGTTTTCGTATTTCGGGGAATCTTCAGCATAAACTGACTCAGCTTATATTATTGTTTATGGATCTAATGGTTTGGCATAGTGTTATTAATATAATTGAAACTGCATTTTGATTCGTCTTGATATCAGAGACCCTCGGGGGAAATACACAAAGTAAGTAGTTGGCAACGCGAGGGCCCCAAAGTGAATAATGCGAATATGCAATTGCATATGGTTAATGAAAACTGCATATTCAATTACTTACTTACTTTTCTCTATTTGTAAACGAAAAGCTGATCATGATGATAAATAATCTTGTTGCTTTCATCGCCCTCAAATTGTACACCCTTCTGGTTTTGGTTTACAACGAGGCAGAGATCTATCTGTCTACACTCTCTACCTGGTTTAAGTGTTTTGTTAATCATCATCATCATCGTCATTATCAAAGTCGTCATAGCTCCGCTCAACGCATAAAAACCACACACAGAAAGAAACAGAAATTAGTCATTCAAGAAAAAGAAAAAATTCCGCACATTACGTCATTGTGCTGACTAGCAAATACTCTTACGCACATTGAACGACAAAATAACAATTCTCTCCACCTTCAATTAAATATAATAAATATATTTATAGTCGTTTCCCCCTATCTTACCTATAGACAAGTAGGAACCTTGTGTAACACACTCGTTCTCAAATGCTCTGTGTAAGTGCATAAACTTTTACCCATTTGTTTTTGTTGTTTTTTTGGTGACCCAACAGAAAATACAGGGTATTCAATTCAACTTCTGCCTGTGCTTTGGGCAAGGGGGAGGGGGTGGGGGACGCTCTTGGTTAACCGTTTCAAAATTTGCTTCAATTTGAGTCACTTCGCTGTTGTCGCTGTCGATTGGCGGTTGTCGGTTTGTCGCTTTGTCGGCTCTCTCCACTTGATTTAAGTTTCAATTTAATGACTGAAGAGGAGAAGGTGGCAGCGCGGGTATAGGGAAAAACTGATATAAGTTTCAACGTGCCACTGGCCCTAACCGCAGTTGTCTGACCGCATTTGGCGGATAAGGAAGTCGGCTTAGAATAGGAAAGTGCTTCAAACTTATTTTTAAAACAAACAAAACTAAATAAAAAAATGTGGAAATTTCGTGTTGTTTTTGTTTTTGTGATTTGCTCTAGTGGTAAGAATATTTAATATTTAAACAATACACAAAATGCAAACAGAACGCTTAACAAATTAGTTTGTGTGCTAAGTACAATGTTAAACAAATATTTCAACAAATGCAACTGATTGTTTGATAATAAAGACTGAAATGTAAACAAAAAGTTGATTAAGTACGAAGAGTATCTTGATTAAAAAAATTAAACAACAATAAGAAATCACTACTAGCCAGACAACTGAAGTGTTTATGGCCCTCTCTGCATTTGGTCATATCGTGGTCTATATAGTAATGTCTTAATATACAATTTATAGACCCACTTACAAACAGGTCACCTGATAGCCAGTCTCTGTCTCTCTGACAGTTTACCTGTTTGACAATCAGATATTCTTGATTGTTCATCATCATCATCATCATCATCATGATCGTCAGACAATCATCAAAGTCATGTCCAACGCGCATGATACAAAAGATTCATTTCCATTTCTATTTTGCCCAAGGAATAATGATCAAGACAAACAGAATCAAACTTCCCCCATTCATTAGAAATCCATTTATCAAATTACAATAAACAAATCGAAATGTTCCTTATACAGTTTGGTGATAATTTTCTTAAATATGTATAAATTAAATTTAAACAACATGTTAATTATATAGCTTTATATTGATATCAGAAACGTATACAAGTGTTTTGTATTTTTTGCATGTCATTCTCTAATCTCAATAATTTTCATTTCAAATACAAGTATTTAACATTTTTAGAGGCCAACTAATTGTAATCGAATCGTAAAAGTTTATAAATTCATGAACTAACTCCTAAAATATACCAAAGAATTCTGAATAATTGACTCAAGTTTCTTTCAAAAAAGCAAATATTTCTTAATATAATACTATTTGTCCCAGATGGCTTAAATCTCAGGTGATTGAAGCTTCTCAAATGAAATCCTTGGTTCAAATCATCAGATCGAGCTCACAAATTAATGTCAGAAATAGATTTTTTCGATTACATAAGTCGCAGTAGCATATAGATTAAATTGCCAAACCAGGCCTGAATATTTGTACAATTTTCCATAATTTGGGCCAACAAAATGCTTAAAAATTAGTCAATAATTTAGTTAAATGCGTATGTAATTTGGGCATGCCGTTGAATAACTTGCTAATTATTAATAATTTAAATTTCAGCCAGCTCTGTGCTAATTATCATTTGGCTCAGCTACAAAAAAAAAAAAAAACAAAAATATTTAATTTTATTAATGGCTCGGTTAGGCCATAAATTGATGAGAAAATTCAATTTGAGTTAACACCTGACTTGGATTAGAGGGGGAATGCAACGGAATGCAAGAGGAAGATACGGGGTTATTGCCTATTTAAATAAACTACAGGTTATTGAAATGGAAAATTTTACTATACGACAGACAGTTGGTACAGTTAAACTGATTATTTGTTATAAAAGAAACGAAACTGAAAACAATTTGCCAGATAACGACCTGGTAATACCCTCTAGTAATTGTATATGGAATGCTACTTTAGGCAGATCAATGATCAATGAATATTTAGCAAACTCACTCGATTCGTTTCCGAGTCTAGTGAACTTTACTAGGAATGTCATGACCGTTGTCCAGGGTCATACAAAGGGTATCAATACAATCAAACAATAAACGAGGCGCCGCTGCCCTGAATGTGAACTTTACACAGATAATTGTTGTTAAACTAATCAATGCTAATTAAACGAGTAAGTTCGTCTAGTTGAGTGTGGGAGTTGGCGACGAGTGGAGACCAGGGGGCAGGGCTAGAGACATGTTTCACCTGATTCAATTGATTGAAATGTAAACAGCATAAATTCGAATATTAAACAATACTTTCGTATATTAATAGCAGCCGACAAAAATAGACAAACATTTGAGAGACAGAGCGCGATAGAGCGATACAGAGATAGAGGGTGGGAGGCCCAACCCAATAATGCCACAAAGTGTCACCGACAGACATATCCATTATCATGCGATTGCCCAATCAATTAACACTTTTGGCTTCCTCTCATTCAACTCTTTTGCTTCTTGTATAGTTTCTCTGACGTTGTCGCAAGATTTCGGCTATGGCGGAAAACATGGACCCGAACATTGGAGTGAAAATTTTAAACGTTGCAATGGCAAACATCAAAGTCCCATCAATATTGATTTGGTAAATGTCGTCGAGAAGGAATTCGCACCGTTGGAGTTTACCAATTTCGATGCCAAACCAACGGGCATACAAGTGAGCAATAATGGACACACAGTCTTAGTGAGAATGACATTCGCCGAGGGTGATGAGCCGCGTGTCTTTGGTGGACCTCTGGCAGACCGTTCGCCGCGAGCTGGCTACCAGTTTGAACAATTTCACTTCCATTGGGGCGAGAATGATACGATTGGCAGCGAGGACCGTATTAATAACCACGCCTATCCCGCCGAATTGCATGTCGTGCTAAGAAATCTAGAGTATAAGGACTTTGCCAGTGCCCTGGGCCAGGATCATGGTATTGCTGTATTCGCATTCTTCTTTCAGGTAAACCTAATGGCCCCATTCTCAAAAGAGTCACGTCTCTTGAGTACGCATTTCCATTGCAGATTCAAGGCGCAGATAATCCAAATTATAATGAGTTCGTTCAACTGCTGTCTACCATAGAACGCAAAGATATGTCTGCCAACTATACAAGACCAGTGAGCCTACAGGATTTCTTATCATACGACTTGATCAACTATTATAGCTATATAGGATCATTGACCACACCACCGTGTAGTGAGGAAGTTACTTGGATTGATTTCGAAACACCAATTGATATATCTGAATATCAGGTGAGTTTTTTCCCATGACTTTAATGACTGACAATCAAGCTTATAATCGTTGGTCTTTTCTCGTTTTTTAGCTAAATGGTTTCCGTCAGTTAACCGCCCATGATGAGCACTTGAAAAACAATTTCCGTCCCATTCAACCGTTAAACGATCGAACTATATATAAGCATAAGCTGAGTGCACCGCCCACAGAAAAAATGGGTTCAATTCCCTTTGTAAATGTCGACAATTTCGCTGGCAGGATAAGTGCTAGCTCCGCCTATTTATACCTCCTCTTAACTTGCCTTTGCCTTCGCCTTGGCCTTGCCTCAGCTGGTTTTTCAATATATTTTTTTTGAGTGCCTTTTAATTAGAGCAGAGAGGAAATGTATGGCGTTTGTTTTTCGGTTTTTTAATTATATTGATGTATGCCGTGTCTGTGTCCGTGTGCGTGTGTCCTTTGACATGCCTTAAATGGCTAAAATGCAAACAAACGAACACGTGAGTGAGTCGCCCATCGAAACGAAACGAAATTCATTCATAATTAATATCTGGCACATGTTGTCGAAACACAGCTCTTCGTTTTGCCTATTGTACACCCAATATAGACACACGATATCGCATATATCGTCGATATACCTACCTCTGCAATAGACATTGACTTTAGCTACTTATGTCAACATTTACATTCGACCTTCGCTGTTCAAAAATGTTATTGCACATTGTGATTTTACGAAAAAAAAGATAAAAATAAATAAAAAAATACAGCAAAAATTAAAACTGCTCGCTCGTTAAGCAAAGCTTTAGATTAGTGTAATTTGTTAAATATTTAATAAATTAAAACTCAAACAAAATCTTTTCAAAATTCCAATAATTGTAATTCATCGAAAGGTTGCCCCTCCGAATTAGTAAAAAGAGCGTCTTGTTTGCTTTGTCAATGGAAAAATTTCAAATTCTCAGAAGGTCTGGGACCGACGAAAAAAAGCTGTTAACTCATTTCCATTGTAGTTTACCGAGGCGTATATCAAAATGACCTCCAAAAGATGTGTCAAACGGACCACATAATTGTTTCTAGTTGTTCTAATGGCCTCAATCCAGGGCGGTTGGCCACCAACTATTCGGCTATGACGCACTTTCTATGCCCTACAACAACGCAACTTGAAATCAACAATCTCAGATAGTCAGAAAAACATCTTACCAATTGGCATAGTAAATTTTGAAGACGGGATAGTAAGTAAAAGCCAAATCTAATTTAGTTATTTCTATCGTTTCTTTATTTTATTTGAGCGATAATTTTGTAGAATAAATAAAATGTTTGCCCTTAAATGGCAACGTAGCGTATACGTGATTTGAATTTAACATTTTACAAAATAAAATGACAATCAAAGAGTTTGCTACTCTTTTTTTAAGTTGGAAGTGATAATTAATTAATATCTATACTTAAATTCAATGGGCCTCATATTAATTTATTGTCTAAGGATACTGATATACTGATATTGAATCCAGATATACCTATGTATATAAGTTTAAACTTAAATTAATGATTAATGACTATAAACTTAAAACAAACCACATGAAAATATTACGTGGGTTTCAATTGTTTACTCAAATGAGTTCGTTTGAAAAAACTTTAAAAAACATGAATGCAGTTTTTCCAATAGTTGATATACCCAGGTGGGTTAGAGTAACGCATAAATCTAAAACTCGAAAAAATTAAGCTGAAAAACACTTAGGTACACCTGCTTTAAGTGTGGTAAAAGGTAGACTTCTCTCAGTACAAGTCACTAATTACTTTCTGCAAGGGGGAGGGGGAAAGGGTGGACTAGTACAAGTCGAGTAAGTGCTCTTTTTGTGTGCTTTGAAATGCGTAAATGTCGTGTTCGTGTATGTATGAATTTTCTGTTGTCAAAAGACTTTTAATTTTTAACCCAGACAGCAAATGCGGTTGAACTTTTTATTTGTTTTTCGGTTTGGTTTTTTGTTGCCGCCCCCTCACAACTCATTTTCTCTCTCATTCTGTCTTCTTTTTACTCATCTTCAGTGAGAAAATAAATATTAGTGAAACTTGGAAATGAACCCAGAAATAATAGTGCACATTTACTTAAAGCAAAGACTGTAAGAATACCCATTACCAAGTTGAGAAGACATAATATACACACAAACTGTCTGAAAGATGTTTAAGATAGATCGACTTCAATTGTATGCATATTTATAGAGTTGTTTCCGTTCACGATGCCTATATACCCCATTGAAGACTTTTAATTAATGGGCACTAAAAAGTTGAGCCATCACATTAACATTTCTACCAAATATATACATTCTATGTATATGTATATGTATATGTATATGTATATGTATATGTATATGTATATGTATATGTATATGTATATGTATATGTATATGTATATGTATATGTATATGTATATGTATATGTATATGTATATGTATATGTATATTTGGCTGTCTGATTATTTAGAGAGTTGCCGTTTCCATCAGAGCTAATATTTTTCACCCCGAACCATCATCTTTACCGAGTTTCCATAGCCTTTACCCTATATTCAGCATCAATAATCAGTGGAATTAGACAACTTGTTGGCATTGTAGCTCTATATGCATGGACTATGACGATAATGGCAACGGGGATAGGTGGGGGGTACTAGACAGAAATTTGTTTTTAATTAAAGTGCAACTGCTGAACTGAACTGCGGCAAGCTTTAGTCAATTTATTCTTACTTGATGATTGAGCTATGTATATACACAAACGGAAGAGAGGAGAGGGTGAAAAGGTGAACCCAGTATACAAATTTGGGTTTGTGGGATTCCATGATTGTCGCTTTGAGTTGAAATTGAAAATGCCATAGCCTCACACAGCCTAGTCAATCGAATCGTATCAGATTTATATCCAAGTATGTATGTACGTAAATGAAATCTGTTTCAAATAAATTTATTTCTTCTTTCTAAGGCTTACAACCTCTGTTTGTGGAAACTGAAATTAAACGGTAATGAATTATTGGCGAGACATTTATGCTTTTGTGGTTTCCCCTTCTTGCGTTCACAAGAATTTCTAAGCAACAGCAATTAATGAATTAACTTTACCTCTGCCACTTCTTACATAAACATTAGCATAATGAGCTATTGATGGTAAGTAAATTATTTACATAGCAACCAAGAAGCCTAATATTGTGTATACATTTGAATATATGTCAATTTGGATTTAGGCAAAGAGTAATTCAATGATTATAAAGAGTTTTTAAGTATGCGTTATATCACCTTTGATGCAAACAAAACCGCCAAATCATCCATAGTCAGAAGAGCAACAACAACGTTGAATTGCGGCTCGTTACGGCACGTGCAGGTAACCACTGCCACGCGGATCACGTACCATTCCAGAGTCAGGAATCTATAATATGCCGAAGGCAGTTGCAAATGGATTAACAACCTGGCAAATGACTTTAATTAAACATCAACAATCGTTAAACGGAAGTGAAAGAGGCAGACACACACACACACATGCACACACACACAAGCACACGCATATGGAATATGGGCAGCCATTGATTTGATTTTTCCATATAGTTTGGCTTACCAAATCACAACAAGTGCAAACCACGACAACAAGTTCAAGAGCCTTCCATTCGTTTGTGTTTAGCGACGACTTCGTAATACCCATTAAAACCATTTCAAAGTTTTTCATCACAAAGAGAAAATTGCTCTACCAAATGTCCACAACCCCTTAAGGATGCTAATACGAACATTTTTATGCATCACTGTAAAAATAAATCCCCGATGCATCTAGCATTAGGCTTTGATGTTTTCCTAGCGATCTTTATCTTTATTATCCGATATTTATGTATCGGCGTTTTGCCAGGACATCGGTTGTGGTTTTTATCATAAAATGGAAAATGTTTTTATACTTTTGAATTTATGTTTCAATTAGAACTGCTGCTTTGGGAAATTATAAAATACATTCTCACAAATATAGAATTTCAACCACCGCAAGAAAAACAAAATATTTTGTTACATTTTATATGTTAACATTGTTAATAAATACTTTGAAAACTTTGAAACTTCACAGACTGAAATGAAAGCAAATATTTGTTTTGACTTTGTTATTGATATTAACCACATTTAAAAACAAATTTCAAGTGAAATACTGAAAATTCTTACATAGGCAAGTTTTGATTGAAATGTTTATGAATCAGGAATCTCCCCTTTTTTGATGAACATGACTTGTTCTGTATTTTATGCTCAACGTGTTAGTCAATAAATTGAAAAAACAAATTTTTTGTCTTTATAAATAAAATGCATTCTTCTGTACTTTAATTTTTTTCGTTCGGCTTTCCATTGTAGCCACTTTTGTAAACGTGTAAGTCGACGAATTGATGTAATTTAAAACACTGTTAAAGGGTACGAAAAGTATGCTATGAAAAGGTAACAAACACACACACATACATACACACAAATATTTTCACATGCATTTGGGACACGGACTAACACAGTGACAGATTTGTCATTTTGAGAGCGGGTAAGAGAGAGAGATTCTCTCTGATTTTTGTCATAATAATAGTGAATGATGCATGCACATATACGAGTGGCGAATGTGTGAGTGAGTGTGCGTGTGTGTGGGTGAATGCGAAGAGGGAAGTGGAAGTGGACGAGATGGAATGGTTCGGATGCTTCGGCATAGGCATGTCTCTGCCACAACCGTAGCCACAGCCATTGCCCTTCTCCTCCCTTCCTTCTGTTCCTCCCCACTTCTCCTTCGTGTCTATTTCTACTACTAGTACTAGACGCTACCGACGACGAGCAAGAACTTTTCATTCATTGATAAAAATGCCAGCTGCTGCTGTAATGCGGCTCAGTCGTGCGCCAACTCTTCCATCAGTCAGGTCCCAGCCTCAATTTTCAGTCTCAGTTTGAGGCTCTCAGCCCTTGTTCAGAATTCGTGTGTAATTTTTGGAATTTCGTACACTTGGTCACGGGTCAATTTACTTTTTGTTCAGTTTTTCACAAAATTCTAGTGAAATATATTTTCGTGTTGAAGCCAAAAAAGACAGAAAAGTGCCAAAATATCAGTAAATAAAAGTAAAAACACAAAAAACATCTTTGAAAACAAACATAGCTATTTTGTGGCATAAGTTTCCAACATATAGTCGAATTGGCGCCACTTTACGAAACTTTTGTGATGACAAATTGAAAGGCAAACTCGAAAAAGTGGAAAACCAAAAATAAAAAAAGCAAACCCAAGCGAAAAACTGTGCAAAAACTTTTAATCTAAATCCAAAGTGGCCAATTCACTTGAATAGCAAAATAGAACGAATTAGGAAAACAACAATTGAAACCAAGTTAAGGGTAGAGTAAAGCAATAAAAACAAAAAATGTAAATCAATTTTACAAATATTTACAATATTTACTATTCAGGTAAGAACTAACTAAAGCTTATCGTTGTACATTTTGTATAAATTAATACAAATAGACTCTCAATTGACTCTCAAAATGTTGTTCGATTTATTTTCTTCCTTGCAAAAACTTATTCATTTGGAAGTTTTCTTGTGTCCCTTTGTTGAATTTAATTTCCTTTGACAGAAACAATTTGATGTTATGAATTTTATTGAGGTTGACTGGTTCCATGTGTAACCAATCTCTATTGACATTCATGCAATTTGTAATTCCCCCTACCCCCCAAAAAAGGGCAAAAAGGTTGGCCAAAAGATGTCACTCTCGACCATACTGATTCCATTTATCAGCAGGAGCTGCGTAGCCAAGGCCACTTCAATTAATGTCTAATGAAGCTTCATTAAGATTACAAGAATCTATTAAGCCACAAGTATTCTATCCTAATGCCATAATAATAATAAAAATGTAATTAGAAAAACATTTTGTAGTTATTGTTCTCTGAGTGAAGAGTATCTCAAAGTCTCCATTCAAGATGTATGTTTTTTGCAAAGATAACAGAAAAACATTGATTTTGATTGATGATTGAAAAACTATTCAGTTGCCATAACAAAGTCTAAGTAGATACAGAAAGTCTACAGATGGGTAAAAAGAAGAGTCAATTAAATCATGATGGAAAATTCTCATACATTTTAAATGAATCTAGACCCTTTTCTTAACCCACTTCTAGTGAATTATAAATGTATGGAATTCTTATAAAACTTTTTCAAGATCAAAACAGGAAAAGGCTCCTTTAAGAAAAACTGCACAGATATTGATTCTATATACCATGGTCAATTGATTTCGAAACAAATTTGCCAGAAATTTATTCCTATTTAGTAATATTATATAGAAATTGAATACTATTGTCTGTGTTTATGATTTCCAAAAGGAAAAAAACAAACAAATTTTGCCACCTTAAAACTCTTCAGTGAAAGTCTTGCATTGAATTTGCTAACCCATTAACTAAACGGCTTAAACTATGAACTTAAATGTGTTTTAACAAGGTAAACTAAAGTGAGAGAGAAGAGTGTGGATTGGAAAGTTGTTTTTTGCCCACTGGCCCATTTGCTATCTCTCCTGGCCTGTTATTCCTGGCCCTATTTTCTGCCTTGACACACGTTCCGCCTTTTGTTTGCCCTGAGACAAGTGAGTGGCTTCTGCTGCCTGCTGAGTCCTGTGCTTTGTGGCATTTATCAAGTAAACAAGTTTGCGTTTTTTCTCATTCCTTCTTGTATTTCCGTTGTACTGGAGGCATGCATGTTCTTACAAGGATTTGGTCGAGACTTGCATACATGTTAGCTGTTAGATGCAAAGTGGACAGGTTGCATGTTGACGATGATGATGCTACTGCTGCTGCTGGTGGCTCTCCGTAAACGGCTTGGCCTCAAGTGGGTAGAGGATGCAGGTTGTCCTGATGCCAAGTGCCACTTGGAAAAGGACACAGAGAAGGCATCATAGAAAAGTGTAGTCTATCTTAAAGTTGTGTCTTAAATCCATTTTACAAATTTCTACAAGTACTTGACACGGCCTAATGCGGTTCAGTTTTCATTTTCAACAGCTGCATAGAGCTCAGCTATTGCTGCCCCTCAATCCCTGCCACATCCTCCATCTCATTATTATCATCATCATCATACTCAGCATCGTCATCATAATCATCAGTTCTCAATTCCAGCATTTAGTGCCTCTCTAAGTGCCTGTTGATGACTATGCTGGCTGATGATGATGATGTTCAGGATGGGGGCTGCTGGCCCAGCCTTGAGCCTAGCTGTAAAACATTGCATTTAGACAAACTTACCGAATAGATAACAGTCGAGGGACAGTGGGGTGACGGTGTTCCTTGCAAAGAGGTTTAGTTGCATTTGAAATGGAACGTTGGCGCGCGATAGCATAAATCAATATACCTCTAGGGGAAGGGCGTTAAATGCGGCCAGAAGTAAGGCCCTTGGTTGGGTAAAATATCCATAAAAAACCAATGGCTAGATACAGATATGTGTATATATATATGTAACTATAACTACATCTACATCTAAATACATATGTACATGAAAGAACGAACGCGACGCAACATGGAAATGGCAAAGGCAAAAATCCGTTCTGCTTGTGTTTTTATTAGCGAAAATTCAATTTAGGGAAAAATGGAAAAATGCAAATACAAAGTTCACTTCAAATTTGCTGCGTACGAGGGTAACTGAAAAAGCGGCTGCTAAATCTCTCAAAGAAAATGCAAACCAATAAAATTCTACATGAGTTTTAGAGGTTTACTACCTTATCTCCTTCTGGCTCCCAAATGTATGCTATATATTTTTAATTTTCTTATATACATATTTTGTAATTTAATATCCTGGTAGTATTCAAGTTTCTATTACAATTAAGAAACTGTCGGAACTATATCAAGACTCATTGATGTGTAATGAGGGAAATTTGCCCTCTAAAGTATGCAACACATTTGCTTATCCTAGATGCAAAACCTTCTTTCTTTCTTCTCTGCAGTCTATGCCATACTTAGAGAGTTTATTTTTTACAATTTATATCTTTAGATCCGTTATTGGTGGATTAATCCAAATGAAACTTTCATAACCCACCTCGTAAACACATCACACATCTGTTGTGTTGTTTTTGTAATGCTTTCAACTGCATGGCGAGCCTGTCATTAATCATTTCAAGCAGAAATCACCCATTTGTCAGGATGTTGTCCAAGCAAAGTCTTTAAGTTGAAATAATGAAAAGCACTTACTGCCGTTTGAGGGAAATCAGGAGAGACTGATGACCAAAAAGTTCTTAACAATCTATCAGATACCTTTTCTCATTCTCGATCCAATGCATTTAATATACCCTCCAGTTGGGGCTGGTCTGGGTGAAGGGTATGAAGAAGAGCCAACTTTATTTAATAAAACTGTTAGCAGCTGCAACTGAAAAGTGAAAAGCCGTACGGACTGCAGCAGAATTGAAAATCTAATTTGAATAAATTATTTTTGCATGCTTTTAGGCGCTTAGCCCATTTCCTTTAGCAACACCACAAACTACAAAAAACGATTCATTTCATTTCATTTTTATTTAATTGTTTGCCTTTTTCACTGGCAAAGAAATCAAGGGTTTGCAATTAAAACATTTCCCGTTCATATTTGTAATTAAAATTTCTGCGGATTGCAACTAAAAAGGAATTCCCATTAGCGATTTCTTAACAAGCGGAAAAACTGGCAAAATGATTGTGTGGTTGGCAAATGACTCACATAATGCAAAATGTACTTCTTCCACACATATATGAACATATATTTAGCTAACAACTGATGCATCATCTAATTTGGATGCTCCTTTTGGCAACACTTCAATGGCCAATATAACGAATCAAAGGAAATCGAATAAATTGCCCTTAACTCGGCCAGGCGAATAAAAATGTTTCAAAGGTCATACGAAACAAATTCATACGAAACGTAATAATAGTTTTCCGCCCAAAGCAATTCCTTCGAAAATACATAGATATGCACATAGCATAAACAACAAAATGCCTTATAGAATCAATATAATTCCATTGAAAATTACATTTTATGGCTTACCAACAAATCTAAATTAAATTTGGATAGCACGTGACGCGAAATGTGCAACAAAAAATCAAACAATATAAATTCTAATAAATAACAAATTTTTTTTTATTTGGCAGAATGGAATATTAAACACCATCTTCTTCGATTGTTACCAGTTCAACCAATTTCAAAATGGCATCAGAAAATTAAAATGGCTAAATTAACGTTCTAAACTCTGCTTAGAAATATAAACACTTACATGAATAGGTATATATATCAGATATTTCAGTACAAAATGCAGGCCAAAGTGAAAAAGGAGTTTTCTGATTCTGATTGCATACCTTAGAGGGCATATTTCCCCAATTTCACATTCCTAGATTCAACCTTTGATGTTTCAGTCACAAATGCTAACGAATAACAAAAAAAACTCATTTATTTTTTTCATTCAAAAACACCAAAAATATATTTGTATATATATAATTGGCCAGCTAGATTTAAAGCTTAGTCCTTAAAGCTTAGTTACAGTTACTGCAAGCAGAGTAATAATTAAAAGTTAATACTTTTTCTACCTCCAGGGATATTAGAAAGCTTAAAAACCATTAGAGTCGGTATCTACTAAACATAAAATTTGTTTGAAATTTGTGTAAAAAAACGAAAAGCAAGCGAAATATGCCAACTCCATTTTGTATTTTGAGCAGGTGACATGACGATGGGGGCAACAATGAGCAATCAACAGGCAACAGTATCCTGCCTCCCGGCAAGCTGACATTCAAAACGTTGAAGCGTAGAGAGTGTAAGCCGCTTTTTGTTACACACACACACACACAAAGAGACGACTCTTACATCTTTTCATATGGTGGTTGTTACCGATCGCTTTTCAGAGAAGATATATGTATGTGTGTACATATATATGTACATATGCATACATTTACAACTGATTAATTGGCATAAGAGTACAAATTGCTATTGACATTGCCAACCCATTAGAAGTTTCCGCAAAATTTATGTTATTTTTGCCGATTGAACAAAAGAGAGACAAGTTCACACAGTTGTCAGTCTCTGTTTGTTGTTGCAATGGAAATATATGTGTGTGTGTGTGTGTGTGTGTGTGAAACCGATGACATTTTCAATTGGCCAATTAGGGCCAATTAAATGCTGGTAAAAGAGCAACACAAAAAGAAGAACAACAAGAACTTCTCAAATGCCGGAACTGTTTTGTGGCATTAAAATAAAAAAAGAATACAACAACAAAAAAACAACCAGCCACAAAAAGAAAAAAAGTAAATAAATAAAGTAAGAAAGTTCCTTTGGACCTTCTTACTGCATACACGCACAGAGAGGCTTGATGGTGGTCCCCAGTTTAAGGGGTGTTGCAGGATGTCAAATGGAACTGGCCTGGAAAATGCGGGCGCAAAAGTTTTGAGTTTTCCCTTCCTTTTTACCACAGTTGTCAAGTGCTGGGATAAGTGAGAGAGGAAATGCACTTTTGCGGCCCAAAGATCCTGTCCACAAACTTTTCTCACGTGGCCAGTCAGCCTGTCTCACACTCTCCCTTCTCCCCCTTTGGTCTCCGTATCGGACTCGGTTTCTATACGTATTTAATAAGCAATTATATGGCCTTAATTAAATGTTGAAAGATTTACATAATCATCACTAGCATCTGTGAGTACATCGATAACCGTGTCCAGAGCTCCAGTCCAAACAGATTTGGTTTTCTTGGCAACGTTAATTGAATTTTGGGGTTACAATCCAATGTTACATTAAACAAATGCATAAGTAATTTACTAACTAAGAGAGTGAGAGAGGGGGAGAATGGGCTACGTAATAGCAAATATTGCTCAAGATTAGTATTTTCCTTATTTAGTATGCTAAGAACACACATTCAATAAATCGCAAAGTGTGATGCCAATCTTATTGAGCATTCAATCAATATTTAACCATATCTTAATCATCAACATCAGAACTGGGTTCAAGGGTAACAAAGTCTTCAAAAAAAGTCACTTGTAAGTATGCTAAAAATTATGCATTAAAATAGAGTTAGCTCCAGAGTTCTGAGTCATGTTTTCTAGCTCGTAAATATACCAAATACTTCACGGAGTTTCCCAATATAATCATTGGGCATTTCTATTTACTTAATTTGATTGATATTTTAGCTACATCAATTGTTGTGCCATAGAGCTTATATAATTCTTTATAATACTAGATTTCATGGGATCCAAAAAAAGTTTAAAATGGAAAGATACTCACTTACTTTCTGGGGTTTTTTATGCCAGTTATTTTATTGGTCATAATTTCATCATGTGGCAAAGTCCTGCTAACGACTAAAGCAAAAGCTAAAGCAAATTAAAACCAGAGTTTGTATACCCTTGCAACTTTTTGGGTTACTCTTTCCTTAGCTATAGCCATCAAAGTGAAATAAGTTTTATCTAAAAGGGCGAAAGAACGGCCTACAATCTTAGCATAGGAAATAACGAAGTTATTGACAAAAAGTCACTGTTTTCCACCGATCGTTTCTATGGGAGCTATATGATATAGTCACCCGATCTTGATCAAATTTGGCACAGTTGTTTATAGGTGCAAAAAACTCAACAATATTGCCTTGCCGTTTGTATGGGAGCTATACGATATAGTGGTCCGATCCGGCAGAATCCGAGATATACTAGCCAACATGCAAAACTTCAGCGCTGTAGCTCTTACGGTCTAGGAGAAGTTCGCGTTGATCCAGACGAACGGACAGACGGACAGACAGACGGACGGACATGGCTATTTGAACTCGTCTCGTCGTGCTGATCAAGAATATATATACTTTATATGGTCGGAGAAGCTTCCTTCTATGCGTTGCACACTTCTGACCAAATTTAATATACCCTTTTGCAAGGGTATAAAAACTGTTTTAATTTATATAACAAAATAATTAAATTGTGCCTAACAAAATTTAATACAAGGCTGTGACTTGCTGTTTAATTAAGTGGTATTTGCTACATTTATTTTGTTTTTTTTTTTTTGTTGTTATCTGCTTTGTTTGTGTTGACATTTTAATTGATGGAATGATTATTGACAAATGTCCCGCATGAATAAGTCAATACACAAATGAAGAATAAAAAATTGTTATGAATTTCGATATTAAATAAATAGATCGACAATGTGTAACTTAGATTTAATATCCTGGCAAATCGCTTGAAGGTTTTCCCTTCAACTTTTTGCTTTATTTTGTTTTCTTTTTGATTTGGTTTTGGACAAGGTTATTAGTTTCACGCAGAGTTCTTCTGGTTTTCTTTTTTTGTGATAGACAACCCGCAGATAATGAGATTAAGTTTGAGTTGAAGTTGAAGCAGTAGTTGAAAAGCTATTTGTCTGACAATGAGATTAATCAAATCAAAGTAAGCAGTGATTAAAGTTAATCGTTACTATTTTGCGTTGCCATTGCAGCACAGCACAGACTAATCGAAATAAAACGCTGGTAAATCGAACAAATGCTGACCAACTATGGCGGCAATGACTCCGCCTTTAACTGTTTGTTCGCCTGCTTCTGCTTGGGATAACCGTAATTGAGATCCACGGTAAAGGTAAATACGCGGAACGGCAAGCCAAGACAAGCCAAGCGAAGTCAAGTCACTGTCGGATTCAGGTCCACCTTAAGTAAACGCAACGCGGCCAGGCACGTTTGAAGCAAAAGGCAACAAGAATATCGTAAAAATAAAAAATCTCAGTAAATCAAAACATCCCAATGGATATGGACATGGCGCTGGACATGAATGACGCAGCCACCACCACCAGCCTGTGGATAACCAGTGCTGCACTTTCGCTATCCGAAATACTAGTGAATACCACAAGTCATGTTGTCACCACGTCACCAGCATCAACAACAACCGTGGAGACCACAGCTGTGGCTGCCGTTACAGCAACGGGGAAAGTTGTCCACGATGATGAGAAGCATCATCATCATCATCATCATCACCAGCAGGATGAGGTGAACGACAACAATGTTACAACAGTCTTGAGGTAAGTGGTTAAGGGGGGTGGTATTATGTTAATCAGCAGATTCAGTTATGCAAAAACCGCCAAGAGAATGCAAAATGGAAAATGAAGTGTGAAATAGACCCTCAAATAAAGGATACAATAAGAGTCGAACAATAGATTTTCATTGCTGATGATACCACGATTTGGACAAACTGCAAAAATATCTTCATGGGCAGGCAAACAGTAGAGAACTTGTTTAAATTAATCAAATAATTATTGTAGGTGCATCATATTAGCTGGGGAACTTCAGAAAATGCTATTCCTGTTTTCAATTTGGTCTTTATCATAGAAGCCCCAATAAGTAGGCAATATAAAATATAACTCTACATACATACAGATTATGCCCTTTCTATTAATCTATATTTATTACTAGTTTAGTAAATATATATATAATTTCAGCTCTTATCCCGGCTATATACACTATCGCGACAAGTACGATCTAAGCTATATAGCCAAAGTAAATCCATTTTGGTTGCAATTCGAACCACCACGCTCGAGTACCTTCTATATTATGGCAGCCCTCTATTGTCTCATATCGGTTGTGGGTTGCATTGGAAACGCATTTGTCATATTTATGTTCTCGAATCGAAAATCATTGCGTACACCAGCCAATATATTGGTTATGAATCTGGCCATATGTGACTTTTTAATGCTGGTTAAATGTCCCATTGCCATCTATAATAATATCAAAGAGGGTCCTGCTTTAGGCGATATCGGTAGGTGAACGTAACGTATTTTGTATGATAACCTTGATTTCAAAAAAAAAAAAACCTTAAGCAACAAATTTTGTTTGTATTCTCATTGACAGCTTGCCGAATCTATGGGTTTGTGGGTGGATTGAGTGGCACATGTGCCATAGGCACTTTGACAGCCATTGCCCTGGATCGTTATAATGTTGTAGTGCATCCGTTGCAGCCATTGAGACGATGTTCGAGGCTACGCTCGTACCTGGTTATAGTAATGATCTGGTGTTATAGTTTTCTATTCGCCGTTATGCCCGCCCTCGATGTAGGATTGTCGGTATACGTGCCCGAAGGATATCTGACCACATGCAGTTTTGATTATTTGAATAAGGAAACACCAGCCCGCATTTTCATGGCCCTGTTCTTCGTGGCAGCCTATTGTGTACCCCTCACTTGTATTATGTTCTCATATTTCTATATCCTCAAGGTGGTATTCACAGCAAATCGAATACAATCGAATAAGGATAAGGCCAAGACGGAGCAGAAATTAACATTCATAGTGGCGGCAATAATTGGTTTATGGTTTCTGGCCTGGTCTCCCTATGCCGTGGTCGCCATGATGGGTGTCTTTGGATTGGAGCAGCATATCACGCCATTGGGTTCGATGATACCAGCCCTATTTTGCAAAACGGCAGCCTGTGTGGATCCATACCTTTATGCAGCCACACATCCCAGGTTTCGTGTGGAAGTCAGAATGTTGATCTATGGACGTGGGGTCTTACGTCGAGTGTCGACAACACGCTCTTCGTATATCACACGATCGAGATCATCGTTTACCCGACGTTTACGTACGGGTAGCGAGTTAGATATGCGTACAGAGCCCTATATAATGAACAATAATCTTATGATGGTCCCAGAGGAAACCGAAGAGAACGAAGAAATCGTTGTTGTCGCTGAGATCAATAATCCATCCAGATGCGATTCCATGCATGAGCATACGAGTAAGTTCTAAGAACAATAACTCCAGACGAATTCTGGTGAGGTATGGTAACAAATTATGGTCTGTTGCAATGGTTTTTAATCTAACTCAGTTTTTGTTTCAACATGTTCCTTTCAACTTTTGCATATCTAAGCAACAAGAATTTCAAATTTCTCTAAAATTGGAAGGTGAATAATGATATTTAATCTCAATTTAAAGAGATTAAACAAATTTAAGCTAGATGCAGTTAAAGAATTACAAAATAGTAATTAAAGAATGATTCATTTTCCTTAAATGCGATTTAAAAGAAAACAAACAATACAAAAAACAAACTCGACCATGAAATAAGAAAAGGTCTAATTACGAAAAAAGGGGGGAAAAAAAACGAAACGAAACGTTGAAGAAATAGTTGGCCTATTGTAGTCAGTCAATTGTCATGGAAATCCATCTACAGCTGCAATTTCTTCTTCAAAGCCATGACAACGTCAACCTACATGCTTACACATAGTATATACTTGTAGATGAATAACAAGACCATAAAGTGATAGGAAACATATATAATGAGCTTACGAAATATTACAATAGTTTATGGCGCGAGGGCTGGTCGATAGGTCTGGCATTGGTAATGCGGGAAGAGAGTGTGAGCTAAGTAAATGCTTGGCCACTTTGTCAGTCAAGGCCAGCTACTTATAACAGAGCCCTCAGCTCTCTGTAATCATATACAACATACTTATATAAGTCAACATAGACATAAAGGGGGCAAGTTAAGCGTAAAGGCAGGTGGTTTAGCCAATTATGTGTTAGAGGCAACAATTGGTACAAAACGTAAATTGTATAAGTAGTTATTGAATGGTTAGAATTTGTTAGGAGGGCAGGCAGAATAATATAATCCCATCACAAAGTACATTAATATCCCCTCCCAAAGACGCATCATTTCAAAAAGGAGTTCAGATAATTGCCATTGGGATTTCCGCCATTTGTGTGTGTATTGAATGAAAATGAAAGTCAAAGTCATCGCCAAACAAAAATACAATTAGTCTTAAGTGTAAAACCAATTTCAGTTTGGTAAACGTATAAGCTTTTAAGTGTACTATGTATATATTATACTAAGTGATTGAGCTTAAGCCCTAAGTATAAGTAAATTAAAGCAACGCTCGATGTCTAAAATACCTTGTAGGCACATTGTACTAATACGAATTCTCAGTTTGAGTTAAGAGACGAATTTAAGATAAAACAGAAAATAGTAACACAAATTATAAATGTTAGCTGTTCTAAATTTTGATAGAACAATTATATAGTAAGCTTCGTATATACAAACATTTAACAAATAAAAGAGAACTAATCGAGAAATCAAAAAGCGACATCAAAAACGTCGTAAGCGAGTACTTGTACCTACTTATACATACATATAATATATGTTAATCTATCAAAACGAATTTATATATATATTCTATAGTTTTACCTAGATATATTTGTATATATATATATATCTCTGAACAAAACAATGCTAAAATGGGCATTTTAATTACTACCCAACAATTCCTCTGTGTGTTTGTCAATGTCTTTGTGTATATGTGTATGACTCTATTGTATGTGTGTGTGTGTGTGTGTGAACAATGAGCCTTTTTGCTTCTATTTAGTTGTTGTAATTGTTCCTTGAAAACAAAAAGGTCTCGTAGAAAAAAACCAACCTAAACTAATTAAAATATATATAAAAAATGCACTTTGACAGCCATTGTTTGTATGTATTTAGCTTAATATGTGTGTATATATATCTAAGAGTGTGAGAGAAGAAAGTGAACAAGCAGGGAGGCAGAGAGATAGTTTCATTTATATAAGTTTTTAATTGAAAAATATATATATACTAAAATAAATGTCTGAAAAAAAAAAAACTAAAAATAAAACTCATTTTTAAAATTTGCATATTGCATTTCGACCAAAACAAAAGCTTCATATACAAATAAAACTTTGTTTTCCAGCGAAAAGCTTGCTAAAGATGATTACAATTCGAAAATAAAATTTAAATAATTTGAAATTGAAAAGGCGAATTGAAATTTAAAGTAAAACGTTGTGATCATTTGAGTTCGGAAAATCCAATGGCGATCAAAAAGTTGATCTAGGCATGTGAATTTCACATAGAATGGAATTTTTGTGCTAAAGGTAAGCTAAAAACAATTTCAACAGGTGCAACAAAGGCTAAGACCAAGCCAAAATAAAAACTTTATGCCGGCCACATGTCGTATACTTAATTTTGCCCCTCATACAAACATAAGCAATTTGTAGCAATTCCCCCTATTCGAACAGCTGAGAGCTTTTATCCCACTATTTTGTTATTCCATACACACACACACACACACAGGGACAGAACCAGAGAGAGTGGAAGAGAGGCAGCAAAACACACACACACACACAGAAGGAAGAAAAGAAATTCATAACACAAAAATTTTTAGTAGTCGGCTTTTACAGCAACATCGCGGCCCGCAGCAGCAACCAAAAAGAACTCAACGAAACATATACAAATTGTTGAAATAAAATTAAACAAAAAGTATCTCAAGCATATTCTAGTGAAGTTCAATTAATTTAAACTATTCAAACTAAGTGCAAAATTAAAGTTAAAACAACCGCAAAGGGCAACAGAATGTAAGTGTGTAGCAGCAACATCTCTCAGCATCCAGCATCAGCCTGATAATTGATAACATTCTTCTATAGTCAGTTGAAATGTTAAGCAAAGTTCGGATTTGCCACTAAATAAAAGTGTTGGCTTTTTCTGTTTTTCTCATAAGGCAAACGCTTAACCGGCTTTTAAGCCTTCTTCTTATTCTACTAGCGCTTCTTCGTCTCTTGCGTCTGCTGCAAGCAATTTACAGCAATTTACACAGACATGACCTGGGGGGCCGATGGATTGCATGTGTATCTGTGTATATGTGGGCGAGTCTTACTGTTGTACAGTGGGTCATGTGTCACAGAATCAATAACATGAGTCCATTAAAAACCATTTGATACTCAGAATTGCATTCCATGCATATTGATCTGATTAAGTTCAAGAATAAGGATTAAGAATAGACATAAGCGAATCTTTAATTGATAATGTTAACCTTAACACACAAGAAATTGACCTTATCAAATAGTAGATGGAGAAGTCATCATATAGAATTGGGAATATTTTTTGAAATAAATCAGAAATTTGTAACCAAAATGTTATTTTAATTTAGCTATATAGTCAAACGTTCGACTTTATCAATAGTTGGAAATTGAAAAGAGTTTTTTTTTCCCCATAGTGCACTGTTTATGCTTCTAAATGTGTGTGTGGGTTGGGGGCGTGGGGGTCGAAGTGTGCGTGTCTATGGGTGTCTGTGATTGCTGCCGGCCAAAATAAATATTGACTAAACAAACTTCATATAGGCAAATGTTATTGCCTCCGATTTATCATCTTTAAATGCAAACTGATACATTCAAATATATGTACATATATACCTAAATAGGTATTTGTGTGAATTGCATTTAACTGGGTTCTATACACTCAAGCAAAACGGCAACATTTTCACATAAATCAAATGTTAATCATTATATTTCAATTAAAGAACAGTTTTCAATGTTTGAAACTGGCTTAGAAACTCGGGTAAACGGAGATGAGCATCAATGTTCAGCAGAATTGGCTAACGATTCTAGAATTATTAAGGCTAAAACTAGTCGAGAATTACAACTGAAGGAAGCGAAAGCACAGCTTAGAAGTACAAGAGTTTAATTCATTCAAGTTTTAGTTATTCTTTTCTCACAGTGCACAGATGTAAGTTGCGTGCCTGTCATTCTCTTATCACTTTGCTAATATGCAGTTTGTCTTAACTTGTGAGCGGGTGGATGGATGTCGGGGGTATACTTGAAAATGTTTTCCGTGATAAACACTTTTATGGCTTACAGCAACAACAGCAATAAACCCTCTCGCAGACAAAGTGTCTGGCACACTCCAGGCAACAACAGCAACAACAATTGACAGCGACACAAATGAGCAAGCAAACGCAACTCTCACCTACACTTGCATGTTAGATGGGGCCATTTCTGTCCTTTTCTTGCAGCCATCGCACACCACACACACCACACACTCACACACTCATACTCCTTGCCAAATAACTCATACGACGCTTTGCCTAGGCGACAATGCTCAACTCAAGTGATGACGGGTCTTACTGTCACCTCCCCCCTTTAGCCCATTCACTCATCGGCCCTCTCACAATTCATAAGTCCTGGCTTCTGTCATTGTTGCTTTGTCTTTTATAGCTCGAGGTGTTTTTCCGTTCGTTTGTTTGTTGCTCTGAATCTCAGATTGTGAATTCATGAATGAGACCAAACTGTGAGTAGACGTGGGTTCGGCAGTAC
This sequence comes from Drosophila equinoxialis, assembly GCA_018150345.1. Taxonomy (NCBI): domain Eukaryota; kingdom Metazoa; phylum Arthropoda; class Insecta; order Diptera; family Drosophilidae; genus Drosophila; species Drosophila equinoxialis. The sequence continues at coordinate 3,979,302 of JAECWI010000868.1, read as the reverse complement.
GTTTGTGTGTGTGAGCCATTCACGATTTCGTATAATATTTAAGCTGTCTAAATCAGTTTCAAATTAATGACTAAAGTCAGATAAGGATAATTGCGTGTAAGTACATACAGGCCACTGCAACATTTCATGATGGTTAAGATCAAGATCGAAATCGGTTTACATCGGAGTAACGAAAAACGAAATTTCCTTTTCGAATTCTTAAAACAATTGAAGTTCTTAAAATTATTATTCCGCCTTTTGCCATTTCTAACAAACAAAGCTCCACAAGGCAAAAGCAATTATTCTGGCAATTTTGGAACCAACTCAACTAGACAATAGCATTACACTACAATAGAAAGGAGAAAGACAGAACAACGGGGAAAAAAACTCTTATCGTTATTAGTTTATGAAACAGTTTGTATGCTTATACAGCATTCTCTAGAAGCAAAAATTTTGATTATGATTTTCAGCCTTCTCTCGTCTCTTTTCCTCTGACAAAATGCTGGGCTTATTGCTGCGGTTGCCTAGAGAGGCATATTTGCAGGTTGCTTGTGGAATAGGGGGTGGATGGGGGGGTTTAACTCTTTTTTAATCATTGGAACTTTGCAAGTTTGGCATGTGATGAAACATCTAAACCATCACTTGCAGCAACAGCAGCAGCATTATCGGCATCAACCGCAATATTGAATATACACTTTACCCAAATAACTGGCATATTTATTTTCATATGGAAATTAGTAGAGCAAATGAAAATATACACATAAACATATATAAACATTGGTCATAAATGGATTTGTAACCCAAAAGATGAAACTCTATTTCAGGCTTCAACGATCATGATTCATAAGTCTATAGTTCTTTATATCTCTACATATGAGACAGCCTTAAACCATCATGACTCTAACAGTAATTTGATGTCCTATCATAGATGAAATACTAAGGAGTTTTGAGGTAGTTTTTTATTCTCTCTAATCGAAAACTAGTATACCCCATTTCTTTTTCTGTTTGTTATAGAGTGTTTTGACTGATTGACATGTTGGCAGCGATTCCAATGAGACTGACTTACCTGCAGCGCTATTTCTAGTGGCATTTTTGATCAAAATCATTTTAGTGTGCAAAATTACGTATACGTAATGGTGAATTCTCATTATCGAAATTCGTGCAATCATTTTGTCTGCAATAATATTAATTTCATGCTTTTTCCGCTATGCTGTTATATGCAGAGGTATTCATTCTTTCACAGATTTTCTGATGCCTACCTTTCGTTCAATTTCTTCCTTCTCCCACCACAATGACGTCAATTGTAGCATAGTGTAGAATGTTGAGTACTTTTTGTGTGTATTGTTTGTGTTTTCATTACGCGCTGTGGCGCAATGGCAACAGCAAAAGCAACACCAACAACAACAACAACACCAATATCAAATGAAAACAAATCGAAATAGTTTTTCTTCTTCATTCGGCAGCAGCTGCACATTTTAAAGCGGCGGCAGCATTAATTAAATCAAGGCAGAAGCACACAGCCACGGCCGGGCACTGCCACAGGTCCAACGGCAGCGGCAGCATTCGAAGTTCGATTTTTATATATAGTACCATATTTTTTGCTCTCATTGTTGCCCCATTTCCATTGGCCCACCCCCTCCCAAGTACATGGTCGTAGTTAGACCAACAATTATAGACAAGAGATTAATTCTGATTGAGAATTCAAGCAACGATCACAAAATACTCTATCTCAATTGTGATTTTAATGACATAATTCAATATTTTGGATATTTTCTAGAGTTAGTTTAGAGTTAGAACTTTCGAAAACTATGTGGAAAAATTGTTGGATTTTCAGTTCAGATAGTTTTAAGATCTTAGTCTCGATAGGATTACTCTACACGAACTACGACCATGCCTGAGCATACAGCGCTACTAATGACCCTCGTCGTGGTACAATTCAGTATCTTTTTCCCGTCACTTTTTTTTTTTTTGGCAGTTGAAGGAAAAACATTTGCTGGGAATGCATGTCGCACGACGATTCTGTTCTGTTCTGTTCAGTTTGTGGCTCTGTTCTCATCAGTCCGATGCATGAATTTATAATTGCATCATTCTTGGACATACACACCCATTCACACCCAACCACACACACACACACACACACACACACCAGCACGGACACGCACACACAAGTGTTGCTGGCATCTATCCGCAACGCAGACTTTCATTCATTTGCATTGTAATTGGCATCCAAAAAGGTATTTCTGACCTAAATGGTTTTTCTTTCATTTTTTAAGTTTTTCTTTTTTTTTTTTATTTTTACCTATAAATAAACACGCGCAAATTTCTCGTATTTATTTATATAACTTTGGCGAATGCCAAAAAAACAATCACGCAATCAAAATACAAGTAAACGAAAGGCATTTTAACCAATATTCCATCGAAATAATATTTATGGAGAAAATTTTTAATGATAGGATCTTATTATGTTTGTTTACTTTCATGATGTCAACACCTTTTGGAAATACATAAGGCTGGTTAGAAAATCCAAGAGGAAGATCCAAAAGTTATATTTCCACAATAGAATAAGTAAGCAGCGATTTGAGACAAAGATTCGTAAAGATTCTTAAGAGGTTTAGGTCTCTTAAGATTGTAATGACTTTTTTTGTGATGACCAAATTCTAAGTTGTGTGTATGTTTAATCTGAATTCTTTAGAAGATTTCCTTTAAAAGGTTTCCCAAATAAACTAAAAATTAAGCAAAAGTATTGATGATACTCGAAACGGCGACTTCTTTGTCTAAATTTTAGATGTATTAAGTATTTGTTGAGCATTCCTGACCAATCCATTTAAGATTTGCACATTCTTCATTTTATCCAGACAGATCCTTTTGAAAATGTTTACACTAATTCTAGGAAGAAATCTTGGTTAACTTGTTTGCCTTTTACTGATTTCTGTATCTGGTGTGACCCAAAGTGTAATTGTAAATTTTGTTTTTATGTATTTCAAGTGAAAGTTGTTTGCCAACATGTGGCTTAGTAGCAAGGAGTAAAGGAAGTCTCGGCAGAATCATACATAAGCATTAGGCAGCAGCAACGTGATCATCATATCAGCATCATACCCATTGAAGTAGCCATCATCGTCATCAGCATCGTTAGCACAGTCATAATTATCAACGGAATGCTGTTGGACATAACTTGGCTACCGACTGCCTGCGGCTCTCTGGCGCCTGCTTTGATACCACCAGCACATATTGTCATCCTTTGGTATTTCTGGGAGAATTACGCTCGTTATGTGGATAGACGATTTTGTACATGCTCCTGCTGGGACACGGTATTCAAGGGACCCTACGAATCGGGAGTGGCTTCGTATAAGCACATGTATTTCAATGCCACTCCCAATAGCTTCAAAATGTGGATGCTAACGGTGTTTGCGGTGATAGCGCTCTATGAGTGCATCAAGAGATTGATGGCGTTAATACTCCAGCAGCGTATAAGGTATTCCATGCTGTTGCTCTTCCTGTTGTCCATATTCTCGCACTATTATGCCTGGTGGGCGTATATCAACTATTACAACGATGACTACTATACTCAATGGAATCATCAGCTCTTCTTTACAGTAAGTTAAACAACCAACAAATACTTAAACAAAACAAAAACAAAAAAAATGAAGGAATTAAAAGGACATCATCATATGAGTGAGAGCCACTCATTATTTATTGGCAAAGTTCGAGATGATGCCAGGGCGCTTAAGAAACTTAAACAATAAATCGCTGCTCTTCAGTAAGGAACTTTCTTTCCAACCATCCATCCATTCACTTGGCTCACACACACACACACGCACAGACACTCAGATACGCCCACAGCTAAAGCAAGTGTTAGTACTTCACCAGAAGAAGTGAGATGGGAAATATAGCCATAAGTTTTCAAGAGCAGAATTTAATCGAAATGGAAAGCAGCATACAAAACAGAAAAAAAAAGAAAAGTAAATTCAAAAAGTTGAAACTACGTTAATGAGCCAACTTATTTGCAATGCGAATAAGTAGGTAGTAGGTGCATACTTGTTGTAGACCCAAATAATGGAAAGGCGGCTAGAATTAATTGGTATGAAATTTCATTGCAGATAACCGAATTGATCTCAACGGTGTTAGTTATGCATCTAGCATCGACAACAAATGTGGTTACACCAAAGAAAGTCTTTTGCATAGTTGGCATCGCCCTGCTGCATATATTGGCCAGCAGTTTTGACCAGTTCTTCATGAATGTGGTGCGCGGCGAGGGCTATGCCCATCAGATAGTACGTGACATTGGATTCATGGTGCCCGATCTGCTGCAATTGCTTGTCCCAGTGTGGCTGTTGCGTCAGACCCGGCGGGAAGGCTACTCGACGCGTCCCTTCCATCGAGATCGGAAACTGCATCGCGATATTGTGGCCATGTTGTGCCTGGTATCGTTGCTCTTTGTCCTGTGTACCGTTTTGTGAGAGCGACTCATGCTGGATGCCTACGAAGAGGCCAATGGCAGGAAACTGGAACCCGTGCAGGATGCGGCAGTGCGACTCTTGAATCGATATCGTATGCTGGCCGCCAGTGGCAATGTGCACAACTAGAAGCAATACACCACGCGGATGGTATGTGATGTGATGATGTGAGAGAAATTATCGACATGGACAATATGCTAGTGAGTGTGTGTATTTTTTTTCGTTTTTTTTTTTTTTGAGAGGGCCATCTATGGAAATGCCCATTCCTGTAGTATTTTTGAGTATTTTCCGTTTACCATTTAACATTTGTGATAGTTACTTGTCATTTGTTGTTTTGTTTTAAACTACTTCTTATTCAGTTTTTGTTTCGTTTGAAATAAAATCATATCCAATAAACTTACAAACATAGAACACATACATATACATACATACATATAGAGATATAACAAAACTAATCAAACGATTGAGAAGAAGGTGAAGAAGAAAACCACTGTTATCTTCCATTTAGAAACGTTGAACAATAGGTATTATAGTGAGACATATCCCCCACACATACATATTATAGTACATACAATACATACACACATATATACACACATATATATATATAAGTATATAGTTGAATATGTAGGATCATTTAGAACAGCGATGAGATGCTCGGAAATCCTTAGGATTCACATTTAGATACAACGAAATATGGAAAACAAACATACGTAAAACTTATTTGTTTTTGTTGGAATATACATACATATACATACATACATATATACCCACCCTAAGTGTTATAGGATTTAGACTGTTAATCTGATAATAAAATCAAATATTCCAATTAATTGTAGTGAACACTTGAATACAGTCAAGAAACAACCGAAACAAAAACAACAACAATATATCCTGTAGTAATCAAAATTAGTGTTAAACAATATTGTTATACATATAAAGAAAACTTTAACTTTATACACAAGAGAAACCAAACAAACATATGCAAAATCTATATAAAAATGAGTATATACACATATATATGTATGTACATACATACATACATGTGGTATAGTTTATATGGAATAGCCTATAACTTATATACACCTATATCTATATTTTATATTGTATTAAATAAACCTTAAGAGACTGAATTTCATAATAGTTTCCTTTTCAACTAGAATAAACAAAACAGTTTAGGTAAGTAAATTTGATGTGTGTATTCTATATCCAATAATTAGGCTGAATAGTTTGATCATTTTCCGATTTTAATAGAAGCCAAAATATCGTCAAGTTTCTCTCCATGTTTGACATATATTTATATATTTTTTCTGTTTTGTTTTTACTAATTGGTTGTACTTTCTAGTCAAACAAACAAGCAATCAACTTAACGTATTGGTAAATTGTTGCTAATCGAAAGCAATGGCAATAGACATGCCATCTCGCTCGATCTCGTGGCGATGGTTGGAAGCATTCCTACAAAATTTTTAAATCCAAAAGTGTGTGTACATCGGATGCTCTACCCGATTACTATATACTTATATGGTTTGTAGTCAAGAATCGCAAGATCTTCCATTTAGACAATGCATGAAATTTTATATTTTATAGTTTTTAATTTATTGAAATTGAAAAATTGTCTCGTTTTTATATATTTATATAGCACTAACTCTATATACATTACAATTTCAGATTTCTAATTGCATTTTCCAAAAATACAATTATCTTTGTTTTTTTGTTTTTCTTCTCTTTATGCTTAGTAAAAATGTATCTTGATTTTCTTTTTCTCTAAATTAGAAGACAGAGAAACATATTTTTTAAATATAATGGAATGTTTTTTTTTTTGTGTGAGTGTATGTGTGTGTGTGTGTGTGTGGTAAGTGTATATATGTTTAGGTGTTTAAATGTTATACAAAAATATTACAAAATAAATTTATTTCACTTAATTTGGTAAAGAAAAGAAAATGTAAAAACAACTAAAGAACTAAATCAAAATGGACGGGTTGTTTCTTTTTTATAAGGTCAAAGTGCCGTCAACATACAATAAACGAAACCAAAGAAAACGAATAAAAAATTGAAACGAAATCATGCCTAAAAACAATTGGCAGTGGAAAATGGAAAAATCGCGATTTTCCAATAATCGTTCTTTTGTGAATTGTTTTTCTTTTTGGTGAGGGTCAGAGTCGTTGTCTAAGGCTGTTTATATGTGTGTGTGTGTGTGAGTGTGTGTATAGTTTATTTTGTGTCTTCTATGCGTTGTAAATAGATTTCAAATTAAATGAAAATCTCTGTCCGCTTTCTGACTTGATGGCCAGTTGTGGAATGGAGTACAGCATCATCGGGATCGTCAGCACCATCGGCACCCTGATCCTCATGCGTTAAATAGTCACCTTTGTGCCTGTGCAAGTAGCGGCCAATCAGGAAGAACATTAAGATAAGCAAGAGGAATAGTATAACCAAAAGGCCTGCAACAAGAAATTGATAATTTAAATAGAGGGGAATACAGGACACAATCCACTTCTAAGGACTTACATGCCAATAATACAGAATCCACTTCATTGTAGGCCTTGCGCAGTTTCTCCTCATCGACCAGAGGCGGCGGCCTTGTCTCGATTTCAATGGGCGGATGAGTTACTGGCTCGACGCCACAAAAGTCTTCAGTTAGTTGGGCTAAAAATATGAATTTTTCACATGAATTTAGATCGATTGCATTATTAATAAGGATTTATCTACTTACTGCCCAAAGATTTCACATTACTCGGTGGATTCTGTTGGAACATCAGTTTCAATGGATATATATCGTCAAATTGCACTCGCGACACACAGCCGATAAAACCATCGGTCATCGATTCGTTTTTACCAATGTACATATATTGAATATTATTGAATTGGGCATCTGCCGAGGCTTTAATATCGAAATTATATTCAACTGGCTCATAATTATCCACTTTGAGAACCACTGTCGAGCCGCTGTTCTTTCGCATGAAATGAAGATCATGATATTGGCCTAGACCGAAATGCTTTTTCGGGAATATTATCTCCTGACGTTCGAAACCAAAGTCGAATACGCAACGCAAGTGACCTAAAATCGAATGTCGCAATGAATGACTATGTTTTAGACCTTTTTGACCATGGCAATTTTGAGACACTTACCCGAATTGGAAATCTGTATGGTTAGATATTCGCCAGTTAGGTTTGATGAGAAACCTAATAGGAAACCCTTTGGAATGGTTGTGGTAAAGCCAACGCGTATATTTTCGGCAATAGTGGAACGGAAAGAGCCTTCAAACTCATAACGTATAATCGAACTGGAGCGCAAATTGACGCCAATTTCTGAAAACATATTTGAAAGATTATAAATAAAGAAATAGCTATCAAATTTAGATACAAGTAATTACCATCTGCACAAATGGGTCCCTTGAAGGCGCTCCAACGGCAATCGCAACTATAGCCATCATAACGTTCAATGCAAGTGCCATTATTGAGACACGGACTGGACTCACAGCGACCCACACAGCCTGTGCTGATGCCATAGAGGCCACGCATGGAATATTGCTTAAGGTCGACCATTTTGCCATTTAATAACAAAGCACGAATGCATCCAACATAACCATCACGATATTCAGTGGTAGCTCCTATAACCAAATCGGAGGTCAAGTGAAGAGCTCGCACCGGACCTGGTGGCTCACGCACTTCGGCCTTAATCGAACCATCGACCACCAAGCGAGCCTCTTTGCGATTTCTCTCTACACTGACTGTATGCCAATTATTATCATTCAAGTGATAGCTGGTGCCCACATTGACTCCAAGGGGACCGCTTCCGGCCTGATATTGGAATTGCAATTTATTGCCATTGATGAGACTTAATTTGATGTAATCGGATGGTCCGGTGGCATGGAAGATCACTGAATTCTCTTGGGTAGTACGGAATTCCAAGTAAATATCACCCGAATGACCCATATCAAATGGAGGTAAGTTTATCGAAGCATCGGCTATCCGGAATGTCACCACGTTGCTAAACAGATCGTCGCCCTCACAGCGTAATGGGCCCAGGGTATATCTACCCTGTTTCTCATCCAATGGAGTGCCAGTGTCGCCAAATTTCACTGCACGCACTGGCAAATGTTCCTTCTCTCTGATATCACCACCATCCTCAGTCCATTCCAACGAATTGGAATCACAGTTACACCATTTGGTTGGATCATGACATTTGCCGAGAATACCACATTCACATTTCCTCGAGCCAGGCAAGGCACCTGCCCAATAATCCATGGGCTGATTATTTCGTGATATCCACCACGAAAACGGACGGAAATTGCCAACCTCGGCTGAAATTTGTTCAAATAATATTCAAGTCCAAGTCCAATAAAATAGCAATTTCAACTTACAAGGCGAATTGAATAGTCTTGAGGAACGACAGGAATAGCTTAAGCGCTGCCAGCAGCTATGAGATCGATTGAGTAATGCTTCGATTTGCAATTGATTGGCATCATACATAATCGATTGCTCGAATGATCCAGGTTCCTGGAAGCCATCCACAGTGGTGGTATGCTCCTGGCTATGACTCAAGGTTGTTATCACACGGCCGTCCGCTGTAATAAAAATGATTACAGGAAAAGTTACTCTCCACATAAGAGAATCGATAAATCATTTCTCATATCTTACAATAAAATTCACAAGTTACAGGGAATGGCTCCAATGGACCACTGCCATCAACGTCAATCTGAAGATTGACACGCTGCTGAACATGCTGGACATTCTTAAGAGCTTGACAGGATAGTGGATTGTTGGCTACAAATGAAAGGAACGAATCATTAATCGGCGTGTTAATGCAACCTTGGCGCATTTTACTCACAAGTGTGACAAACAGCTCCTGCATAGCCAGTTTGAGCGCAGTCGCAGAAGAATTCCATTGAGTTCTGATGGCACACACCCTTGTGCTGGCAGGGATTTGGATTGCAACGATCAATCATTTGGCAGGCATCGACGACGACATCATCGCCACAGCACACCTCTTCGCCTTGGACCCAATCCTGGGGTAGCTTATAATTGCCATCAACGGAAATTAAACGCATGCAGCCGACAAAACCGTTTTTCTCTTTGCCACCAGCTATATAGTAGAGACGGCCAGTAGCTATTTGCAGATTCTTGGTAGTAGTCATCGGTCGCTGATCAATATTCAGGATCAGACGATTTCTTTCAATCGATATCACAAACGAATGCCATTTGCCATCATTGAACTGCTCATCATAGTTATCCAATATGATTCTAGGCTTGTCTTTTGGTTTCAAATCGATCTTTACTTTACCAAACTCGAGGAACACTTTGATATAGCCACCACTGTAGAAATCATGATGTAACATTACCCCACTCTCCTCATAGGTACGGAAATAGAAGGAAACATTCAATCGTTGCGAGTTCTCGTATCCCTTAAGGCGTACATAGGAGCCACGCGTAGTAAAGGTCACTGGATAAATGGGTGGTGAGGGACAAGCATAGATGGTATTAACCTTCTGATACAGATAGGCCTCGCCCAATTCATAGCTGTCCTTCATGTTGCGAATAAAGTTGGTGGAATTCAAATAAAGATTTTCCATGCATCCAGAGAAATTTTGCTGGACAATAAGACCCTCCTGGACATTGGGTACGCCGCCCAAAAACAATTCCCGATTCAAATTCAAACGACTAAATTCACCCTTTATCTTTCCACGTACTATCACACGGTCCACAGAGAAGATTATATCACGACGATTACGGGATATAACCACATCATGCCAAACATTATCGTCGAGCAGACTACCCACAGACAGGGAGGTCATTATGTTTGAGCCCAAATCCAAATTCAATATCATTTTGTTATCCTTCAATTGAAGGGCATAGTAATCGCCCTGAGTTCCTCGCGAGTACATCAAAACTCCGTTGGCGAATGCCGTTTTAAAGCGAAAACGTATGGATTCCCTGGTCGAGGTAATTGGCTCACGGCGCAGATCGTAGCGCACCAATCCAGTGCCATTGAAATACAAATTCTCCGAAACTATGTAAATACAAATGTTTGTAATGGATTTGGATTAATAAGATACTCAATACTCACTATAATCACAACCATAGAGCTCCACACGCATCGAAATTCGATCATGCCAGCGTGTAGGATTAATGCGAACCCATTGCGCTATGATGGGCACTTCGAAAACATTGTAGTGTATGGAATTGCCATCTGAATTGCCCTTGAACATCTAGGCGAATGAAATATAAAGGATTACAACATTAAAAACTTCTTTCAATACAAAAATGTCATCGTATCCTTCTGTTATCTCATGCATTTCTTCAAAAAACCGCACATTTAAAGTTCCTTCTTCCAAAAACCATGCGACTAATAGAGTTATAGCTGATTAAGATCAGAACAATACGGCTTAGTCACCATGTCTTAGTCACTATGTCTTAGGCTTAGGGTTACAGTGCATTTTTGGTTATTATTTGTTTGAAATACCTGCGGTTCGCTAGTAGGATTAACGTACGAACGCCAAAATTCACCATCATCGGAATATTGTACAATATATTCCGTAACAAATTCATCAGTGTGCATGCGTCCCATAGTCGCGATCTTGCGAACCATACGCGGCTCACCCAAATCGAGTGTTAGAAAATGATTATAGGTATTCTCAACCGGTGTCCAAGCAGCATTTCCTGTGTATCATCATTATCACCAGTAGTAGTATTAGCAATAGGATTAGCATTGTGGCAGTGTATAATATTTAATGTTAGGATTAGGATTTTAGTGACACAAAAACAACAAAAAAAGTAGAGACAAGCTACATTATGTTAATGGGTGCGCCAGTTATGGATGAAAGTTTGGAAAAGGACCAAACCAATAAAATAAATCAAAAAAGCAAACAACAAAATCAAATAAAAAGTAAATGATAATTTTGCTCCCCAAAAACCCACACCAACAACCACCACATTGAGTAAAATATACACACACACACACACACGCACGCATACGTAGAAACACACAAATATTCCCGTAAGGAGGTGTGGATGGATTCCAATCTTACCTTGACATTACCACCAGGTTCTTTATAGTCGGCAAACTCTAAATCGGTTATGCCATAGCTTATCGTATATTCGGTGACATATTCATTACTATGGGGACGTCCTTGTAGGGCTATGTGCGTGACATTTCTCACCAGGCCCAAATCAATGATCAAACGTTGATCGAAATCCGAATTTTTCGCTGACCATGAAGTGCCAGCTTCAGGTGGATAATTGCCATAATAGCAGGGGGTGTGTGTGGATAGATGGCGGAGGAGGAGGAGGAGGAGGCAATAAAATGGGCAATAAAATGAAAAGATAAAATTTTACGAAAAGCAAAAACAAAACAAATAAAAATCCACTTAAATTAAATTGATCAAAAAACAATATATACTTATATATAGACAGTATGTTGTTGTTGTTGTTGTTGTTGTTGGTTGTATGCCGCCTTGTGCTCTAGTTTTTCCCCTTTTTGAATTTAAGGTATTTTTTTATTCTACTATCCCCCTTCTCTTCGGTTCGGGGGTGTTTCTCAATTAATAAACCATAATTTAGGGGCGATTTCTATTGACAGCTGCGAGTGGTCGATCTCAATGAGGGCAGCAGCTAGCAACCCTGTTAAGAGTGCCAAAGCGGAACAGAAAGAAAGGATTTGGGGTAGGGATTTGTATTTCTAGTGTTAACACTAAATGGTCTGGTCTCAGACAGGCGCGGGAGGGGTGACGACGGGCGGTAGGTAAGAGGTCAGGCCCATCAGGGGCATCGAGGGCATCAGTGTGTGCAGGGTGACGGCTGCACAATAATTGCAGCATTCTTTTGTTTTAGCTAAGTGCGGTAGCAAAATGAAGGAGAAAGGAGTCTGTAGGAGGGAACCTCCATCCTTTGGGAACTTTAAGTTCTTCAAGTTTTCTGGTCCCCATTTCAATGCTGCATTCAACTATAAAACTTTATTTCGGCAATATAAACAAGCGATCCCAAAAAAGAAAAAAACAATGAGTGATTCCCATCGATAAAACTTTTCGTGGCAAACAAAATGAGACTATTACCTACCCCTAGTTACCTTTAAACAAGTCATCCTGGTCGTCGTACTGCGGTTGTTTGCTTATCAACTTAGTCAACTAACTAGGGGTAAATCTGCTTCGGGGATCAATCGAAGTTTGTATACTCTAATTCCTCAGTTTCTAAGGGAATATGTTTGTAGGGTATATCCGTATTCGTAGTTAGAAGGTCTAACCAAAGGAAACAACGAAATGAATTCATGGCGCAAATGAACGTTAACGACGACGACAAATAAAGTAAGTTTGTCTGAGCCCAAGTCTGATTTCCATTTTGCTCCCTACTCTCTGTGTCCCTGTGCCTGTGCCCGTCCCTGTCCCTGCTGACTGTGTTCCCCAAATATAGATTTATAGCCTTTTAAGCATATTTCCGGCTTTGCTACGTTTCATGTTTGCATGTATTTTATTCTATACCCCTTCCCACAACAAATCAACATATAAAACCAGCTGAATGGGTAGGGGGAAAAGGGGCAAAAACTAACATAATTGGTTGCCCTTATTCGGCAAAGGGAAGGAAATGCAAGGATTCGTCCGTACACATACATGCATATCTATAATAAAACTCATATTCCAAATCGATCCAAGGTCTTAGCCGCACATTTTTGAGACTAAGCCCGTGTAATCCCATGTTTTTGGTATTAGGCATGACTATCAATTATCCACACAGACATAGATGCCACCAAGAGAGAGATTCGAGTGTACAAAAAGTATAAATTTATTAACAACTTTTATGATTTTTTGTATGGCTTAAGCAAGGCTTGCTTGCAATATTCTAATATGTCCCCATTAACTGATCCCACCGCTTCCTCTCTGCCGTCTGGAGGTATAAGATCATTAAAATGAAGCCAGGTAAACTTTTCTTGATCTACGGGTAGACAATTCCGGAATGCAATGGCAGCACAATAGTCCTCATCGAGTAAATGTTCCTCGAAACGCCAATTAGTCATTAGAGTATCATCACAGTGTAGGACAGTGCCTTGTAAAGGCGATGAGGACTCGTCCAAGGGACGGGAAGCATCCACATTGAAACTGATCTTCTCTAAATCAATGGTTATGCCAACGCCCAGTTCCTTGACATAGGCCTCCTTTAGGCACCAATGACGCATAAATGCTTTGAGTTGGCCTCGATCCGAGGATTGTGCTCCTATGAAGGACCATTCCTGAGTCGAAAATTTACTCTTCATGAGGCGAAAGAAATCCTTAAGAGGTCGGCCACCGTCATAGGATATTTTCATAACATCCACGCCGATGCCAAACTCATCGTCGTTCTCCTCACCGAGGCAGGTGGGATCGCTCCGGGCAATGCCAGCTAACACCACCAGTTTGCCCTGGTGTGAAACATTGAAACTTAGCATTGACTTTGACTTCTTCTGCTTCCACCCCTCATTTTGAGTTGTCACGCCGCCCTCGCCCTCGCCCTTGTTGCAATTTGGCAACCAGTAGGGTTTCCCCCTGGCGTCACGCTTAAATTGCACTTGCTGATAGTCCTCGTGACTGCAGCCGCTCACATATTTCCGCATTAACAGACGGCCAATTAGCGAGGATAGAAAATCATCAATGAAATGAAATTTCATTAGGCGTTGTCGCTCCTCGATTTGTATGACGGCCACCGCCTTGGACAATTGAGCCAATGTTGGTGTCCATTTGCCTAAATCGAAGGCCCAGCGTGTGCAAATGTGTTTGTTCATTTGTTTGGTAAATAAAGTACATCTATATATATATATATAGATATCTATTTAAACAACAAATAACAAAAACATGATGTTTTCTTCTATTTGCAAGTGTTCTTCTTCTTTGCTCTTTCTTTCTAATTGGATAGTGTGACCAGAATGCTGATAACGACAAAATATGCAGTCAACGGGACTTATGCAACACTTTAATATTTAACCTAGGCGCCAAATTTAAAATGACTTTTGATTCGATCAATGTTCCTTTTTGTTTCAAGATTTGTAGCTTCTTAGGGATTTAATTAAGGATTTTCTTGTAGGCAGCATCATTCGAAAATAATAAATTAATCTTAACTAATTTGAACTAAAGCACACAACTCAACAGGCTAAGTAAGAAAGTGTATACATACGTATCTACTACCCACAAAAAAGGACAATGGAAAGGTTGCTTACCATTTAAACGGGCCTTTTCCGGACCACGATCGTTTAGCGATGAGGTAGCTGTTAAAACGGCTCGCTCCATTAGCTGCTGGTTGCATTCATAGTCGGAGAAGTAATCACTGAAGGCATCTGAAAGAGTTGAGCGAATAAGACGGATAAGTAATTGATATTCACTTGACCCATATATACATATATATACAATCCATATTCTCATTTATAAACTGTCACTAAATTGTAAATAAATATGCAAGGTCAGGGTAGTCGACTAGTTTATACTCTGTATAATGTTTGTAGCTTCCAAGAGCCTGGCTAACATTTTTCATGTTATTAATATACCCGGTTTACCCTCTGGCCATCAATAAGATTAAGATATTTTTGTTGGCTACGAGCCAAAATCAAGAATTTTAAGTACATCATTTCAATTACAATATAATTTTTTTTATTTTTACTGAGTGGGGAGGATCCTCTTCTCGCATTTTTTATGGCTAGGTCATAAATTTCCATACAAAACCACTAAGTAAATAAATAAAAAGAAATAAGGAAAACAGAATATATTCGCTGTTCCATATCTCCTCTGTTTGTATATAAACATTTAGCTGTTGCCAAAGAGACACCGACACCGACACCAAGTCAAAAGGATGCACTGCATGGGGGTATTCTTTATCCTCACAGCCACTTAGTCTGAGCATAAGAGCATGATAAAAGCGGAGCCGGATATCCTAGCATAGACACAATTGCAATCAACCCCCAAAGAATAAGGTGATGGGTGCAGCACTTCTTTTTGGGGTAAACAACCCTTAGGTTGTTTGCTCAACAGAGTTTTTTCGAGTTCATGTCCACATTTCAACTTTCACATTGACGTTGATTGTGATTTTGACTTTGAGCTTTTGGCGGGCCCCAAAAGATTAGCCAAACTATAACAAGTCGTGGTTGTTATCAGAGGGCTTACCTTTACTTTCTCTCTCTCTCTTGATAAGCATTGAACCAAAACATATGTACATTACTCAACACGCACGACAATCTTGGCAAAAAACAATACAAAAAATCTAAGAACAAAAAATCAATATAAAAAATAAAACTCTGAACTACTTTGTTTCCCCTTTTTTACTGGCTTGGATGACGATGATTGTGACGTTACACGCCATTTAAAAAAAAAAAAACGTATTCTTTTATGGAATGGCTCTATCTTTTACTTGGTTTGTATAACAATTACACATTGGATTAATTAAGTTTGCTGTCTTCTAATTAGATCTCATTGAGTTCAAGTCACCATTCGAGGGAAAAAGATGATTCACGTGAGTCATATTTAAAGTTTAGAGAATCGATTAGTCAAAGTTGAAGTGAAACAGTCGTCGTTGGGGACTTGAAACAGGCGATCAGAAAATCAAAAATTTCGACAAAATTCTGGGGCCATTCTTGGGGGTTGATCGAAACTTGTCTCTTTTAATCATATTAAAGAGGAAAATCGAATTTGTGGAATTGTTGTTTATACATTAACAATCCATTTCGATGCTTTTTCTTTAGAAAATTAACCAAAGGAAAATACCGTTATTTATATTGGAATACTTTTGTTTTCCATTTGAAAAACGTAATAAATATGTATCGAGATATATGTATGTATATGCAGAATATGTAATAAATAAATCTGGCTAATGTTCTCAATGAAATAAATATGACGTGACCGATTTTTGAAAAGCAATTTCCGCTGTTTCAGATCATTCGGAAAATGTGAAGTGCGAATGATGTGAAATAAATTGGCAAAGGGTGGGGGAGGGAGGGGGCAAACTGTTAGTAGTGGTGTGTCTGAATGAGGAATTGGTCTGTGAAAGGGGGCTGCTGGTGAGGCGGGGGTTTTGGCTGGCTGTCTGAGTGAAGAATTGAAAATTGTTTATTTTTAGTCATAAAAATGTTTGCACATGAACTTTGTATAATGTTTACACACACACACACACACGCACACACATGTGCACTGACAAATTGTCTAACAAATAAATGAACATCACTTTTATGTGAAAGAGAGGGAGGACACAATGGCAGGGATTACCGCAAACGGGAATTTGGTGTGGAGTGGGGTGCTTAATGGGGAAAGGGTGACATATGGTAAGCGAGAAAAGCACGTGTAAGTCACAAGAGCAAAAAAAATAAAACAAAAAAAAAAACAGATGTAGATGATGCGCAGACGTCAAAAAGATAACAGAGTGCAAAACGCCGGCTCCAATTGGAAATAAATATCAAACGACAAATGAATAAGAAAACAAATATCAAATGCCAAAGAGAAGTGAGCAACGTACGAATCGTGGCCAATGTAGAAGAAACCAAAAAAGGCGTTGGTAATCGGTTTTTGTTTTGCCCTAGCTGTTCGTAAGCAACGTTATGATCGGCTCTCCTACACTGCTTCTTTCTCTGTCTAGCATGCACACTTTGTCACTCTCTGGTGGACTGATCGAAGAGCGAGTTAGAAAGAAAGAGTAACAAAGAGAGACGAGTTTTCAGCTTTGGGGGAACACGCCCAAAACGAAGAAATGAATAAAGCGAACTTGGCTTACGTTAATTAACAGAATTTCGTTTGCGACTTGATAAGAACAATTTTTTATAAAGGACTTAACTCATTACTTTATTCATATCACTCACCTGCTTGCACATTTCCCACGCTGTTGCTGCTTAGCAGGAAGATGAGGTAAATTGTCGTTGTCGCTGTTGTTGCGGCTGCTGAGGCTGCCTTCGTATAACTTTTCAGCCTCATTTTGTTGATGGCGCCCCGTTTGTTTAATTTCGTTCACCACCGAAAGTGAGTTAGAAACACATTTATTACTGTTGTCAACTCCTGTATTTCACAAATGTAATTGCAGAAACAAAACAAAATAAGTTTCGCTTATCAATTTACGAAAAAAAAAAAAAAAAAAACAATTACAATTTAATGCTGCTGGGGCGGATGACGATGACACACTTAACTCAGTGTGGCCAGCTTTTAAAAGTGTAAAAACGCGAGCTCTAACAGACAGTGTGACCAACTCGTTTAGCTAATTAAAATAGTGGGAGGCAAAACAAAGTGTTACCAGCCTTAGAGAGTGAAAAATCTAACAGACAGTGTGACCGTACTACATTTTTTTTTAAACCGAAAACCGCTCACTCGTTTAGTGTTACCAGCTGTTAAAAGTTGAAAAATCAAAAATTACAGATAGTGTGACCAACTCCGAAGCGATAGTGATAGAATGTTAATATGGCATCACTGGTGACTGGGCTTCTGGCAACACTCACAATATATCTGCTGGCCGATTTAGCTTCTGGCAACACTGAAGATGAGGGCGACCGGGACGCTGCTGCCAACATTTTGCCAATTCGTGGCTATTTTCTTTATATTTATTAAACAAAACTATGTGACGGCCACCGGGAATCCAGCCCCTGTGGGTGTCCATCGTCGATTCGAGTACAAGTATTCGTTTAAGCCACCATATTTGGCGCAGAAAGACGGAACTGTTCCGTTTTGGGAATACGGGGGAAGTAAGTAAGAAGAAGCAGCTCCACGTCAGTTGTTTTGGCCCGCTCAATGCTGGCCATTGGTGCGAAAGGGATGGCGTAATGGGTCCCAAAGTAACCAACTTGCTGACAACCACCGAGCAGCAGCCGCTGCCGCAGTCATGCAAAGTGGACACGCAAGCACTTTGTCTTGATATCATATCTTAGCCCTTGACTATGATTGGGTTTAAACCAATGCTAATGCCACTTGTTGCTCTCTGACTTGCAGATGCCATCGCCAGCTCCGAAAGTGTACGTGTGGCGCCGTCGTTGCGATCTCAAAAGGGTGCCATTTGGACAAAGTCGCAAACGAACTTTGACTGGTGGGATGTGGAGATAGTGTTCCGCGTAACGGGACGTGGCCGCATTGGAGCCGATGGTTTGGCTTTCTGGTACACCACTGAAAAGGGTGATTACAATGGGCCCGTATTTGGTTCCTCGGACCGCTGGAATGGTCTGGCTATCATTTTCGATTCCTTCGACAATGACAATAAGCACAACAATCCCTATATCAGCGCTGTACTAAATGATGGCACCAAACAGTATGATCACACCAATGATGGCACAACACAGTTGCTGAGCGGCTGTTTGCGTGATTTCCGTAATAAGCCATTCCCCACCCGGGCTCGCATCGAGTACTACAACAATGTCCTTACCGTCCTCATCCACAACGGAATGACCAACAACAATGATGACTACGAAATGTGTTTGCGTGCCGATGGTGTTAGTCTTCCCAAATATGGTTACTTTGGCATTTCAGCTGCTACTGGTGGCTTGGCCGATGATCACGATGTTTTCCATTTCCTGACAACCTCACTGCATGCTGCTGGCCAGGAGCCCCAGAAAGTTGATAACCAAGAGAAACTGACTCAGGAGTATAAGGAATACCAGGAGAAGCTGGAGAAACAAAAGCAGGAGTACAAGAAGGAACATCCCGATGAGGTATATGCCACGCCGTCATTTAATTGTCAGCCAATGATACTTGTTAACTATCCTGTTTGGATGACAGCTAATTAAACATTTCATGCATCTTTTCTTGTAGCACAAAGACGGCGACGAAGAATGGGACGAGTTCTACGAATCGGAAAATCAACGCGAGTTGCGTCAGATATGGCAAGGACAGAGCCAAATCGCCGATCATTTGCGTGAGCTCTCCCGCAAGGTAGACGAGATTATTGGACGCCAGGAGAATACACTTTCACTTGTCTCCCGCGGATTGGCAGCTCAAGCCGGTCAGGCCTTGCCACCGCCAGCCGCAGGCAGTGTGCCACAGCAGCAGCAACTCACTGGTGGCGTTGGCATTACCAGGCCCGATGTAGATTTGCTCATTGCTAATCAGAATTTACTGCTTAGCTCCATCAGAGAGATACGCCAACTTGTTGGCGATATTAACGTACGCACTGATAACATTCAAACAAATCAAAAGCACGCGCCCACCGCTCAAATTCAATCAACGGGCTACGATGTACAAACACTGATAGCCGAGATGCGTGATGGCATGAATCAAGTCAAACAGGGCATCACACATGTGGGACAGAGGTGCGTTTAATGATTGTGTTCTCTAATTTCAAATCTGACGAAATGTTAACATGTTTTCCCTTACAGATTGGGAGCTCCGCAAGCTGCTGGGCAGGTTGCCAGTTGCCCCACCGGCAATTGTGTGGGAGTCACATTGTTCCTAAGTGTTACAGCTGTGCAATTGTTGCTTGTCTTCATCTATAACATTTACAAGTGAGTACTAAATGCGTACAACAACATACTAAGTCTCTACACATCGTGGCTCTATTGCTCTAGTTTGTCCATTGAGCTATGTTAGATCACAAAAGATCATAGCAGTGTCTATTCCAGACTATTTCACACTTTGAGAAAACTGAAAGCCTTATTTAACTATGACTTAAACTTTAAATTTAAAGCTATTTGTATTACAATCATTTATTATTTCATTGAAACACAAATTTAGTTGTTCCATAACTTGGAATCAGCGATCTTTAGTATTAAAAAGATGATCCTGTTAGTTAATTGTGAATGATGCTAATCAATTTTGTTTGTTTCAGAAACCGAAGTGAAGCACAAGCGAAAAAAATTCTACTAGGCCAAAATAGAAGGACTCTCAATTAAGCAAATAGCAGCAATAGCATCTACAACAACGTCAAGAAGAGAAACATGCAACGTGTAACCACAGCAGCAACAACAACAACACAAATGGAGGGAAAACACACCTGACTAGGCGACAACTAAACTTAGTTGAAATGAAATACTTAAGACTACACCGTAAATGGCTCTACAATATTTGTAAAATTGTTTTTTTTTTTTTATACACATATATATATAGCAACTATATGTATATTGATTTGTCAGGTCAGTTGTCCCTCATCGTAATAGAAATACCCCGCAGAAATGAAATGAACAATTTAAAAGTCAAGAACAATGATGAAGGAATAGCCAAGTCTCATGACAAACACGATGAATTTGATGATGATGATGATAATGAAAAGGAAGATGAAGACTAAAAAGAGAAGCCACAAGACAAATTTAGCAGATTCGTTTGGAATGTGTTTCTATAATTAGAAAATGAAGACCAAGTTTAATTCTATTCTCAACTGCTGCATATCAAAATGTGGGCAGCCTTTACCTCGGCATTTCTATCGATTTGAAAAATAATATGTAAACAGGAAAAAACAAAATCATCAATTGAATGGAAATGAAAAAAAAAAAACAAAAAACTGCAAATGAAAATCCAATTATAATTCCATAAATTTAGAAAATTTTTGTAATCTTTTTATACTTAAAAACAAAGCAAACAAAAAAAAAAAAAAACAAAAAGTTGAGTTATAAGCGCCTCTCAAATTTCGATTGGCCGGAACATACTATATCTTCCCATTAGCATGAAATTTAATTTATGTAATAAATTTGATTCTCTCTTTAAGTTTTCCACTCTATTAGTTTTTTTTTTTTTTTTTTTTTGTAAATGTTTTCTGTTTGTTTATTATTTTTAGCATTTTTGATTTCTTCTTCGCATAGTCTGATGCATAGAACTTTTATACTGAATAAATATTATACATACATACATAATGCATAATGAATTAGAAACTATATCAATGGAGAAAATGTGTGTGTGTGCGTTTTTATATGTTGTCAGAAATGTTTAAAGTGAAATAAAATAAACAATTTATTTGCAAAAACGTAAAGAGAAGAAAACAAACATAAAACCGAAACGAAAGTTGAATAGTTATTTTTATTCTCCCATCGCTCTGCTTAATTCATTCAATCAAATGAAAAACTAAACATGATAAAAGTTCATTTTTGCTGATATTGACAGCAAAAACTTTATATTTGCCATGAAACAAAATTTGAGGAGCCAGCATATAAAAACCAAAGACTTGGCCAAGCCAAGTCGTAGTTTCTATACCCTGGCAACAGAACCAAAAATAAAGTAGAAGACTTAATGAAGATTTTCCAGTATTTTCTACATGAATTGGACTCTATAAGTATATATAATTCAAATAAAGTGGAGAAATCTTGTAATTAGTCTGATGCTTCAATGACTTATGAGTTAATTCAAAAGCTTTTCCAAATAATGCCAAATTATTTAATTCTCATTTGATAGATCGTAAGCAGAACCGATTCCGATTAGAATTTGGTGTAACCAGCTTCAAATTATAAACGTTTATAGGTTTAATTTGTTTCCCAAGAAGAATTCGAAATCGTTTAATGATAAGCGGAAGAACTTTTGAACTGTGTAGTTAAATTGTTTTCCAAGATGTGGAATTCAATATTCTCAAGGATTCCCCTCATTCGACGGATCGTTTCACTGCAAGCGGAACTAGTGTCTACCTGGATAGAGTAGGGGGCGAATAAGAATCCAATTGATTAAGAGGATCCTGTAGCCTTCTCTTCATTGTCGCTTTCTGCGGCTTGGAACTCTTCAACAGTTCCCCTTCCCACATAGGTATATAAAATGATCCGATCCCATCAAAGATACGTCATTTTGAATATCCTTGCATTCTCTCATGGAAAGTCTAGTCCTTTAGAACCAAGTTAGTACTACCTATTCGTGGTAAATGATTCAGCTGGTTGGAGATTCGGGTTAAGAGAAGTACTTAAAGTGACCAAGTTGGAGTTCAAGTGCATGTACCCTTTCTGGAAGTGTATTGAAATAGTCGTAAACCCCTCGACAATGCGGCAAAAATGGCGCCACGTGGTCGGCTGTTTTTCACTTTATTTGTAGTTTGGGTAAGAAGCTGGGAAACTTTGGCCATAAAATGTAACTGCCATTGGTGGCATTGTGGGCAAGCCTGCCCCATCCCCATGCCCCACACTTCAGGCGCCAAACCATCTTTCTGTCGGGTGGGGAGAACAACAACAACAACAAGAGTTAAAAAACCAAAAGGAAAAAAAACAGTCGCCCAAAGATAAATGGACAGAAGCCAACAGCAGTCATGGCTATGTGATAAATTTTCGTGTGTGTGCCTTTTGGTTTCTTTTTTGCCCATGTGTTTTGTTTTGCGGCAAGGGGGCAAAGAGGGCTCTTACTGGGTTTGAGTGGAGCCAAAAGTGGTTGGACGGATGCTGGGGCTTGGCTATGAGCCAACGCCGTTTATGTAAAGCCAAAAGCATATTATATACTTCAAACATGGCCAACGCATTGCGCAGAAGCAGGGACCACTTGGAGTTGGAGTTGAATGGTTGTTAATATTTTTGAACAGCCAATCAGCGTGAGGCAAACCAGCGTACAAAATGGCTACGGCTTATCAAGGCACGGGGATGAATACACTGCACAAAACAGCCACAAAACATTTGCCATACTCCAAATGCAATTGCAATAATGCATTCAATCAGATTAGGAATCGAAGAGTTCAATTTGAATCCATCCATTGGCATAAATATTGGAAACTTGTAAACTTCTAACCAAATGCCATTTAAAAATAAACTTTCAACTCAAATTAGAAAACTAAAATATTGTTAAAAACTCTATTAAGTGAAAAAAAGAAATAAAGTTCTACAGAAATTAAAGAAATTTCGATTAATCTACAATTTCAAATGATTTCGACGAACATTGGACATTAATTTCAAAGCTGTTTCGATATTCAACTTTATTCATTTGATTATGTTAAAAATTATTTCAAAAATGATCATGCCTATGTAAAGATAAAGAAGTGAAGTAGCTCAAAAATTATTTCAAAAATGTCCTCTGTAGAGTTTAAGAAATGAAGTAGTCCAAGAATTGAAGTTATAATTTATAGGAATATCTGATTGGTATTACTTGATAATTAGCGTGACCTTTATGCCAATTCAAAATTGAGTTTAGAAGCAATAAAAAGAGAAATCACTTTCGAAAATTGGTTAAAAATTATCAAAGCCAACAGATTCGAAAAATAAAGGGTTTTTTATTTGAGTAAATGCAGTAGAAAATCTACGGGGGGCAAATAGGGTAAATTTCCCCCCAAAACTCCGAGTCGGATAGAAAATCAGAGTTTGGTTAAGAAATTTGACTTGGTCAAACAAATTTTTGACCTCGATTTCCCCCTTTAACCACAAAGTGATAAAAAATCAGTTTACTGTGCTCTGGAAGGCCAGGACTCGAAAAGTACGGGAATCGTAACATATTCTGATCCTACTATTTGTCTAATTCGGCACTGATAACAACAGATAACAGTTAATAAGTCTATAAACTGATACCGAAAAAAGTTAAAGACTTTTTTTGATTTCTTTTAAAGTATCGACTATCAAAACATTTGCAGTCCTCGGTAGATAGTTGTCTAAGTGGCCCAGTCATTTAGTCAACTAAACAATGAGGATCCGGGTTCGAATCCCAGGCTAGTGTATGGATGTAGTTTTCGTCTAAGCCGGAAGGGCCTTAGTTGCCAGTGCTTGTAAAAATATAGTTAGGTCGATAGTTTACAACTATATCCTATACTTTAATAATAATAATAATCAAAACATTTATCGACTAAATTGCAAACGATTTCACAGCAAAGTGGGCAACCTTATTTCTTAGATTTCAAATTCCTATTCAATTTTTGTTCTTATGAGACTTGAACTTTAAGAAAATATATGATTTTGTAATTGAAGTCAAACCACATGGTTGAATGAAGTGAATATAAGGGTTTAGGGTTTGACTTCTTGACCCGATCTTGAACAAAACAGACTTCGTTCGAAAGTTTTATCTTTTGAGCCAAAGAATGCAAGCCAAATGCATAACAATAATAAATTTTAATATATGGATTGGATTTGAAATGATTACAAGAATTGTTGACATAAGGGGGATGGAGTTTAAATGCAATTTGCAATCCATTTAATTATCATTTGGTTCAATTACAAACGCTCTAAATTGCTCGATACTTTAAAACCCGCCGATAACTTAAATAAATCCATATTGCAAATATTTACACATCTGTGGAATTTTTGCCCCGTTCACCACAATCCATTAGTAAATGAAATTCATAAATCCCGGATGACGGCGACGACAGTTTTGCAACATTTGCCAAACATTTGCGACAAGAGACGAACAGAACAGAACAGAAAAAAATAACAAGGGAAATAAAATCAAAGTCAAAGTTATTACAATGTAACACAGGGTGGATACTCTCTCTCTCTCTCTGTCTCTCTCTCTCTCTTGGTCGACTCTGTGGATATGTTGACACATCCTTGTTTTTGGTCTCGTTCCCGTACTCATGCTACACATCCTTGACAAATGTTGCGCAAACAAATGGATTACATTGCCAATGGCCAATGACTTAGGCAGCTCTCCAAGAGTTAACTTAGCCCAAATGTATGATAATGAATCATAAATTTCCATAACTGTCATACGAATCCGAATCCGGGTGGATTGTCTTGGTCATATGGTGTGTAATTCGATGAAGCAAGTTTATTACCGTTAAGGAGATTAACTAAATATGCAATTTGTTTAAGAGTCTTTGCCAATCTCTTTTTACATATGAACATTAAACTTGATCAAGAATATATATAGATATTACGTACATATATTCATAACTGTCAATAACTTAATGAAAACATCATATTAGGATCATAATTATATTGATTCCCGAATCTTTAGAAATGCATAATTTACCTTCATTTACCTTTTTCTCGACTCACCCAACTTGGTTTCGTTTTTCGACAATAATCGATTCTCAAGACTTTTCAACGGCAAAAGAAAGTAAATTAAATTTCCCAACGAAAATTATATTTTTCATTAAAAATATATGCAAACTTGGTAATTTATCGCCTTGGAAAAATAGATAATTTTAAGCAAAATCACACCAAACATCTTACCTTTTGTATGGCTTTTGATTTGGGTTCTACCATTTTTTTCGACTTTATTTTTTTCCAATTTTTGAACCGATTTAAAAAAGTTGCATCTGAATTAAATCGGAATCAGACCTTAATCCCCTGGATTATTACGTATGGGACGTAGTTGAGCGTGAAACCAATAAACATCCTCATAACACTGTTTCTTCTCTAAAGACTGCAATACCGTTATGGTCAATATGAATAAGGATCATTGTAGGTCCCGGATCGAGAAGCTTATAGCAGCCAATGGAAATTTTATTGAAAAAATGTATAGATATATAACCAATAAATATTGTGTAAAAATTTCGTGAAGATTTATTAAGTTTTGTTCGAAATATAAGCTTTTCATTTTCACTATCACTTTGTCCTCAAATACCGTACGCACCCTGTACAAGAAGCAATTGGATATCAAACAAAAACTAATTTCGATCTGATGATGCAAACTTTAAGATTACTTTCTAATAATCAAACTGATGTATGAGTTTCAAAAATCGTTTGAAAATTTTCAGAATTACAGATTCACAAAATATTTGAGACATTTTCAAAATAATTTTTGCTGATTCCACCTATTTTCCTTAGACGTTTCGCAAATTTCTAACCGATTTTAAAATGTTATATGTCAATTAAATTGAAATTTATATTTGGATTGGATATTTCAACCAGATTAAAAAAAAAGTCATGTAGATCTCGAGATTGATGCAGATTGAAAGACATTATACTTTTGATACTCTTTTTTGTCTCGCTTAAATAGATAACTTGATAATTAGCGGGGCCATTTAAAGCGCGGGTCCCGTAGCACTTGGCTAATCCGTCACTGGCTCTGTGACAGCGATCAAGAAAAAGAAACTCCAGATTGGTAAGTACACAACATCTAAATTCCGACCTTAAGGCACTCACATAGTTAGAGGTTACTTTACTAAATATGATTACCACTGGGCAAGGAAATGTTTAAGCCCTTACTACATTTGGTATAATGTATGGGTTTCATCTGCTTTTACCATTTAACTTATCGAATCATACGCTGTAAACACAGTTGGCTCAGCTTCTATGGACTGTGGTGAGTGCCTCGCCAGGATTCGTCAATCTTTGTGAGGCTCTTAATGGCAGTTGGTCAAGGAATTGAACAAGCTCCAAGCGCGTGCTGCCAGGTGGAGCAGCTGTGGGAGTATCACTCAGCCCAGAGCAGGCCAAACTCTGCATGCTGGCCACGTCATATGCCCGAGGCACGAGGAATCGATCGCATGAGCTCTTTTTGTGATTTTCACTGCCAAGATCATTTCTCGAGAGGAATCTGGCTATGAACCAGCTGCACTGGAGATTCTTAAGAAGAAGAAAAATGGAATCTTTTGCATTCTCCATACACGTCACAGACACAACAAACTAAAGATAAATGGAAAATCTGAAAATTTTAAAAAGTTTGTGAATGAAATATTCGATTTTTTGGTTCATCAGTAAGCCAACAAAAACGATTAAAGTATTTTATCTGATAAACACAATTAAAATTATTGATATTTTAGCCTTTAGTGGTTATCGTCTCTAAGCACTTTTCAAAAAAGGTTTTTTATAAAAATGGATCACAAACTAAATGATATCCTTTTTGTTTGTTGTGTTTATTCGCAATCTGTCCTCAAGGGCCATATGATTTTTCTGCTCGTTTAAGTTTAAAAAGGATTAAGATGCCAAGCTTTGACTGGTTTTTGGGGACAGTTCATCAGTCTGCCAAAGGGTAACTAAAAGGCAAAACCAGTAAATTGTTGTGCCTTTCCATGGTCTCTGTGACTAAATGGGTTCTTTACTTTGGCAAGGGCAACGATGAGCCTATGGAGGATTAGCCTATGCTCCAAACCTGTATGCCCAAGGTCCATATGGTCCAAAACACGAACTTTTTGTTAAGTTTGGACTTCTTGACGACTAGTCAGTTTACTTTTAAGGTGGGATTTAACTTCTTTTGATCTTGCTGAGCCGCTTTTCAACCTAGACCGTCTAAAATTAGGCTCAGATTTTCACCTCTTCCCACATAGTTGGGAGGGATGGACAAAATATGAATAGGGTTTGTTCAAGGGTCCATTTTTGTTAACTTTAAGAAACAGAGAAAATCAAATGTGTTGTCTGTTGTTTATTATTAAAAAGTTTAATCCAGGGGTAAATATTTATAAACAAATCTTCAAGACGATTGTGTAAAATCAACTGCAACTTCTTTTGTTCTTCCTGAGGCTTCCTGAGGCTGGGCTATGTGCTTGATACTTGATAACTAATGATTCAGATTCGGAAAGCAATTAAAAAGAGAATCTATTCGATTAATCACATGTGTCCTTAATTTTAAAATGCAATGCACTGATTTGTCGGAGTTTTCGTTTTGCCAAGATTGTTTATCTTTTGGCAAAAAAGAAGGAAAAAATTGTCAGATGGTAAATGTTTGTGCAACTGCTTTAGTTTCCCATACCATTAGGTTGCGGGCTGTGAAATGGCACAAAAGGATAGTCCATTAGACACAAGTCACAATGCTAGTGAATTCAAGGCACTTGGCAATGGCTGGGAAATGGGAACGCATCGAACCGCACCCTTTTTGTGATTTTTGGCGAAAAACCAGAACAAAAGTCGATACTGGATAATATTTTTCGCTTTTTGGTATGACGAATCCACATGTCATACACGAGTCGAATTGCCATTCAGCTCCTGCGACTGCTAGTGCCAGTGCCACTGCCCCTGCCCCTGCTCCGGCTCCAGCTCTCACATCCGTTTAGCGGGCAATCAAGCGTGTAGTGCAATTCAATAAGAGAGGGATGGCCTAGGATGGGATGGAATGGGATGAGATGAGATGGGGTGGGGTATAAACGGAAAACTGTCATGGGCCATGGCGAGTTGGAGAACTTTATCAACACCCATGTCGGCATTAGTTTTGTTTACAAACTTTCCGTTGCCTTTTTGACAGGCGCATTTCTGGGGTGGGATCCTGTTGCCCCTGATCCCAGAGATACATATACATACATATCCCTAGGGGTGGCTTTTGCGGGATTTTTATTTATGAGCACTTAAATCGAAGCGCAAACTAAAATTGCACATTGCATCTACATAAATATGCAATTGCGGGCATGTGAAAATGTTCCCGGGACTCGCATTCAGATTCAGATGGGCCAGAATGATGTGGACGAGATGGGTGTATGGGAGGAGGAGGAGGAATTGGTTGTAGTTTTTTTTTTTGCTTTTTCGGGTGGGGCGAACTCTCCTGCTGATAAATGATGAAAAAATTAAAAATAAATACGCATACGTCTGCGATACAAAATGATGTTCTCTCCCCTTAGCCTTTGCCTCGCCTCCTCTAACAATTTAGATGACAGCTCCCGATAATGGTGACATCAATTTGAAACTCAATTGAGCTTGAGTTTGTCTTCTCGTCGTCGTTGTTGTTTTCCCCCCAGTCTCGGTCTCAGTCTCAGTCCCTGACCCTGTCTTTCCCTGTCCTTGTTCCTGTTTTTCCTGCCCGCTGATAAATGTTGCGCTATCAGCGACGTTTATCGTCGAGGCCATTCCTGACTGGGTGCGACAAGTCAGCGAATTGGAAACTACAACAACAAGTCGAACCCCAACCCCCCTTCATAAAAATGAGTTTTTTTCCTCCCACCCACTTTCAGATGAATGTTTCTGAACTACATACAAAATGTATTAGTAATGTTTTGTGTCTCTGGGCGTTTTCGAGATGTTTACATCTTTAATGCTTTCTTAATTGCTCCTTAAATGTTTTAATCTTTAATTTACTTAAATTAAGCAAAAATACAAAAAGTCATCAATTAAACTGTTAAGTTTTAATTCTCCAAAAGTGAAAATGTGAGAATCAATTCTTCTTTCTATAGCCACATTGCCGTTCAACTAAATAAGGTTAAGACTAATGGGCTTTTCATCACATTGTTTTAAGGAGTTTTTAAAACTTTTAAAGACCTTTGAAAATATACAAAATTTGTTTACTGGGCTTTGACCGATTTCTCCCATGTCAGCTATATAATATAAGGTAATCTGATCAGGCTAATTGCGCGGCAAAATAAAATTTAATAAGAAGTTTCATTGAAATATATGAAAAAGTGTGTGCTAAAACAGGCGAAAAGACATCTATTGAAACTTATTCTAATCTTTACCTAGCTTTTTACGCTGTAATTCTCAACAAGTTTTAGCCTTGTTTATATGATGCAGGCCGACGAAATGCTAAAGTCTTTGACAAAGTGTAATGATGATTGAACTTAATGTTATTTTCCAATTGTTTTTTAGTCGCTGTTTGAAACTATTAATAGAATATATCGAGTTTTATCTAAACGAGGTTAAACAAGCTGAAAGTTCAAACGTTTTAGCTGTCGTCTATGCCATATTGAGGATTTAAAACTATTAAACTAATATATTAGATAATGTTTTTGGGATCAATCAACAAAAGGTTTCGACAAGACGACAGTTTATTATATCTATAAACTTTACCATAACTCATCCTTTGTAGCTAAATAACTTTCCCAAAAAGGATCCAATAAATATTTAACCCTGCTTTAGTTTTCCCGTCACCTTTTTCCACTTGACGCCGCCTGTTGCAATATTCCCTTTTTCCGGAACACGCACAACCTCAACACCCATTAGGCCATGTCAGTGCATGCTATATCCTGGATAAATAGATGGTTCAGTCATTAAACAATTTACGCAGCTATAAATTTACGCAATTTACTTATTGCCAGGCGAGACAGAGGGACAGAGAGAGAGAGAGAAACACAAATGCAAACAGATCCCATGTATGTCCTTTGGCGGCCCTTTAGCCAGCCCGCATACCCTGGGTTAGAGCCATAAAAAATACCCCTGCACAAAGTTGCAGAACATTAACACATCTGTCCAGATACAAAAGAGTCAGCCCGTCCGCCTGAGCGATTAACTTTTTGCATCCTTCACGCTTCGTTCACTCTTATTGCCCGCCTCTAACTCTGATTCGGATTCTGATCCTGACTCTGACTCGGCATCAACCTCATCTTCATCATCGCCCACGCGCTGCTGCTTGTTTGCCTTTTTTATTGCCCCAGGATGCCAGGATGTAGATTTTCAGGATTGCTGCTCTACTACTCCTACTCCAAAAATGAACAAGTGGAAATTTTTAATGAAATTGTCATCAATTAAAATTTTGTTCTCATCCATGACCATGAGTCCGCCAGACGACAGGCAAGTGACACTGCATAAGTCCAGTTTTTTGGTTTTTTGTTCAGTTCACTTCACTTTCGTCTTTTTACGACCCAGACGTCTATCCAGGCACTTGGATGGGCTTAGGCTTTAGGATTGTGGGCACATAATAATAATAATAATAATGTGCATAACTCGGAGCTCTAGAACTAGCACTCGTGCCTGGGATTGCGTTCAGCTATAAAAATAATTTGTGGCCAGAAAAACCTTCCCTTTCGCTCTGATATCATCATATTTCTAAGGGGTAAGAGACTGTTTGAGTTGGATGACTCGAAGAGGTTAACGTCTGCCAGTAATTTGTTGTCATTTGCTTGTTTTTCCAGCTTCACTTTAATGGGTTTTCATAAATTTTTATTGTTTTCAATATAATTTCCGTTTTTTTTTTTTCTGTTCTTTTTATACAAAAGTATGAGTAGATGCAAATGCGTTTTTGAGTGCCATGAATTTGTTCAGAATTTGTTATAGATATCAAAAAACTGAAGCAGAGCTCTGAGAAAACACTCCTTGAATGATTTGAATTGGCATTCAGTATGATGATGAACTCTAATATCAGTAAGTCTATTAAGTTTCTTCCTGAATTTGGGTATTGTCCCTAAAAGTATGCTAATGTTGAGCCCTTGAACTTACCTGATCAAACGTTTTAAAGACTATTTGTAGTTGGCTAGTTAGTTAAGTTTACAAGTTATGTTTATAATCCCATCTGAAGTGGCTTGAACTTTTAATAGGTGAGACCATGTGAAGTTTTTCAAAGAATTATGATCTTTCACAATATCCCTAAGGGAATTCAAACAAGTCCTGAATAGGGTGTTGAAGTCTAGAATAAGATGGCTAGCATTTGAGCAGATCAAATGAAAGCAAAAAGATTTTTCCCTGGAGCGACGATTCTCCCGATTTAGGTAGTCGTTAACAAAAAGTGAAGGTCTAAACAATAATAATTCATGACTAGCATTTTTCTGTTAAGTCATGGTAAGTCGGCCGTTCGATGATTCGAAAATCCCTTTAGAACGTAGTTATAAAGTAGACTACAAGTCTACTAGTTTCACAGAATAGTCCTTTATCTGTGCTTCCAATAGCCTAATTTAGTAGAAATTCTGAATTTTTATCAAGTTTCAGACTTAAGAATATATGAATAGAATGGAACTTAAGTGAACTTGTTTCAAATTGTTATTTACAATACATAAAATATAGTCTTTTATGAAAAGAATTCCATTTAGTTTTTAACTCGACAGTTTCATTGACTCACTGATAAAAAACTAAAGCAATCGAAAATATTTCCATCAGCCGAATTCTATTTGTAATCATATTTCGGTCTTATCATTAGTGTTTTCTATGTCCCACAATTCGAGCATAATTTTTGTCATATGCCATAAAATTTGATATTTATTATAATTATAACTTTAGGCTTCTTCGGTTCTGTTCGGTTCAGCTTGAAACTATCTGACCATGGGATAATTAAATAAACCAGAAATTGCATTTCCCAACCAATTAGATGGTAATAAATCTTTGGCAAGGACAAGAACACCCCTTGAACATTTTTGGTTGATAAAATGGGTTCTTTTAACCCATTAGCTTAACCGGAAGATCGCTCAATTAGTGTTTACTGCTGCTGGTCAGCCTTTTCAGCCAGTTTCAAGTCCCAAGTGGGTCACTCTTGTGCGTGAAAGGATTTTGGATTTAGGGATTTCGGCTTTGGTTTTGTTGTGTTGGCCCAACAAAGTGACATAAATCTTTTCGAGCTGCTATGCCAGAAATTCAACCGGAACTAAAGCAATGACGCAGCAGGAGTCAGGACACATATCGATGGGTTTGGCCAGCAGCCAGTCATAACAGAACGCATGCATGTCCCGCTTGCTGAGATTTATAGATGCTTTTGGGGGGTGTGCAACTTCTACATACATGTATATCAATGTATCTATATATCTATTTGTAACATCTTCGATGGGCATCAATGCCGGATGGGCAAAACGACAGGCGTTCGATTGAAATTAATTGAATTTGCGCGTCTTCAAACTTGACTTTCACTTGAGCTGCTGGGATGGCCTGTCCCGGCCTGGTCTGGCTTGCCCTGGGAGCGTGGACGACGCTTGTTTCCTGTTTATGCTCGAGATATTTGCCAGCATAAATTACGCATATACATATATGTATATATATATTGTTACATCCATATGAATTGAATGAAAAAGGAAAGCGAAGGCAATGAAAAAAGAAGAAAAAACCCTGGCAAAAACAGGAACATTAAATTTATTTTTATTTCGCTGAGCAACCCCAAAAACAACAACAGCGCTAAGCGCTTAGTCAAATCCCTGAGACTACAATTTTGGGCGCTATATGCGGTCCGCTGAGTTTCAGTTTTCGTCATGAATTTTCTTTTTATTTTATGATTTTCTATTACCATGTATTTTTTCCCCCGCTAGTTTTTGTTTTTGGCACAAGATTGCCAACGTTGTTTGGGGTTGTTGTAACTTATGCCCGGTACACTTGGCTAGCTCTCAAAGACAGAATCAAAATCATGCCGGAAATGATGATCGTACGAAAGCAGGAAAGGCAGACAAATTTATCAAATCGTTTTAATATGGAATGGGTTTGGGTTGGGAGGCGCGCTTATAATCCTTGGCCATCCATTAATCACACTCTATGTTTTGTTTGAGTATGAGATTTGGCAAAACAAATTGTCAGCATCTTTAAGATGCCGGAATTACCAACATTAAGAAATCAAAAAGTTATTCAAATAATAAAGTTGGCGCTACCACATCAAGTGTGACCCTTTTGCGAGCTGAGAAAATGCATTTGGTAAATTTGGCGCCACTTTTCAACACTGAGTTAAAATAATGGATGTTTCCCAACACCGCGGACGCTTCGGTAACGGTCACACTGACAAGAAATTATAAAGTTTTTTATTATTTTTTTTTTTTTAATTGTTTACAAATTTGAATCCTGTTTGATATAATTATGTAAGTTATCAACAATTAAGTGTTGTCCGGCTTGGGCAAAAGTTGAAAAACTACATATAACTGTGCTGTGAGTGACAAAAAAAGCAAAAGTAAATTCAGCTGTGTCTCACATCAGAGTATTGTTGTTTGCCTGGCCACCCGCAACCTCTTTGCCCGTCCATCATCTCCTCACCACCCCAGTGCTGGTGCTCCAAAGGCGGCGATGGTAGCCCTTCTTCATGTTGTTGTCATGGTCACGCAAATTCCGCGTCATTCCAGGAGCGGGCCGCTTCATTTTTTTTCGTATGACAGCTGGGGGAAAACCAATAGAGCAAGGACAGAGCCGGGGGGACGACGCCTACGCCCGCATCTAAGCATGTGTGCGTGCGTAAATGAGTTAGTGTATGTGTGTGTGTGTTTCGCTTGTGCTTTGCGTACATTTTATGCTAATTAAATGCAACTTTATTTCGCTAACATGAACCTGCCTTGCAACACGCCCCAGTTCTTCGGTGGTTGAAAGCAAGCGAGAATGGAAAGAAACGAAACGAAATATAATTCAATTAACGCCCTGGCCACCACAACAGTTGGAGGCATTTGGAGGAGACTCCGGCTGCGCCTTGAAGTGTGTGTGTGTGAGTGTGTGTGTGTATATTTGTTTGTTTGTGTGGTGTCCACATTATCAACTCTGGCGTTGACTTCTTTATCGCGTTAGTGCCAGAGTGATTAAACTGCATGGCCAGAGAGGCAAAGGAGGGCGCAGAGGAGCGGAGGAGTGATACATACCAATATGATTCCAGTTCCATTAAGTACGCAGTTAAGACGATAAGAGACCCCGCGTATAATATACACGTATAAGAACTCCGATGACAGCTTGCGAATTGCCTTTAATTTCATAATTAACTTGAATTTGCTCTGCCAAACTTAAACTAGAAAACCAATAGCCAAATCCTCAACCCTCAAGATACCCAACTCGTGCAGGCTTCCCGCTGCTTAAAAGATTTCACTTTTTAATTCCAACTCCCAGTCGCAGTTGAAGTCGTACCCGGCCGGCCCGGCAGTCTCAGTCCCAGCCCCAGTACCCACTTCCAGTGTGCCTCAATTGCCTAATGATTGTGTCAATAATTGAGCATAATTGAAAACAAAGGGGCGTCGTTCAAACTCGTTTTGCTTCATTTATTTGTTTACACACACAAAAATCCGAGACATGGAGATACTTAAAATAGAAAAACATTTCTGTCAATCAATTGAATTTTTACACACTAATCTTTGATTCCAAGTAATTTCAAAGTGACTAATACAAGACTTCCACTTCCACTTTGTCGTTTCCTCTTCTTGGCCAACATCATCATCACCATAAACAATTGAGTAAGAGAGAGAGAGAGTGTAACAGAGAACACAAGAGCAAGAGAAAGAGTGAGACAAAGACCATTTAACACCATTCAACAAGTTTTTAAACAATATTACTAATTTACATAATTAGCCAAAGCTCAAAAAAAAATCATCTTTACATAATACTTATATTAGCAAATGTTTGCATCATAATTATCTATCTTATCATAAATATTTAAAAGAATTAGTTTTGAAAACGAATCTAACTCAAAACTACTCAATCTTTCCTTTTGTAGCGTAGTCTTTGGAACTTTAGGAACTGTATTTAAAATAAATCACTGATTCATCCTTATTCCAGCAAAAAGATCATTTGTATACAGGCCCCTCCATTGATGATGACTTGTTGCGTAGTGTAGTAATCAAGTAGAAAGAAATTAGTCATCGTCGTCATCGCAAGGAGCACGAAGGGAAGGTGGAAGGAGAAGGCACCCACTGCCAAGAAAAAGTAAAAGAGGGAAAAAGGGGTCCATTTTCACATCCACAATTTGTTTTGTTTACATTTTGGATGCCGCGATCGCCAAGCAATGAGAGCGAGAGAGAGCAGGTGGCGCTCTCTCCCCAAATTCTCTCTCTCTCTATCTCTTGCGCTCTTTGTGGGATTCTCTCAGTGGCGAGGCTCCCGCTCTGAGCCGCTAGCGTTCGGCGCAAGCTCCTCAGTTGAGTTTTACCCGTCGTCGGTGTCAATTCGTTTCGTTTGGTTGGTGTGTGTGTGTGCCGTGGCCGATATCGCAATACAGCGTATATAAATATATATATATATAGAGTATATATCCCACACACACATATATATATACACTTTGCGTATCTAATTGAATTTATCATATTTTGTTTTTTTTTTACGTTCTATATGTATGTGTTCAAGTTCAAATATTGAGTGAAACAAAATATTAAAAAAAAAAAGGTATTAGCCAAGTGCAGCAGTCAGCAGTTATCGCCAATTCTCTCGGACTGATTGTTCATACTACCAATACAAACAAGCCACATGTATATACATATAGGAGCATGATTCCGTGTATTAGTGCGTGACATATGGCGTTATTTTTACCCATAAGAAGAGCAAACAACCGAAATATATGCCATAAATAAGTAAAACCAATTCTGTAATTAGGCAAACATTCAATGAGTTTCAGTCTCAAGAGTGCTCGGCGTCTGCGCATCGTTTCAAATCGAAAAAACCAAATGATATACATATGTACATATATAAAAACCTTTTTGGAATGTGTGTTTGTTCGTTTTTAAGAAGAAAAAAAAAACAAACAGCAAATATTACCTCATCGCTCTGCCGCAGTCGACGACGTCTGCTGAGAGACGACGAACGACTATGTTGTTGTCTGCCCCTGACTTTACGCTAGCTATGTACATACATACATACATACATACATCACATCACATCACATCATAGCCACCAACATACAAACATTTTGTTTTTTTTTTATACCTATGTAGTATATTTCATTCTATATTTCTTGTTTGCCTAGTCAGAGCAGCTGCCTTGGCTGTTTAAAACCTTGTATTTTCTACTTAACACTTGGATTTGTTGTCTATCTACATTTACGCTGAAAAGTTGTTGGGGTTTATCTCTGATGTTACGATACATTCAATTGATATCTCCATCGTCATCGGTAGTCAACAGGTTTCATCCGAAATGTCTACATACATCAATTGCATATTTGGAATGGCTTGAAAGCAAATGGAATGCCTTTCTGATATAGCTATCGGAGCTATCATTTGGTTCCCCCCTCCTCCCCCTGCTTACTCACTCAATATTCCGCAAAATATCTTTACCTAATTGGGAAATCATTTAAAGAATTTGCATGATGGATAATTTAATAAGGAAGTGAGTTCTATACAAATTTCTTCATCTTAGATGAGTAAGAGAAAGAGACGGGGGAGAGAGTATCTCAAGGTTGTCTAGGCCATTCTCAATCTGCTGCTGTTTTTTCTCCAGTTTTTTGGTGTATGTTAATATATTTCATTTTATTTGTATTCCAATTTCTCACTTCCATCGTCGATCATTTGTTTCGATTGTTGTTTGGGGCAAATTTCACTGGCGCTCCATTTTGTGGGCGTTTCGGTTTTTTTTAACCATTATCTGAAAATGTCAATGCTCGTTTAAATCTCTTGTTGTTATTGTTATTCTTTCTATACACCCTCCCTCTACTCCCGCCCACTCCCCCCTAACCAAGCTCTCTGTGGCTCATGTCACTTCAGCAAGCTTTTGACCTTATTAGCGTGTTTCATTTTTGGTATGCCTCGACCACGACTACGACCACGAGACCACATAAAGAAATCCAAGCTCATTTTCACTCCATGCTGCTCCATTCTCCGATTCTCTGTATATGCGTGTGTGGGCACAAAAATACTCGTATTCTTGTTGTTGTTTTTGTGTTTTTGTATTTTCTTGTATATTATATGGATTGTGGACATGTGGACGGACGTGTGGACGTTTTGCATCCGCTCCAAGTGACTGCTGCGTGCACATTCATTTTCGATACAACAAACAACAGCAACAACCACAACAACGATTCATTCAAAATTCATTCAAAACTGATTTGTAACTCGGTCACTTGAATCATTTGTGGGCAGTACCGGGGCACCCATTTTGGACATGTTTCAAATTGGCTTATAACGCGTTTTGCTTGCAACTGCATTTTGCATTTTATTAAGGGGAGTGGGAGGAAACTCTTGTATGTACATATGCTTCTTTTATCAACATTAACAGTATTATTTTTATTATATTCTTTTTATTTCTTACTTTATTTTTCGCATATTTGATTAATTGAGCTGTATTTGTTAATTGGGTTTTGCACTTGATGGACAGAAACGCGAATCAACAATGTTGTTTGGGGCTCTGTTGGCCAGAGCAACTTTCGAAAGAGAGATCAAAAGTTACTGAGATTTTTGCATGGCAATATATACGTACATACATACATATGTATGTATGTATATTTTTTTCCTTTAATTAAGTTTTGTATGGTCTCTTAATGAGAAATGTCAGTTGCATAATTGAAAAACTGTTTCGGGTGTCCGTTGGATATCTTTGGCACTTGATTTGGGTTCCACCGATCTTCATATAAACAACACACACATATACAGACACATATGTATGTATCTTGTCAGTTGGAGAAATTTACAAATCTCTAATGGGTTTTGAGTTTCTGTAGGTATTCAAAATGTTTACTCGTTACGTAAGACAGGTGGTAGAATTGATCCGCCTATTGAAATTCAATTTATTTATTTATCCAAATTTTTGTAGATGTTACTTCTCATATGAATTAGCCCAATTGTTGCTGGTGCGGACCAAGGCAAGTGCAGGCCTCATGTTTCAAGCTCAATTAAAACAAATTAAGCAAGAAATTGTTTTGTAGTGTTGTTTTTACTCTGCTCTGGGGGTACAATATCAAAATTCAATGCTCCAAATGCACAAGCAACAGTAGCAACAGCAGCGGCACCAACAACAACAACAACAACAACAAAGGGGCAAACAGAGTAATAACAATTAAAAATATAAAAATAACAACTGTGCGCTCTATTTTTTTAACGCCTCAGCATTTTCATTGCTTTATAGATACATACTTGAATATTGTAGATACATTTATATATATATATATATTCATATGTAGATAAAGATACAGATGCATGCATGTTATGTACTTTGTATGTATGTAGGTTTTATGCCGCTTTCAAACTGCTGCCGCACACATGTTTTTCTTTTGCACCGTACAAACTGAAAAACAAGCAACGTAAAATGCCAAGTTAACCAAAAACAACAAGAACAACAGGAACAAAATGTATTTAGATACATATAAAAGAAATATATACCTCATGCCTATACCATACATAGTAGTTCAGATACGATACATCTACTAAATATTTCGAGTTACTTACCTGTAGTCTATACCCTACAGTTTGAATGGGCATATGCACACACGTACATATTTCACATTTAAGAATGAATGCTTCTTTTGGAATGATTTTCAATAGTAAATCAATGAAAATTCCTTATGAAAATGAAAATTGAGTGACAGTTGTTGTTGCTGTTCGAACTGATAAGCCTAGAACTATTTCAAAGAATCCGTCTGAGTTCCCTCAAAATCGTGCGAAAACAAAAATGAAAAGAGGTCAAATCTGTCCTTAAGTATATTCCTTTTCAAACTTACTTCAACATGTTTAGACAGAGTTTTTGTAATAGTATTTAGTGTTCCTACTTTACATTCTTGATAATATTTTACT
Organism: Drosophila equinoxialis; assembly: GCA_018150345.1. Taxonomy (NCBI): domain Eukaryota; kingdom Metazoa; phylum Arthropoda; class Insecta; order Diptera; family Drosophilidae; genus Drosophila; species Drosophila equinoxialis. The sequence goes on along the minus strand of JAECWI010000868.1, from coordinate 3,940,141 downwards.
TAGACTAATGTCACAACTTTGACTAGGTAACTGAATATTCGAAAATGTTATGCATAGTTTTTCTGGTATTTGTTGTTGTTTGATATACTTTTGACCATATAATGGGCATAGTTTATTGTTTTTGGAAATGTGTTTCTTAATTACGCGGAACTTTCAAGTGGAGGAGGTGGGTGGCAGCAAGTCAATGAGAATGAGAAACAACCAAAGCGATTGCGAGACTGCGAATGTTTTAGTAATTTTAAAGAGCCCCACCCCCTTCCCTGTTGTTGAAAGTGGGCGACCAACCGAATTGGAATTTCAGGCATTTCCTTTTTGATTCGCATTCCCTTTATTTGTTTTTTCTTTTACTCATCATTTTGTGGTTGACTCATCTCCTCCTCTCTGCTCTGCTCTGCTGTGCTCCAAGCCTAAGTGAACGCAGGGGAGCAGCTGCTTAAGGAACCCTTGTTTACTACTATTTGCATACCGCTGATAAAGAATATTATTCATATACATACATATATATTATGTGTGTGTACGTAAATGTGCATCCGATTCTAAATATAGAATGAAAGTTGTTAGTGTTGTTGTTGTTGTTGCTGCTGCTGCTGCTCGTGACGTTGTCATTGTCACCATATTGAAAGGCCAAGATTTATGCAAAAATGAATTTCCAATTTTTATATCACATTGGATGACTACTGATGGAATAAGGACAGTGCATTTAATTTATTTGTGATTGTATTTTATTTGTCTACTTGGTTTTTTTCCCGCCTTTTTATCTTGTCAGAAATGTGGGCTGGGCTGTTTTTTTCTTTTTGGTTTCGGTTTCGACTACTCTGAGTGTCGTAAATCCCTGCTTGATTACGTCAGTCGTCATTCGGTTAGTTGATTTTGGCGAGGAGATAGAGATAGATATGTATACATACATAGATAGATATACATACATACATATGTATGTATGTGTTTGTGGAAAAAGTGGAGGGGGAGGGAGCGAGTTAGATTGAGGTGGCCATAACACACGCAGATAGCCACTTCATCACCCTGTCAGTTGTTCAGTTTGTCAACCAATTTCCTAGTTTCTCATGAGCAAACTAAAGATATTTCAAATGAATTCTTTTCCCACCTTCCCCACAAACCACCGCCCCTCCATTACCGTAAGCCTTAATGTTAAAAATATATTAGCAAACGAAAATAAAAAAAAAAGAAGGAAGGAGGAGAAAAAAACCCTTTGCTAAGTTGATTATCCAATCTAAGATTGGCGTGTCCACTGGCAGTTTATTGCTATATTATGTATTTCCTGGCCTTGTCAGACAATTTGTTGTATATATATTTTTTTATTTTGGGGAGGGGCACCCTTAATCAATGAACAGCTTTGTGTCTTTATAACTATATATATATATATGTATACGTATTTATTTATATATGTATGTGGATGCAATGGCATTCAAGTACTCTCCCCTTTTCAATCTTGATAGCTGCAATTGGGAGGGATGCCTTACATATGTATGTGTATTTCGTATATGAATATGTATTTGTCTCTTTTGGCACTCACTTGTGCGAAAATCCATTGGAGCCCGACTGGCGGGAGCCTAATTTTTTGCTGTCTACGATTGACAACGGAAGGCAGAAGGAGGTCTTAAGTGGGCTGCTGCTGCTGCTGGGAATGGGAGCTTGGCATCCAATCATAAAATTGCCTGGCAATGTCTTTTATGTAGAGTGAACCAAGAAGAAAAAAACAAACACACACAATAAAAGGAAAAACACCAAAGCAGAATAAAACGGAAGGAAGTCGAAGGGTTCCTGCATGAATACATATGTATATATACATAGTTGATATGCTAATACCGAACAATCTCTACAATTTTGATTAGTTTGCACATGTTTAACAATTTCTTGTAAGCTTATTACTGTTAGTTAGAGAAAAGTTATTTTGTAGTAGCATTTCCATAAGGAATCTCTTTAATCTCAGACCTGGGCATTCTTCAAAATTGAGAATATTTATCGAACTGCTTACTTACTGATAAGATTTAGTGGATGATTGATAAGCATTAATTTGTTAAGAGAAGCTAATTACAGCCGCAGGGCTTTGCGGGACACGCGTGCCTTCAAAGGGTTTTAATTAGCTTTGTCGATGCTTATCATCTGTTTGCTAAGGTTGATATAATTTGGCCACATTATGATATATGTGCTCTCACTCAACCCCTCTCTTTTGTTGGTAACCACCTTGAGGTTGAGCTAATTGAAAATTATAGGCCAAGCGAATGAATCAACTAGGCAACTAACCAACCAACCAACCACCCACTCACCCAGCAGTTCATTCATTCAGATATAGAGCCCAGAGCCCATCCAGCCGTGATTTTGCGCCCTCCTCTTGACGTCACTTTGTGTCGATTCATTCGATTTGATTTGTTTGTTTGCTTTTCTTTCTTTCCATCTCGCTCTCTCTTTCTTATTGTTTGTTGTTTATTTATTGTGTATTTTGTTACTTTTAATGCATCTTTTATCTGGATTTTGCCATCATTGGACTGCTCATTGTTGTTGTTGTTGTTGATGCTGATAGTGATACAAAAATTTGTGGCCCATTGTTTGCCAGACGAGCAAGCGAAAGAGAGACAGAGATCTGAGGCGAGACAAAGTCTCTTTGGCGACGACAACGTCTTGTTTACTCAAATTACAACTGTGGGGTTATCTGCACCAGATTTCCACACCCACAAGTCAAATTGCAAAGTTCGAATGGGTTGGCTCTTATTGACCCCCCAGCCGAGTTGCTGCTGCTGCTGATGCTGGGAGTGGGCACTCCTGGCCAGCAATGCACTCCTATCCTGTATCTTCTCTCCGGTCACTGTTTATATTTACTTAAGCGTTTGTCTTATTTATCTGTTGACTGCTGCTCCACTTTGGCATTTCTTTTTTTGCATTTTTAAGGGTCGTTTGTATCACAATGTGGCTTACCGAAGAAGGCATATAAGCAAATGTTTATGACCGACCGATCATTTAGTTTGAGTTGAACGCCCTCAGATCGGCCCCATCACTGTATGCAAGGAAACGCAAGAACGTGACTGTTGTTTACAAAAGGTGTTAATGCCTATGAAAACAAATTTATACATATAATTTGCCAAAATCGTAAAATAAACATGCTTGATTTATGGAAAATTTTTGCTTAACTTGTATCTACTTACCTTGGAGTCAGAATACCCTGCAATCCGAAGAATCAAGAAAAGAGTGCAACTTAGCTCTATCTATATATGAACTAAGACACAAAGTCCAGCAGAAAGTTTATATAGGAAATGCAACTGAATTGAAAGTCGTCTAATATTTTACATTTGACATTCACATAATTTCTATTTCGATAGTATGAAATAAGTTAAACAGGGGGTTTCTCTTTTTTTGTTCTTTTATGCCAATCTAGTGTCATTTCGTAATAGCTTTCAATGGAAACTACAACAAAAAAATGCCAAATTAATGTAGTTACTCTTGTTCCATATGAATACATAATTACACTTGTTATTCAACCTGGACAAATTAACAAAAAAGAAAGAAAACAGCACAAACCCCATAAAGATCCATCGTGACACATTTGTCAAACATCATTTGTGTGTGTTTCTCTCTCTCTCTCTCACTCTGTTTATGGACCATTCAGTTTTTTATGTGTGTGTTGCTTTTTTTGACAAATTTCCGCTGACATCAATTGTAAAAAAGAATTGCCATGAATCGTTACTCAGGCGCAACACTAATAATCATCATCAGTTGTTTGTAGTGTAGATACAAATTTCGCCCTCTCCGATTGGGCAGCCTCTTTTTGGGGGCTGCCGCTGACTGCTGGCCATCTGTTTGAACCTCTAAGCTAAATACAGCAGCAATGTCTAAAAATTCAGCGATGAGTCATTTGGTTTTGCAAAAAGCAAAGCAAATCAAATTAATGAATCCCACCCCCACCCCCCATGCCCCCCTGAGAATCGGGGCATTAGCATCAGCAATGAGCAAAGCTCCCGCATCAGATGCGGTTGGGGCAGCTAGCCAACTAAATGAACATTTATATTGTTGTTTTTGTATTTGTGTTGTGGGTGGAATCGGAGAGGGGAGGTGGGTTTGGCGTACAAGATTGCCCCCATGATCAAAAACAAATAAGAACAACAACAAAAAGTCCTCCTCATTCAGATATTCAGATTCACAGCACCTTTTTGACGTTGACTTTGCCGGCATTTAGCTTTCAATAGAAAATTGGTAGGTAGGTGGTGCTGGTGGTGCTGCTGATGATGATGATGCTGGTGGCGATGGCTTCTGATCTTGTGGCTGTGTTCTATTTTCAGTGTGCCATGAAAATTGTGTGGCACACATGAAAAGCAAGACAGAGAGGGTGAGATGGATAATATATATGTATATACTATATCCAAGCATTCATATAATATATACCTATGGAAGATTAGTTGAGCGGGGGTTGGGCTTTATGTCTTCACACTTTTGTTTTCTTTTTCATTGATTTTGATTTGGTTTGGTTTTTCGGAAAATCCATCGGATCATTGCCTAGCAGCGAGTTACACTTCAAAAATTATGCTTTGTTTACCTTGAAAAGTTCTCGCATTAATGCTGTATATTTTTAGCTTTCATATACGCGCAGCTAATGCATATAGATTGTGGATATATGTATTTAAATGTATGTATATTTAGGTATATACATATGGATGTATGTATGTATGTAAGTGTGTATATTGGGGCTGTCTGTTGTTTTGGTTTAATTAAAATCTGTGCGCGCCTTTATAGTCGAAAGGAAAAACTTTTACGCATTGTGAATTTTTCAACACATTTGACGTTGAACAGTTTGGTTTTTTTTTTTTTTGTTCCCCCCTTTTTTCAATTCTATATTTCGTGATTTATTGAGCATGTGTGTTTGTTATATTAGTTTTCAAATACAATGCATATATAGGGATATCATGTTAGAGTCTACGAAACATGAGTATCCTGTCGGATTAAACAGACTAGATAAATAGATCTTAATCGCTTTTAGTAATTGTAGTCAAAACAATTTGTACACATATTTATTCTTCTCACTGTAGTTGTAAAATGTACGCAAAAGCACCAAATGATGTAATGATTATTGGAATATTTTTGGCCATGATCATGATCATATTATGTCACATGTATTATTAAATGTTTATTTTTTATTGTTTTGTTTCAATTGATTGCAACAATCAATCGATTAATAGACAACCATCTTGAAATTTACTTCCAAACTTTACCTTTATATATACATATGTAGGCATATATATGGAGAGATGTCTAGAACGTGCTGTGCACCTAATCCAGACATCTGTTCCCACATCAGAATCGTGCCAAGGTCTCAGATTGCGTTCGATATAACTACGTGACGCTATCGTTTTGTAATTTTTGATTGCTCTTGCTTCGCGAATGAACAACATGAAAGAGACTCTCGCCTCTCACACAATCAGCCTACAACATACAATCAGCCAACCAGCCGACCTACTAAGCAAGAAACTTGTCCAACGCCCACTGCAAATGCCTTTTCGCTTTCAGGTGGCAGACATGAACGTAAAGATCGGGCTCCAATTGGGGGCACCCACGCAATAAACAATAAGCCAAAAAGCAGGCCGCTCTTTTGTCGTGTCAATGAATTGGGTGAGGGTGAGGGTGGCTGCCTCCGCCCTAGATGCCACATGCACCTGTAACTGAGATATGTGGGCGGGAACATGGCATGGGACAAGGCTTAATAAGTGTCGCATAGGGGGGCCTCCGACCGACTCATTTTGCGTGTATCTTGCAAATTTTTGTTGTTCTCTTTTGTTTGTTGTGCGGGGAAGCTTGTTTAATGGTCAACAGCAGCCGCATTCTTGCATAGATCTCTATGCCACTCCACTCGACTCTCTACACTCCTTTTACAGTTTTGGGCCTTTTGGGTGTTGATTGATTTTTTATAAACAAAACTCCATTCGAAGTAATGCAGTGTTTGTTGTGTGTGTGCGTGTGTGTGAACGCGCGCTAATGGAAAAGTCTGGTGCAGCATTCTTCAGACAACTTCTATATATACTTACATATCGGTTGTTACGGCTGCTTTGGTGGCATTAACCGCAATGCCAAGCATATAGCCATATATGTGCAGGCAGCATCAGCTTCAAGTCAGCATCTGTGCATCTTCTCCCTACCTCCTCCGACAACTGACTAAAGTCTCCCTGCACCCGGCACCCGCCAATCGACCGCCGACCCTCGATGAGGTCGCGCATTGCTAATATGGAAAATGAAAACAGGAAAAATGCTTTGTGCGTTGAGTTTCGAGTGCATTGCGAGCTTTGAAGTTGTTGCCACCGTGGCCAGGCGCACTTAATCTCTGCCGTACGTTACAGAAGCCCCTACTCCATCCGCCAACCTCGCGTCCCTTCCCATTTACTATCCTCTATCATCCATCGTCGCCTTCTTGCCAGCTGCTGCTGCTTCTGCAGGCCGTTCAAAAGATTTATATTGCGTTTGCAAGTGTCTTAATTATAGTATGGATTATGTTTTTTGTTTTTGTTTTTTGTTTGTTAACCAACTTTCAACCGTTGCTCGTTGTTTTCTTCTTTATTTACAGATTTCTTATACGAATCATAAACGACAGCAACAACAACGAAATCCAAAACATAACAACGAAAACATTCAGCATATAACAAATCAAACTTTCGAAAGTTATAGCCCTCCCAGAATCAGCCAAAAGAGGCAAAAAACCAACTGAAACAGATATAAATATATAAGCTTAGCCCTGGAATTTTTAAGACGGCTTATAACGAATTGAGGTAAGTGCTAATATTTAGGCCTAAAGATCTCCTAATTGGAGATCAAACAATCTAGTTGGAGAATGACTTGAGCCGGGTTTAGGTGCCAAGTATTTGTTTGATCTCAATTTCTTTTATGTAAGCAAAGGGTATCAAAACTTCCACGTAGTTTAAATTTAGTATGTTTCGCTCGACTCTAATTATTTTGAGTGTGACTAAGTTATGTTGTGCGGTGGGGTATTAAATGAGATTACGACTCGCTTTTGTGGCCACTTTGCGCATTAAGTGCATTAAATTAAACCATTTTTGTGCGAGTTTTAAGTGAATTGCTCAATTACTTACACATAATTGCAATTAACTACAGTCGATTGTAAATTATATTCTTTAACAATAGATTATGTGTGTTCTAGTGTCTACTTACTTTTGAGTTGAGACATAGTTTTAGTGGATTTTGTTGTGGATGTAGCATGCTTGTAGGCCTAGTCGTTCAAAGGGAAACTAACTGCGGTTTCCATTTCATTTTACGGCCTTTGCCTCTGACTATTAATACGACAAACACAAATATATATTCATATACATATACATATATAAAATAAAATGTGGAAATTACATAAAAGGCTCCACATTGGCGCAGCATCATGACATTTTGTTATCCTTGCCACGCACACACACACATGTAGAAACCTCTATTGAACTGGGAAAAGAAAAGCAATCAGAAGAAAACATGGTCCGACTGTGTGAAAGAGTGAAGCGTGGGCCAAGACAAGTGAAAACTGTGCAGATTCCTTGCACAGGACCAGGCAGGACTCCTACGCAAAAGGCATACACCACCCGACACTCGCACGTTTATATGGAGCCCCAGACAAAATGGTGGCATTGGCGCCACAAAGTCGCGCCAGTCAAGTTTTCCTTTTTTTTTCTTCTTTCATTTTGCTTTCTTTTGCTTTTTTTCTTTACTGGTTTTCATAGCGGCGATAAAGAACTTGGTTAGAATGGCATTTTGTAGGTGTGGGTGTGGATGTGATAGTAGGTGAACGTATATGGGAGGAGGTCCTGCGATTGTGACTATTGCTATTCTCTTGTAATCAAAATGTTACAAAATGTGTTGCATAGTTTTAGGCCAACACCACTAAATCTTATTGCCCTATCTATTTTGCTTGACTCATTACTCATCCGAATTCAATTAATCAAAAGATCTCGGAGTATACAATCCAAAGGTTGTGTTTTTGCTAATTAGAAACTTTCAAATGTCCAAATTTTGTCCATAGATCTCCCGCAGTTCTTAAATCTTGTAAGATGATGTGCCCCGTTTGTTTTTTGTCTTGTTCTTTAGAGTTCCTTCCATTATTCATTTCACATGCATTGATGAGGTTTTTGTTGCTCTTCAACAACAACAAGAAAAAAAAAATCGAAAACGAGCAAACTCAATTTATATAACTTAGGCAAGTAAACAACAATATCAAGTTGTTCATGTTGTTGTACATAAGCCAAATGCGGAGTCCACCCATTGGTGGTCCAGAGCCACCCATTGGGTAAGCCCAGTTGGTGGTGGATTGCGTACGACGACGGGGTTGCCCACAAAAAAAAAAAAAAAGAACAAAACCAAAAATGCTAAGTTGCGTTGCGTTGTCCACCAACCACCACCACCACCACCCTCTTCACCCGCCCCATATACCTCGACCTCCTTCCTTTATCATTCACTTAGGCAATTTTTACGATCTCATCGAAACGAACAGAACCACACACACAGAAACACACACCTACTACCACATAGTTTGGCATATTTGCATCCTTTTCCTGCCTTCAGGACATCATAGACACACACACACACACACACATCAATTGAAGGATATGCTGGCAGCAGCGCAGCAGCAGCATCCTTTTTTTCTGGTCGTGGAGCATGCGCGCAGCATCATCTACGGCGCCAAAGCGACGCCAGATGATTTTCATAATGCTTACGACTTGTGGAATGAATCATGTTTAGGTCAGAAGCGCACGATGTGTCGTCGGGATAGCACATCACTCTAGGCCTAGCCGCAGATCGGGCAAAACTTGCCAGCGCTAACACTTGCTACAAAAACTAAACAGTAGAGCAAATATATATTTAGTAGAGCGAACTTACAAGTTTAAAACATCAAGAAAAAGATAAAAAAAAAAGCCAAACACAAAAATAAGTCGCGTTTCTAAAACCGTTTTGTGCCTGTTATTCAGTTAACTGAGTTGTTAAGTTTTTTGTTAAGTTTCCGTGTGAAGTGCCTTTTGTAACGACTTTCGGGCCTAGTTCGTCATATAGTGTGCCTTAAACTCTTTTTAGAACTTCGCTGCATTGTCGTCGAGTGCCTTGCTGAATTTTTTTTTGAAAACTGTTTTTTTTTTTTTTTTTTTTTTTTCATACTTGTCATATAGACCCTAATTAAGTCAATGCGATTTTCAGCCCTAGGCTCTAATCGTCGCTCGAAACTCTGCCAATAATTTGCCTTAAAAAAACAAAAACCAAAAACAAAAGAAAGAACAACAACACAATACACGTTTTTTTTTTCTTTTTTTATAAAAAATCCTACACGTTTTTATCTATATACACAACATCTAATATATACAATATATATACACACACACACACTCATATATATATATATATACAAGAAGAAAAAAGCTTTTAGAAATTTTAAACGTTATAAAAAACAAAAAACCAAAAAAAAATAAACATTGTTCACGTTATGTATACGCGTTTTTTAAGCTATTTGTAAAGAGACACCAACGTTTTTTGCTGCAATTGTTAGCGGTCATTTGTGTTAGAGTTTGTAATGTTTTTTTTTTTTCGTGTTTCCTTTTTAATTGATCACAAACTTTCGGTTCTGTACAATAATTCATTGTACAATAAACGGACAGGACGCTCCGTTTTGAACACACACACCACAAACGTGCCTCAGCTCGTCGAGCAGTTGCGCCCCCCTTTGAAGGAGTTGCGTATCACCTAACCACGCCCACACAAACACAAATTAGGTGGTGCACTCCGATCTAGCACTGCCGTCGCAGTCAACGATTTTTAAAATCCCCCTTCAAAACCGTTACGCCTTCGAGACAACGTCAAACCTTAAAACCTATAATAATATAAAAAAGAAACAAAAAAAAATACAAAAAAAAAAAAAAAAAAAAAACAACGATCTACAACGAAATTTGTATACATAACACAACACAACACAACACAATCACACTCACACAACAACAGAACGCCTTAGCGTGCCTTTATAAGCCATAAGCGTTAGCCGCATAAGCTTCGTGCCTTAGAAGAAAACTGAAAAACCGAAAATACCGAAACGAAAAGGTTTTTTTTTTTTTCAATACATTTTTTGTTTGTTAGTGTGTTTAATAAAAACTAATCGACGATATGAGCTTTAAAATGTGTACGAAAAGTAAGTAATTCTATTTTTGAGATCTTTCATTATGCAAACTATAATTAAATGAGTAAATTATTTTAGGAAGCAAACAGAAATCAGGGGGGTTATTTTTTCTAATCATTAATTATGCCAAAATTGCGATGCTTCAATGCCTAAACAAGTTGAGTATATTGTGTAGTATTGTTGGGCAAGTTTTGATTAGAACTAAATATTCAAGTTATCAATAGATAATAGCTGTGAAATATCAACGATTATTTATCGAATTCTTTGAAACCTATCAAATAGGCCCAAGTACATATATGCTTATCAACTTAACAATCGTTAAATGTTTTAAGTACTTTCAATGTTCGTAAATTTCTTTGGAATATGTTTTCGCTTTGGCCAGAGCCGAAACATTGCGAATGAAAGTGCATAGAGAGCTCTAGCTGCGGTGGCATCCATTCTCGTAAACACAACATCCAGGAGCAATTAATTAGTTAGAGTCATAGAAAACTTAGCTGGCCGTAAATTACATCCATTAGCAACTCAGTGTGACTCCTGAGTGAAAAGTGGCTGCCAATTAGTGAGAGTTGCCCACTTCCATTTGCATTTTTGGTGACCAACTGCGAGGGAGTAGAGTGGAGTCGAATCGACTGGAAGTAGCTAGCAAGATGCGGCCGACCACTATGAAAATTCGTGGTCGCCGCGGGCTAAACTCACTCACTCCCACTACATTTACTAGCATCTATGATTATGATGTTACCTTCTCCAACTTTTAGTTGCCAAAAATGTTTTTGCGCTAAAATTAATATTTATTGGCCTTTGACAGGCTAAGAGGAAATCATAAAAGTCGTAAATGTTGGGAAAATGTTGCTTGTAATGTGATATGCTCTCATGGCGGCCTGGCGTCCATGTGGTGGACCTTTTGTGGCTCTGACTGATTCTATTAGGTACATCTAATGTCATAACTCTGTTAGTTGTCGCTATGCTGCTGATGCACTGTGTCTCGTTTGAATTTAGTTATCTCCCTTATTGAATGTTCGGCAAACTGTTTGCGTTTGAGCTCGGTGAAATCTATCCTGCAATGTCCACATTGTCCTGCATCCATTTCGCTGATGTGACACTGACAGTTTTCCCCCCTCTCTCTCTCTTTTCTCTCTCTTTATCTCTCTATTATCCTGTGAATGCTTGTTTATTTTGTGGGAGACTTCATCAGTTGGTTAGCTGCTCGCTTTTTTGGGGTCCTTCACGGCCTGAACAAAGCTGATGTGTGGTGGTGGTGGTGGGGATGTGGATAGTGTGGTTTCTCCTGTCACTCAGTTAATTCAATTAATGGCAGAGTATTGGTTTCCACTAGAGCTCTCCATACGAAAAAGTCATTAAAGGGGGCATGTTTTTCAAAACGAACTTTATTGCCTTGGTAAGTTACTCCAATTTCAGACAATTTGAATTATGTTTAATTGACTAATATCAACGCCTTCGCTCTTACCCTTAACTGTATCTTTCAATTTCAACGCTTTTGGTCGAGCGCTTTGTAGTCGTCTTTGAGCCTGTCCTAGATTAATGCGCGCATGTCGCATTTGAAACTCCTTTTCGGCAAGGCGTTCAGATTACGCAGTAGCAAGTGGTTACCGTTATAGGCTACTTTAGCCCAACTACCACTCCCACATAGGCCGCTTCTAAGAACATGAACGGTTTAGGCTGCGCAAAGCGCTGCCAATCTGTCGGTTGGCGCCATTCAGACGGCAGTTATCGGGCGTGAAAATCCATAAGTTAAGGGAGACGAGAGTAGCCGGCCGAGAGAGAGAGTAAGTAAGAGATTACCAGAGAGTGTATGAAAGTACCTCGAGGGTAAAAATTTCCCAGTCTGGGGGTGCATCCCCTTTGAGCCGCTCTCTCTCTTGCTTTGTGTGCGCAGGCTCCATAATCTCGCTTTCTCTCTCTCGCTGTCCTGGTCGCTGCTGCTGCTACTGTCACAGTCACGGTCGCACAGTCTCTTTGCGGTTACCACCACCGCCGGCAGCAGCAGACAGACAAAAAACCCGGTTAACAGTGATGATGCTGACAACGTCGGGAACGACTTTGCAGCATCCCTTAGGCTGGGTAAACTTTTCAGTTGCCAGTTACGTACGTGTCAGTTACGTGCCAGATTTCGAGCCCAACGGACGTGCCTCTTCCTCAAAAAATAGTAAAAAAAATAATAATATTGAAAATAAAAAGAGAGAAGAAAAAAATTAAATAAAGCAAAGCTGTGGGAAGCCGCCTACAGATTCTAGAAGGACTAACCGCCATATGGAACCAGGATTCAGCCCAGTTGTAAAAAGTAATACTCCGGTCCTCTTATGCGTGTGTGTGTGTGTGTGTGATGAGAGGAGTATTGTCGGAAATATCAAGTGGTTTTTGAATGGCAGCCAGGCTTCTTCTTCATCATCATAGTGGGAGATAGACAGCAATAGGGAAGAGAGACGAGAAGCGAAGTAAAAAGACAAAAAATACATTGAAACTTAACAAAAGGAGAGGAATAACAAAACATTAACCATGTAAATTATTGATTTTTGTCATAGGCAATATGTATATATTTGGAGCTCCCCATCCCAGGGCTGAAGTGACACACTTAGAGGCAGCTTTTTGTCGCAGGATCAAAAGCGGGCGACAGAAAATCAATTACAGAAACTCTGAACGCAGAGGGGTGGAAGCAGTAGCAGTGGCATCAGGGTAGGGGGAGCTTGGCATTAAGTGAACTTAGCTAAAAATCCAGAACGGCGTCAGAATTCTGTTGCCCGGCCTGGCCTCTCTTGGTCCTGTTCTGGGTAACGGAGGTGGTGGGGAGCAAGTACGTTGCTAGCTCCCCACCCCATCAAAAAAAAGAAGCTGTCTTTGATTTGGTAACTGAAGTGCCTCTCTCTGCCACCACTGCCTCTCTTGTTTTTTTCTCTACTGTGTGTGTGGGTTTTCGCCAGTGTGAGTGTGTTTGTGTAGAAGATTTTCATCAGCAACTTTATCGGCCGTCTGCTTTTGGGTGGTGGCTGCCTCTTTTCCTGGCTATCTCTTTACACTTTGGGGGTGGCTTTAGGTCTCTGGTCTCTTGTCTCTGGGTTTCTATTTCTATTTTCTCTCTGTGGCATTTATATTCCAAATATATACTCTTTATTTCAATTGTTGTTTTTGGTTCTTCTTTTTTCTTTTTTGCAGTGCCTTTTGCAATTTCTACACCATATAAACTAAGCCTAAGCAAGAAGAAGAGACGACGAGGCGGAGGAGGAGGAGTAACAGTAGCAGTAGGAAGAGCAGCAGTTATAACAGTTCTAGCAGGAACTGTTGTGGAAGATAAAAAACAACGAAAACGACCACATAGGCGACGACCACGACCAGGCCAAGATGTCCACATTATCGCTGCGCATACAGCTGGAAGGTGGTCGGGTGACCAAGACCATACAATTCCAACCAAATACCACAGTCCACGATGCATGCAAAATTATTCGCGATAAATTTGCTGAAGCAGTGCAGGGAAAACGTAAGTAAAACAATAACATATTGAAATATACACATACATTGTATATCCATTCCTACTCCGAGTGCACTCCTCTCTTTTTCTCTCAATCACTACCTCTCTCTATCTATCTCGCGCTCTCTCTCTCTCTCTCTTTCTCTCTCTCCTTTACTGACTCTCTGTATCTGTCTGCCTCGCACTCACTCTGACTATTTCTATTTCTATTTCTATCCTCCTCTGTTTAGCCAGCGAATATGGCCTGTTTATCTCGGATGAGCAGAACCAGCAAGGCGTTTGGCTCGAGGCTGGACGTGCTTTGGGCTATTATATTCTGCATAATCAGGACACTCTGGAATATCGTTGTAAGACGCGCATATTACGTGTGAGAATGTTGGACGGAGCCGTAAAAACCATTCTGGTGGACGACTCACAGCCTGTCTCGCAGTTAATGGTTGTTATATGCACCAAAATTGGTATAACCAATCATGAGGAATACGGCTTGGTCCGCGAGGATAACGAAGCACAGAATGAGAATTTGCCGGACAACAAATTTGGCACTCTAACCCTAAAGCGTAAAATTATGGAGAAGGATCGCGATGCCAAAATGGAAAGTTTACGCAAGAAACTGAAAACGGATGATGAAAGTGAGTAGAAAATATCCTGGTTAGAGCGCTTTAGGGCTTTTTAATTACAAAACATACCAATTGTTCAATCCTTAGTGAACTGGGTAGATGTTAGTCGTACCCTGAGGGAACAGGGCATTGATGAATCGGAGACGGTTTTGCTGCGTCGTCGTTTCTTCTTCTCTGACCAGAACATTGATTCCCGTGATCCGGTGCAGTTGAACTTGCTCTATGTTCAGGCCAGAGACGCCATTCTGGATGGTACCCATCCAGTTACTCAGGATAAAGCATGTGAATTCGCGGGTATCCAAGTGCATATACAGTTTGGACCTCATAATGCGGCCAAGCACAAGCCAGGATTTTGGAGTAAGTTTGCAAATCGATTGCAGAATAAAGTTCTATGTATAATCTAATCTTGAATCTTCAATTTGTCTCCACTTGTCTAGCTTAAAGGATTTTCTGCCTCAATCGTATGTACGTGTGAAGAACATTGAAAAGAAAGTATTTGCCGAACATCGAAAACATGACGATCTATCGGAGATCGATGCCAAAGTCCTGTACACGAAGACAGCTCGCGAGTTGCCCACGTATGGTGTTACCTTCTTTCTGGTCAAAGAAAAGATGAATGGCAAGAACAAGTTGGTCCCACGTCTATTGGGTGTAACCAAAGACTCCGTGCTGCGTCTGGACGAGCATACCAAGGAAATTTTAGTTTCCTGGCCACTTACCACAGTACGACGTTGGGGTGCCTCGCCAAACACATTCACCCTTGATTTTGGTGATTATGCCAATCAATATTATTCAGTCCAGACCACAGAAGCGGAGCAAATTGTCCAACTTATTGCTGGCTATATTGATATCATATTGAAGAAAAAACAAACCAAGGATCATATTGGTATTGAGGGTGATGAGGGATCCACCATGGTTGAAGAGTCAGTGGCACCATCAAAGTAAGTCCTGCAAAATGAGCCTATATACGTGAAGCGTTAATACATGGTTATAATTTCCAGGGCCACTTTCTTGCAACATGAAACGAATCGTGTGGAAAAACTGAACTTGGAGAGTTTGGCACATCCGGGCATTATGCGGCCATATGATGGTAAGTTTAATGAACTCATTCTAATTGATATATTTATATATGCACTATAGCTTGAGCTTTTTAAAAGTATATATATACATATATATATCTAGCCGATGCCAAACAAAAGCATTTATACTTGGCTTGGTATTCTTTGTTTTATATTTTTATTCAATATGAATGATGAAAGGAAACTTCAAATTAAAATGAAATGCTCTTTTAAAAAATTGTTGTATTGAAGCAGGAAACTTTGATGATATTATATTGAATATACAAATTAGTGCTTTTTCGAATCTTTTCTTTATTTTGTGTACGCTAATGTTTGTTTTTGTATTATTTGTTTTATTTCTATTTCTTATTTACAACCCACCCTGTTGTTCGTCTGTGTGGAACAATAATAAAAACCATAGGCGAGCGCACCTTTACCCAGAACGAAGTGCAGACCGTACAGTATGGAGCCTTCGTTGGCCAGGTCAATCATGCGCACCAGCCGCCCACGGTGAGTCACCCTGGTCAAAACCTCCCCAAAGAATATAACATTTCCCAACTAACAATCACAATTTCATTTCACGCGCTTTTTACCTATGTTGCCACTGCACATTTTCCTAACACAACTTCAAACATACAATATCGCCTCCATCTAATAGAAAAATATAAGTCTAATCTCTGATGCATTTCTTTAACATTCCTTAAACATGCTGCAAATCTCTGAATACAGATAATGGTCATCCAAAATTTTACAAAGTATGAATTGTCGCCTCATTAGAATTGTTTTACTTTTTGTTGTTATGTCAATTCAGTAGTTAACTTATTAAATTTTCTCCCTTGGATTCTGCAGACTAAGGAAGTACGGATTAGTTCTGTAAATCTGACAGAACCGCAACGCGCTCTACTCAGTTATATATCTGCTGGTCAGGATGTCTTATTACGCGCCGATGAAGAGTTGCGTACCAAGGTAATGCGAATGCCCTTATTTTCCTGCTAGTATGGTCAATAATTTGTATGATTTTGTCTTTTTAGGCACCCATCCAAGAACTGGGCAGCGATTTGAGGTCAATTGAGTGGCGTGAAAATACTCTGGATACCTCTAAGCAGGCAGTTAGCAGCCATGTTGCTACCATGAGTGCAGCTACAGCCCAGATAATCACAGCATCGCAACCTGATGAAGTGGATACGGAAGCCATTTCCGCATCTGTCTCGCAAATCGCCCAAACGATTCCCGAGGTAACCAAGGAAGTGCGTCTGATAGCCGCTCTAATGGAGAACGATTCGAATGGCGACCAACTGTTGGAAGCAGCTCGCAATCTATGCAATGCCTTTAGTGATCTACTCAAAGCAGCCGAGCCCGAAAGCAAGGAGCCACCTCAGCATTTGATTAATGCTGCCAGTCGAGTAGGCGAAGCCACCACACATGTCCTCAGCACCATTGCCGAAGAAGAGGTGCCAGAGAATCGTGATTTGCATGATATGCTCTTGGCTCTGGCAAAGGCGGTGGCCAATACAACAGCTGCATTGGTTTTGCGTGCCAAAAACATTGCTGCCAGCTGTGAGGATGAGCAAGCCAGAAATCGGGTAATTGGAGCAGCCAGCCAATGTGCCTTGGCCACGAGCCAGCTGGTGGCCTGTGCTAAGGTGGTGGCTCCCACTTTGCACAATGCTGCCTGTCGAGAACAATTGGAGGCAGCGGCCCGAAATGTGGCCAGAGCTGTTAACTCTTTGTGCGAAGTCTGCAATGAGGCCAGCAACGATCCCAAATTGAAGGCGGACCTTTTGGCCGCAGCCAGAGATGTTTCCAAGAGCCTTACCGATATGCTGGAGCATGTTAAGCTGAGCTCTCGCGAGCATGCCAATCGTACTAGTCAGGAATTGAGTCCGGTAGAGAACGTCATTATTGGCACTGATATTCTAGTGTCCACCAATGATCCTCAGGAGATGGTGCGTCATGCCCGCACTTTGGGTCAAACAACAGCCCAACTTATTCAAAGTATCAAGGGCGAGGCGGATCAGCAGCAGGATGCGGATATGCAACGTCGTCTATTGTCTGCAGCCAAACAGTTGGCAGATGCTACCGCTAAATTGGTGGAGGCTGCACGCCTCTGTTCCTCCAATCCACATGACACTGACAACCAGAACGCCTTGCGTCGGGCAGCTGAGGAATTGCGTGAGATAACCACCACTGCAGCCAATACACCAGCCATGAAGCGAGGATTGATACAACGTTTGGAATATTGCTCCAAGCAGGCTGCTTCGGCTGCCACCCAATGCATCTCGGCGGCCCAGAATGCCGTGCAGCACAGCCAAGACCATCAGACGAAGGAATCACTGCTCCAAGATTGCAAGAGAGTGGCGGACACTATCCCAAGGTTGGTTACCTCAGTGAAAACGACACGTGCCCAACCGGATGATGCACATGCTCAGCTAAATCTCATTGAAGCAGCTGAACAGTTCATTGAACCAGCTCTCCAGGTTTCGAAATCTTCACGAGCCCTACAGCCCACAGTCACCGATATACCATCAGCTGCCCAGCTCTCCAAGAGTGCCTTACATTTGGGCCAAAGTGTTTCCGAGTTGCATTCGGTGGCACAGCGTGCCCGTGATGCATGCGGCGGCCAGGAATTGGAGTCGGCTCTGGAGGCAGTGAGGAAGCTGCATCATGTCCTGGACGACACACGACAAGCGGCACTAGCAGGACAACTGATTCCTTTGCCTGGAGACACTGTAGACAATACGGCTGATGAATTAAGAAAATCTGCCAAAAATGTGGGCATAGCCCTAAGCCAATTGTTGTCATCAGTTCTACAAAATCAACACAGCTATGCAGGCTCAGCGGGTCGGGATACTGCCCTTGCTCTGGGAGACTTTACCAAGAGCGTACATGGAGTGGCTGCTACTACTCAAAATCCAGCAATTATTGATTGTGCCGATGACGTGGTGACTAGTTCCGCCAGACTTATCGAAGAGGCCCAGCGTACGCTCCAGGGTCTGGCAGATCCACAAGCTCTTACCCAGGCAGGACGAGACGTCACTGGTGCCCTCTCCCGCACTGTTGACTGTATACCCGGTCAGCATGAGGTAGATGTAGCTCTGAGAAATGTCAGCGATCTTAGCCAGATTATTAGCATGACCGAGTTACCACTATCAACGCGTCCCTATGCAACCCTTCAATCGGAGCTTAAGCAAATGGCAGAGCAGTTGAGTAGCTCTGGTGGTCAGATTGTTGTATCCTATGCCTCTCCAGCGTCTCTCGCCGAAAGCAGTCAGAACTTTGCAGCCAACTACAGGGATCTGCTATCGGTCAGCATGGAAATGGCCGGTCAAACACAAGAAGAATCTGTTCGCTCTCAGATTATAGAGGGTCTTCGCCATGTGTCCACTCAGTCGTGCTCGTTGCTGTCTACAGCGAAATCAATTGCAGCCGATCCTGGCCAGCCAAATGCCAAGAATCTATTGCATGCTGCTGCACGCGGGGTCACAGAGAGCATTAATCAGTTGGTGGATGCCAGCATTCAATCCGCTCCTGGCCAAAAAGAATGCGACAATGCGATGAGAAACATTGAGGCACTGCGCCGTATGCTTGACTATCCCCATGAACCTATTAATGAGTTGGGCTACTTTGATTGTGTGGAACAAGCAACCGCAAAGTCAAGGAATCTGGGCTATGCCATCTCCGAGATGATCAACAATGCTAAACAATCGCAGCATGTGGAATTCAGTCAATCAGTGAACAATGTCAACGATTCCATTCAGGGACTGATGGAGAGTTCATCGCAAGCAGCTTACCTCATTGGTGTTTCGCATCCCTCTAGCGTTGCCGGTCGTCCGGGCATCATTGATCAGGCTCAACTTACCTGGGCCTATCAGGGCATTCGTCAACATTGCGACATTGTAAGCAGCCAGCAATCAACCAAGCCACAAATGATATCTGCTCTCACAGTCATTGCCAAGCACACCAGCTATCTGTGCTCCATTTGTCGCCAGGCCTCGATGAACACATCCAATCCGGTGGCCAAGAACGAATTCATTGTCTTGGCCAAGCAGGTTGCTACCGCCACTTCCGATCTAGTGCAGGCAATCAAAGCCATTGAAGAGCAGCCAGCTGGTGGAAGCCGTGAACGTTTGGTTGAGCCCCTGCTGGAGGCTGTAAAGGCAGTTCGCCAGTATGCCTCTAGTCCTGAGTTTATTTCCATTCCGGCCAAGATATCAGCGGAGGGTAGGAAAGCCCAGGAACCTGTTATCCAGGCTGCTCGCGGTGTAATCGATGGTGTTGTAGAAATGGTCAAAGCGGCCAAATCCCTGGCTCTATCGCCGGATAATCCACCGGTCTGGCAGCAACTCTCCATGCACTCCACACCCGTATCGGAGTCTGTGAAGCGTCTGGTGGACAACATACGTGACAAGGCCCCAGGACAAGCGCAGTGCGAACAAGTTCTTCATACTCTGGGAACGTGTACTCGAGAATTGGATAGCTGTGCTCTAGCAGTGAATGCCCAAGGCTTGAGCCAAAGACGGGACAATAATCTACATGGTTTCAGTGGGCAAACGTTGAACTCGGCAGCGGAATTGGTTGACAAATTGGAGCCGATTCGTGTGGCTGGCAAGAACAATGCCGAACAGCTGGGTCATGCGGTGGGTGAGATTTCCCGATATGTGGTGCCCATGGTGAACGGTGCCATTGGAGCCTGCACCCATATCGTCCACAGTCAACAGCAGATGTCGTTGATTAACCAAACCAAGTCGGTTGTGGAGAGTGCCATTACATTAGTGCAATCAGCCAAAGATTCCGCTGGTAATCCGCGTGCAACTCATGCCCATCCACGCCTGGACGAAGCCATCGATGGCACAAGAGAGGCTATACAGGAATTGCAGCAAACTGTCGAGAAGATTAATGCCGAGACTGGCATCGTTACGGGACTTATGGATCAGGTGAATAGATCAATTACCCGTCTCACCGATAAACGGCAATCCCTGCTGAATGCCTCATATCTGGATGCCTATGTGGACTACCAGACACGCATGGTGGCCAGAGCTAAAGAGATTGCCAGCCTAGCCAATGAGATGAATGCCAAAAGTAGCGTGGAGCCAGCAGCTTTGCCACAATTGGCTGTCGACATGACCCAACATTATCAACAACTCACTCAGGATTCGGTAGGAGCTAGCACTACAACCACTTCACCAGACGTGGCCATGCGCATTCGCAGCACAGTCATTGATCTGGGACGCTCGGTTAGCTCCATGATCAGTTCATCAGCCGGTGGAGCCCGACCCAACGATGTGAGTGCCCAGAAGGAGATTGCACGCAATGCACGCGAAGTTTCCGAGAAAGTGGCCCAGGTTCTGGCAGCCCTACAGGCCGGCTCACGGGGCACTCAGGCTTGCATAAATGCCGCCCATACCGTATCCGGCATTATTGGAGACCTGGACACAACAATCATGTTTGCCACTGCCGGCACTCTACACTCGGATGGTGATGGCAGCTTTGCCGATCATCGTGAACACATTTTGCAGACAGCCAAGGCTCTAGTGGAGGACACCAAAGTGTTGGTTACTGGCGCTGCCGGTACTCAAGATCAATTGGCCACTGCCGCACAGAATGCTGTATCGACCATAAGTGAGTAGAGATCATTTAAGTTTATGGCATCTCAAAATGGATTTTGATCAAATCAATTTTTGTCTTTGTTAGCTCAACTGGCCGAGGCTGTTAAACGTGGCGCCTGTTCTTTGGGCTCCTCCCAACCGGATTCACAAGTCATGGTCATTAATGCTGTTAAGGATGTGGCCTCTGCTCTGGGTGATTTGATTAACTGCACTAAATTGGCATCGGGCAAGTCCATTAATGATCCATCTATGCAGGACCTTAAGGAGAGCGCCAGGGTGAGTTGAATTTTCCAAATATCTTTCTTGTCTCTCTCTCTCTCCGTCTCTTTCTCTGTAGTTTTTTTTATCTCTCTCTTACTCTCTAATTATTAAATTCTCTTGCTATAAAGCTTTCGTTGTTGTGGCTTTTAGTAATATATTTTAGTGAATTATTGTTTGATTATATTTATTTATTTTTATTTTCCTCTTCACTCACCAAATTGTAACTGACTTGATGTGGTTATGGTTTCCTATACAGTGAGGGAAACTGAAAAAGTTTTCGGATAGATATGTATGTACATATGTAATCGAAGATGTTCTTTATTTCCACATGTCACCAAAACTCCTGACGAATAACGAATCATTCATTTGAAATGTTTTAATGATGGTTAACATTCTGGAAATAGGAGAACATCTTTGAATATTTGTAAATTGAGAGGTTTTGATGGGTTTCTAATACAACCACATACATGGGATAATTTATTAATTTATTTAATACTATATACATTAATTTAACGATATTGATCTCTTGGCTTCTACCATCCATGCAAAGAATATAAATCTATATTCCGATTAATAATCGCACCACACACACATACACCCACACACACACACAAATATATATAAATGTTGTTTATGGCTATTTGAAAAATTAGAACAACAAATGGCTTTTGGCACTCATCCATCTTCTATTCGTGCAACAACAACAAAATGTCCAAATCCATAAAATACAATAAAACAACAAATAATTGTGTGGTATTTTGTGTAACCAACTTTTCCACTTTCTCACCATTGCCACTGCTACCTTTACTGCTGCTGTTGCTGCTGCTGCTGTTGCCTGTTTCTGTTTCCCTGTTGTGTTTTCTTTGTATGATTGTTCTAACTGACCACAAAAAATGCTGCGCACAAGATCAAGACAACATAAAAATGCGCCATTTGGATCGGCTGCTTCACATTTCTTTTCACCACCTGCCAAATCCACAGCTCTCTCTCTCTATCACTCATCTGTTTTCTTCTCTTTGTTGTAGTTACTATGTTAAGGCTTTTCAAATTGTTTCTTTTTTCATGTTATTAATATTTTCAATGTTTAACCCAAAAAGAACATACACATACAAACACAAAAGACGTCTATACATACAAAGAGATTTCGGATTTCTCTTGCCCCAATATTTTTTTGTAAAGATAAAAATCTACCACCCTGGCACCCAGGATTCCAACTCTTTGGTCATCCATCCATCCCTCTTGGTCATTGCTCTGCATGCAATTCGCTGCGCTGCGCTCTCTTACCCAACCAACCACCCACCCATCGACCTATCCACCCTATCCAATATCAGTTACAACCACCACCCCATCAACCTATTTACCTACCACCTCCCTTTCCCATTTTTCTCCCACACCTTCAACATTTGTATAAAGAAAATCAAAGGGAAAAAAGCATAAATTGTTGTACGTTTCTTTTCGTTTTTTGCTAATTTGTTGTGCGTTCGACATCTCTGCTCTTCTCTTCTCCCACACACACACACATACACACAATATATACATATATTTCACATACATACAAAAACACACACATGAAAACATGAAAATCCCTCATGAACTGTACAAAATGCAAATCGAATTCAATATCGCCTCCACGCCTCCTACTCCTTCTCTTCATGCGCTGCTCTCGCTGTGGAACAAATAAATCTGCTATCAAAATCGATATCAAAATCCATTCATGCATTATCAAAAAATCAAAATGAAATGAAAATCAAATAATTCGAGCAGACACTGCAAGATGTTTGCCAAGCAGCAACTGCCCAGAAAGGCGGCCATTCAGAAACTAACCCATACGCCACAGACTTCCGTATCTGTACCCAGCATCAGCAGCCGCATCATCAACCGCAGCAGCAACAGCAGCAGCAACAACAGCAACATCCGCAACATCAGCAACATCAACAACAACAACAACAACTGCTGACAGCAATGGCAATGGAATCATGAGTCATTTCTGTGGGGCGGGCATCAATTGACGAAGTTCAATTAATTTATTAACTATCTACCATTAAAAATCACTGCACAAATATATACATAAATGAATATCTCGAAATAATATTTTCAAACTAAATATTGTAAGAGAACTTTTAGATGCTGGCTGGCTCATGGCTAATTTTGTTCAGTTTGCCAACGGATCTAAGCAGTTGGATTGTTAGTCAATACAATAAACAAAAAACAAACACATCAAAGATGTACATATGTCCACATCAAAGATGTTTGTCCAATCGATTGGAAATTATCTCATTTCAATATGACGTAATATTCTTTTTTATTCAATTGGTTATTTGTTGTTTTTGTCCATTGCCCCAGCATCTAGAAGTGCTCCTTCTATTTGTATTTGTCTATTAAATGTCGTCCCATCTAAACGAAAGAAACAAAAAATTTGAATTTTAACATAACAATTCCTAATTTTGAATTATTAATAAAAGTCAATTCATAAACGAATATCATATATTTTAATTTATTCGTATTTAGTGCCAAAAGCCATTTATCATAGTTTATCATAGTAGTTCATATCCTGTCTATTTCGTAGATCGTATGTCGTATATCGTAGACCGCATATTACTTATCGTAGATCATAGACTCTATTATACTTTATTTATATACTTAGTTAAACAACAACAACAACTCTTCAATCTTCATTCTATTTACCTCAAGCATTAATCCCAAACATATTTGCCAACCATTTTTACACTTTTAAAATCCAATTAGGTGATGGTATTGAACGTCTCCTCATTGCTAAAGACTGTCAAAGCTGTGGAGGATGAGCATACACGTGGCACCAGAGCCATGGAGGCAACCGTCGAGGCAATTTCTCAAGAGATTCGAGTAAGTCTCAAAATTAAATCGCCATTTGTGACATTTATTAATTTTCAATTGATTTCTAGGCCATGCAGACGCCACCACCAGTGGGCAGCCCACAGGTGGGACCCGAGGATCTTATACGAGTCACCATGAACGTTACGGCAGCCACAGCCAAGGCAGTTGCCGCTGGTGCTTCCAACTTGCAAACGGATATTGTAGCTGCTGCCAATTTGGGTCGTCGTGCCATTTCGGACATGTTGATTGTGTGCCGTTCGGTGGCCTGGAACTGTGCCGAAACCGATGAGCTGCGTATTCGAACACTGGAAGCTGGCACTGCTGTGGGTGAATCCTATAGAGAACTCTTGAATGGCATTCTGCACAATTGCAGTGCCGATGATCGCATGCATTTGTCACGCCGTGTGGCCAAATGTGTCACTGATCTCGTTGCCATGGCTAGACTATTGAAGGGCTCCGATTGGATAGATCCCGAAGATCCCACTGTAATAGCTGAGAATGAGCTATTAGGTGCAGCTGCATCGATTGATGCGGCAGCCAAAAAACTGGCTTCATTGAGGCCACGTCGTCAAGCGGATGTTAAGGTAGGCATGCCACGACATTTTTTGTATTCGCTTTTCATATTTATACATTTGTATAATACGCGCATAATGGTGAATGACTTATTAACTCCAACATTTAATTCTAATGTCATTATCGGTACTCATTCCTAGTGTTTAAGCGGTGCTTGAATTTACCTCTAACTTGCCCTCTCATCTGCCCACCAAAACGAACTAATTGATGGTCCCAGTGAGATATGTTTGATATTCTTGGTTGTTACATTCAAAAGTTCACCCAGGAATCAAACATATTATTACTGTGATCGTCGGAATCTACTAAAAACCAATTCTCGATCTAAAACAAAACTAAACCCCAAATGGTGATTGCCATCGATCGATGGATAGAACTAGTCATCGTCTTTGTAACAGCTTAAACTAATTCTCTAATTGATTATTGTTTTGTTTTGTTTGTATATCTTCCCCACACATAGATTGAACTGGATGAGAATATGAAGTTTGATGAAATGATTTTGGAAGCGGCAAAGGGCATTATGGCTGCCTCCGCTGCCTTGGTACGCGCTGCCAATGCTGCTCAGCGTGAGCTTATTGACCAAGGCAAAGTGGCTCGTCGTCCTCTAACCAGCTCTGATGACGGCCAATGGTCTGAAGGTCTAATTTCGGCTGCTCGTCTTGTCGCTGCTGCCACACACAGCTTAGTCGAGGCTGCACAAAATCTGGTGCGAGGCGTGGGCACTGAAGAAATGCTTATCTCCACGGCCAAGCAGGTGGCTGCATCCACTGCGCAGCTTTTAATTGCCTGTAAAGTAAAGTCGAATCCAAATTCGGAGGCTGGACGTCGTCTTCAGGCAGCGGGCAATGCGGTGATTAAATCCACCGACAATCTGGTGCATGCCGCGCAACAGGGACTGGAAGCGGAAGAGGAGCACTCGCTCAAGATTAACACATCGATGGTTGATGGCATGGCACAAGAGATCAATGCCCGTTCCGCCGTGCTGCGCAAGGAGAAGGAATTGGAAGAGGCGCGACAACGTCTGAAACATGTGCGACAGGCCCAGCGATATGCAAAGAATGCCCAGGGCTTCACCACCGACGAGAGCGACACGGAATATGCCTATGGAAACCACAATAAGAGTCAGAACAATGTATGAACCATTTTTCTTTCAAAGATTTCTAGTTTAGGGCTTTAATATTTATGTTTGAAAATAGTTATCTGACTGCACCAACAATTGGCATTGAGATGGATAGCAAATTTGTGTCACAGTAGTTTTAGTTATTCTGTAACCTGGTGTAGGGTTTTAGCTAATCTAACAAATAATCTGTCTAACCAACCAAATTTCTTTATCTCTTCTAACCCTTAACTCTAACAGACTTTGGGTCGTAGCGGTTACTATGCGTCCAGTGAGATGCCCAGCTCACCCAGCTATTACACTGGCAGCCAACAGCAACAGCAGCAGCAGCAACAGAAGCATCACTATAATTATGCGAGTCCCCAACCTCAGCATTTCCATCTGCCCGAAGCTGTGTCTCCTCCACCAGTCAATTACTACCCACCAATGGAGGATACAAATGGAGACTTTCCACCACCACCGCCGCCATTGTCCACGACCATATCTAACATGCAAACCGCCACTACAGGTCACAGTTTTCGTCCTAACCCCAAGCTAACAGCCAATGCAGTGCCACGACCCTATCCGGGAAGTCCTGGCGGCAGCAATGGCCTAACTACCACACCAACCGGCGGCAGATTGTCGCAGCCAAGCACACCCACTAATGCCAACTACCAGCATAGCTTTGAATCGTCCAGCATTAAAACGCAAAACTCATCCCCATCTGCTGTGCCGCCACCGCCTCCACAGAAGCCCAATGTAAATCGCAATCTAGAGGCGTGCGTCAAAGATCTGCATGACAAGACCTTTGGTCAGGGCGGTGTTGTACAGCTAACAGGCGGAAATGCCTATCCTGGTCAAAACTACGAGGGTTACACGTCTAGGTATGTCTAGAAGAAAACATCTAGAATGGCATGATTCTAATCTTTTCATTTCATTTAGATACGAAACACGCAACTTTGACAAGTCAGCGAACAATACCAGCAGCAGCAGTAGTGAACTGGTCAAACCCTTGGAATCGAGCTTCTCCCAAATGACCGTCAATACGGATGGCGGCAAGATTAGCGTTATCGATCAGGGATCTGAGAGACTAACCTCAATGACCCAACGGGTAATGGAACGTAAATCCTATACAACAACAACAGAATCCCGCTCGGAAACCAAAACGGAGAAGCATAGTTTTCGATTGGAATAATGAATAATAACGTCCTTTATTATATTGTTCTTGTTGAATTGGAGATGGGGAATGATGACCATGTTGATGTTTGCCAAAAGTGCTTTTAACATTTACGAACACACATAAATACTAATAGAAATAATTTAATATTAATTATAATTAGCTACTAGCGAAACTACGTCTATATATCTATATCTATCTATCTATATATCTGTCTATACCAGCATAATCGGCTTAATAATATTAACCTTATAATCCCAATTTGGCAGTTTTATGCAAGTTTCTATGTTTTCGTAAATCTGTTGTATACGTGTTTATTCGCCAATTGATTGCCAATCAATCATCTATATATATATATATATATTTATATATCGTATCTACCTTATAATACAGAAAACGGAATATTGGAGCTTAACACTAATCAAATGCGCAGACCTCAAAAGATATACAAAACAAATCAAACAAACAAAAAAAAAAAATGATTTCTGTTAACCGACTTATGTCCCATATTAATATTACCATTTACAATTTTGGTTCTTCAATTTGTTGTTATTTCAATGCAATTCATTATTGTGCACTAAACACTAAAAACAATTTATTTTAATATAACTTAATTTTAGTTACTTCAACACACGTTTTGCCCCAGAGCAAACAAATTGTTTTTCACTAAGCATTATGATAAGTTTCAAAAGTGAAAGAAAATATTATCTAATTAAACTTCATTGTATCTTTGATATATGTATACCCTATAATATTTTTGACTTCATAATGTTTGCTTTCCTTTTGTATATACGTACATATGCAAGTCGTGTATGCAAATTGTGTAATTCAATTGTGTACTTTTTTTTTGTAAATTAATAAAAATCAATATAACAATCACGTAAAACCCATATCCGACAATTTTGATTTTTCATTATTTTCAAATAATCCAGACTCTCCAGATAATTTCGAAGAAGGACAACCCAATAGTCCTGTGACGTGCAAAGATATTGCTAATGTCATGTATGTATTTGCGAATTTGTTGCATAGTTTCAGGCGCACATGTTTCTTTGGCACAAACGTTTCCGGTGCAGACTTTTACGTTATGTTACTATACATTTTTACATTTTGTGTAAAACAGCACAGCCAAATTGATATTACTTCCTAGTTTATACAATCTGAATACTGAATTCAATGATTACATTAATTTGAAAAGAAGCCAACAAGTAAGACAGGTTACACTGGAAACTACACACTTTTGGTTTTTCTATATACACAGAGAAGTGCCGTTACACCCTAAAAACTCTACCGAAGTGTGCACTCCTTATTATAATTTAATATTAATTACAGCATTTCCCAAATCAATGGAAACGTACACGGGTTTGTATGACACACAAGCCAGAAGAGCAAAAAGACAATCTAGAACCAGCATCATTAATTTCTAGGCAAAATAAACAAGCAACTCATTTAGTTTTACCAATTTTTAAGAGTGTGGGGGAAGTTTCCTTTCAACAGTTTTTTTTCGGCGCGATTTGCCCGCAAAGCTTTCAGTTCAAAGTCGATAACTCGATGGGAGTCCAGCAGAGCTTAAAGCATTCGATTGGCAAGAGTCACTTCGCGCGCTCCATGTCGCCGCTCAGCTGATTGTGCGAATAGAGGCACTTTTAATAGCCGTTTATCAGTTGAGATTTAACTTTGGCAAGGTACGCTTGCGGAGCGCCGCGTTTAGTTCACCCACGAGATTTGAATATTGTAAATAAAGTATTGTTAAGAACCACAGACGACGACACATTCGATCAAGGTTTCTGTTATTTGTGTATTGTAATTGTTTCTTATTTTTATTTATTACTTTTTGTTGGTGTTGTTGTTGTTTTGTTTTGGGCCCATATTTGAATGCGTAGAGCGTGCCGGTGCTCTGTGTGCCAAATGCGACAAAAGCAATAATAAGAATAATAATAATAATCATTTATAGAGAGCTAAATACGTTACAAAGTTTTCTTGTTGCCTTTTAACTCGTTGTTTGAGACGTCGCGCCGGGTCAGGTCTACCGTTAGACACACACACACATACGAAAAAGAAATTCAAACAGGTAGATCACCAATAAAAACCCCAATGACAACCGCCATTCGGGGACACTTTTTTTTGAGTGACAGTTGGCCTTAGACATGTTAACCGGGTCATTCATCCAAATGGAGTTCTAGACCAAAAATGGAGACAAAGTATTTAATTTATAGAAACAATATTCGCAGAGATCCTGTCAAGTAACAAATCCTCCATCCTCACACACGTACCCACACACACACACACACACACACACACACTCACCTAACACACACACACATCTCACAGAAAACAAAAAAATGTTATAAAAGAGGAAAGAAGACACAGAAAAAGCGGTTCTGCCGGTTTGCCCCTGGTCGTGATCTTCCGTTGGCGTTTTGCTTTCTTCTTTCCTTAGCACGATTTGAACTTGGACACCAAGAAATCTGGTTTATGTTTATGCGAACGTTTAATTGTGAGACACCACACACTCCATTACCAAAATGTGCATACATATGTATGTGTGTATGTATATGTTTGTGAAGATGAACCACAATTTCATCTATTTCACATTTGCTTATGACTCGAACATTCGCTTCCTGAAGAGAGGATATTAAATGTGGCATTTCCGATATGAGGCCGGCAGAGTGATGAACAGACGATGACCTCCCCACCTGAACGAACTCACCTGTCTGACTGTCTAGTTGCCTGCCTTCCTGCCTGTTGCCTCCCCAGTCCTCTCCTAGTGCTTATTGTGTGTGTGCGTGTTTTTTTTTTTTTAATTTTGTTTGCTTAGGTTTTATAGCAGGAACAAATACAAACAACCCACAATACAACAAAGCTGGGTCAACTTATGAGTAATCGCTACACAGACATACATACATACATATGGACATACATACATACATAGTATATTGTCGTCTGTTCGCTTTGGTTATTATCAAGGTCTAAAGGCAATATTGAAATTGTATCAAATTTCAATTTTCAACAATTGATTTGACCTATTTCGAGATGCATAAGCTGCTTAACAGAAGAAAAAAAAAGCGACAGTAAATTCGACTTCATTTGAAACATGATTTGGCACATCTATGAACAGCTGTTCATACATTTAGGGCCCTCTTTCTCACCCTTTACCCCACCATAGAGATCACCTCAAGCTAGCTAAACTATTTACCTAGCTATACCCATTCATGTTGCTTCAATGTCATTGTTTGAATTAAGCCAGTTGGAAATAAGGAAACTCAAAAGAAGACCATTAAGACGCGAGACAAAGACTTTTTTTGAAAAATATGATGTAATTTTTCAGTTGAACATTTGATTTAGTTGATGGGACTGACACATATCAGGGGGTGGAAGAGGTGGTATATCCTCCTCTTCTATTCTGCAAATTGTTTTAACATTCTTAATTTATGACCAAATTTTAAAGGCCCCATTGTGTGTGTGTGTGTGTGTGTGTGTGTGTTTGGTGAACAGGTCTTTAGGGTATGGGCATGGGTGTTGTGTGTTATCTTTTTATGGATTTTAACTTGAACACTTTCTGTGATACGATGAGAATTGATGGTGTCAGACAGCAGTGTATACCTATACAGGGTGATCTAATCGAACAAATTGCATTATTGATAAGATAATGAACTCGAAAGGGGGAAACTTCTTCAGTGTATGGGCCTATGAGGTATTTCTGCCTCTGCTCTGGGGTATGGCATATATACCTAATATTTTCAAGCATAAGAAACTTTGCCAAGTGACTGTCCGAAGACGACGTGATCGGTGTCAGCTTGACAAATGGGTATCCACATCCCCAACGTCGATCGACCATGATACATGAAACGTGTTCATGAAAAATTATGGTGAATGAAATAAATTGAAAGTATTTTCTTTTCTTTTCTTTAACTCGCTTCAAACGTGATCTTTTGCAAACCAAACACTGATTTAATTAGAAGACTTAACATCTACATATGTATACATA
Organism: Drosophila equinoxialis; assembly: GCA_018150345.1. Classification (NCBI taxonomy): domain Eukaryota; kingdom Metazoa; phylum Arthropoda; class Insecta; order Diptera; family Drosophilidae; genus Drosophila; species Drosophila equinoxialis. Next base: position 3,909,296 of record JAECWI010000868.1, on the reverse strand, counting down.
TGACATATTCAATACATATTTGAAATTCTAAGTTCATACATAAGTAATTGTAAAATTCGAAATGCATTACACGTAGTCAACGAACTAATCCATTAAACTTAATCGATAAAATCTTTATGATATCATACATACAGCAGCAACAACAACAACAAAAAAGAGCAAACGTAGCCAAAAAGAAAATCACATGTCATGCATTACTGGCTTACAATTCTGTGTCTCTTTGTCTCTTGACTTCTTCTTAAAGTAGCCTGGAGGTAAAATCAGAGTCAAAAGTGGGATCTCATAATTACAATGGCAAGTGCTGAAAAATGTAAAGTGTCAACTAAGGGGTTTTTTACGTTGAAGTAGCTGAACGAAATCAACAACAAAACCCCCAACAAGACCCCTCAAAGAATACTCAAAGATTCGACTTTGAGATACTGTCTAAGATCTTAAGCTTTAGCTCGAATCAAAGCGATATATAATACATATAGACATGTGTATGTATGGGCAACTCAACCTCTTCGGGCTTTTTTTTTTTTTTTGTAAATTATTCATTCCGACTGATTCACAACTTCTTTCTATATACATATGTACATATACCCGTATATCATTTCTGGCTATGGAGGGTATTATGACTGATTAAACGTCTGTTTTTTGTTGTTGTTGTTTTTGTTTTTGTTTTGTTGGCGGTTTGGTGCCATAAAAAAAAGCAACTTCAAGTACAGAAAACATTTCTGCTTCTTCGTGTTGTGTCTTTTTGGCAACAGCTTTTCTGTTTGCAATTTTCATTTAAAAGCAAATAGAATAACTGGTAATGAGCTAAGAGCAAACACACACTCGCACACACACACACACAAAAAAGTATTTAAATAATGGTACTCTCTTGGTAATGGCGATGATGATTGTTTTATGGTCATGAGCAGCAGTCACTCAACGAAGTGAAGATCAAGAGTTGCGCTGCTGTGCGTCAGATCGATGGATGCGTCATCAGAAACCGGCACTGCTGGTGGTGTTCCAAGTTTCCCTGCGAGTCCGTTCATTGACGTTTCGAGCTTCAAAGATGTCGAGTGCAGGTTCTTTTCATACAATAAATAAGTAAATATGTGTCATCATCATCTAAACGAAAGAAATGTTGAAATAATATCCTGAAAATGTTCACCGATTCAAGCCAATTTCAATTTAGGTTCAGTTTATTTAGAGTAGTCAAAAAAAAAAAAAAATGTTAATGTGAATGAAAAAAAATGTAGATGGTGATGTCTCTAGGGCCTAGACATGTTCAGTAGATGATAGAGTGGGAGAACATTTTGTGTTCCCTTGCCATCGATGAGATTATTCGTAGCACTCAGGAATCTAGCCTGAAAGCCAGCTGTGGGTGGTGGCACAATATCACCAGGTCCTGATCCCGGACCGTTGTCACCGGCCTGGGCATTGCTGGAGGCACGATAGTATGGGTAGTATGGATAGCCGGGATAGCCAGAGTAGCCGGGATAATAGTCATAGCCGTAGCCGCCATAGTTGCCCCACTGACCACCGTACCATTGATAGTAGGGTGGTTGTGGCGGCGGTGGTGGTGGTGCTGCCCAGGGTCTCTGTGGTGGCGGCGGCGGTGGTGGGGGTTGTGGGTAGACAGGCCATGGCTGATATGGAGTGGGTGGATGGTTATAGCCGCCATAGCCATAGCCATATTGACGTCCATGCTGCTCCTCTGGATAATAGTAATGATGTTGATGCTGTACTGCCGGTTTCGGTGTTGTCGTTGTCGAGCCGGAGGCTACCACCAATTTAATGCCACCCTTACCTATGGTCTTCAGCAGATTCTCATCGATGCCGCGTCCCGAACCAATTGGATCCTCGAGCACTTGTTGCTTATCGGTGCGTGATTGGCCGGGAATCAAACTATGCTGGACCGGAGCCTTGTCCTGGAAAGCCAAGCCGCTGCCCGCGCACAGGCACAGGAGAACTAAAGAAAATGCCAAGTTTCATTTAGGATCAGGAAAACTTCTTGAGTTGGATGAAGACTTCCTTCCAGTCTTCTTTTTATTACCTATGCCAATGGCCGTTGCTCGTTGATCCATGTTTGTTGTGGGAATAGCTTTAGAGTGGCAACTGTCATGGCTATTTATACTCCAAGCAAACTAAAACTCTCTTTTCCCCAGAATGCAGTCAGAATCTATTGACTGCAGAATGCATCTTCCTCTAATCTTGTATCTTGGAATGGTTTTCTCATTAGAATATTTAATGCATCCCATACGATTCCATTCCATTCGATATGATTACGATTCGATTCTATTCGAGACCCAAATTCATAGTCATTATTATCAACGCTGTTGTTGTTGTTGTAGCTGCTTTCTTCTTGATACCCACTGAAGAACCGTTGCTTTTGTTTCTAATACATCTAATTTGCATACAAATCTTTTAGGTCTTTGGGTAAATTGGTTTTTGTCGCTCAGCGGAAACTTCCAATGCATTCGATTTGAGTTCAATATACCTTCTTCTTCTTCGTCTTCTCCCTCTTCTTCTCCTTTATTTGTTTGGTGATATATGACGTCATTTATATGCTTATCAATACAAAAAGGTCGAACGAGATTCAAGAATCAAACTTACTTAAATAGTCACCGAATCTTCTACTATTACATCATATAGAGGAGAGTGGAATGGACAACCAGTTCCCAATTCAATTAGCTTAAAGAGAGCAAACAAAGTTTCATTCTTGATAAAAGAATGTAAGTATAATGACAAAAGGTGTCTGGGAAGGGGGAGCAAAGCTGGAGCCGACCCCAGTCGGTCCCCAAGGGAAAGGAGAATTACAAGCAACAAAACTGGACGGAATGTCAATGACTTTACACAGTTTGAGTTTGAAAATATGTTACTTGTACGCAAACTTGTAGCATACTTGCAGGCGCTAGTGAATTTAATTTATTATTTAATTGTTGTCAAACGTTTCAATTGCAAAGATATGATTAGAACGAATGCAATCACTGTCAAAACATAATCAATACAAATCTACCAATATTTATAGCAATATATATATATATGTATATATATATCAGTTTAGCATCTTATCATTCTTGAATTGGTTTGACTTAATGAATCAAATGTATACTAACTTTATAAAGCTCCTTGTAAGCATCTTTAAGAATTGCAAACATTATTTAATTTTCAATAACGTTTCGCTTATCCGAATAAGAAACATGTCAAACATTTGTACAGATGTTTGATGATTCATAAGTGAAATACCAAATGATTGTTTCAAAGATGGCAGTAATGACAGAGAGAGTGAGTGCGGGGGAGGTTGTTGGTGTGTGCAGCATTTCTAAGAATATACGTACTTATATGTAATATACAATATATGTATTTAGCAATGACTTATTTTATTTCGCAAGCTGATAACAATAACGCTAAATATAATGATGGTTGGATGGATGGATGGATGGGTGGATGGGTGATCGTGAACTGAATTTGCAACATATTAAGTGGAAGTGGAAGCGGAATCTGACTCAGAACAGAACAGTGCGGTTTTCAGCTATCAGTTTCTTTTGTTTTTTTTGAATAACGCCAAAGCTTAAGAATTTATTTAAAGAGGAAAACAAAAAAAAAGTGAAAAGATCTAAAATAATTGTAATGGCTGGTATGTTTTTCTCAGTTTAGTTGGCATTTGAACTTCTGAGGATCAGGAGTGAATCTCGGTGGTGGATGATCGCATAGGAAGAAGGTTTCTTAGACAGTCCCACAATACTCGTGCATGTTAGTCAGGCTCATTCGCGAAAAAAAGAAGAAATAGAAAAAAGCGCACGCACTATCTAATCTGGGGAACTGATTGGCCTATTGCTCTCCTTCATTTCGTACGTCTCGTCCGTACGTCCGTCCCCCCGTCTAGGCTGGCATTGTATATTATCTTTGATAACTGTGCCGACAAGTGACGCTGACGCGAGGCCAATTGATATGTACTATAGTAACTATATGTATTGATGGTTAAAACGTTTCAACCGCCCTCGGATCGAGTTAGTTTGCCAACGCTGTTCTTAACGTGCGGAATATGTGCGAATAAACTTGACCAACACCATAACATCTGCCATCTTCAGTGTGAAATCAATTAAGAAACCATCAGAAAGGATACATAATGGCCAACAGCAGCAGGTACACGACTATGACTACTGCCAGAACTGGACTCTCACTATCGAGAGGCTTATCTTTCATACAATTTGTTGTCGTTACCCTATGTGTGTATATACATATTTATTTTTATTTTTTTTGTGATTGATGGTCTCCATGTTGGAGAGAGGAGGTACTCCTCCACCTAAACACACTCCAAGTTCTCGATAAGTGCCATTTTATCCAGTTTAACTAGTGTAAATTTAATGTGTTAAGTGCTTACATCATGATAAGCTCGGTGGCTACGGCCACACCCAAATAACATAATCTTTTAAGCAATTCGAAGGTCCTCTATAATCCATTTGAGACGATTGCGTAACCATTATACAGTATACACCCCGTATATAGCTACATATATATGGATTTACCAGCCAGCCTCATATCAGCAAAGAAAAAGAAATAATAACAACGATCCAATAAACCCAGCAATAACCCATTTCCATTCCCATTTCCAATCGCCCCCCCGTTATTCTACCATGAAATATGACATTGATAAGCTCAAAGCCCAGAGCTATGAATTCCACCTACCCACCAAAAACAAAAAAAAACAGAATCAAATCTATTTATAACCCAAGAATGTGGTACTTTTTTTCTTCTTTTTTATCGGAATCAACCTGAATCTATGTATATATGTATGTATGTTTCTTCAGTTTTGTATATTGGATTTATCTGAATTATTAATTGGTTAGACTAAATATGGTTTAGGCTATAGCCTGGTAAAGCTTTTATTTCCGCATTTGGCAAGTGTCATAAATTTTTCGAACTGACATATAGCAAAGGGTCTTAAACTAAAACGTAAATCTTATCAATTTGTATTGGGGTTTTGACTTGAGTTTCCAACTTAAGAGGTTCTCTTTCCTAATCACAAATGGTAAACTAGCCGCATATTCACATGACAACGAATTCAAAGAACGAAGAACTGAAGATAAAGGGAATTTCCTGTAGCAAACATTCTTGCTAAATCATTAAATTACAAAAAACATGAGGAAGGATACGTATTTGGCACAAATCTCTCAAGACATACTAAATGAGTTTTGAATTTATCATAAGTTTTTGATATAGATAGAAAAACTAAAAGAATAAGTTCTCGTGATTTCCTGTAATCGACATTAGATTGAGGCTCATCAACAGCACAAAGCAAAAGGCCTTATCAGCGATCTTAGCCAACGACATTCAACGAATTTGTCAAGTGTTTGTACATTTTTATACCCTCCACCAGCAATATACCGAAAAAGGGTATATAATTTCGATTCACATGAATCAGTAAGATTTGTCGAACGATTGTTACCCATTCTTTAGGTATAAAAAGAAGTTAAATAGGAAATTTACAAATATTGTTTAATAAGCAGACAGTATTTTATTTTCATCTAATATGTATTTTATGGTATTGTGTATCATTATCGTTATAGCTCCTCAACTTTACCCAATATGGAGACGAGTTTGCACGAACGCGATCGTGCTGGCTTCCAGGATTTTGTTCTCCTTGAGAACTACCAAAGTGAAGATGCCTTCATTGAGAATCTTAAGAAACGTTTTCAGGAGAACCTCATCTATGTAAGTCGCAGTGGCGCCTTATTCCTTCCGCTTTTGTATGTGAAACGCTCTATTATGCCTCTCTTAACTCTATTCTCTTCTATCTACAACTCTGTGTCTGTCTCTGTCTCTTTCTTTATCTATTTCTGTATTTGTAATTGTCTCTATTCTGTCTATTAGACAGGCTGCTGGAGCTGCGTAAGACTCTCAAGAGTTGTTGAAAGCCATTTAAGCAATTATTATTAAATTGAATTCCATTTCAGACTTATATAGGCCAAGTCTTGATATCGGTAAATCCCTATAAGGATCTCCAAATTTACACCGATTTGCATATCAAGGCCTACAGGAATAAGCATTTCTATGAGATGCCGCCACATGTGTAAGTTTTGACTCATGGATTATATGTTTCGAATGAACGAACTAACGAATTGAATCCTGTACAGTTTTGCTGTAACGGACAACGCTTTTCGTTCCCTAATCGAAGAAAATCGCGGCCAATGCGTCCTCATCTCGGGTGAGAGTGGCTCAGGCAAAACGGAGGCATCGAAGAAAGTTTTGCAATACATTGCCGCGTGCTCGGGTCATCAGACCACCGTTGAAGGCGTCAAGGATAAGCTGTTGAAGAGCAATCCAGTGCTGGAGGCTTTTGGCAATGCCAAGACCAATCGCAATGACAATTCCTCCCGTTTTGGCAAATATATGGACATTCAGTTTGATTACAAAGGTGTTCCCATTGGTGGTAATATTTTGAATTATCTGCTGGAGAAATCTCGTGTGGTGGCTCAGATGGGTGGCGAGAGAAATTTCCATATCTTCTATCAACTCCTGGCTGGCGCTGATGCCGCATTACTGCAGGAGCTACGTCTGGAGCGGGCTCTGGACACCTATAGCTATCTGAGTGATGGGGTGAGTTTTAGTTTTTACACCGAGACATCTATTATATGATGGTATAACAATTATTTTTATTAACACGAACGCAGCTAAAGGGCAGTGTGCCATCAATAAACGATGCAGAGAACTTCAAGTCGGTGCAACAAGCTCTGACGATAATTGATTTCGCTAACGAGGAGCAGCAGGAGATCTTTAGCATTGTGGCCAGCATATTGCATTTGGGTAATATCAATTTCACTGAGGTTGAAGGCAATGCCCAGGTGAACAGCCGGGATCTAGTGGTCACTGTGTCCCGCCTTTTGGGTGTGAATGCTAGCGAATTGGGTGCTGCACTCACTCACCGGACAATCGATGCTCGCGGAGATGTCGTCACCTCACCTCTAAATCAAGAGTTGGCCGTCTATGCTCGCGATGCGTTGGCCAAAGCGGTCTATGATCGTCTATTCTCCTGGTTGGTTCAACGTCTCAATATCTCGCTTCAGGCCAAAGAGACCCGTGAGGCTCGGAACAATGTCATGGGTATCCTGGATATCTATGGCTTTGAGATTTTCAACAAGAACAATTTCGAACAGTTCTGCATTAATTTCTGCAATGAGAAATTGCAGCAACTGTTTATTGAGCTAACCCTAAAGTCCGAGCAGGATGAGTATAGGAGAGAGGGCATCGAATGGATACCTGTTGAGTATTTCGATAATAAAGTCATTTGCAATCTAATCGAAGAGAAGCATAAGGGCATCATATCCATTTTGGATGAGGAATGCTTGCGACCGGGTGAGCCCACAGATCTGACCTTCCTGGAGAAGCTTACGCATAAGCTGGCCGAGCATCATCATTATGTGTGCCACGAGAAGGCACCTACCCATATCCAAAAGATCATGCTGAGGGATGAATTCCGTTTGGTCCACTATGCCGGTGATGTGACATACAGTGTGCATGGTTTCCTGGACAAGAACAATGATCTGCTATTCAGAGATCTGAAGGAGACCTTGAGCAAGGCTGGCAACTCGATTGTCCGTTCCTGTTTCCCTGAGCAGGAATTGCGTAGCAAGAAGCGTCCCGAGACAGCCATCACTCAATTCAAGACCTCGTTGAACAATTTAATGGATATTCTAATGTGCAAGGAACCCAGTTATATCCGCTGCATTAAGCCCAACGATTTGCAGACTTCGGGCGTTTTTAACGATGAATTGGTCCTGCATCAGGTGAAATATTTGGGCTTGATGGAGAATTTGCGTGTACGACGTGCCGGATTTGCCTATCGTCGTAGCTATGAGCTTTTCCTGGAGCGTTATAAGTCCCTGAGTAAGGCCACCTGGCCAAACTATAAGGGACCAGGTGGAGCCAAGGCTGGTGTCCAGCTATTGGTTAAGGATCTGGGCTATGACAACGAGCAATACAGGTTGGGAGAGACAAAACTTTTCATCCGCTGGCCACGTACTCTGTTCGATACGGAGGATGCTTTCCAGGCCAGAAAACATGAAATAGCAGCTATTATTCAAGCTCAATGGAAGGGTATTCTGCAGCGTCGTAAATATCTGAAATTACGCGCTCAGGTCATCATTTTGCAGAGCTATTGCCGTCGTCGTTTAGCCCAGCAAGCGGCCAAGCAGAGGAGGGAAGCTGCCGATAAGATTCGTGCTTTCATTAAGGGATTCATCACCCGCAATGATCCACCAAATGGCTTTAATGAGGACTTCATAGCCAATGCGAAACGTATGTGGCTGCTACGCTTGGCCAAGGATCTGCCCAAGAAGGTATTGGATAAGAGCTGGCCCTCTTGTCCGGCCCATTGTCAGGAGGCTTCAACATATCTGCATCGCCTGCATCGCTTACACTTGGCTCGCATCTACCGCCTGGCGTTGACGCCCCAGCGTAAACGGCAATTCGAACTTAAAACACTTGCCGAAAAGGTTTTCAAGGGCAAGAAGAACAACTATGCGGCCAGCGTACCGGCTCCATTCATTGATGACCGCATACCCAAAGACCATATCCAGAAGGTCAATGACTTTGTGGCCCGCACGTTTGGCAGCGAACAGCTGAAATACCAATCCTTCTGCACCAAATTCGATCGTCATGGTTACAAGTCGCGCGAACGTTTCATTCTCCTAAGCAACACGGCTATCTATGTGCTGGATGGCAAGACTTACAAGCAGAAACATCGCCTGCCACTGGATAAGATTGATTTTACACTAACCAATAATAATGACGACTTAATGGTTATACGTATTCCTCTCGATCTGAAGAAGGATAAGGGTGATTTGATTCTGATTATACCATACATTATTGAATTTGGCACCTATATTATTGATACTGTTGGAACGGCCGGCATTGTTAATATTGTAGATAGAGATTCGTGAGTGTGAACAATTCTTTGAATTAGTATTTTTTCTCTAAAGTGATCATTTATTTTCAGACTGGAGCATAATGTGGTAAAGGGCAAAGGAGGGGTTATTGACATTCAAACTGGTGCTGAGCCCGGAGTTATGCGTGATAAGAGCGGCCATCTTGTTGTTGTAAGTTTTTCGAAGACTGTACTTTGAGTGACAGAAATTCAATCAAATCTTTCTTTTTCTGCATTTCTTTTAGACCACTGTCCAATAAGGAATACAATAAAACTATATCACGAAATGGCTTTAAAACAAACGACAATTGTTGTGTATTTATATATATTAAAATTGTGTACTTATGTTATATTTTTCGTTTCGAGTTTATGAATGTATATTGTTTATATAAATGAATGTGAAATGATGAATGTTTTAATTATATGAGAATTTTTGTAACCAAACTAACAACTATTGCCTATTGCAACAAATGCTTTTCTTTTGGGTTATATTCAACATGGCGGTAAATTTAAAAATTTCTGCGCGAAGCCATTGGCAACTCTACTAGTTTCGGCGCTGCCACACTTGACTATTATCGATTTGGTAACAAATCGATTCTTTAACATATCGATTTAATGGTATTAGTTTTCAACACCGATTTGTTGAAACATAGTGCTGTCAAATTCAACATCAGCCTATTTTACGTTTGACAACTCTGTTCACTTGTCCAGAACTTTTACATAATCTTGAAAATTCGGTGTAAATATCGTTCCGATTAAACTAAAAGACAATATAATTTAAATTGTAAAACCGAGGCAATTGAACCGTGCATATTTTTTATTCCAGGAAAATCCTAGCAAGATGTCGTTCACACAAATCGCGCGTCAATGCAGCCGATTTGCAGCGGCCCTGAGCACAGCGAGACTGGCCAGTAGCTCCCTTGTAGGCCAGACACAGACTAGGATGATGCACAGGATTGTCATGCCGGCTATGATCAGCAGCCAAGTAAGTCGCTTAAAAACTGGGAAGTTGTTCAGTTTGTTTTCCCCCTTAGAGGGAGAGGAAACAGGACATTGACATTGCCTCAGCTTTCTAACCTCATTGTGAGGGCTTGTCAAACTTGAGAATTAATGATAAGATTTAGCACTACAGCAGGAGGTCTTCATGAACAATAATTGTGATTGCATCACATTGTTTTGCATAAAACAAATTCATACATGAACATTCATACACCCGCACAGACACGGCAAGCCGGTGTATGTACATACATACATACATATGTATGTATGTGAGTGAAAGGTACAAAACTCATTTCTTCCGTGTCTCGTTTTATCATTTTGCAGAAATTCCATGTACGTCAATATTCTGCCAAGAGCACCATTGAAGACATCAAATTCCGTGTCTTAAAGGTTGTCTCTGCTTATGACAAAGTAACAGCCGATAAGGTAAAGACCAACTTGAATCAGAATGCACTAACCGGGGCTCTCTGTTTTGTTTTGTTCTTCCCACTCTCTTTAGCAGAGCAGATGTGGCTGGCAAATGCGTAAATATTCGGCCAAACCTCCATTGTCGCTGAAGCTGATCAATGAGCGTGTCTTGCTTGTCTTAAAACTCTATGATAAGATCGATCCCAGCAAGGTAAACAGCCAAGCCATGCGATTGCCAGTTGCTCGCTCTCTCTTTCTATCTCAAAAACAATGATGAGGAAGAACAAGGCAGAGCGCCCAATCAATATAAACTTTTTATTAATTCTCTTATATTTTGGATAGCTCAATGTGGAGTCACACTTCATCAACGATCTGGGCTTGGATTCACTGGATCATGTGGAGGTCATCATGGCAATGGAAGATGAATTTGGCTTTGAAATACCCGATTCGGATGCTGAAAAGCTGCTAAAACCTGCCGACATTATTAAGTACGTGGCTGACAAGGAGGATGTCTATGAATAATAGAAACGTAATTGTAATGTCATAAAGCAAAGAAACATGAAAAACACAAGATTACCCTTTAATTTTAAAATAGTGAAAGAGTCAAATAAAATTTGAAACGTTAAAGGTAAACTCTGTCGAAAAGATGAGGCCATTTAGATCAAATTTGGCTTATATGATTTACTCATCGCTCGAATGTGGATCATGATTGACATCGTCCTTAAGGAAGGTCTTCTGCTTCTGGTGAATACCAATAAATTGTAAGATTTGATTTGACTTTTACAATGTCGCTTCATAAGCTGGCTGGTTGACTTATCATCAGATTTAATGATGACAGCAACCGTTACCGCTGATCGACCTTGCTATGTCTGACAGATGCCACTAATCTGTAGCCCTCGGGTACGCCGGCATTACGCTTGAGGAATGAGCCAGTGGCCAAACGACGGGTCACCCACTCAATGGCTTGGCACCGCAATGCTTTACACACGCCAACCTGATGCCAGCCTCATTGAGCAGGCGAAATACCTCGGCAGAGATGCGATCCTTGCACAATAGACATAAGTCAGGATGTTTGAGCAAATAACGGTCAGTGCTAGTGGTGAAAACGGGCAGTCGTAGAGGTGGTTAACTTAACAACTGTTATCGGAGCAAAACCTATCGACGTATATGTGATGTTTGCTGTGATATGCAGTGTGTTGTGAAATGTTGGTTGGGTTACTTTAAATGTCTGAACCAATTGACGAAATCTTGGCGGGACTTGGTAAATAATATAAAAAGAAATGCTTAACCAATATTTTATATATTTATTTATCCCTAGACATTTCCCGCCAAACGATGCAACATCAAGTCACAACAATTAACGAAATTCTAGAGAAGTCTAATAAAACACTTCTCCTAGTCGAGGAGAACAACAACAGTTCATCATCATCGCAAGCTGCCTCTGATTGTTCTGGGCAAAGGACTGTTAATTATAAATCTGAGTATGAGCTCTTTTTAGCCAAGATACTAGTTAATTACCAACAATTGATGCAACACAATTCTGTGCCTAATACCCAGAGCCGAGTGTCAGTTTTAGATGACTGCTTCGCAACGCAACAGAGAGTGGAATACCTGGGCAACAGTGTCCGCAAACTGAAGGCTCTATGTGACACCATTCAACAGATAAGGACTCAGGGGAAAGACCTACTGCAGTTTGACGATGAAGACCATGATGACTCAGACAAGGAAAATGAAGACGTTGAAAACTCTTGGCCATAAAAAGAAATCTCAATTTATTATAAGCAACTAATTTGAATTAAAGTATTGGATACGATATGTACGAGTGCTTCCAAGTCTTTACTGGAAGTATCATGGAGCAAACGTACATTTTCGTGAGAGCGCAAATAGTTGAGTTGTTCCAAGCTATCGGCTACGGCCTTCAATTTCTCTGCTTCGTTGGCTGTAAAGGCATCTGAACATTGCCTCTCTTCCTTGGGTATTAGTTTATCCAGTTGTTGGGCAAAGCCTTGGGTTTGTTTGATCTTCTCTTGGTACACCTTTTCGTCGTCGCTCCTTGCAGCAGCTTGATCACAGATTTTCTTGAGTTTGTCGTAAAACTGATGATAATCCTTGTATAGTTGCTTCGCACTTTGTTGCATATCTAGTCGCATCATATCAACCGATGTGGACTGATGGTGCATGTATTGATCTGGTTCTAAATCACAGCTTACTGCCTTGAGCATGGTGCTATTGGCTCGCTGTAGTTTTTTAGGTGGCGGCGGCAACTTGCGCAAATTGGTGGGATATTCTTCAAAAGATTTACACAACTCTGCATAGTCGACTAGCAAACCCAGCTCGGCGTCTTCCTGGGAGGAGGAGAGAAGAGACATCTCTGGTGTGGATAGCTCCTGCCATTCCTTTTGCAGAAAATCAGAAAACTGTTTTGGTTTAATCACCGACTTGACGACGCACAGATCCCTGAGGATACGTTTAGCATCCTTCCCGAATTCCCCGTAAACTTTTTCAGAGAATTGGCTAAAGTTGACAGAAGAGACGTCTTTGGTGTCCATTTTAAATTGAAATGCTCAAAGTTGCATTTTATCCGATACCAGTAAATATGTAATCGAAAATACGAGCGATAAATTTTCCGATCGTTCGATTCAAACGGTTAATTTAATTATAGAAGTATATTACATTAATTTGTTTTCATTTTGGTGGAGAGGGATCAGCCGTATTCCGACTGTACTGTAAGCGAAAATTCGCCCTTAGGAATGGTGTTAGCATGATACCAAATACGAGTATCCACCAGAACGGCGTCTCCGGGCTCTACATAAAACGAAAATGACTGACACTGATGATCGCACTCAGGCGCCGGTGCGAGAAACCAGCTTTTGTTTCCCAATAGCTGAGCTTGCCACATTAGGCGTGGTATATATTCCAAATGCATAACTGCTCCTTGTTCGTACCCCATCAGAATAAAGTCTGTATGTGGCATCTCGGCATCAACGGGCAAAAAGTGCGGACGCGGGAACAACTTTCGCAGCTCGGCCAGCACAGTAGGTTGACACACACTCCAGCCCACAAACCATGGAGACCCCTCACTCTGTTCCACTCTTGCCAAGGGCATTTCGAGGAGATCTTTTAAGGATTTTAAATCGGAATTGAAGTGAAGAAATTGGCAATCAGTTTCCAGAGATCCCGGCGTATTCTCGTACAGATGCTTAATAAATTTGTAATTGAGATGTTGTTTCGCTGGCCAATGGTCTACTGCATGTTTTACGATGATCGGCAGCGAGGAATAGGCATATGGAGCGAATTCCTCACGCGTTAAATTTGATAGAATTAGAGGACCCTTTACACCCTTGCAAAACTCACAATCACTGATGGGTCGGGTGGCCTCCCAAACTAACGAATTGTTGGGCAGAAAACATCGAACACCCAGCAAGAACGATATGATCTCATAAAAGACGGGCGTAGCAACCATTATAAAAAATATAATGCCCAAAAGCCAGAGAAAATTTAAGCGATTTGGATTGCGATCCATGTGGGCTTTACGGAAGGCTTCGTGGAGATCCTTCATGGAGACGAGACCAGTACGCATTGCAGCGACATGCAGTGCATCCAACTTGGCCACCAACTCATCGCCGAGACGTTCTCGTACGGCACGCAAGCGGTTGCCCTGCGACTGGTGGCGACTAATAAACTGTAGAATGATTTATTATTATAATTATTGAAATTTCTATTCTCTGTGTTTTCTCATATTTACCAGAAACATCGTAGGGTCGACAACAACAACAAATAAAAAAAAACAGCTGGTTGCTGTTTACATTGGGTATGCCTCTCCCACTGCATCAAATACTGGGAGTCGCGAAAATAGGGGTCTGAATAAAAGTCGGGTAAAAAATAGTGGGAGCCGGATAAAAATCTGAGTAGCACACGGTAACACTATATTTTTTTAATACGGCCACACTATTTAAATTGTGTTATCGATGGAATCCCCAGCTCTAAAAAGCATTGGAAAAGAAAAATTTCGAGCCGAGTGAATTGTGTGAATTGATCTGAAACTGAATATTAAAAGTGTGCTCTTAGCACGAAAGTAAAAAGTTAGGCGGGTGATAATGCAATTGCAATTGAAAGAAAAATGCAATTGATAAACAATAAGTGCGACGAACGTCAAACTGTGTGCGTGCAGTGCCAAATAAAGCAGCAATAAGTGGCCACGAATGAGAGCGCAAAGAGCAGATGGTAAAGAGCGTCTTCGTCGTTGTAGTCGTGTAGTAGTGTATGTGTGTGTGTGTGTTGTGTGTGAGTGAGAAGTAGAAAGCGGCGGTAAAAAAACACATAGTGATATATACATATATATGCAACACAATTAAGAATATAAATGTATATACATTTTTTTTTATATATATATGTTCATATATGTTAACACACACATTGCCAATATAATCGAAAGGATAAAGGATAAAAACAGAAAATTAAAAAAAGACGCTTTGTCTTTTCAAATAAGAAGCAAAAAAAAAAAAAAAGAATAATAAAACTGCCTGCGTGTGCGTTTGCCTGTGAGCGTGTGTGTAAGTGAGTGCTGTATGAGTCCCTGTGCGCCTGTATGCGTAAGCGAGCAAGAAAATGTATTAGTGCATATACGGACGAATGGCTACAGCAAAACGCAATTGATGAAAATTGTGATAATTACAACAACAAAATTCAACAAATCAAACGCTCCTCGTTGAATAATAATATTTAAAAAGCAACACAAAAAAGTAAAGAAAATTTTTGACAGTGTTGCACAGTGTACCATAACAGACCGCCGCCCCCCCCCAACCCGCCACTGCCGCATCAGAAAATCCCCTCGTCGACCCCACAATCCACTTACACACACACAACCTAACGAACAAAAAAAAAAAACATCACCAAAAACAACAACAATAAAGACATAAGCAACAACAACAACAAGACAACACATTCTCGATCAGTTGAAAAAGAAAGAGATAGAGATAGCACAAAAACACTGTTCAATTGTTATTGCCAAATAATACACACAAAAAATTAAACACACTTTGCCGCTGACTTTTACTTACCGTTATATTGGAAGTAAATTTTTTTATTTTGCTAATTTTGCTTAATTTTTTTTCGAGTATGTGTGTGTGTGTGTTTTTTTTTTTTAAGTTGAACATTTAACCTTGTTGTTGTTGTTGTTTGCAACTGTGTGAAAACTGTACCATATTGTTGAGAATGTGGGGAGATTTCTTGATGGCATGCGGAGGAGAATGTACATATATGTATGCGTCAATATACATATATATTTGTACATGTGTGTGTGTGTGTGTGTAGCAGTAATAATAATAATACAGTGGAAACTCTGCTTGAAAATTGTAAGGGAATAAGATACAGCAACAGTTTTAGCCAATCTAACCAGACCTTAAGCCCTTGCAGGAGTCAATAAGAATAGGACAAAGGTCGACTTTGTGTATACCCTAACGTACCTGAAGATGACTGTAACTATAATATTAGTAATCTCTTTGATTTAATATGTAAATTGATAACAAACTCGATTTGAACTCGATAGCATAGCTTTCCTTCAGTCATTCTTTACTCATAACATCATAAAATAGAATAATATTTGAATTTTTGCTGTAGTTATGTTAGGATAAAATAAAGTATACAGTTATACAAGCATTGGAAAACAGAACATTTGATGAAGGAAAGCTTGTAAAGCTTTCTTATATTGTAACAGTAGAAATTTGATGAGTTTCGATAGACACAGAGTATCTCAACGTCGATGGATCAGTTTTGATTGAAATGTACAGAAAACAGCAAAAGTAGACAAATAGTCAAAATAATAGTAATAATAATAAGAATAATATAGAGAGAGAGTTTCTACTATAAGTGAGATACTGAAATAACCTTTTTGGCCTATTCTCGCCCACACAGCCAATTTATATCGCCGTCTCTCTCTTACAACAATGAGACATGATAAAGAACAAGTGCAATTTTTAGAAGATCTAAGTTCTTTTTGTTACTAAAAGGAGAATTCCTTGATACAAGTGTTCTTAGGAGAGTGTGCGTCGTACCTGCGTGAAGGATACTAGTGTGTCTGCCATCTGAGTGAGGGAGACAAGACATTATAGAACGTGAAAAAGGTCAAATTCAAGATAATATAAAGAAGCCGAAAGCGCGCGAGAGAGGGAAAGACATAAAACACTATTGTGAGTGATAAATGAGTCGCATGCAAAAACAGCATAGCGAAATTATGGCCAGCAGTAATAAGAGCCGAAAGAGAGGTGCTCCACCGCCACCTTTGCCACCGCCAGAATCCCCCCCACCACCGCCGCCGCCACCAGACGATGAGAATTTGATTGAAATGATGGAGCAGGATGAGCAAATGAATAGTCATTTTAATGGCTCAATGAAGTCGTCGCTAATGAATGGTTCTAGGAAAAGGAAACACTCTACCCTAGATGGCCATGCCACAAGCTCCTCGACCTGCTCGTCCCATTTGAGTGATCCCCGAATTACGAACAATACAAGGACCTATAATCATAATAATCATCATAATAATCATACTCTTAACAACAATAACAATAACAACAATGTGACAAACAATGGTCAGTATGGTAATATGAACAACAACAACAAGAAATCATCAGGAAACACAAATTATACATACCGCGATACCATATCACCGCCCTCACCTCCCTCACCGTCACCGCAATCGCCGCCACCCACAAGCAATGTGCCCGATGTGGTTTACATTTCAGATGTTGAAAGCGATGATCGCGAAGATGGCGACTACTATGAGGAGCATGAGGAGACCGAAGAGGAAGAGGAGGAGGAGGAGGAGGAGGTAGTGCATGATCTCGACGATAGTGATTTGCAAATCTATGATAGCTCCTCGCCAAGAGCATCAGCTGCTGTCACTGCTGCAGCATCTGCAGTCTCTGGCGGTGGCGGCGGCGGCGGTGGGGCAGGGGGTGGTAGCAACAAGACCAAAATAGCCCAAGCAGCGGCAGCAGCAGCAGCAGCAGCCGCAGCAGCAGCCGCCACATCAACAACACCCACCTCATATGCCATGCCCACGAGCAATACAACGCCTCTTGATTTGTACAATGAATCGCATCAAAGGGATTTGGAGAACGTCACCGATTTGCGTTCATATGGTGAGTAATACAAAAGAAACCACATTCAAATACATTTATACATATATAAAGAGCCTAGCTGGGTATATTAGCTCTCGTGACACGTTTGCCAAATTGAAAGCTATAGAACTTAACTGATGTAGTATGCATAGATAGACAATCTATGTCCACCCATCTATATGGAACATATAATAATAGTGTAGAAATCTTTTGCAAAAATAAGCCAAGCTAAATTGCAGAGGTTTGCATATATCTACAATAAGTATGTATCTTGGTTTATGTTTGATTTCCTACACATTTGATATAAAGATATTTTATCGGCTAATTTGATTCCATTTTATTGATTAAGAGGTTATTGAGCGTTTGACTTTTGAGATAAGCAGCAATTGCCATTGCTGCCCCCCCAACCCATTGAAAACAAAACTTTGTGTGTGTTTTGGGGTAGATCGGAATAACTTTTGACTCCCCTTTGTGTTATCCTTGTCTCTGACAGCAAAAAGTGGAGCACATACTTTTGACCTTGACACGTTTACCTAGAAAAGGCGGGCTACCGAATGTTGCACTGGCTCTTCACTTGGCTTCCCGTCCCGGCCTGGCCGGTCTGCCCTGCCTGGTTTACTATTAGTATTCTTTACTCAGCTCTCCGTTTCATTTTGTTCACTACTCCACAGTTTGCCTATTCACCTAACTACAACAAGAGCCAAGTCAAGCCAGGCCAGACAATTGGAAATGCACACACACACACACACAACTCTTATATACACTACTATTCGACACTTTGTATTCAGTGTACACAGTGGTACAAACATATTTGAGAAATGTGTACCAAATTGCAAGTTGGAATATTTTGAATTGTTTCTTCTGTCATAGCAAAAAAAGAAAAGTCCTCAACCTAGTTGAAAAAAGTAGTCAGATACTATAGTTATATCATCATTTTGTTTAGGTCGTTCCCTCTTATCCAACGTGGGGTTTAGACTTGAATTGTTAAAAGACAAAATGGTAACTGGCTAGGGCTAGTTCTAGAAGGTTTTGACCTTACGGGGGAGTCATTTTCGGGGTTTTCCATAAGCCCAGGAATGGAACTTATCAAAGTGATTTATGCAAAATCAATCCAAATGATGGGTGGTTATAGATTTAGTCCTATAAGTCGGTGAAACTATTAATAATTTATAGTAAAAGTGTAAATCTCTATAATCAGTTTGAATGTTGTTAATGAATTTGAACCCACTGTGCTTATGACGTCGACAAAAGAGTCATATTGTTAATGTGTGTGTGTGTGTGTGTGTGTGTGTGTGTGTGTAGGAATCAAACGTGCTTGTTTGCATAATCGTGCTGCAGCAGCACTTTTTCACGTTCACCCAACATACAAACGTAGGCAATTTAGTGACTTGAACTTGACAATGCAACTGGACGAAGACCAAGCACAGCTAACACACACAGGCACACTAAAACAAGTTAGCCTTTGAGCTATTTAATTGGCAAACATTTCATAGGAAAAATGAAATCGTTTTTACATATTTCATTTTTATCATCTGTTCTTATAAATACATTTCCAGCATTTGTTCATGCATTTTCTGCTGTGTCTCTTATCAGTTGAAAATGCAGTTTATCTCTGTCTCTCTCTCACCCTCTTCTCTCTCCTTTCATTGAATGTTAGTGCATAAGAAAAAGGAATATTTAAGAGCATATTCGAAACTCGTTGAAAAGAATTTATATGCATACATGTGTACATATGTGTCTATATATTTTCTCCTTCTGCGCGTTCATTAAACCTTCTAGTCTAGTCGGGCAAAAAATAAATTCAAAATACATTCTGTACTTGCTGCTCGCTCATATGGCTCAGAGTTTAAAGAACCGGCCAAAAGGCATCGCATGCCAATACACCCTCGTGTGCATCCGGTCATGGCTGGAAGTCCAGCTACCCCTTAGTTTCGTATTCCGAGCCACTTGTGAGTCATTTTAGATCTTTTTGGGATCTTCCTATCCGCCCTGTTTCTTCTATAAGATATAATGATATCAGATATGTGATTTGATTGCTTTTGATGGACATTCCGATTGCTGACACTTATATATAAAAAATAAACATTTTGTTTGTTTATTTGTTCATGAGTCTCGTGCTTGGATAAAAATAATTTTAGTTGTACACTGACATTGAATTTTATTTATTTTTATATTGAAATTATAGAAAGAGAGAGATAGAGCAACAAAAAATTATTGCATATTGTTTATGCAGAAGAGTATCAATAACATTTTTATACCCTTGGAGAGAGTATTATAAGATTGGTCAGACGTTTGTAATGCACAGAAGGAGACGTTTCCGACCCCGTACAGTATATATATTCTCGATCAGATGAGTCGATATAGCCACGCCCGTCTGTCCGTCCGTCTGTGCCTATGCGTTTTCCTCGGCCATCTTAAGAGCTATTGGGATGAAACTTGGAGCTACTTATAACCCGGGTAAGAGTATGAAAATCATCAGGATCGGACCACTATATCATATACCTCTAGAAGAAACATAAGTGCAGAAATTGTAGTATCCCCATGAAATTTACCAATAGGATAGTAGATAAAACCTTATTACCCAATAAGTAGCTCAAATACGAAGTTTCATTCCAACAGCTCTTAAGATGGCTGGCTCATGCTGATCAAGAATATATATACTTTATGGGGGTCGGAAACGTCTCCTTCTGTGCGTTACAAACATCTGACCAATCTTATAATACCCTCTGCAAGGGTATAAAAATGTTATTGCCAAGGACTGGAAGGGTATATAGCCAAAGTTAGCTTCTTTGATATTTATGAACCAATTTTCATTTCCAGATTTATTTACCACAAATTGTTGGCCAAAAAGTTTTAGATTTACTATGTATAGATAATTCCATTTCAATGATGAACGAAACTAATTTATCGATATCAAGATATGTTTATAAATTAATCGTTGATTGTCAAGATTCCCTTTGAGCACTAGAAATTCAGGAATTTGAATCAAGAACCACTAAAAACCAATTTCTAAGTAAGATCTGTTTTATGGCTTCTACACACCTCTGGGCGGAGTGGGCGAGGGGATAAAAGCTCGCGAAATTGTTATGATCTTGGTTCAATGTGCTGTAAATGAAAAGCAACAACAACAAAAACAACTTTTGCTTTGACACGCGTAATATTCTGTGCCTTAATTCTATATAATTTGGGTAAATATTTATATACAAAATGTTTATACATATTTACATATATATAAATGTATTTATTATGTAGATTATAAACTGAGCTAAACAGGTTTTAATTGGTAAAAATTTCATAAACCTTTGCCTAATATTTTTCTTTTAGAAATAATGTGAACACATTTCTTGGCCCGCAAACCCCTCAAGTTTTCCCATTTCTGAGAGTTCAAGGACAAAAGTTAAACCAAAGGCATTCAACTCGAACTTCTCTCACCCACCGCCTTCTCTTCCGTCTCTCCCTCTGTGTGGCCTGTTCAGTTGTCAGCAAAAATTGTGAAGGGAAAAACTTGATATAAATTAGTCTCTTTGGGGATACACATTTTTTTCTTAACATTTCTTAAATTTGGCTGGAATTTGTTGTAAACATTTTCCATTCAGCAACAAATACCTAATTCTGCCGCATCTTCTGATAAGTCCAGACTTTTTATGAGTCTCGTATCGGCAAAGTTTGCACGTGCAACCAAGTATATGAACATATACAATTCCTCTATGGATATGTATCACCACATGTTTTAAAACAATGTGTGTGGTTGTATATCGTTATCACCAAGAAATGTTATCTGGAGACACTTTTGGATCAAGTCATCGACTGGTACTATCAATTAAACTGAGTGTAATTGCTCTTGCGTCCCTTTCTACAAATAAGATGATGTCTTTTAGGATTAAGTATGAGTAGTAACTAGGAATAGGTAGTGGTTGATAGATGAAGTAGTTGTTTTCTTCAGGAATTACATTCAATTATATTTATATCTATAATAATATTGATTTTTACTTTTTATAGTTAAACTATATAGCGATGAGGCTGTGAGTCTGAACGATTTCAAAATAATACGTGTACTTGGCACTGGCGGTAAGTACTTTCGTCTCTTCCCCGCATTTCTATAGTTCGGTTTTTATATCTAAATTTTGATATCTTTGATATAGCTTATGGTCGTGTATTTCTGGTGCGCAAATTGACACGACACGATACTGGAAAACTCTATGCCATGAAGGTTCTCAATAAAATTACAGTGGTCGCAAAATTCAAAACCGCTGAGCACACCAAAACTGAACGAGTGGTAAGTAGAACACAACACAATACAATACTCTATCTATAGCTAACTGAAAATAGAAGAAGCCACAAAGTGAATGACAACCGAGAGAGAGATTGGTTAACTATTCTAACAAATTGATGGCATACATTTGGGCGACTTTGTTAGAGAAACAGAACTACCCGAAATAACTTTTATTTACAGAAGGGTATTCTACCATCTTCGATTGCTGCAATTGTTAAGAACGTGCTCGAATCTCGATGTCTTTTATTTCCTTTTCTTTGCCGTTGCTTTACCGTTGCACGTTTCTTTTTCGCTTGTTGTTGTTTTTGTTCTTTCTACTCTCTCTCTTTTTCTTCCTTCTCTGCTTCTTTTTTTGCGACAATAAAGCGCAGCTAATTGAAATTAAACTTGGAACCAGAATCAACACAAAACAAATAACCAACACCAACAAATTTCAGTGGGGTGAATGGGGCTGTTGAGGAAGGGGGGGGTAGGGGGTTTACAACCTTCCCAAGTTACACTGGAGAAGAAGAAGGTACAGTTACCAATGAAGGCAAAGCAAATGTAACAAGTCCAAGCTTGAGTAAAGTCTGGACTAAGTGTTACCTCCTATTATGTGGGATTATATTATATCTTTAGGATGTTATCAAGAATGATTTGTTTAACAAAGGATTCGACTAGTTAGATTGTGTAACATGAATAACTAAATTATATCCTAATTAAGATATTACAATTAAAATGGGTTTTATTAGGGTTTTAAAACATTCGTACATTTGTTTTTATCAGACATTGGATTACAGTTGACTCAATTACATATTTGATGCCTGCAAAAACTATTAAATTTAATTTTTAGTTTTACTTTAGTGTCACCATTTGTCTGTGTGGGGATAACAAGAGTAGGGTATCAAAAATACTTGTTGTTATTCTTTTGACCCACATTATGGACTTGTTCTTATATGCACCGGCAAAAACCTAACGGAGCTAAGGAAAAAGAGAGAATCAAAACAGAAACAAGAGATACATATAAAATATTTATCTCTTTCAGTCTCTCTTTCTCTCTCTCTCTCTCATTTCGATCAATAGTTTTTAGTTTATGGGCAACCGGTTTACTATACCGACGCCGCCGCAACGACGACATTGAGAATCGCCCCTCGATATAGTCTAATCAATGAAGGAAAACTAGTAGAGACAGAGAGAATACAAATTTTGAGTGAATTAAGTAACTGCAAACACAAGTGCATATAGATAAATATGTACATATGTAGACAAAGAGAGAGAGAGAAAAGAATTAGCAAGAGTGTTGAAGAAACAAGTGTATGGGGGAGGAAAAGGAAATGAGAGATCATAAGCGAATTGTCTGTCTATCTACATACATATCTTTCGGTCTGTCTGTTGTCCCTCCATTTGTCACAGGGATTAACTGAAAGTTTACCAGGTGGCAAGGGGGGTACGGAACATCGTGTTATTTATAGAGATACATACAACGTGTAGTATGCCCCACACCTTCCCCCCACCCACACACTCACAGACAGGCGTACAGACAAATTCGTATGCGTACTTTAAGGCCTTTCCAAGGTACTCTCTCTCTCCCCCTCGGTTCCTATATATTTGTGTGCCACTAACCTAGATACATGTGGCACCGGCGTCAGTGGTCGGCCTATCTTTCAACAATTTTGCGCCTTTTTCAATTACTTTTACTTCTCAGCCGAAAAAAAGCAACAACTGAGTAGAAAGGAAATTAATATGCAAAATGTGAAAGTTTTAATACCCTATAAGTGTCATTTAGTTGGGTTAAACGGGCCATTGCAGCCAAATGTGAGCTTTTGCTTGCTTACTGGGTAACTCCATGTCGGTCTGCCTCCTCCCACGTCACCCCATTTGATGGGTTTTAGGTCTTTGTTATGTTTAGTTTAAAATATAAGAGATTCTCGCGTGCAACTTTTTAATTTTCAAAGCTGTTGCATTTTGGCCATGGTACAGTCAGACACGTAGTGTGTTATATTTGCTGGCAAAACCCATAAAATAACGACAACAACAACAATAAAAATCCCCGCTAAAAACTGCCTTAGCAACAACAACAAGACAAGAAAACAACAAACTCGCTATATATAAATAAACAAAACTAAGAAAGAAAAAAATGCGAAAGAGCGAAAAAACAGAGAAATAAATAAACGAAAAACACAAAAAAGCAACAACAAGTTATAAGAAGCAAGCCACAAAACTGGAGAGTCATAGCCATCGTCATCGTCCAAACCCTATTCCTAATCAAAATATCAATTAAGGGGGGAACTCAAAACTCTTTAACCAATAGCAAAGTTCTTCATGGCTCTACTGTAGACAAGTTTCAGTTCAACGACAATAAATGTTTTATTAAATTTGAATTTAATTATTATTAAATTTTAAATGCATACATATGTATATGTATATATGTAATTTGTATAAATATTTAACACTTTAAAAGTCGTAAAACGTCCCCCCAGACGTTGTAATGCCCATTAAAACGGAACTCCCTAAAAATTGAAGCTTATGTAAACACTATCTCTAAAGTGTTCGTTTACCACTCTGCGATCACTATGACTAAAAGGTAATGTAGTCATTAGCTCCTATTTTAGAGATCTCTGGTGACTTTAACAACAATTAATATTCATTTGTATTATAAATTACAATTTCTGTACCCGGTGCCGACCCCGGCCCCTAAGTAGTTACAATCTATTCCTGCTGGAACTTGTAGATTTGTAGAGAATTTGAAGAGATATCAGGAGGAGATCAAGGATAAAAGCGACTTTATCCTTTTCAAAGCCATGGGTTTTACAAACTCTTACATAATATGGTCACAGGTTAACAGGCGAAAACTGAAAGCACGTGGAAGTTAAGTAGAAAGGGATAGTTAAAAGGGAGAACGAGAGTGAACGAGAGGCAAATAAAAATTAACCAAAATTTCAGCATGCTCCTTTCCAACATTACATTATTGTCAAATCTTTGTTTTTTTGTTTTTAGGTCCTCGAGGCAGTACAACGTAGTCCGTTCCTTGTGGGACTTCATTATGCTTTTCAGTCTGCATCCAAGTTGTACCTTGTTTTGGGTAAGTATTTTCGTGGCTTTAAACCAACCGCCTAGGTTGTCACTTGTTAATTCGGGCGTTTATTTCACAGACTTTGCCAGGGGAGGTGAGCTATTCACGCATCTCTACTATGGCGATCATTTTGAGGAGCCCCGTGTCCGTGTTTATATTGCCGAAGTGGTGCTGGCTCTGGAGCAATTGCATCAATTGGGCATTATTTATAGAGATATAAAAGTGGAGAATATTCTGCTCGATGGCGATGGACATATTGTTTTGTCCGATTTCGGTTTATCCAAAATTCTAACCGCCGAAGATGACTATCGAGCCCATAGTTTCTGTGGCACTCTGGAGTATATGGCACCGGAAATTATACGGACTGGGCCACCGGGACATGACAGTGCGGTAGATTGGTGGTCCGTGGGAATTCTTACCTATGAGCTACTTACTGGAGCCTCACCATTTGTTTCCGATAACCAGAGTCAACAATCAGAGATCTCGAGAAGGATACAGAAGGAACAACCGTTGATACCAGATGATTTTAGTAAGGAGGCGCGAGACTTTGTGCTCAGGATGCTGGAGAAGAATCCGAAACGTCGTCTAGGCGGCAACCACCGGGATGCCAGCGAAATCAAGGAGCATGCCTTCTTCCATGGCATCAATTGGCAAGAATTAAGAGCCAAACGCCGCAAAGCGCCCTATAAACTGAACCTTACATCCGAGGATGATGTGCAACATTTTAGCAATGAGTTTACCGACCAGTTGCCCGAAGATCCCGATTGTGAGGCGCCGCCAAGTAAGATACGTTTATTCCGTGGCTACACATATGTGGCGCCACAGCATTTGGAGCAAATGCGACGGGATAACAACTGTTGTATAGAGTATTGCAATCCAGGATTGCAGGTAAATTGTTCTTGCTTCAACACCAAATTTGTCGGCTAACTGATAATTGATTTCTCTCTGTCCCACACCAGAATATACCGAATCGACCGGATGATTTGGAGCTTGGCACTCGCACCGTGAGCGGGTCATATGGCACTTGCCATTTTGTGGTGGACAGCACCACAGAAATGGTCTTCATGGCTAAGGTCATTCCCCTATCGAAGTTTCGCGCCTCCGAGGTAGATGCGTTGACATCATGTGCCCTGGATAGGCACGGCCATCCGAATATTGTCAATTACCATAAAACATTTCGTGATAAATGCGATATCTGGATAATAACAGAGTATTTGTGCGGCGAGGAGCTAACACACCTAATACATAGACAAAGACTTGATGAGGCAACGTGTCAGGATATCTTTCGGCAATTGGTGATGGGTGTGCATCATATGCATTCGAAGCATTTCATACACGGTGACCTGAAACCCGAGAATGTGGTATTTGAGAGTCGGGATGACTTGAACGTGAAGATTGTAGATTTTGGCAATGCCTGGTAGGTGATTGGTTGGCAGATCATTAAAGGCTTCGTCGCTGTTTCTCTAATCTAATGTCTCTCCCTAATCTTTTTGCAGCTATAACAGTAAATTTGAATCCTGGCTGGATAAGCCACGCTACACATTGGACTATGCGCCGCCTGAGTTACTTAGCGATCCAAATGTGGTTAACTATTCACCTGCTGTGGATATTTATGGTTTGGGAGCGACGCTTTACACGATGTTCGTGGGCCATCCACCGTATCGGCAGCATTTGGACGACGTGGAGCATAATGTCACAGTGCATCACAAGCTCAGGCGGCGCATGGAAAAGGAATCGTTTAATCAGAACTCTGAACGTTGGCTAAATGCCAGTCCCTCGTTCCAAAAGCTGGTCACCAAGTGCATGCACCGTGATCCAGCGAAGCGACCCCACATAGCCGATATTCTCGATAGTGAATGGTTGCAAGCAAACTTTAATAACACTTGTGACTATGAGGCATCAGAAACTCTCTTTGATGCCACAATATCGGCTATGTCACCACCACCACTACCACCAGCATCACCACCTCCATTACCACCAGCATCACCTGCCCCTCAACAGCAGCAACAGCAACCGCAGCAGCTGCAGCTACCGCAGCAGCAGCTGCAGCTACCGCAGCAGCAGCAACTGCAGCAGCTACCGCAGCAACAGCAACTGCAGCAGCAACCGCAGCAGTCGATTGTTGATTTGAGTGATGATACGTTGGAACTGCAGCAACAAGCAGCAACAGTTGTCAAAACAAAGCGACAGAAACAGCATAAACAAAAAAATCATAAAAAACAGCAACAGAAACATAAACAGAAGAAACTGAAACTGCAAAAAGAGCAGGAGCAGCAGCGTTTGCAGCAGGAGCAACAACTGCGGCAAGAGATAAGACTGCAGCAGGAATTGATACTGCAACAGCAGGAGCAACTGGAGCAGGAGCGACAAAAACTGCACGAGCAGAAACTGAAGCAAGAGCAGCATGAACAATTACTGCTAGAGCAAGAGCAGCAATTGCAGCAGCAAATTTTGCGGCAGCAGCAGCTAGCAGCCGAAAAGGAGCAGGCAGCAGCACAATTGTTAGACTCAACTGCTGAAGATGAGGGCATCACTATGTCGTCTGATAGGAATGATCAGCGGTCGGAGGAAGATCATGTACAAGTACAAGAGCAGGAGCAGCAGACAGAGGACTATGAGGGACTGGAGGAGACGCAGGAGGAAGGAGAAGAGGAAGAGATGGTGACCGATGATGAGGATTACGAACTACATGAATACCTTGGCGACATAGATACTTTGCCGGATTTGCTTGGCTTCGATGAGGATATGCCGCCCTTGCGTCTGCCGGCCGACTATTACATGTTTGCTACCAAGGAGCAAGCAGACCAAGAGCAACAGATACCAGAGTTCGAGCCAGAGCCTGAGACAGAGGCCATCCCAGAGCCAGTGAACCTGGCAGCGCTAAAACCAGAGCCAGCTCCAGTTCCAGCCTACGTGCCAGAGGTAGCGCCAGTGCCAAAACCAGAGCCAGCTCCAGTTCCAGCCTACGTACCAAAGGTAGCGCCAGCGCGAGAGAAACGTGAAAGAAAGCCAGTGGTGAAACCCGATCCCGACCGTGCACCCATCTACTTTGAACGACGCAAGACCCGTCTGCAATGTCGCCTTGAAAATCAGATGAATGACAGCAAAGCTGGCATGTATCTGCTTATGCAAAAAGTGCCGCCGCCAGAGGAGGAGACCCCTATCTACATGCCCCTGGGCAATCCTCGCAAAACTCGCGTCGTTATTAAAAAGCCCAAGCGGACGGGCGATGAGGATGTGTTAGGTTTTCCCAAAGCTCCAGCTTTGCTGCGCAAAACTCGTGCCAGTTGGCGACTTTTCAATGCAAGGATCAAGGGTGTCCAGCATGTTCTTAAGCACCAATTCCAGGTGACGCGTCGTGTGTATGGTGGCAAGACCAAGATTAAGACGGAGAAAATAGATGAGGCCGATGTCCTAACATTGATCTATCCGCGACCCAAGCCGCGTGTAAAGAGGGACAAAAAGCCGAAGGAGCCACAACTGCCTACACGGATTCAGCCAGCACGCGCACGGGCGATGAGGCAATGTTACGTGTTTGAATAGCATCAGAAGAAGCCGCTGCAGCAAATGCCGTCGCTGCAGCAGCGTCAAAAATCACAGCGACAGCAAAAACAACAACCACCAAACATACAAACAATTAAACAAGAGAAACCCCCAAAACAACCGAAAATCAAAAAAGAAAAACAAGAAAAACCATCAAAACCAGCAAAGCCGAAAAAACCAGCAAAGCCCAAAAAACCAGCAAAACCGAAAAAACCAGCTAAGCCGAAAGAACCAGCAAAGCCGAAAGAACCAGCAAAGCCGAAAGAACCGGCAAAGCCGAAAAAACCAAAACGAATTAATCAGAAAAAGATAAAACAAGAGAAACAGGAAGAACAAACACAATCACAACCACATCAGCGAGAACAACAACAACAACAACAGCAGCAACAGCTACCAAGACCGGTGGCATCGGCAGCGGCAGCGGCACCAGCGGCTCCTTCCGCACAGCGACCACAATATCCACCACAGCATGTAGTTAAGATTGAATTACAGCCAGGACTACGTGGTGACCAACTGCATGCGGTGCTGGCGACGGCCATGCAGTGGGCAGCAAACTTGAAACATCGGCAGGAGCAGCAGCAGCGGCATCAGCTGCATCTGCAACCGTACAGCTGACAGGAAATTCAAACCAAGACGAAAATTCTTAGGGCAAGATTGGGCGAAGAGGCCGAGGAAGTGGCTACTTTAGAGCAAATTTAAGGTGATATATCCGAACGGGAAATCTGATTGTAATGCACCGCCTGCCGTCGGCTCTATATATGTATGTACATATGCATATCCACTATATACATACATACATACATATATGGACAACGCGTCGGCTCGTTGTGTAAAGTTACTTAAAATTGAATATTAGGAATTTTATATTTTCTAAACCAAAACGAAGATATATCGCCAAAAAGAATAGATACATAATGGAAACAGAAAGGACAGAAAGTAGGAAGACAGTAAAAGGAAAATGGGATCAACAAAATATATATACATATTTTTATGTATAACACCAAAGATCCTGACATGAAAACAAACAAGAAAATACAAACTTGAAACACATATTATTAACGAAATTGTTATATTCTTATTATCATAAACAAACTTATTTTAGGATCAAATGAGAAACTAAGCAATTAATTGCTTTCCTTTTCCATTTGATAGACATAAGTCGCAGCCTCCTCTATAGAGACATTATATATAGAAGTAATCGATATACATATATATATGTGTGTGTGTACATATGCATATATAATATAATAATGTGTTAGTTAATTGTTTAATATAAAATCCAATGTAAAAAGTCAAAACAAAAATAACAAAACGACAAATGGAATGTGTTTGTTCGCTTTTCATGACTCTTTAAGACGATTTAAAGAACTAACAAAAAAATAAAAACATAAATCCAAGAAATGAAATCCAATTTGCAAACAATTAACAATCACTACGAAAAAAGAAAAACATATACATATATCATAATTATTATTGAAACATTTTTGCAATTAGTTTAAAGCAAAGTTAGATATTAAGTTATTAATACATATGTATATTATACTTCATGTATAATAAGGGCCAAGGCTAAATTCGGCTTGATCGAAATTTTCTATACACTTCACAATTGTTTTTTTGCGATTCTCTCCAACCATCTTTGTTTTTCTTGGTGGTCTGAACTTTTGTTCAATTGCTTTGACCCAGTACATCTGATGTTTCTCTAAAAACGTCTATAAAAAAGCTAATCTTCTAGTCCGATCTCAGTGGTTATATATACTGCAAGCAGCTTTAACTTAATTAAATGAATGTTGATGATAAAAAGGCCAAGAGAGACGAATTGTTAAGTCAAATTTTGTATATATAAAGTGTGAAAATACTTGCACACACATATAACGATATTAGTAGACATTGAATCCAAAATTTCAAATGAAGTGTATAATTTGTGAGAGACAAATGAATCATATTATTAACTCATACAACTTGTATGTGTGTGCGTGTTGAATATGCTTTAAGTTGTGCTCCATAAAATATATGTTTAAGGTCTAGGATCTACCGAAGACAGCATTCTATTAAACAAAACAAAATCCCTTCACTGCTCCAACACTCACACTCGAAAAACAAAAAAAACGAAGCCGAGTTCAAATTTGCTTTCCCCGTCTCTCACTACCTCTCTCTGTCTATTTCACATGCATCATATTGAACTAAAACATTTCTACCTGTTCATTTCTAAGTCCGTTGTGAATGCAACTATACCTTAATTACTAAGACTTCAAGACAAGTGTTGGCCAAAGGGGGGTAATATATTATAAACTATATTGTTGTATGCTAAGCTTTTTGCAACATTTTCTTTAACGCTTTCAAAACGAAAATTCAAACGCAACAGACACATCTGTTCGTTTGTAAATCTCTGAGAACAGTAGACAAATGTTAGTTAAACTAAATGAGACCTTTTCTCTGATCATGTGCAATTTGAAAGACTGAGGACGAGAGACAGACTTGGCTTGACTCTCCTTCCCTTAACTTGGCTAAAACGGTGAATATCTCCTACATACATTTTGGGATGTTCGATCAATTGGTTTTTTTAGTCACTTAATACATTTTCAGTTACATTTACAATTAGTTTAAGCATAATTATATTTGCAATTCTACACGAAATATACCCAACATCCGCAGATCCGTAGTCGGTGTAACTGCTGGATCACAAGATTTATACCATTTCCCTGTCAAAAAGAGACGGGAAATTTTTGTTTGTTAATTAATCAGGTCTATTATTATTATGATTATTATCATAAATACATACAAATAAACATTTTTTTATTTGTTTTGTTAAGTAATTTAAAACTTGTTTTAATTATAACAAATTTTTATTATTATTATTAATTTTTTTTTTTTTTTTTTGCATTTTGAACCTTGTATGTTCAAATTGAGTATGAGATGTAAGTGTATGGAAATTGATGAAATAAATGTACAAGAAAAAAAATTAAAAACAATTTATTCCTAAATTGGTTTTGCAACTTGTTTTTAATCCTTACCCTTGCCCCTGCCCACCTAAAGTTCTCAAAAAAAAAAAAAAAAATGACATATCCGCATCTTTGTTGGATTTATTTTTGTTTTCATTCAATAAAAACTCATGATGTACATTTCTTCTTTTAGTATGATGAACAACAACAACAACCAAACAAAAAAAAAAAAAAAAAATAAAATATTTATATATTAAAGTTGCCTTTTAACAAGTTGCCTTAGACAAATAAAAAACAAAAGAAACCCAAAAACTTCACAACAACATGAACAAAACATTTAAGATACAATAATAATATATTGTAAAAGTTATATACAAAAATAAAACAAAAAAAAAACGTATTTTTTAAACAAAAAGCAACAGCAGAAAAAGGTTACCAAAAGCAAAAGAAAACTGTAGAAAATGCATGAGTTTTTATTAATAAACAACAAAAGCAATTCGTCTTAGTTTAAGTTAACACAAATATTACAGAAATATTATAATTATTAACCTCAACCGAAACATCAAAAAAACGGAACGACAACAAATTAGTTTTAAATTGTAAGAAGTCAATATCAATCAAATGGCAAGAAACTTGAAAGAAGTTGTACATACATACATGAATGTATGTGTGTGTATATGTATCAAAATCTATTTCTATATACCGACTCTATAGTACAGGGTATATTAGCTAATAGATGAAAGTGTGTGTGCATATGTAACGCTTGGATAGAGAAGAGAAACTGATTGATCTAATCTGATCAATCGCATATAAAGTATATTTCGAGCATAGAAAGATGAACAAACAATTGATTCACTAGCCATTAAGTCACCAAAGTTTGTACATAAAATTATAAAACAAAAACACAAAAAACAAATTTATTAATACGATTAAAATAAAGTATTTGACATACAAGTTACAGGTTTGTTTTCTAATAGTTTTCGATAGAATTTTGAGCGGTGAAAATTCTTTTTAGTCGATCATCTCATTTTTAGTTTGCGATTGTCGGGGTCGTTTGGAAAATATTGTACATTTTGATATTACAAAACAAAATATACATCTAATTAATTAATTTATATAAAGAATGAAAAGAGAAAACTCATAAAAGTCTTCGTTTAATCCAATTTACCATTGACTATATGTTTGATGGCATTTTAATTGGATCAGAAAATGAGCCGAATTTGATTTAGCATATAATGATGATTGGTTTCCTTTTGATTCCAGTTATGACCAGTAAATCAAACAATATAACATTTAAAATTATTATAATTCATTTTATTAACACAAAGAGTTAACTTAACATTGCATTTGTTGCCTTAGCTAATGTTTCCTCTTTTTGCCCAATTTGGATTTCGATTTTGAGTCACCTTTTTTGCTGGAGAACCTTTTGCTTGTATAGTTTTTGCTATTCGAGCGCCGTTTCTCTTCCCATTTCATTTGTTTATCGGACGATTTGTCCTTGTTGAAGACAGCATTACTGGTGCCCTGACCCTTTACCTTGCCCGTTTCCTCAAGGAGAGCGGAAAAGTCATCGGCAGCGGCAAACAACGATGACATATCTGTGTGGAGTGACAGCAAGTTCAGGACGATAAGGGATATAAAATATTTTGTTGTGGATAACTTACCATTGCTATGCTTCAGTTTCTGGGCAAAACCACGCTCATTCAGCATGTTGGCTGAATCTTTGCGTGATTTTTTCGTTTTGGGTGGAGCATCATCATCGTCGTCCTCGTCGTCGGGACTCTCAGGTGCGTCACTGGAGTCGCCATCTGAAATGGAGCCTTCATCATCATTATCATCGTCGTCATCATCTTCGTCAAGGGGTTCCAAATCAATAGATCCCGTTTCATCATCAGATTGATCCTCTCCATCTCCTGCAATTTCATCATCCTCATCGTCCTCATCCGGTATGGCATCATCACCCCAATCATCATCAATGTCATCCATATCGTCCTCTGCCTTGTCGGCTGCTTGCTTTTTAGTTTTCTTATCTTTCTTTTTGGATTTGTCTGCCTCCATTTCACCGCCGAGTTCTTGAAGGAAATTAAGCTCATCCTCCTCCTCTTCAGCGTCGCCACCATCCTTGAATTTTTTGCCAAAGTATCCATCCAGATATGCCTCAAACTCATCATCATCCACTTCACCTTCTTGAAGGACTTCGCCAGCCTCATCGTCATCATTTTCGTCCGCTTCATTCTTATCCAACTGATCTGGTTGCTTTTGCTTCTTCGCCTGGGCCACCAGATCGGCTTGCTTACGTTTGTGTTCCAGGAAATTGAAAATAAACATTTCATCTTCCGTGCAATTGGTCTTGCTTAAGGATCTCACTGATTTGCCACGGGAACCAAATGCCGTATAACGTTTGTGGGCAATGGCAGCCGCTTCGGCAACTGGTTGCTGGTCCAGTTTCTTGGGATTTTTAAAGGCGAAACGTTCCAGAAAATGTGGTAGACCGAAATCCCGGAGAGGATCACCATAGTAATCAATGCGTTTCTCTAAAAGGTAAGCAAATTTCAGTAAGTTGGTCTGATAAATCAATTAAGTCTGACTTACGCTGAAGAATCTGTTCGGCAAAGACCTGGACAGTGGGATGGTAATGTTGACGCAAGAGCAACAGTTCATTGCGAAGGGCGTAGCCAGCTCCGGCAAAGGCTGGCACACGGTGATAGGGATCATATTTGCAAGAGTCAATATTTTTCACTTTGGACTCGCTTGTGGCGGCGGTGGATGTGGCCACACTAGCATGATGCCAAGATGAGCCCGTTTCCGTTTTGATGGCCGGTTTCTCCTCCTCTTCTGGCTTTTCCTCAACTTCTTTGTCTTCAACATCCTTATAGGTTTCCTCCTCATCATCGTTGCCAAACTTATCCAAATCTAGAGGAATAAACTTGGCATTCTGTTGCTGGCCCTCCTCCTCCTTTAGTCCACTACCAGGGACAAGTTCGCGGCGCATGCGTAGCAATTTGTGAAGAACTATGAGACAACCGGCAGCTATGTGGGGAGGAGCATACAATGACAATTGGAGCAGACGTTTCACAAAGGCCTGTGCCCTGGCCACGTGGTTATCAATGTGTATGGCCCGATGGACTATGTGCAGGAGTTGGGCAGCTGTCTTGCCACCCACATTGATTAGATTCAAATCCAACAATTTCACATACAGAGCATTATAGAAACGATCCGATTTCTCAGTTTTCACCGTGATCAGTTGGAGGAGCAGGCCCAGGGTTTGGACAGAAACGCGAATGTCGGCCAAGTGAACCAGACGATAGACAGTGTCCTGCATCTCCTTATTGAGCAGCTCACCGCCACCATCCTTAGCCGGCTGAGCTTCTACTATGGCCTTTTGGAGGCATCTTAGAATTGCCTGCATGGTGCGATTATTCACCGCTCCTTTTTGCACAAGAACCTTGAAGAGGGCAAAACATATATTTACCAATTTGGTGCATACATCCGATTTACCCGATGGCGCTATGCTGGCCAGGAAGCACAGAGCAAAGTGTTGAGCCCTTTCCGAGATGTTATTACGGAAGAGTAGTTTTTCCGCCTCAGCAACAATGACACCACACATATTGGGATGCCTGTGGGCCACCTCGCTGAGATGATGCAATGCCTTGGAGGCTATTTTGGCAGTGGGATCGCCCAGTTTATTGATTAACATGGTTAAGAGCATTTGTTCCTTCTCGGGGGCATAGGACAGGAGTTTGGCTCCCGCCACTATAGATGAATTCTTATTGTGATCTTGACCAGTTTGCAGTCCTTGCATTAGATTCTTTAGGAACTCATGATACTGATCCTTTAGCTCGTTCTCAAAATACCAATAAGAGTAGAGGCGGCGTTGCTTTTCCTTGCTTAGCGTTGTGTCTTTCTTCAGTTTTTTCCAGTCCGCTCCACGCGTATGAATTGATAGAAGTTTCCGTTGAGGTGGGAGCAGAACCTCTTGCCACAGATCTGTAAGCACAGCAATGACTTCATTGCTGGCCTTATTGGAGATCTTGCAGAAGCCAATTAGGGTGGAGAGGGCCTCCAGATTACCCAAGGGATTGCTGGTGACTAGCAAGGCTCCAGCATTGGCACGATCCTTGGCCGTACCCTTGTGCAAGGCGGTTTGCAGCCAACGAGCATCCGTCGGGTTACGTTTACTGTAGATCGATTTTTCTGCTTCAAAAGAACTCTTGCAGAGATTAAATAGTTCCAATTGCTCGGGTTCCTTCATATCTAAAAATTCATCAGTCGAAGGATAGTCGGGATGCTGGAAACGAAGAAACCTCTAACTTTAGTTAACTCCAAATTGTATCAACTTACCACATGATACCACTTTTTCTGTGAATCTTCATCTTCCTGTGCTTTAGCTTGGTATTTATTGTGCTTCTTAAAAGAAGACTGTTGCCCTTCCGTCTCGGAATCGCTATCTGAATCGGCCGAGTCGACTTTTTGCTCCTCTCCATCATCATCGAATTTGATGCGTTGCGATTTCTTTGCCTTCACTGGTTTCTCCATCTTCAGTGGCTGCTGTGGCTCCTTCTCCTCTACAATGGAATCGCCATCATCACCAAATTTAATCTTCTGCGGCCGCTTCACCTGTTCCTGACCCTGCCGCTGTCCTTTCCCATGGTTGGCTTTTGATGGTTTAGAGTGGCTGAAATCACGAATTGACCAGCTCATATATATAAATACCAGTATTTTGATCTCATTTAGAAATTTACCCATTTTGCTGGTATTGTTGTTTCTTTTGATTTTTCACATTCTGTGGTTTGTTGTGCTCTTTAGATTTGGGTTGAGGTTTGGCCACTGCTTCGCCTTGATCATCAAAGATTATTTTCTTATTCTTCAAGCCGCCATTAATCTGTATGCCTTGAGCCACTGCAGCCGGCATGATTCCAATAGATTAATATATGTGATTTTCTGGCATACAAAATAAAAACGAAAACCAAAAATTCAAACTGCACGTGTAGGCAACAATTTTAGCCAATCGCCCCGAAACGTCAACAGACAGCTGCCGTCAGTACTACCGCAGGTTTCGATAACCATGTAATCGAGATATTGGGGGATACAATCGATAAGAAGTAATTTAAAATTATTTGGATTGGATAGCTATGTACAATTCGAGATCACGTTTATTTATTAGTTTTAGGTAAAAAAAAGAATTTATCAGTCATTGGTCTGGCATATAAGAGCTACGCTGCGCTTCACCCAGTGTGAGGGCTTGGCATGTGTGTTGAGCAGCAGCGGCACCACATAATTCGTTGAATGTCCTGTGGTCGACAGCGTACCCTTGCGTTCGCCTGTCTTGTATAGGGGACAGCGATAACGTGAGCCTTCAGTCAGCTCCACTATCAGCACCGGACGAAAATAGATAACGGGCATTGAATAGATAAGTATCTTGGGTAGCTGTTCAACTAGCAGACCCGCCTTCCAATCCCATCGTGCACCCTCCAGGTATAAACCATTGCAATAGACACCATCGTCCGGGGGCAAAGGTTTGGTATCCACATTGAGAACATCATAATCAAAGGTTAACGTGTCGATCGGTATCTTGTATTTGCGGGCATAATTTTGCATGGCACCCGTGAGGAAGGCTTGCGTGAAAAAGAAACCGGATAGCCAGAAAGTCGGCGGTTTGCCTTGACGATGCCACTGATGTAGCCAATTGAGTCGTTTGTACAGATCCTGGACATAGGAACCCAACGGCTTGAGGCAGGGATATGATTTTGACATCCATTTGCTGGGTATACGATTGAATTTCATAGCCGTCATCACATTCTCCAGATCGGGTGTCATAACAATGATGCCCTTAATGCCCATCGCCAGATCTCGGCAAGAGCCGCGTATTTCCTTTTGAAGTTTAAGGAAGCGCTCCATTTCCTGGACAACCACAGTGTTCATAGATTCATTATAATCCACGGGATATTTCTCTGCCGCTCCCTCGATATCCATATCAGGTGGCATATCCTTCTCAATCTGTCTAATTGTATCCAGTATAATCTGTTCGGGACTTACTCCAGCCCCAGCCGTGCCAGCGGCCTCGGTGCCCAGCAGTAGAATCATAGAGTCCAGCAGAGTTTTGGTCGTCTGAAGATCTCGGGTAATTCCAGAATTGGCATGCAATCCATACACTTCAGGCGGTGCGAGTGAGGGTATATGCTCCTCCAAATACCGCAGAATCTCACGATGCTCCGTCTTACGTGGCAGTATATAACGGTCGTCGGTGGCAAAGCGATAGCGATTATCGGCCACCACCTGGGGATTACAGAAGTCGGCCAAAATTGTAACAATGGCACGACGATCCCAATTGTCCGTCACACGACCACCATAATTACACTCACTCGTCAGATACGAGATGGCATCATAGGGCACATGGTCGTATTGGTTGAGTAGCATCTGGAAAAGGAGATGTGTTAACGGATAAGAGTTCAAAAGAAATCTGACCTTTACTCACACTCAATTGCAGCACAGAAATCTGCAAATCCGACTCATTGAATCCGTAGGCAATATTCCAACCCAGTGGTCCATATTTTCGTCGCTCCTGAACAACTGCATGGAAGAAGCAAATGCCATAGAGAAGACGAGTAAAGGCACGATCCTGTTTGGGGCAACCGGCATAGAATTCGTATTCATTAATCGGTTCCGAGTTGTATGAACGCATTAGATTCTCCCTAAGACCAGTGGGTGGTTCATTGGTCATTTTCACACTATTCTGAAGAATGGTCACTGGAAACTGAGGCGTTGGATACGCTGTCAACCAGATGCGGAAATTGGCTGTGGGGAAAACAAGGTATAAGTTAATCCAACAAGATATAGATCTGCCTGGCGCTTACGTGTCGTATTGAATGTGTCCATATTCTCCCAAAGATACTCCAATGTCGGCATCCAAGATGCAGCCAAATGGCAATTTTGTAAACAAACCCAATAACCCATTTCTTGAGCATTCTTGATGAGTGCCGTGGCAATTGGACCCTGTCCCTGACCCAATGATATACTTTGGAATGTCTCCTCCTGACCCATCTTTTCGGCAAATGCTAGTAGAGAGCCTAAGGGATCGGCACCCGGCGACAGGATGAAGACTAACGGTGTTAGAGCCGTCGAATCAGCATAAGACTTCGAAATATCAAACTCTGGCGGTGAAACATAAGCATCTCCAATGGATTTCGCAATGAAATTCCGTACGCCTAGAAATACAGAATCGGGTCTTAGAGCTTTCAGTACAATGATCTTTTCAAATGCCGTTGTCTTATCCTGCCAAGGCGCCGGCAGTGGTTGCAATTCGGGAGAGGCGTGATCGTAGATTGCTTGCCATGCCCTTAAATTCTTACGGAACGAATCCACAATGCCGACCAGCTCTTTGAGTTCTTCCAGACGCAATACATTTAACCAAACGGTCTCGGTGATCCAACTGGGATCGGGATTCGAGGGTATATTGGTTGATTCTTTCGCATTAGTCACCAAATGGGCCAAATGGCGCATTTGCACTTGCCCAGTGCCCAGGAGAATGCGTGCCGTCAGTATGAAGGAGAAAAGTAATTTATCCTTTTCGAATATCGATCGACAGACATTATTATATAGATTTTTAGTGAAACCATCCACTAGAAATTTAATGCGTCTGGGTAAATCTTTTGATTTGTTGGCCGTCTCAATGGAATACATATATAGATTAATATACCAATTCAGAGAGAACTGATACATTGGATCTATATTGGGTAGATCGGTAATCGAATAATATAATATGGACGAATGTACGGCCACTGGCTTATAGTTCAAACGGAAAGCATCTATTTTGGCTGAAGTATCTTTGGCAGCTTCCTGCTTCTCCAATATATCCTTGGACAGAGTTTTTGATTCGGCTAGAATCTGAATGGCGGCTTCATTCTCGAGAATATCACCCTCACTTGAGGTTAGGGTCTTAAGAATCATGTTTTCGGCATCGAGCAGAGCTCCCTTATTGGCTGCTGCCTCTGTGGTTAGGGTAATACGTAATTCCTGCAGATCCGGTCGTTCCTTGGCCACAACAATGCTCAGCAATTGATCCATGAGAGCCGTTTGGGTTAGAGCGAAGTTTATGACAGTCACCTTGTTGAAGGTCTCGGGCAGAAAGTGGGGATTGCGCAAATTGCAGGTCATGTAGAGACGAAAACTAGGCGAAACGGGAACAACGGCTTCTCCAAGACTTATGTGCTTGACGCCACCCTGAATGAAAGTCTGATGCATTAGGATGGGATCCAGTGGAACTTCAAGCTCTTCTTGAACATTCTCAATGATAACCGGAGTGCCGTATTCCATGGCCTCGGCAATGACTTTCATATAATTGCCCTGACTGAATTTCACACATTGTAAGCGATTTTTTCTTTCCATATTCTTAAGCCAATTATTCGCCTGTCCTTGGGGATCGATAAACAAACTGTAGCGACTAGAATTCGCTGAAATGATGGCATTCTCGCTGGAGAACTCATCGTTGGGTAGTCCGTCTAATTGCCAATTCTGTATGATCACTTCCTGGCCAAGGACCGCTGATATTGAGTAGGTTTTTGAGCACGGTATGGCAAGGGAAGTGACCTTGCCGAACCAATCACGAACGCATTCAGCTCGATATTGTAGATTAACTGCCGATAGATAGGCTATAACACCGCATGAGATAAGCACATCGCCAGGCAAATGATCGTAGAGATCCTGTAGATCTTCGGCCGCTTTATTCCAACGTGACTTCTCACCTCCGAGACCACCAATGAGAGCTTCCGCCCGTAACAGTTTATTGCGACAACTTTCCGCATGTTCCTCGGTTTTTCGCATTTCGGCATTCGCCTTATCCAATTCGATGTTGAGAAGAGCCACCTTCTCTTCAAGAGCAGCGGCCAGGGCACGCTTCTCGGCGAGGAAACTCATTGTGTCGGAGTACTCTTTCTCGGCAGCAGCCAATTTGGCTTTTTTGGGTGCCACCACCTTGGCCACCTCATCGTACATGTCCATGGCAATGATCCATTGACAGAGACCCTTGGCGGCACTAGAAGCTTTGGCCACAACCTTGGGATCGAAATCCTTGTTGGGTATAAACTCTTTGCGTATACGCTTCATAATTTCTGGTGGAATGTTATCCTTGTCGAACTCTTTGAGAGCTGGCAGAAAATTCATTTCGCCCAAAAGTCGCTTGCTCGGACCCCAATAGTCCTGAACCATTTTGCCCGTGGAGGGATCCGGTATCCGCTCGGGTGGTATTCCCTTAATAACGCATACAGCGGCCATGACAAGTTTAATCACCGGCGGAGGATTCTTCATCGACTTGACGAGTGTAATATCAGCAGGTTTAAGCGTATTTAGAGCAGCCAGGGCGTCTTCCAGTACGGGTATGGCCTTGGCCAGATCTTTTTCGCACTCGTTTTTCAGGACTTGGGCTGCCTCGGCTTGCACTGAGGCCACTTCCTCGTCACGCTTGACCTGTTCGGCAGCGGCACTGGCAGCTAGGGTTTCCGTATTGATCTCCAGCATCATTTTTCGCGATGCTTCTGCTAGGGCAACCAGTTTCGGTTGCAGGGCATTGAGATCCTTTTGCATTATGGAAATGGCAGCAGCTGCATTGGCCAATGTGTCCAGACCACCAATGTAACGCATTTTGGCGAACATAGTCTCACTCTGCTTGCGGGCAATGAGTGTTTGAAAGGAGCGGATTAGCTCAATGAATGATGCATTCGTCTGATAGATGTGACGACTTGCCATCTGGCAAAAGGAGCGAGTGACACGAGCAGCTGTCGTATGGAAATACTGACATGTATCCACAATTGCCATTTTGATATCCTCCGAAGGGACATTCACATCCACCAGCGACATCTTAGCAATCATTTGCAGCGCCTCCTCGGGCCAACTGTCATACCAATCGATGGTGCAGCAATTTACCAGCGAGGGATAGAGACGGACGCGCGTTCGCAGAGCATCACCAATGGGCGAGAAACTGAGAACCACATGAAGCTTCTGTTTGCAACGATTCACAAAGAACGAGAAGACCTGCAGCGGCGAGACATCGATATTACGATTTCCCCCCTGGGCGGCTAGACGGACCATTTCCAAGACTTCCTGTTTCTCATCGATGGGAAAGATGTTCGGCACTTCGCCCTGATTTAACAGGCAATCAATGTCCTGGAGAAAGAGTTCCATTTTGATTTGATTCTCGGTTATCAGGAATGTCGTATGCTTATTCATGCCACCGGCCTCTTTGAGAATGGCCTTGATATCGTCGTGCCAGTCATTGGCTCCATAGTTTTTCGTTATCTCCGGCTGGAAGAATGAGGTCTGCACCATATTGGTGGCCAACTTTGTCAGCGACTGACGTCCTGAACCGCCCAAACCAATGAGCAGAGCACTGGCTCCCTGAATCGAGATAATGCGACAAATCCGATTCAAATGCTGCAAGGCGAATGTGAAGAGGGTGATGTCCATTTTGGAGCGACGTGTCGAATTGTAATCTTCTAGACTAGTCGTCGCTAGTTTATAGAAAATCTCCATACTGGGCACTTCCTCATAACGTCGTTCATCCGGCACACTATCCTCATCGAAATAGACCCCAAAGAAGATACTATTGGCGGCCTCAATGGTGAAGACCTGCTCTTCGCCATGCACCTGACTGCAGTACTTGTCAAAGATGTTCTCCACCTTGTCCTTGAAGTTCGCTTTGAGGCATTCATTTAACTTGTCGAACATCCACTTGCGATCGATGTCATCGACAAGGCGATCGTAGAAAACACGCATTGCCTCGTGATACCAGACACGCACCAGCATCTTCTTATCATTGACAGACTCTTTTCGTACCAATGTACAGCCGGTTACGACGCGGGAAATGTCACGCAAATTGAAAATGTAATGCGACTTTGCCGGTGTTGCTCGCACCTCCGATTGGACACTCTTGTAGATGCTCTGTGTGGCACTCACTATCTGATTTGTTACCACAAACACATCCTGTGCATGGCCAGCACGTCGAAAGCCATTGAGTGCCACATTAAGGAAAATGCGAAACATAGTGTCGTCACTGAAGGTGTTAATCGAAAATACATTGAAATGGTTGAGAAACCGGGCATACACATCCTGTCGACTGCCGCCGGGTAGACCGCAGGCAGTTATTATCAGTACATCGTTAATCCAAATTTTGGAACTATCCCTTAGATCGTAGACATGACCGTAATCGAAATACTGACGCAACAGCTCCAACGGAGGCTGAGCTCCATAGACCTCCTTCACCGGCATATTCATATCGTCGACAAACAGAACACTCTGCATACCCTTGGGTGGGCCATAGATGCCACGTTTCCATTTCTGAAGTTTCGATATAAGCAAGTCCTGTGTCTGATTGGCCGTTATCATTACGGTAAACGTTATGAATCCCGATTCATACGCTTCTACATCCAGTTTGTTCATCAAATAGTTTTGTATATAAACACTTTTCCCTGTACCCGTTGGTCCTACAAGAAGCATGCGTTTCTTGTGCTCAACATGCATCTTTAGAAGGTGCACATATCGTGCCGTATCCACAGTGGGTACAATCACTCCAGTCTTTGTCTCCTCGACATCCATTCGTTTTGCCAGTTCTGGCCAGTAGCGCCAAGTACCACGTTGCTTAAATACGTAGACATAATCAACAATAAGACCTTCAGCTGGTGGTGTCACTTCCATTTTACCCAACGTGGCCGGTGGACTCGATTCGTCACTATCGTATATCTGCATACGTATACATATAAAGAGATAATGGCATGCAAGAGATTTAATTTTCTTCCGGCCTCGACTTACCTTTCTTAGAAAAACATCAAACTTTTCCCGAGAAAGGGTATCCAGGACACCGCCAACTCCCCAAACCAAGGCGAAAAGTATTGCTGCCTGAAAATAGAAAGTCAAATATTTTTGGTAGTCCTCGGGATTCTCCTCGATTGCTTCATCCATCAGCATGTCGAATAGATCAAATGTAGTTCTCAAGCAATTGAATTCCCCCGGTTTTATGAACTGGCTGCAGTGGCGTCGAACAAATGTCTGACACTAAATAGAAGAAGAACATTATAGTGTCTGATAACAGATAGATCCCATTTCAAACTAACCGGAACTAAGAGCCATTTGAATAAAGACATCACATACTGAATGTTCTCCTCATCGGCCCAACGGGGATCGGCTTTCTTTAACCAAGTATTGGCAAAGGAACCCCAACCCAATGTGGACGGCTCCATGTAGATCATGCCACATCGTGAGACAGTGGCAGGGGAAGCTTGAGCCAGGTCCATTACCTCAAACACCATCGACATTTCGTTGGTCATAGTTATGACTTCGCCGCTGGTAAGGCACAGTTTCTTATTATCATCTAGCACAGTGTTCATGTTCTCAATCCAAACTGCATCAACGGGACCATCAAAAATTACCTAAAAAAAAGAACTGATATTTCAAAGAAAGAGAGAGAGAGAGGGAGGAACTAACCCATTTTCTATCTGGAGTCGGTGTCATGGCAAAATCACGAAATATCTTGGCCACCAGACCATCTGTCCACTCGTATGATATGGGATCAAAAGAGCCATATAATTGATTCATGGTAATCGATTTGGGATTCATGATGCCCATCAAAACGTGCTGGAAATAGTTACTCTTGCTCGGCTCTTTGATCTTAAGAGCCGATAAAACCTTGGCCAAAACCTGCAGAGTCTTCGATTTGCCAGCCAGCGGTTCGCCTACCAACATAAAGCCATGCCTCACAATAATCATCTCGTAGGTCTGAATGACTTTGGTGAGAAATGATGGAGCTGGCTCCAGTACCTCCTCATCGCAGACGCGATTGAATTCCGTTTCAATCAGACTGTAATCGATATGAGGTAACCGAATGCCTGGGAATATATCCGAGATAATGCCCTCAAAGAGGGGGACATCGAACGATAGAAATTTCGGTAGATTAACATCAATTAAACTTCGCAGGAGCAGAATATCCTCCAGTTCATCTGGATACTGCTTCTTAATATTGCCACAGGCAGACAGAACAGTCTTCACTGCACGCATGCCATAATCGTAGTGATTCTGGCTGGATAGCTGCTCGGAACAGAGCCTATAGGTAGTCACTATCTTCACTGCCAATTTGCGGGCATCGACAAAACCATAGGAATAGAGAGAGATCTCGCCAATCATGGCATAATCTGGCACCATCATGGCCACCGAACGGAATAACACCTTCAGATTATCTGGCAATTCCGAACGACCCGCATATCCGGGATTCATGGTGATGCAGACATAGCAGGCGGGATTCAAAAGCAATTCGGTTCCCTCGAACATAAATTTGGACACATTCGCTCGCACCGCTTGAATGATGAGCAAAATCTGTTGAGCGACCACCGAAAGTACTTCCAATTCAATGCGATTAAACTCATCGAAACAGGCCCAGGCACCGCACGAGGCAAGTCCCTTGAAGAATTTACCCATGGCCTTGTAGTCGAGGCCATCAGAGCAATTGAACACTTTGCATTGGACAGCCAGTGCCTTTGCCAGATCCTTGGTGGTCTCCGTCTTACCAGTTCCAGCCGGTCCTTCGGGCGCTCCATT
The DNA here is from genome assembly GCA_018150345.1 of Drosophila equinoxialis. NCBI lineage: Eukaryota > Metazoa > Arthropoda > Insecta > Diptera > Drosophilidae > Drosophila > Drosophila equinoxialis. The sequence goes on along the minus strand of JAECWI010000868.1, from coordinate 3,864,487 downwards.
TAAATGTAATTGATAGGCTCCCACCAAAGTGCGATAGCAACGATCTGTAAGCGGGGTGATGACCAATCTATCCGAATTACCTAAATACTCATTGGCGAATGGAACAGTGGCATTGATAATCCTAACCAAAGTCTTATCCTCTTCCCAATAGTAGCGCATCTGGGCCAACCATTGGAAGTCGTATTCACTGTTGATCTTCAGCCGTATCAATTCTTCGGTTACATCTTTGGCATGGACATCTATCACAATCAATGACTTGATAGTAATGCGATTGAGATTACTTATGCGTGGGGAACGCACTAGCGTGACAATATCGTTTAGTTCTTTGGCCAATTCCTGAAAGAAATTCATCATAATTGTCTGATTGCCACCCACGGAACGACGTAGACAGGTGTGCACTCGGGATGCCCAGAAGACCTGCGAAATGGCAAGCACCACCATTTGCGGCCACTCCAGAACCCATTCGTGTCGCTTCACCGTCGGATAGTGATTGAAGGAGAGTTCATTTTGATTTCGCACTGCCTTTAGCATCTCATCCTCGACTCCAATCAACCATTTCTCTACACTGCCACCAGCTGCCGCTGTCGACACTTGTTCAATGAACTCTATGCGTTCCTTGTCGCTGCTTATCATGGCCAGTACATTTTTGGCCTCGTCGAAATCGAGACTGTTGATACCTTCGAAACATTTGCCCAAATGTGGAAGGACACGCAACGGGTCTTTCGTCTCTGATAGAATCTCGAGCATCTCATCATTAGCCAGAAAAAAGAAACGCGGAAAGAACAAACGTTTCTTCTCCAAATAGTTACTGACACCCGTTGAGATATCCTCCAGCAGTTCATTTGCCTTTTGCAATGACTCGAGAAGACCAACAGCAGGAGCAGTTTCCATTACAAGGGGTTGCCTCAAAACTAGGCCCATGTTCCGTGTATAAGTCTGCTCGACAATGGTAAACAGGCGCCCCTCCTCTGGCATCTGGGCCACAATATCCTTGGACGAGAAAATTGGCAGCAAATAGAGGAAATTCGCTTGCACTTTACCCCACTGATCGAGGGTTTCATTCACACGCATTATCTTTTCATACCAGGCCCGAACCTCCTCCTCGCAAGGCTTCATAAAAGCCGATCCGCGCATGGCCAATGTTTTCAGTATATGATCATCAAGAAGGGCCTGTATGTCATCCAAGCTGGAGAGTATTGTCACTCCTGTCTCCTTGTACGGACCTGTGGGAAAGATCTTATTCTCCCATTCCTTGATCATGGCCTGTAGATTGTTCCACAATTGCAATTCCTTATTGGCACTAATACTGATTATCTCAAACTGATCCAATATATCATCGAGGCCAGCATTGAGAATTTTGCGCAGTGTAGTTCCTGCATCTGGGGTTATATCGAATCCAGCTATATCCGACATTTCCTTCCAATGACGTTTACGTAGCGCTGGATTACACATGGTATTAACAATGAAGACGCCAGTGGTGAAGTCCTTAATCGATTGAATCATCGAGGAGCAAAGGCGCAGTGGCACTGGATGTTTTTCAGGATCGGGATCTTCTGTTTGTCCCTAAAGAGAAAGAGGACCCGAACAGACGGTAAATCTTCCCTAGAAATAACGTGTAAAAGATAAAGCCCTACCTTAAATTTGCATACAGGATTCTCAATGAGATCCTGTTTGATTTTAACACGATAATATTTCTGATTCTTCTGAAACTCCTTGAGATAATCATCCGTTGTGGTTTCCACAAATTTAGGCTCCAAATATTCAAAGGGTCCATCCTGCCAGACATTCAAATAGCGCTGCCAATCGATGCAGCATCTACCAAAGAAAAAAAAAACAATATACAATTACTTTCCGGATTGAAAAGAAAGGCCTTAGTGTAAACTTACTTCATTAGCTCAGCGAAGGGATAAACAAAACTCTTGATTACCTCCAATGTGGGATATTCGGTTTGGGCGATTTTAAACAACTTCTCCTCCTTGTTTATCCAGGCCACATAGTCATCAAAAGTCTTCAATTGATCAATGAAATTCTGTAGTATTATATACGAATCACGAAACTTTTCCGGCCTGCTCATATCATCAATTACAGCCAGCTTGGGTAGCAATTCCTCAATGTCCATATTGAGCTTTTTGACCACCTCCTGCAGATGCTCTTCGAAGAGAAATTTATATTGCTCCTGCTGTGAGGCATTGTAATCGCATATCTCGTTAATATCCTTGATCCAGTTGATCGTTCGTATGGTAAGATCAAAGTGATATTTTGACATTTCTGTCAACTCGACAATATTCGTGCCCACTTGAAGGCAATATTGTATGCGATCTGTAAGCTCTGCCAGCTTCTCTTTCTTCACATAGATCATGTAATCGGCACTTTCCAGCAACTCTTCTGTGGACTTTGGTATCTCGAGGGCATTATATTTAATCTTCTCAAACTCGGCACAAATCTCCTCCTCGGCCTTGATGTGCTCCTGGATGATAATCGATGTGATCTCGGCTATTAAGTTCTCGGCCAGAGTCCGCAGAGCTGTAATGGCCGGTTCATTATGGATAACAGCCATTATGAAGAATTCCGTTTCCGGTTCACTACGCAACTTATTGATAAATTCATAGTACACATCGATGCGGGCAAAATATTCTTCGAATTTATGAGGTTCAGCCAAAAATTTGGTCAACTCATCTCGTTCTTCCCATGAGTAGAGAGCATAATACTTATTGCGATACGATTGAATATAATCAATTACTTCCGTATAGGAGCGAGCAATTGTATCCTGCACTTCATTGACCACATCCCTCAGGGTATTATCATTCATTTCAATCTTAAGATAATCATTGGTCTGGGAATACATGGCCATTGTGGTAAGATTATCCACCTGTGGCTGCAGCGATTCCATGCGATAGCCGACCATTGAGATTTCTGTAGCTATCTCAGCAAAAGTTCGCATTATGTTATAAACATTGGGCTTGGTATCCAAATCCCCAGCCAGATCTACCCACTCCAGGGAGATCCTAAAGACGGGCATTAGTCGTGGATTGGAGCAAATGCGAAACATTTCCTTAAACGTGCGCAATTTCATGTTATTCAGCTCGCGATTCATTAGACCCTCAAGAGCGCCCCAAGCACGTTTCCACAGACCCATGGGCATTACTCGCTTTCGCAATAATTTGCGCAACACCAACACCAACTTGGTATACCACGTCCATCTCAGATAAGTGTTAACCTTGTCCAGCTGATTCTGTATGTACTTGCGATAGAATTTATACGAAAGAACTTCACGACCACCCAAACCCATCTGGGTTTGCTGACTACTCATGATGCTGACATAGTGGAAAATGCACGCCAATTCGGGTAACTCTGTCACCGATATGCTTAGAACGATTCGCATGGGTTGCTGTAAAATTAACAACTTCTTGGCAATCTTCCGTCGATTCTCCACATACGATTTGTAGTTGGCCGTTTTTCCGGGCCGCTTGAAATCGAAATCTGTGCGGGGCAGCTCGAATTGTGCGGCATCTTCATTGGAGAATTCCGGATGTCGTAGAATATTCTTCATACTATAGATTTTCATCAGGCGATCGTATTCATCGTGCACATCTTTCATATACTCTTCGACCAATTCCGGATACTTGGTCTTTAGACGCTCTGATGCGAAACTCAAGATTTTTGCCTCTGTTTTCCTTAGCATTCGAGGTACGACAATTTTGCGCACCTCTCGCCGCAAATTATCCACATAGTGGGATTGGGGCAGGGGTCGTATATCCGGATCGGCTGCCCAATGTTTACGAGCTATTCTCACCTTCACATCGGCCGCTTTCTGTTTGAGGAATTGAAAATGACGTCGCTCATGCACTTCCGATATGTGGAATTTAAGCAATGGATTCTTCATATATGGCTCATTGTCATATTTTGTAATATCCGATGGTGGCCGATGCATACGCTCGAGCTTGCGGGAATACATGATGGCATCGATGATCCGAGTTAACGGTTGCTCCGTGTGCTTTAAGTGAGGAGAACCTGTGACGTTTCTTGTAGTAAGTTGCTTAGAATTCAGATAATTGACAATTTATTATTTATTTGTTTTATTTGACGTTGTTGTTGTTGCTAAGGAAACTAGTTTTAAATTCATGTTGAGGTTGGTTAATATATTTATTTATCTTGTTTACCAGGCAACGGCAGTGGAAAGTCGCCAAATAAAAACAATGAACAAAAATTGTAAGGGAATAAGGGGTTTAACAAATGTTTTCGCTGCATTTCATCGCTTACTGATCACAATTCTTTGGCAAGTCCTGAGTTAACTGTGTTTGGTCCGACGTAAGCAATAGCCTCTCAGACTATATTGACATGTCTATTATTAACAGAGATTTTAATTTTATGCCATATATTTTTAAACTAACGGTTAAGACTCATGACAAAGTATATTATTATAAACTTTAAATTCTACATAAACATTTTAAAATGTCCAAAGATGATTCGTATTTCTTAAAAGTTTAATTTAACTGCTCAAAACAATTTTGCAAAATTTGAAATTTGAATCTCAATTGGGTACCATTAACAAGAATTCGTTTATCGATGTACAAATAATCGATAGTGTCGTAGTCCACCAGAATGTCACAACTGAAATAAGTGCTATCGCTGTGCTTCCCATCTCTAGTGTTGTTTTTGTTATCTGGGCGTGCGGGCGCGTACGTCGCGCATTTAAAGCATTTTTTTTCATGTTTTAAACATTATAAATAAATTGCACCGTACAGGAACAACAACAATAACAGCAACAAGCAGTAGCGGCAACAACAAGTTTCCAAAAACGAGTCACAAAACAAACACAAATAACCGCAGAAACAACAAAAAGGCTATTTCAAGTAACAACAACGCATATACACTTCGCTTTTGTTTCGTGCAGTCGCCCCTAATAACAACAACAGCAATAACAAGAGTAAAAATTAGGTTTTTTTTTTTTTTGTTGTTTTTTGCCTGCACACATTACATTACATTAACATTTTTCACACAAACGAAGAAAATTGTGCAAAAAACTGTGACGACAGCAGCAAACGGGTACATATACATATGTATTCATTATATATGTATATATAGTATGTGCATGTGTGAATTGAGTGGAAAAACTGTATATAATTCAGTGTGTGTCTGTGTGTGTTGAAAGCTAAGGAGGAGCAGGAGGAGGAGCATTGTGTGTGGCCACTAAATTAATATTATAATTTTAGTGTTTTCTTCTTTCTCTGCCGCTGTTGCCTCAGCCATATTTGAAATATCCATGGCGCATCATCATCATCATGAGGCAGCTGCTCATTTGGCATATGTAAACAAAGCAGCAGCAGCAGCGCAGAAACACACATAAAACAAAAAAGAAAAAACACAGCAGGCAAGCAGCAGTCAACGTTGACGTTGACGTCGACGTCCTTCACCTTGCCACTGCGACTGCATATAATATATACTATATTGAGTTTCAATCATCTTTTGGTTTTGGCAACCTGTTTAAAGAACAGGAAGTTTCCTCTCAGACTCTCTCTCTCAACTGCAGCTGTTCTTCCATAAAAAAAAAAAAGAAGAAGAGATCAAAAACAACAAAAAACGTAATCCAATCAAGTTCAGTGAATTAAAAGCAAAGCTCTCTGGGTAAGTAACTTTATCTATGTAGGTAATCCATATGTCTACTAAATGTACATACATACATATATCAGGCGATATTTAACATCGATAATGCCAGTTACTTCATCCCTATCATCGTTATGATGGGCAAAGTGAGGCGTCAATTCCCTTCGTTGGGATTTCTAAACAAATGTTCATGTTTCTTGGAAAACTTTTTCGCAATATTTGTGACTTTATACCACCGCCCTCTCTCTTCTTTAGTGTTTCCTCTCTCTCTTACTCTGTCTCGCTCTTTTACCGGGGCGTTGTTGTTTGTCATCCGCTGCCCGCTGCAGTTTCCGCCTGAATAATTACCCTGAACTGTGTATTGTGTAGATTGTGTGTGTCGCTCTACTAAACGGAATTTGTTTCATTTAAACTAATCAGTTGACTCAATCGCTAAAAATATAAAAGAAACGTAAGCCACCCTCTTCCCGGAATCCCACATAACTCCCACTTAGGCACGTGTGAGAGGGAAGCATTCCTTGGAAACCGCAATTGAACACAGATACAACTCGATATCGGTGACGACCTACCCTATCTATCTACCCTGCCAACATAGTCAACTTCCCCCTCCGCTACGTCCCCTTCCATCCATCTTTTAGACTTGGTCTTTTGCTTTTAAAGCTGACTACAACGAATACAAATACCCTACACACATATGTACGTAAAGCAAATCAAAACAGATTTTCAGATTAATCTAACGAGTTGTTCTCAAACACACACAGCGATCCCTGAAATATTACTGAATTTTATTGGAAGAGTATAAAAAAGTCGTCTTAGTCCAGAAGTAAAACCACCAAGGGGGATTTTACTTGGTTTCCATTTTAATTAGTTGAGGGGGGCCCATAAAAGCTTTTTGTTTTTTTTTTCTCCTTTTTTGTTTTCATAAAACACTTTCCACCTTCATCGCCATCAAGTGGATTGGCTGGCTGGCTAGTTGCTACCTGTAGCGAGTTCAAGTTCGTTGCGGTTTTTCCTTTTTGATTGACGGAGCGCGATAACCACCATTGCCTCCTTTTCCATCTCCTCCTCGGCCTTCGGTGGCCCAAAATGGCATGCAGTTCGAGTGTGAAGGGAAATTTGAATGCCTGCATACAAATTTATCCATAACAAACTAATTTAGAGCGCAAAAACTTTTGTTTATAACGATCGGAAGACGATTTGCACGTTCCATATAATGAGTAACATGAATTATGGATATATCGGTAATGGCATTAAGAGAAGAAATTCTGCGGAATCTCAGGAAGGCATTCAAATCGCATGTGAACCAATTATCAAGATCTGTTTAGGATCGAATGTACTAGGTTAAATCAGATGATTCAACTGGAAAAGCATGTTTTTCACTAACTCGATGAGTAAACCGAGCACTCCGCGTAAAAACTAGCACATGGAGTAGGCTGAGCGCGTAAGTTTAGTCAACTGTTCATAAATCTCAAATCCGATCTTCAAATGTGCAACAACTGGTTTCTGAGTATTTCCCCAGGCTATAAAAAGATAATGTTGAAGTGAAGTGATAAATGTCAATCGATTTTTTCATGTATGTTACAGTAGAATAGACTGACACCTAATTTGTTTTCGTTTCTGTCTGTTTTACTCAATTTTCATGATGTATTCAATAAATAAATCTCAGTTTTTCAAATCTTTCCAAAAGTTTTCAAAGTTTTTCGTTAACATTTCAAACCCTTTGGTCCCTCTTTCCGATTTCCAGACGAGTGTGATGGCGTCGACGGCAGCGACCATTGGAATCGGAGTTGGCATGGATGGGATACACAATGAGACCGCTTGGCTGGAGGATTTGCTGCGCGAAGTGCAATTGGAGCAGTTTCTCGAGAGGATACGTGATGATCTGCAAGTGACGCGACTGCCACATTTCGATTATGTGCTACCCGATGATCTGGAACGCTGTGGCCTAGGCAAACCGGCCATACGTCGGCTTATGGAGGCGGTGCGCAAAAAGAAAGCCCATCAATGGCGCAAAAATATCCTCTCCAAGCTAATCGGTGGCGGCAAGCAGCCATCGTCTAAGAAGCAGCAGCAGCAGAATTCCAATCGCGATGGCGCTGGGGGTGCTGGAGGGACACAGCTAACCTGCCTCATACACGAGAAAGACATTACCATGGGTCTGAAGCTGGGGGATGGATCGTTCGGAGTGGTGCGGCGCGGCGAATGGAGTGCCTCACCCACAGGCAAGGTGATCCCTGTGGCCATTAAGGTGCTTAAGGCCGATAATCTCACCCAGCCGGGCATTATCGATGACTTTTTCCGCGAGGTCCAGGCCATGCATGCCCTGGATCACTCTAATCTGGTGCGTCTTTATGGTGTGGTGCTGTCCCAGCCGATGATGATGATCACGGAGCTGGCGGAACATGGCTCCTTGCTGGATACTCTAAGGAAACAATGCCGGCATACATCCTTGACCCACATTTGGAACTGGTCAGTGCAAATAGTGACGGGAATGGCCTATCTCGAGCAGAAGCGTTTCCTACACCGCGATCTCGCATGTCGGAATGTCCTTCTGGCTTCAGGAAATAAGATTAAAATAGGGGATTTTGGTCTAATGCGCGCGCTGCCCCAAGAGGATGATTGCTATGTCATGTCCGAGCACAAGAAAGTTCCATTTCCCTGGTGTGCCCCCGAATCTTTGAGATTCCGACAATTTTCGCATGCGTCCGACACATGGATGTTTGGGGTTACCTTGTGGGAGATGTTTAGCTTTGGTGAAGATCCCTGGGTGGGTCTAAACGGTTCACAGATCCTAAGAAAAATTGATCGCGAAGGAGAACGATTACATCAGCCGGATGCCTGTCCACCGGATGTCTATGCCATGATGTTGCAATGTTGGGACAAAACCCCAGCGGAACGACCCACTTTTGCCGCCCTCAAGTGAGTTAGCCCTTATGTCCTTAAGTCCTTAAGAAACTATTATTGAACTTCATTTGTTCTTTCAGGGAATACCTGGCCAGCATGTCGCCTCCATTAATGCAAGCCTCGCGTAGCTATCACGAAGCGAAGGGACTCCAAATTGAATCCGGCGATACAATAGCCATTATTGATGGGCGTCCCGAACTGAAGCTTATCAAGGGTCAAAACCAGCGAACGTTTGAGATTGGCATCTTTCCGAAAACTCTGCTGGAAGCACAGCACCAGCAGAAAAGAAGGGGAGACAATCATTTGGCAGGCGGAGATGTTGCCATGCGAAATAGTTCAAGCAACAGTTCTGGTTCACCGTTTGGCTTCTGTTGGGGCGGTGGTCTGATCAATGGGGAGGATCGCCAGCGAAGAACTGCCTCGTTGGCCACCGGATCGTCACCGAATCAGAATTATGCCAAGGAAAGGAAGTCCACATCGAGCAAACAGTTCGCATACAACAAGTTGGTCAATGAGAATGCTGCCAACGGTCTGCAGCGACGCAATGCGGTAAAGCATAGGACCAGTGGTGCCGGCCCCCAGCGTCCTCCGCCCCCACAAAAGCAGCAGGAGGGCATACTCATAGACATTTCGCCAGAGATGCGACCGACGGCAGGCGGAGGAGTGGGAGTGGGAGATAGTTCCTCGCTACAAATGGATAGCTCGTTTTGTATACTAGATGCTCCGATTGATGTTCCCACGTTCACAGCGGCGGCGTCCTCGCCCACATACTTTAATGAGCAACCGCAGTTTCAATTCCACGATTCATCGACGAACGCGGCATCGACGACATCATCACCTGGACGTCTTCAACCGCCACCCTATCAAATGCCCCCCCACTTACTCCAATACCATGGAGTTTGCCCAGAAGCGAGACCAGAATCATCATCAGCAACAGCAACATTATCAGTCTCAATCCCAACTGCAGCAGCAGTCGATCCCGTTGGATCCGTTCGATACTACAAATTTGGAGACAGCTGTAACCTTATATACGAATGTAAATCAACCTCTGGAGCCGGCTAGCATCTATAATAACAGTACATCCACGGTAAGGAAGAGTCTCTTCGGTGGCTGTGATTCCTCGGTGATAGGAGCGGGTGTTAACAATTCCAACAATTGCAACAACAAGGAGAATATACCGGCCTTAGAGTCAGCTGCCATGCAATTGAATTTAAATAATCTCTGTCAGGAGCAGCAACAGCGTATTTTACCCGAGTCTGAGATATCCACTGTCTCCTCCAATGCAACGGAGAGCGGTGTCGTGTTGGACAAATCATTTATAGCCGAGCTGGAAAAAGATATGTACAGTGGCAAGGCCCAAGAGGACTATCAGCGAAATTCCACACATGTTTATGCGAATAACAAGGATTTGGTCTACAAACAGAATCTCACACCATTGAAAAACGGGAATACCAACTCGAATCACTCCAGTCCAGGTGGCGGTGTGTCACCCAAACAAAATAATCTCGAACTGGCCGCAAGCAGTTCAACAACTCAAAGTGTGGTTAATCGAATTTGGTATGAAAGGGTGGCGGCAACTCCAGGCTCCTCCACGCCCGGCACTGGCAGCGCCACATCCGAATACTATTCCCAGCCGCCTCCAGAGAGGCTAATGGAGGAGCAGATCTATCAGAATCATCAACAGCAGCAGCAGCAGCAACAAGTCATAGGTGAGACACATCACTCATTCGTGGCCATATCGAATCGTGTAGTGGCTCCCAAGACCAATAATACAACCCAGTATGCCTCATCGGCCAGTCTCTATGATGCAGTGGCGGTCAGTACAGCTGGATCCACCTATTACGACCAATTGCCCAGTGGCCACTATGATGAGGTCACTTTCGATGATTATTTGAGGCCACATCGTCCTGCTCCATTGGCACCACCGCCGCTATCGGCCCAGCAGATCCAACGGCGGTTGGAGAAAATGCGGCAACAGCAGCAACAACAATTGGAGGGAGCTCATCAGCTTTATGCTCCGGTTCCCTCGGACTATGGCCGCGAGGAGGAAAAATTAAAGCAATTGATGCAGGAGCTGGGCACCTCGGCTGTCGAACAGGATGTCCTCAATGCATTGAGAGCGGCTAGCGGTGATTCCAATCTCGCCTTGCGCCACTACAAAATCGATCAGTTGACCCGCCTCGGTTTGGCTGGTCGTCCGCAGTGCGAACAGGCGCTCCAGCAGAGCAACTGGAGCCTGGACATGGCCGCCGAGCTGCTCCTAAGTGGAGGAGGAGGAGGAGGTTAACACTTAACACCCAAATATTTTAAAGTAATTATAGATTTTAGTTAGCTTTTCCATATTATGCTTATTCAGTTCTATACACACTCGATATGTTCTCTCGAAAATCGTCCTCGAATCTAATGCAAATCAAAAATACTCGAACCCTCAATCCCAAAACGTCGAACTTCTAATCCGTAATGAATGTAGAATCAATTATAACAGCCACAAATGTCAACGACTGTACTATACAAATACTATATACATATATATAAACATATATGTATATATATATAGTATATTTATATTTCTTATTTTATGTAAACCATGAATATAAAGTAATTTTATAACTGTTATATGGACTGTATATATAATTTACACAACATGCCAGAGAAATTATTTACACACACACACACACAACAAACACGAATGTATGAAAATGTACCAGAAAACGGAAAACGGAAATGATTTCCAAGTTAAATTGGGTAGTTATGCAACAATTTTAGTTAGTTCATAAACCGAATAAATTATAACTAATTGTTACAAAAAAAAAAAAAAAAAACAACGACTAAACGATATGAATTATGACACAATTGGTGCACATAGTTTCTCGAAAATGAATAAAAAAATATTTTTAAGTGCCCGCCAACCATAAGCGCCCATAAATTCTGCAACATTTTTTGCCTACTTTTCAGTTTTTCTGTTCCCACTATTTAAAGACGTTTTATTGTGGCGCCCTCTTTACATTAGTGTGACCGAGTTATGAACCTAGGTTGGTCGATACTCAGGCATTTTTACATTTTGGAGCTGGTCACACTGTGTGCAAGATTTAACGTTTTCACACTTTTAGGCGCTGGTTACACTTTTTTTCTATTATTGTTGTTGTTTATATTTTCGTGGCGAGCGGACGTGCGTCGGGTGTTTTCTATTTTGGAAAAGTGAAGAAAAAGCCAAATAAATTGTTATAAATTCTTCTTAATAAAAACAAACTCAAAAATTTAGTATCGCGTGTTTTTATAAAATTTCGAGGTGAGCGTGGACGCACCCTTTTTTTTTGCCGCACGCGCAACAACAATAAGCAAATTAAATAATTTTTTTTCATAAGTGTGTGTGTGTGTGTGTGTGTAGTGTGTTTGTTATTTTTTATCGTGCAAATGTCGCTTAAATTATGACGCATACTAAAAAGTGCAAGCCCATATTAAAACCTCTTTTAATGGGAATAGCGACAGACGAAGAAGAAGAGCGTGTATACAAGAGAAAGAGAAGAAGTTTCCAAATTTTATATTAGGATCGCAAAGAAAAAGCATATCCAAGTGCGTGCACTCGGCAATTGTACTGAGTTGTGTGTGTGTGTGTGTTGGTGCAACGTGTGAATGTGTTTGTGCAAAAATTATGTAAAAACAACTACAGTGAACAGAATAGTAAGAAGGAGAGGGAGAATAACACGGCAGATGAAACGTTCCAAAACTTTTCCAATTGTCAACTCTCGATTACAAAATGCAATTGGGCCCTCGTTCTCTCACGCTGTTACTCTCCCCTCGCCTTACACTTTCGTTCATTTGCGCTCTCTCTCTCTCTCTTTCTTTATCCGTTTTCATGTTGTATGCGCAAATGCAGTGAAATTTTTCTTTTACGTCAGCAAACAATAATAACAACAATAGCAACAACAAAATGTTGACCGGCAGATATGAAAATACATTTATTTCCTTTTTCTTCTCATATTATCCTAATTTCTTGTGCCTTTTACCTGCTGCCGGCATAGACAGCAACTTCTTTTACCTGTCGTTTACCTTAACCACCAAACACACCAACACACACACACACAAAAAAAACAGATCCAAATGATGTAGGGAAATAGACAAGAAATGCGTTTTTCTATTGGAAGTTGTTCTCTTTCACAGAAAATTAAACAACGCGTCGTAACAACAAACAGAAAGAGGCAAAGCGAGAGAGAGAGAAACGAAACATAAAAAATTTAATTAACCTTTTGCGGGAGCAACAACAACAACAACAATAATAGCAACTTCTCATCATCTTTCATACGCCTCTTCTTGTTCTTCGTCGTCGTCTACTTATGCTCCCCCTCTTTGTACGCGTTTTTACATCGCCTTTGACCGCTTTTGACCGTTTTGAATCTTCATCATCTTCCTTCTTCTTTTTCTGTTCTCTCTTCATCCTCTTCAACTGTGGATTACATTACCTTTTGTGGATTACAATAACAACAATAACAACAGTGGCAAGTGGCAGCGGATCAAGCATTAAACTGGCTGCCGAATCAGAAACCACAGCAGGAGGAGCAGCAGCAGCGGCCGCAACAGCGCCAAACTCCGACAAAATGAGTTGGGGCACTGAGCTATGGGTAAGTCCCAATTCCCCAATTCTCTAGAGATCGCTTTCCATACATACATACATACACACATACATGCAAAACGCATCACTGAAACGCATAGAATTTGTTCATTTTTCGTTTATGTTAACCAAATAAGTAAGTGTTGGCCACGTGACTGGCACAATAATTCAATTGTTTACAACATTCACAATGGCTGATAAATGAAAGTTGCTTAACAATTGAAAGTTATGGCAGTAAAGAACAGAGTGAGATAACTATAACTAGGACCAAGTCTAAGTTAAAGCTTTGATCTTTGCTTCACAGAGATCGGATGTGATTGATCAGATTTGTCAGCCATTTCTCTCAATGTTTCTTCTTCTTAATTGTTGCTTCATTGATAATTTTAAAGCGAATGATTCTTCAATACTTAAAGTCAAAGTGCAATCTTCAATAACTAGAAACACTTCTCCCCCTAACCCTCCCCCGCCCGACTCGTTCAAACTGAATCTGAGTCTCTTGGTCTGTTCTGTTGTTGGCCGATTCCCCAATGACTTGACCAAGTTGAAACTTGAAACTAAATGTGGAGAAAAAACAAACTGGTTCTGCTGGTTTTATGTAAATTGTTTGTTGGCCACATGAGAGCGCCAAAGCATGCTTGCTGCCCCCACGCCCCTTCTGCGCCCCTCTCGCTGTTATTGTGTTCTTTTTTGTATCGGGCTTAGCGGGTATTTGGACTTTCCTTTGTTGTCCTTTTTGGTTAGGAAACCTTAATCATTTCGTGAATTACTAGTTGCCGATTCCTTCCCTCTATAAGGTATCCTAGAATTGTCCAAAAGTGTATACGATGCGCGGTCTGGATGAATTTGGCCATCGATCGTCTAGTTTTTTATCTTGTTGCTTTTGGAATTTTTGTGCCTTCAACATTCTTTCGAGTGACCGTTGCAAGCTGTTTCTGCTGTTCCAGCTGTTTTTTGGCATCAGCATAACCACAACCAGGCGTAGTTTAGTTAGTGGGAGTGAAGGGGGAGGAGTGAAATTGAAAATGTAAAACGGTTGCAGCGGCTACTCAGCTGTTTTTCTTTTTTATCAAATCGATGGATTAACTTTTTTTTTTTGCTTTCGATTTGGGGTAGTTTTACAGCAGCACACCCTCAAAATGTGTATCTCTACCTTTCTCTCTGTGAGTGTGTGTGTGTGTGTGTGTGTGTGTGTGTGTGTGTGTGTGTGTGTGTGTGTGGAAACTGCTTCCGTAAGCAGCAACAAAAAAAATCAAATGGGAAAACTGAAACTGCAATGTCTAGACAGCGACTGGCAATCTATTAGCATTTTCTCTCTCTCTTGTGGGTGTTGCCGGGATTTTCAGATAGTCTCTCTTTCTCTCTCTCTCTCTCTCTCTCTATCTCCCCATCTGTCTGGTATTAGTTTTGGAGGCTTTTGGCTTAAAGCTGCTAACAAAGTGGCAAATATGTTTGGCTAAAGGATTTTCCGGAGCTATGAAGAGGAAACAGGAAAAAGAAAATGAATGATTCAACGATAGATGGGAAAACGACTTTAACTAGCACCAAGTGATGAGAATATGTTAACCTGGATTATGTAGGGTACAATGGTATATTAAAGTCGCCAAAATGTATGTAATAGACGAAAGAAAGTATATATATTCTTGATCAGCATCAACAGTCGAGTAAATCTGTCCATATCCGTTCGCTCAGTCCATAAGGGCACAGATGAGTGAGCGAGATAGCACATTGAATTTGGTCGGCGAGTCGACTTACTTGCTTCATTGACCTTATCTACTATTAACTAATCACTAATCACTGCTTAGATCAGGCGTCGGATACTCTCCCCTCTCCCTACTACCAATCTAATCTAATATAATGTTGAATTCTTGTAATAAACTTTTAGTGTAACGGATTATTCATTACTTGGCACACACACACACACACACACACACACACACACACACACACACACACACACACACACATGTATGCCAATATGTATATTAATGATTTAAACTTTTTATTTGCATAAATAATTTGCACGCAACTCTGTGTGAGGACTCTAGAAAGTAGCAGCAATTCGGTTAATTGAATTGGGCACGTCAGCAGCAACAACAACAACAACAAAATAACTTTATGCTCAATATTATTATAGTTACTTTATCAAAGTTGCTGCTGGCTAAGCGGGTCAATTGTAGGGGACTCCTAATCCCCACCCCCGTGCACGCCCCTTCCCCTCGCCGTTTGTTGCATAGCCAAAGTCACTCAACTAAGAAAACACACTACACATATATATATAGATATCTCCGGTGTATATATAATATCTATATGTATGTATAATGCATAGAAATCGGCCAAACGAAACTTTCTTTACAAAATTTTCACTTTAATTAAATTTAAAGCATGCGCCGCGTCGTCTTAAAGTCCATTAAAAACTTGGCGCATTGCATATGCAAAAAGCAAAAAACATAAGCTACAAAGGCTGAACGAATATGCAATACCCTGCAGGAGTAACAAAAAAAGCTTCTCAATAAGCCATTTTCAGTTTTCACTTCGAAAATCGAACAAATAATACAATTTTTGTATATTGTTCTCTCTCTCTCTCTCTCTCTCTCTCTCTGTCTCTCTCTCTCTCTCTCTCTCTCTCTCGTTCTGGTTTCTTTTTCGTTTTTCTTTTGGCCTAAAAATAGTTGTTCGTCTTCTTTTATAATCTCAAATTGTTTAACAAGCAGAGACATGGCATCAACCGCCTACTCTTCATTTCACTTCCGATTTATGTATAAAGTTTGCGAAATAATAAATTTAACAAATCTCCAAATTGTGAACGACCTCTCTCTCTCTTCCCTCTCTCCAAGAGAACTGTGGAAATTGTTAACAAAAATTCAAGTAGTAGCTTTTGTTTTAGTTTTACCTTCATTTTTCACATCACATCATCACATCAGCTGTTTTTTGATAGGCAGAGAGTGGTGAAGGGGGTGGTGGGCAGGGGGGGAGCACTTGTCTCTCCTATATATAGATATAGATTATATACAATCTCGAAGATCTCCTTAACCGTTTTGGCTCTTTTCACACTCATTCACTTCACAAAAGTCCAAATTCAATGTCGGCATTGTAAAACCCCTCCTCCCCCCACCCCACCACTCGTCTCATCCGTAAAGTGGCAGCTGTTTAATGTTGTTTGGAGTATTGTGTAAATAAAATAATTTTCATGCTTCTTGTGGAACATCAATCGAACTTTTCATGACATTGAAAACGCATTGATTACGCAGCGTTTGCGGCCGACCTCACATAATAATAACAGTGAGAATAATGAAAACAACTCGAAAACCGAAAACCGAGAGCTGAGACTAAAAATTGTATCGACTTGATGTTTAATGACTGCGGAAGATACTAAAAATAACAGAAACAGACAGTTTTATGTCTAAAATAATAATGAGTGACATACATAAATAGTTGCTAGTGTTTTGGGGGCATAAAAAAGCAAGCTTGCATCACCCACCCATCGACATCGACATCGGCAGGAAGGGAGGTGAGGCAGAGAGAGAGAGAAAGAACTGAAACTCTCCTCATATAAATCTTTTCGCAGCAGGTAATTATATACGATTCGATTCTAGTTTTGGGCGTTGGCATTATCATCATCCGAACACCCTCAACTAGGACGCACCCCAGAAATGAAGATGACGTGCCAATTTCTCCCCCAATCTGAAGAAGGGAATCGTCCTTTAAGATTCGCCCGTTTTGGGCACAATTCCAATTAAAGCCAAGGCCCGGCATGGCCCAAGGACATTTCCTTGCATTTTCGATTCGATTTTTCTCCCCTAAAAGACTTTTATGCGAATCTCTAGTTATCTACAATATCTTATCGATTTTCTCTAACCTTACGTCGTTTCCCCCTCCCCCCTCTCTATTTCTCCCTCCCTGTAAAGTCCATGGGTGGTGGCTGATTTTGTTTTTATTGCATCCGGCTAAAAACTGAACTTTAATTCCCAAGACTCAAGAGGAGAGTTGGCGAATGATTTGTTACTGAGGGGCATGTCCAGTCAAGGCTACAGCGAAGAAAGAGAACAAAGTTCAAATCCTTTATAATATCACATTAGCTGGAAAAAATTCCAAAGATCTTTACTTTTTGCACTTTTTTCTCTACACTTTTGCTCTAACCTAAAGAAGAGTATATTAGTTTGCCACACAATCAATTAATCAGTTTTTATACCATACACCCATGGGGTAAAATGGTATATTAAAGTCGCCAAAATGTATGTAACAGGCAGAAGGAAGCTTCTCCGACCCCATAAAGTATATATATTCTCGATCAGAATCAATAGCCGAGTCGATTTAGCCATGTCCGTCCGTCTGTCCGTCCGTATGAACGCCTAGTTCTCGGAGACTATAAGAGATAGAGCCACCAAATTTTGAATGTAGGCTCGTGTGGTATGTAGAGTGATCAAGTTTGTTTCAAATTTTTGCCACGCCCCTTTCGGCCCCCGCAATTCAAAAAAAAAAAACGTTTATCTCAAAAACTATTGCAGCTAGAGACACCAAATTTGCTATGTATATTTGCATAGTAAATGCGCACATTTTGTTTGTATAAAATTTTTGCCACGCCCCTTTCCGCCCCCGAAATTTGAAAAACTCGATTATCTCCCGTAATTTTTTACCTTGTGCAATCAAATTTGGCACACTTAAATTTGATACTAATACCCAGCAAAATACCAAATTTAATCAAAATCGGACAAAAAACAGCTGAGTTATGCATATAAACGTTTTTGCATTAGGCCGGAGATGGCCGTTGGCGGGTGGGGGCGCTAGGGTGCTTATATGCGTAAGTGCGCGAGATACTGAGATATGCTTCTAAAAAGCATGTGAACAGAATTTTTTAAAATAGGCAAATGCACCAGTTTTTACAAATTTGAAATATTTGTTTTACTTTTTGCTTACTTCATTTTTTATGCTAAGATTGTGGGCCGCTCTTTCGCAAACATTCGACTCCAGGTAAGGAAAGAGTATTAAAGAACTTGCTAGGATATACAGACTTTGACGCGTCGGTTCTCTATTTCATTTCTCTCACTGCTTGATTGCAATTCTACTCACAAAATGTCTTTTTGGGTGCATTGTAAAATAATCTTTGGCTGACGTTGCGCCTGTCTCTATGTCGCTCTGTCGCTCTGTCTCTCTGTCTCTGTGGTGTCTATTGATTTCAGTAGCCTTCAGCCAGTTTGCGTTGCATGCATATTAAGCAGCCGCACAAAGACATTCGTATCCATATCCAGATGGATTACACAAACACACAAAACACATTTGGCAGGGCGAACAGAAAAACGTTTAAAATGCAAATGCAAAAGCAACCGTTGCCATTCAAAATATTCAAAAATTGGCGGCGCCACAGGGTTGACCATATATGTATCTGCATATATATATCTTTAAGTGCAGGAATTCTGTTATTGTTGTTGTTTTTGTGGTTGGACAGGCGAACATCACAACCAAAACCAATGAATCCTTTGTCTGAAAACAAAAATGATCACTTGACCGACAAACACAGTTTTTTTTTTTTTTTTTCGACTCTAATAAATACAAAAGGAATTCCTGTTTAACACCTTACACCTTTCTCTCTCTCTCCCTCTCTCTCTCTCTCTCTCTCTCTGTGAATGCCACGCCCCAATCAAAACCAAAAAAAACTATTTGCCAACAAATTGAATTTGTCTAAATGATTCACAAAAAGTTTGTTCATTAGCATCTTTGGCCATTTGCGTGAATCATCCGCTAGAGAGTCGGTTTTTTTCCTTTTGTTTTCTTTTAAGAATTTATTAGGCATATCAATTGAATGCTTTTCCAGCATTTCCGCTACATTTCCTTTAATAATAATCATCTTTTGCTCTCACTGTCACATTCGCTCTCTTTCGCTCTCTCTTATTATTCTCCTTGCATGCATTTTTCCTCATCGATGCGTCAGCTGAGATATTCGTTGTAAGAAACTTATCAGCAAAAATTCAGTGTGACTAAATTAAATGAACCTGTTGCTGGTCATAAATGGCCTTACACACACACACACACACACACACTAACACACATTTATCTACAGGTAGTGGAGACAGGTAAAAAGGGGGGAAAGACATTATAATAAATATTTTATCTAGCTGGGATTTTGTTATCTATAAATTTGTTGTGTTACTCTATCCAGGAGTAGTTTCAGAATCGATAAAGAGACTTTTTCCTCTTCTGAATAATTCAGTTGGCTCTATATAGATATATGTTTGTTAGTTAGTTGTTAGTTAGTTAGTTAGACCTCGTCTTGTTATGTAATGTAAGTTCTAATCGTGTCAAATGTCTCTTATTATCGCCTTTTGTCTTGGTTAGGCTTTAGATCATTGGCAAGAGTATGTAGAATTCAGCAAACTGTCAATACACACACACACACACACACACACACACACACACACACACACACACACACACACACACACACACACACACACACACACACAATAATCATTTGGCATGCTATCAGCAAAGGTTAATAAGTAAATATTAGTTGGACATTAGATACACAAATGTGTCTAGTTTTTTTTTTGTTGGCTTTGTCTTTGTTTGCCTTCTTTAGGGGACAAAGGCCATTAATAAAGGGTGCGGCGTCTGGGTTAGTCATGGAACTATCGTCGAAACTATCGCTTCCAAGGGGTCCTGTGGTGGTATTCCCGAGTGTAGCTCTTCATTCATTGGGTAACCCTTTCCCACTATTTCTATTTATGGTCTAGTTGCTTGGTTAACGATACTTTTATGATGAGGCACCCTGTATGCCAGTTTTTGGCTGTGTGAAAGGAATGTTACAGAGAATTTGGTCTCTCTTTTTGTTCATTTTGGCATAACGATTTATTTTTAATAATTAAAAATTCCATAGTGATTTATGTTGTTATGTTAATTTTGCAGCTTGTGGCAAAAGGGGAGGGAGGAGCACAAGGGGCCAATCCCCTCTTTGGACACGACCTTATCAGTCTTCCTGTTTGTTTGGTTAACATTTTTATCAACAGGTTTTAATGCTATTGTTTAAAGTCATATATTTTCTGTTCACCCCGTGTAATGTGTCACAAAGTGTACAATATATTAATAACATGCAAGATTTATGTGCGTGTGTGTGTGTGTGTGCATCCGCCCTGCCATTGCTTACCCCCTAGGCCAATTGTGGCTGGTCGACTCTTGGTTTTTATATAATTCATTTACGCCTTAGTGACTTCTCTTCAACATGTGGCCAATGAGCGGGAAGAGGCCCTCGCTAAATGTTGTGCCATTTTTTGCAAATCTGCGACAGAAATCGACCACAAATCACTTGAATCATTCCCCCCCCCCTCAAAAATGCTCTTGAGATTGCACTCGCAGTGAAGTGGCCAGTTTCAGTTTGGAAGCTTGGGAGTTTGGTTTTTGTTGCTCTGCCAGTTTACGTCACATTTTAGTTGTTGATTAGAGCAAACACGTTTCATTATTTACTCCTTCGCCACCTTCTTGTTATCGTCCCCTCTTTGGCATTCCTTTTGAGTCATCTGTAATTCCGTCTGAGTCATACTCCCTTTCGAAAGGGGGTGGTTGGCTATCCCATCCGTCCATCCATCCACCAACCAACCCCAATATAACAGCTGGTATGACTCATAGAGCCACAGCTGACTGAGATAGAGAAAGAGAGAGAGAGAGAGGGAGAGTATGTGGGTGGGTGGGTGAGTGGGTCGGTGGTTGGTTGCCTGCCTTACTTGTTTCCCTTTGTTCCTTTGCCGTGATGAAATACAGAAAAGGACTCTTGTTGCTTACATAGCGGCAAAATGCTTGATTATGATGTTTGTTTAATGCTGTGTCTAAAGTGGAACAACATTGGAAAGAAGGAGTTTATACACTGACAGAAACAAGGAGTAAACAAAATGGGTCATTCAAAATATTTCTGGAAAAGACTTCAACTTCAAACAAATCTTTCTAAACGCGATTCTAATTAAAGAAAGTCAGCAAGTGTCTCCCAAAGTCTTTCTTTTAAGACTTTCTGGTTTCGCTGCCAACTTTTACATACATATTTTTCCCACTGTGCATCATATTGGATGAATGTGCTGGCCCGTATGGAATCTGTGACAGCTTTGGCCCTATTGAAAAAGCTTTTTGCTGCTGCTGCAGGCAAGTTCAAAGGCAAGAGAAATGAGGCTACCAGAGAAGGGGAGGCCGGGAAGAGGAAGTTGGGGGAACGACCGGAAGAAAAGACACTTTCTTTGTTGTGTCTCTCTGGCTGTGTGTGTGCGTGTGTATGTTCATCATAAAATGTTATGCAAAAATAAAAAGAGAAAAAGGAATTCGAGTACAAGGCTGCCATAAAATGTGTGCGTCCCTCTCCTCTCTATGTCCCCGCTCCTTCCCAATCTCTGGCCCTCATTTTGTGTGCCTGGGCAGCCAGCCTGGCCGCCTGGCGTTCTTCTTGGCTTTCCTTTTCGGCCTGCCATTGTCAAACCCAACCAAACAAAACTGCGAGCCGCCACACCCGCAAAATACAAATTAGCTTCATTTCCTGTCACATGACATGCCCAAAGCTTGAACCCTTCCAAAATTCTTTCTCTCTATCTCTCTCTCTCTCTCTCTCTCTTTTTGAAAAACATTGTTTTTGAGTTGTATATTTTTGCAAAATTTGCACAAAACTTAATGCTCATGCTCGGAAACGACTGTTGAATACCCTGCCTAACGGGAAGAGCAGAAACCTCGCCTACAAAAGGTACGTGACATCAATATACCTTTACCTGAGCTTTGGGTAATGGGTATTTATATTCATAATGTTGTTTTGTTTGCGTGGGTAATACGACTCCTCCACAAACTTAAGAGTATTTGATGAGTGGGGAGAGTAGAGAGGAGAGGAGAGGGAATCGAAGGAAGGAGGGGCGGCAGCAGTAACGGAAATCGTTAAATGCTGCCTCTCTTTTGAGGCGTCGATAAGCCAAGCAAAATGTTTCAGCAACATGTTGCCAAGCACCGCATACCCCTCCCCCACGCCGCACTCCCTTTTCATATCGATTCAAAATCGATTCTTTTTGGGCCCAAGGAGGAGGGCCCAATGGATCATCATCGGTTCGGGCACGTAGTTGGCTACCGGGCACGATCCGCCACCGATCCGCTAATGTTTTTTGACTCATTTCTGAACGTACGTACGAAAGAATTATTGGGGTCGCTTTCAATTGTGTGGTTTGTTTTTCGCTTTCAAACCCGACAAAAACTGAATCATCTGGCAGAGTCATAATGTGTGAGTGTGTAAGGAAGAAGGGAGGGAGGGAGGTTGCCCACTATGTAGTTGCCGATAGAAATGACGAGATCAATGAACTTTACACTTACATACCCAGATAGATGATGTCCTAGATGTGCAGAAATATCCTGATAGCACATCTAAATGAAGCTCTACCACTCGAGGTAATTAAGTTAGTAATGATTTGGATCAGTTTAGGGTCCTTCTTCTTCTTCTTTTGGTTATCTATTATATAAATTTAATTATACCCTTTTAACCCTGTTACTACAATTAGGGGACATGGCTTAGAGAGGTGAGGAATGATGATGGTGATGGGTTTGGGACATATAAAAATAACTTGTATGCCCAGCTCTCCAGCTTCAGCCTAAATTAGGCAGACTCCCAACTCTAGAGCAACTTTGTTATAGTTGTTTTTGTTGCCACTCGACGTGGCACATAATAATATTACAAGAAATAAGTAAAAGAGAGAAAAAAGGCATAAAAAGTTGCTGTTGGTAGTAGTTGATGAGAAGAGCGCTGTGCCGGTGCCGGTGACCGAATGTGTGGGTCTCGGGTGGGGGGAAGGGCAAGGTGTCGGGGGTAAGAAGGCGACAACGAAGGCATAAAAGTTGCGCGTTGTTTGGTTGCACTCGAGCAGAGCAGAGCAGAGTGAAGAAGCAAATAAGAAGAAGTTGAAGCATTGCTCCGGAGCAATGCACTCCCCATGCACACATAAAGAGGAGAAGGAGAAGAAAAAGGGGGGCGGAAGGGAGTAGTAGGCAGGCAGCTGCCAACTATTTTGCATCCATTTGAGTGCTTTTTAGCAAGCTGGTCTCCCCTGTTGTCATGTATGTCGCTGCCGTCATTGCACACGTCGTCAGCGTCTTTCCTTTACCCCTTTGACAATGACAACAACAACAACAACAACAACGATGACAGAAAGATGATGATAATAATACTATTATGGAATGATGGTAGCCGAAAGAACATTCAAACAACTCTATTTAAAATGTTGATAAAGTTGATTCCAGCAAATCTTTGTTGGAATATTTTTATCTATTGCAATTGTTAAAAACTGCAACTTATCAATGTCGTAAACAAGATAACATTACCGATAAGAAATAAGAGTCACCAATCGATATCAAATGATGATGCCTCTAGATTTATTACTGATAAAACCACAAGAGAACAATGGGGATCGGATGGGATCCCCAGTACTTAAACTTCCACTGAACTAACTTTTCCTCTCTTCTGTTCTTTCTTTTTTTGTTTCCAGGTAAGTTCAATGGCAATAATTAAACAATTGGGGGCACCAAAAATAAACGATTGATGGATGGTATAAACAAATGTTCGTAAGTTGAAAAACAAAGTCAAAAACTCGATTTTCTCTCGCCTAGACTTTGGCCGTCGTCTCTCTGCATTGCAGTGAGTTTATTTTTATAAACCTTCGGTACATTTTATTATAAACAATTGGAATCTGATGCTGCGTCTATAAGGCTGTTGTTTATGTTAACATTGACTCGATCGATAACAACCAAGCAACCAGATCCACCCACCCACCCAATGAGCGGGGCCCAGAAAGAAGTTCTTTCTTTTCTTGACGCATATCCGTGGTATTTTCTGAACAATTTGGTAAACAAATTTTCTCGATTTTAGACAGTTTTCCCTTCTTTGTTCGCTTTGGTTTTGGGCAAGCAGCTGGTTACTTTTACTTTTGAATCAATATGAATTTTGTGTGTGTGTGTGTGTGTGTGTGTGTGTGTGTGTGTGTGTGTGGCTGTCTTTATATGAGTATTGCGTTTGTGCAGCGAATTGAAAATGAATCAATTTGTATTTTTTAAACGCATTGCGTTCATAATTCTCATTTTATTATGTCCATTTCCGCATTTCATTTAGCCACTTTCGGTTTTCATATGTTCATATGAAACTATCTACAAAATGTATGTATGTATGTGTGTATATGCTTATGCATTCTCTTTATTGTCTCGTCTCATTTCGGCTTGGTTCGTTGCTGACTAATGAAGTCTCGTCTCATCAGCATTAATTAACATTACAAATCATAAAAAATGAGAAGAAAAAACAACAAAAACAAACCAACTAAAATAAACCAACTCGTCAAAGTCAATTTGCATTTTTCATCCATTGTTTGACTGCATATATATTTTTTCACCTGTTTGTTGTTGTTGTCCCCCCCTCTCTCTCTCTCTCTTTGTAAGCTTTTGGAGATTTTTATTTAGTTATTCTATTGAAAAGTCTTTCATAATTTTCTAAACAAATCGATAAACCGGTTTATCTTTCACTCAAACAAGAAAAACAATCAACATTTTGTTGATTTCTTTTTGAAGATTCTTTTGTTAATTTGCGAAAGTGAAAACTGTTCCCCCCCCCTCTCCTAGATGTAACAGGCAAATAAAAATGTGTCATTTAAATATAAAGAAAGGGGATCAAACAACAATAAACAAAAGCTGCCACCTGTTGGATCATCAATTGTTATCCAAATACTCTTGCAATGGGTATGAAAATTTTCCCATGACAACGCACATTCGTTTTCAGATTCGATAGCAATCAGAATCAGACATATGTCTAGTTGATAAAAAGAAGGCATAGAAGTTGGCTAAAAGTTCAAAAAGGTCTAAAAAGAGCGGCAAAGTCTACATAGAAAGGATTAAAGCCTAGCCGAATTTACAAGTTGATGAGGCTGTTTGGCAAGAGTATACACAATTCGGGAATGTCAATTTATTGCATTTGTGATATCGTTTCGAGTCAATTAACATCTCTCTGTATGTTAAGGAGACAAAGAGATTCTTCTTAACGGTTTATGCATTTAACTGTAAATGCATTTCGAACGGGTTCTATTAGATATTGTTAGTTAGCCCGCTTTTTCTCGCTCACTCTTTCTCTCTCTCTCTCTCTGTCTCTGTTTCTCTTGAAAGCAACCAAAAATATGTGAAAAATCTATACAAATAAGCTAAAAATATAAACAAGAAAATTTACACACAGAGAGAAAGAGAAGGTAGATAACGAAAAACACTTGGAAAATTTTCAAAAAAAACAAAAACCACTCGAGAAATAAAATGTGTGTATTTTTTCCTTTCTTTCTATTGTTGTTGTTTTTGCTGTTGTTTTTCTGCACAGATTTCGCCCACGCAAAATGATTCAACACACAAGTCAAGTCTATGGATGAAAATAAAACGTTGTTAAATTATTGCTTTATGATTTTATTTTGCTTAATTTTCAAACTTTTTTCATTATTGAAAACATTTGGCAACACTTGTTATGAAATTTTTCAATTTTCCATCCGAACATGGACAGAGCGGAGGCGGCAGGCGTTGACTTGGCCTCCTGGTAAATAAAGGAGAAAAAATCTCACAGAAAAACTGCTAAAACAATAGACACAACCCAGACTAACTGACTGACTGACTGACTGAATAACTAACTAAGTAACTGGCTGACTGGCTGGCTGAGTGACTAACTGACTGGCAAAATAAAACTCGTTTAAGTTTTGAGTTGTAATTGCAACTTCCCCAGCTTTTCACGATTCGTTTCTCCGTTCACCCGGCATAACTCCATACTTGCCCGCCCACCCGCCCCGCTTTCGATTCCCTATATCCAACTGCTGTCTACCTACTACCTACCTATGTATATCTACCTACTCTAGATCGTTTAGCGTCGTCAAGCAGCTGGAACCAGAGCTAAAATCTTGGTCTAAACAATGGCCCTCAACCGCGATAGCTAGCAATAGAAACCAGAATACAGTTTGGTTTAGATTTTCACTTTTGCGGCTGTTTGATGGACATTTCCCTCCCTTTCTCTTTCCCTCCATGTCTGTCTGTCTGTCTGTCTGCCAGTCTGACTCTATATCAAGGCTCAATTTCAATACGAATTTACGTTTATTTTCAAATTGCGGACTAACTGGCACGTGGTCAATTGATATACTCTTGCTAAGGGTATTCTAATTGTAAAATGAATACTGAAACCATAAAACTTTAGGTTTGTATATATTAAATGAAAAAACGAAAAGATATAGTTGTATATCAGTTGGACAGTGTCAAGGAGTTGTCTGAGTTGGATTTGTTGTTAGTCCAAAGAGTTTTAACTTTCTTGATCTTAGGGACAGATAAATTGGCATCATATCACCTGTAGGGTAGTGACACTTCGGTGCATTGGAGTTACCTTATCCCCTAGACAATGTTTTGTTGATTGTTTGTTCTATGGCAAAGGCATCGCAGCTGTTCTGTTCCATTGAATTGCAGCTTTTGTTTTTGCAGATTTGTGATTCTGCCTTCTATTTTCTTTTCACTTGGTTAATTGAAAGCATTTGGTTGGATAGCTGGAATGGTTGAATGGGGCTGGTAGCCTGCAATTGTTCAGATGTTCGAATGGGGGATCGGGCGGGGGTTTCTTTTTTTGTACTCGGACTTTGTCTAAGCAATTGCCTTTGAAATTGACATTGACTTGAACTGCGATTTCGTCGAGAAGTCTTTATTGCGGTGTGGAGTCTTTTGATGTAGAGGGAATCGAATTGAATAGGGCCATAAAGAACAACGCGTCAGTTCAATCAGTGATAAGA
Source organism: Drosophila equinoxialis (assembly GCA_018150345.1). NCBI lineage: Eukaryota > Metazoa > Arthropoda > Insecta > Diptera > Drosophilidae > Drosophila > Drosophila equinoxialis. The sequence continues at coordinate 3,837,592 of JAECWI010000868.1, read as the reverse complement.
AATGATGAGAAATCAAAGGAAGCAATTGTTGTCGTTTCGATTGATCTACAGTGCTTTAAAGGAAGGAATAAATCTGTAAGAATCAAGAGAATTTATATGAAAAAAAACCGTAAGGCTCTTCTTGTAAAAGGACCATTCGATTGTTTGCCTGAAAAAGTTATAGCCATATAGTCAATATGTAGTTGTTATTATATTATTGCTTCCGTCTTGGCTGGTTTTCATTTTTATTATTGATAATTTGATTTGATAATAATTTTGTTGGCCTGTTTATTGCTTACATCAGAGTTGGTCTGACTCGAAGAAAGAGGGGAAAACGAAAAGTCTCTCACGTTCCATGGTGTGCCCAATTTAACCTTTTGAACTGAACTGGTCAGTGAGAGACTTGGGAAGGTATTTGTGACGTCAGAGTTGATGTTGTATCTGACAATCAGCTTCTCCAGCCTCTTGTCTCTCTCTCTCTTAGCTGCCCCAACATGAGGCCAGTTGTCGTTGTTGTTGTAGCTTGGTCTCTGTTTGTTATTAATTGACTTTTGAGTTGACTTGCATTTAATTTATTGCGCATACGCCCCGTTGACTCCAAGAAGGAGACACAGACAGTCAGACAAGCTGGCTAGCGAGCAGCACTCCAAGTTGGAGGAGGTGGAGGATGAGGTGAATGAGTGAGTAACTGAGGGAGAGAGATACAACAAGAAGGAGGAGGGGGGAGGGGCCCCAAGTACAGCACCCACAAGATCGGAAGCCAATGCTTAAGGAAGTTGATAAATTTTTTTCACTGCACATTTTCCCCCTGCTGGGTGCATTTTCATGGCTCATAAATAAACAAGAGAATAATTATCTACATATAAAAATAGCGAAAAAAAGATGAGAAACACCATTAAATTGAAAAACGAAAGAAGCAGGGGAAAACCCGGGAAATGGTAGCGAAAGTTATGTTCAGTTGGTCGTCATCGGTTTTTCCTTCTTCTTCTTCTTCGTCTCTCGTAGTTTCTTATGTGTTTCCAAAGCATTTTAAAGAATTTTTGTTCTTTTGTTTATTTACTGTGAAGCGTGTGAGAGAATCGTTTCTGCCCGCTCCCATTACTCCCCACCCACTGGCCACTCCCCACTCCCCTCACAATCTGTAAGTTTGTTTTTCTATTATGATATATTCCAGGTATTTGCATTAATCCCGAATCCCCACACCACCCACCTCCCACTTTAGCTTTATAATTGCCACCTTGTTTTCCACGAACGTATCGTATAATCAAAACGAGCGTGCCTGTGTCTGTGTGTGTGTGTATGTAAATACATATGTGAGAAATTTTAATTACAAGCCACAACAACAACAATTTGTGTACATATAAAGATCTATGCAGATACATACATACATACATACGTACATATAGTTACATATGTATTGTGTATATTGTAATATCTGCCAGTGACGGAGTAGCCGTTACATTTGTTGTAAATTTCCTTCATCCACAAAATTCCGCACCATTCTAAAATTAAACACAAGTAGATTAAAAATGAACTTTATTGTGACTTGTGGCTAGAAAGTGGATTATTTTAAACTATATAAAACTATAATAAAATGATCACTCCTCATATGAAACATGGAGAATCTTAAAGCGGATTCGGATTATTCTTTCTATACTAAAAGTAAATGTCATCTTAAAATAAATTCATTATGAAGAAAACAAATTAACTGTAGACTCGTATTAATCCGCTCCTGTCGTCTTCTCTAGTTGCAATGCTCATGAGATTAATGATAAGTTGAGGACCAGTAATAGTAGAAGGGGAGGAGGAGTATACGCGGATTGTCATGGGTGGGGTGGGGGTGGGGGAGGGGGCATCGCATCGTACCGCGCTTCATGATCCCGGCACTGAAAGTAATGGAGAAGAAATAACATGAGAGCATGAGAAATGACTTACTTGGAAAATGTTGTTTGGCTTTTGCTCTAGTTAAAAAACAAAAACAAAAAAAACAACAACAACAAAACATACACAGAAAAAAGAGTTGCATTTTGTTGTTGTAGTGCTCATGTTGTTGTTTCTTAGACAAGCAACGGAAATGCAACGAATTTTTGTTGTGGTCACATTGTTGTTGTTGTTGTTGGGTTGGATGGTTGGAAAAAGCGAAACTCTTGTTGCAACTTGATAACAGTTGCAAACACATAAAACTATTTATAGATATCAGCTCATAGACCGAACGACATAGACTTCCAGCCAAGCTCGTAGTTAGCTTAGTAGTTAGCTCTATATAGGCTGTCTTTGCCTTATCCAATTGGTCAATTCTGGTCAGTCAATTTGGTTGCACTTACTATATATGTATGTATGTATATGTTTGTGTGTGTGTGTGTGTGTGTATATGTGCGTAGAAATGTCCGGGCTTCTTTACTCGGATACAACTCCTCTTCTGCCAGTCCTCCGCCCAGGTTTGTTGCTGCACATCGTTTTTAGCCAAAGTAGTTCAACCTGTTCGGTGACTTTGACTGCTGCTGCGACCAAAAGAATGTGGCTGCGAATTTATAGCTCTTTTTGCTTTCAACTTTACGACATGACGACGTCTCACGCGGCTGCTGCTTCTACTTCTTCTCTAGTCGGGCTAGAAAAATTAAACTTTCATGGCGAAATTTACCTGCAAGAAGAACAACACAAATTGTATTACAAAAATAAGCATGACCTGCCGTTTGTTCAGTGTCTTCTAGGCTATATCTTTACCCTGCAACTTCTCTCTTGTCTCTAGGCTCCAGGCTTGGTATGAATCTCGATGTAAGTGATTATCAGCGGAAGTTCTTATGGGCTGCCCATACCCTGTAATTATTTCGAGACGGAGGTTAGATTGTTTGTTTGTTTGCAAGTAGCTTTATTTACACTGTGATTCTGTCCCCCTTTGCGGGGTATTTCCAAGTCGTGGCGGTTATTTAAATGTCCATTTTGCATATGAAATTGAAGCTTAGCCTAGACAAGTGTGACTATTTTCTGTCAAGTGGCTCAATCTCTTCCTCATAGACATAAAATGAACCAAGCAACCACTGCCCGTTGCCATGTCCATCCAAAGGCATCTGTTTGATGGCTTTTGTTTTTTATCTTGTTGTTGTTTTTTTTTGTTTTTCATATACTTCAGCATCATATAATATCGTCGTCGTCTTCTTCTTCTTCTTGGTTGCCAGCTCTCTCAATTAAGTTTAATGAGCACATGAGCATTTTCATAATTGGAGCAAATTAACTTGAATGGCGCTTCAAGACCCAAGATAACCAATTCTCCACTATATATATATATATATATATATGCATTGATATACTATAGATGTATGTATTTCTGTATATATAGCATGGATCACTTTTTAACCGGAAGTATATTAGACTCACTTTTGTCTGACCAACTTCCCTCTTATTCAATTCACTCATTTTGGCCCTCTAATGAGCCACAATTGTGTGATTTTTACTGTTGATCCCATGCACTAGTTTTTGCATTTGGCACGTTTCGAGGTTACTTGGGTAATCTGCACAATGATTTTTTTGGTTTTTGCACTACCACGACTTGGCAAATACTCTATTTGAAGATCTTAGTTCTTCACTGATAAATTCTTTTGTGAATTGGGTAATATAATGGATTCTCTCACGAATTCTTGGCTTATCGTTCCACACACATTCTTTTGTGAGCATTCTGGTAAATGATTTTTTGGACCACTTTAACTCTGTCGGCTTGGTAAAGCTGTCAGTTGGTCAATTAGTTCGTTTCTGGCTTTCAGCATGAACTGCCTGTTTGGCTATTTAAATGCTGCTCGCAGCGCCTATTCAACGGCAACGGCACTTTTGGACCAACACAACCAGGAGGATTGGCATGTGGAATTTTTGGTGAGTGTTAGATCGACTCTCCACTCGAGTCGACTCGACTCGACTCTTTGCTCGAGTCTTGTCTTGCCCCATCTGGTTGCAACATTTACAAGAACTGCCCCGCAGGTGGTTAACCATTAACCATGCATAGACAGATATATATTGCTTACTATATTGCTTGAGTTGAGTTGAGTTGGGGTTCCGCAGTTGTGCCGCAACCAGTTTGCAATTAAATGTCGCCGTTTAAATGTGATTTGATTTTTCGTTTCGGTTTCTGTATTCCCAATTTGCACCTTTTGCATAACAAAATGCAATCACAATTCACACAGTTTGCTTGGGACCATATCAATCTATTGATGGCATCGTGTGTGCGGCTAGATACGACTTTAAGATTCCATCTTATGGAAGTGGGAAACTATAACATTGTTTTTAATACGGAGTTGGAAAGGGAACGTGCTAAGACGCCACAAAGTGAGTTCTAAACATCAGATTAGGTGTGAAACTTCTAAACTTGCAAATTCCCTTACTAGATCTCAATGCTCTTTTTCATTTGGCCAACATTTTTGTACTTTTCTTGCCAAACAAAGCATGTTTTAGGTCTATCTGTCGTGCCTTTGGCATTAGTCTAATAAGTAGTTGACCATCTCTAATAACAATTTGAGTTGCTTCTTGACCAACCGCTGTTCCGTCTGTCTGTCTGTCTGTCTGTCTGTCTCTCTGTTCATCTGGCTTCTGTCTTGATGGGTTGTTGCTTCTGGTTTGCAGTTGCTGAAAGTTAAAGTTCAAATAAACGATGTGGCTCAAGTATTTTTATGATTACGCTTTTTTTTCTAAACGCTGACTCTCTCATGTGTATGTGAGTGTGTGTGTGTGTGTTAACGGTTAACACACAACATGTATGTATGTAGTATCTAGCATTTTTCACATCTTCTATGGTTTTTTTCCTCTTTTTTTTTTTGGCCTAATGTTTTTTATGCTTCCTGTTTATCGTAAGCTTCTTCTTCGAGCCAAGATCATGTTACCGTCTCGACGAGATTAGCAGCTTTGTTTTGCGTCTTTTTTTCTTTTCTAGATTTTCCACATTTTTAGTAACTGTGAAAAGGCGTCATTTGATTTATTAATTTGCATATTTATTGCACATTTTTTACATGTTAAAAAATTATCACACAATTCGTGTTTACATAGAATTGATATAATTGGATTTGGGGCTATGTGATATCGATCGATTTTGGTTAGAAAATGGCAAAGTTATTTAATCAATAGTCAGTGACAGGCAAAATCGTTCGGTTAGCAATGGGTTAATGTGCCAATTTTGGCCACATTCAACACAACAGCAACAACAACAACAACAAATGTTGCCGTTGTTACTGATGTTGAGTGACTGATAAAATACATAGAAAAAGGAAGGCAAACGCAAATAACAACAAACAAGACCTCAAGTCTCTACGAGGGTTAACCGAAAAGTAGCCAATTAAAACTAATGGCCTTAATAAGGTCCATCCTTAAAAGGTTTTCTCTAAATGAGAAACTATGGAAGAAAGAAAATTCGGATATTAAAAACAATTTGTCGCATGACTTCATGTTGAAATGGGAATTTGCATATTATCAAGCATTGAAATTATCGTGACGTGACGAATTTTAGTGACGCATTTCGCGAAGGTCGTCGTTGATTAAGTGCCCCAACAACAAAACACTTGAAAATGGAGGATGGAAGGCATATGGAAATGTTACAGATGAACTCTTGGTGGGTTGGAGGATTCCAACTGTTGGGGTAACCCTCGCATGTGTGTGGGTATGCAAATATAGAGTAGCGTAGGCGGTGGGGGACTGCGACTTTGAGTGACTGAATGACTGTCTGAATGAATGGGTCTCTGTGAGGCGGAAAAATCGTTACAACAAATTAACTGAAAATGTGCAAATAACAACAACAACAACAGAGAAGAACAACAACAATAACAATACGAGGAACAAGCTGCTTATAAATAGACCCAAAATGAGGTCAGGTCAGGCGGGAATAGGTTTTCCATTCCCTTCCTCTCCTTCTTTTCCTTTCAACTTAATTCTATTTTTCAACCCACAACCCTTCAGAGGTTTTCAAAATCAAAGAAAACAAAGAAAATTAGTGATAGGTAAACGAAAACGAAATGAAGAATCGTCAGCTGGCAAATTGCATTTGCTTGCGTATTACTTGCATGCAAAAGGGAGAAACGAGAGAGAGTAATGGGGGAGGGAGGAGGAGGTTAGAGGTGAATGAACCTGACCTGCCTTCGACTCTGACTCTTTAGTGTGTGCTTTTACTCACCATATGGATTGACTGACAAGCGACCAACTCATCATGAATATAACATTTTTATAGTCAAAACAAAGGCGCCGCCACCGCTGCTGCTGTTGTTGTTGTTGTTGTTGCTGTTGCCGCTAAGCGACGTTGTCATGCAAAAACATTAACATCACGGGGCGTGGCACTCCTCCCCTCATGCACACACACATAAACTCACACATGGGGGCAATGTCAATTTGGCCATCCAAGGCCCAACTATAGTGCTTTTTTTTTTTGTTATTGTTACTTTTTAGTCATCTAAATGTCAACTGGGTGCAGGCAGCAGCAGCGAACAGTCATGCCGGGCGGTCAACTTCTGTTGTCGATAGCAACATTTCCAGCATTCCATTCCATTCTATAGCATACCATTTTAGGGCGCTTATCAGGAGGCAAGTCGTCGCCCCGAGTTGTGGCACTTCTTTTTGTTGGCGTGCCACCACGTCCGTTGCAGATAAAAGCGCGTGCAGTGCGGAACTTCCACGATTCTCTCCTTCCACTTTGTTTTTGTTCTTTTTTCTCTCTTCTCTCGTCTTGAACTCATCATCATCATCCAAGTGTTGCAGCATTGCGACAGTTTTTCACTAGGCAAAACGGAAATTTTGCGATACCATAACAAAATAAGAACAAAAAAACAAACCACACACAATTAAAATTGAAGAAGAAGACAGAAAATATGAGACAGAACATTTCATCAGTAAATAATTAGCAAGAATTACTAAATTGACTGAAGCCTTTGGGTGGTAGTTCTTATTACAGATTAAGTTAGTTCTGACTAGAGAGAGAGAGAAGGAAGGACAAAGAGAGCTCTCAATTTGAAAATGGTGTTAAGTTATTAATTATGTTTATTTAAATGTGGATTATAATAAAGTTATGAAGTAGGTTCATTTCTTTTGACTACTTTTGAATCAATTTCAAAGTACTTCACTGAAAATTTCTATTCAATTTTTCAAATATTTCATAATCCATATTAAAAGCTTTACTTTGTTGACCTTTTTGTTTGCTTAGTAGCAGCTATAGAGACCTCCTCTGGATTAGACTCAACTCAAGACTTGGTTAGAGCTGACCTAGTGATCCATAAAGAATAACTTCTATTTTAGTTTCGTTTTAGATTTAGATTTCCGACAAACTGTGAAAGCGTAAGAGATAAGCCACATTTTAGGCATTGGATATGGATTTAGTTATGGGGTAGACAAAAAATACTTGTCCGGATAATTACTTTTAAAGTAGTTTGGGTATTGCATTTCTCTGTTTACCATTAGTTCTTTTTGTGTTTTTTGTTTTGTTTTCCTTTGAGTGCATTATAATTAGCATGGAATGCTTTGGCCGCTTCTAGGCGTCTCTCCCCTGTCGGTGGTCGGTCCGTGGCATCTAACTAAACTAGCCTATGGCTTCGAAAAAAAAAACCGCAGTAACAAAATCGTTTGCGTTGAACCCCGCAACTGCTGCCGCTGCTGCACCTGTTACCCAGTTTTTTTTTCTTTCTTTCTTTCTGTTTGTTGTTGCCTAGAGGTGGCAGCGGCAGCGGCAGCGCAGTTAGCCAAGTTAGCCAGTTTGGTTAGCTTGTTGGTTGGTTGGTTGGTTAGTCGGTCGTTTGTTCAAACTGGGTCTCTGGCGGCTTAACCATTAAAACAAAAGCCATGCCAACAACAAGCAAGCCAGCCAAAAGGAAGCCAACGTTTCTGGTCGAGTGAACCAGAGCCACCGCCTGGTGCCGACAATTGTAATGCAAACAGGAACCCATAGTGTACCCAGAGACCAAAGACTGGGGTAGGGATCGGAAGAAGGGGCATGCCATGCTTCAATTGACACCCTCAGCTTGGCATTGGCTGCCGTTGCCGTTGCAGTTGCAGTTGCAGTCACTAATATTACATAAAAAGACAAACAATTGACAGCATTTCGGCTATGGCCATCATCACTTAGTCACTTGGGCTCAAAAACTGTTCAAAGGTTTTCCCATTCACCGTTTTGGTTTGTATTTGCCACAAGTTGCGCAACATTTGATTTGCCCCTTAAGCCACTGCGGTTTACTATGCCGCCCTGTGATACTGAAGTCTGGCCTCATCCTCTCATCATTATGATATAGGGAGATACATATGTATATTGGAAATTGAGACTGTCAACCGATCTTGCGGTAAAGACAGAAATTCTCCACAGATAGATAAACCAAACGGCGGCAGCGACACTTCCTCCTCAATCCGGAGTCTCTGTCTCTGTCTCTGTCCCTGTCTATGTCCCCGTTCCAAATTCATTGCGATTGCGGCTGCATTTTTCGTGTTGTTGGTGTTGATCAAATGTCACGAGCAATGAAGAATCGAATCAAAATACACGATGAAATTAATGAAAACCCAACAACAACAACAATAATAACAATGACGCACAGTGGTACGGAAATAAATCAAATAAATAAATACTCGGAAAGGTTTTGAAACTAGAGCTTGGGTATTGTTTTTTCGATAGGTATACCAAATTCCCTGAAGTGGATAAACCATGAATATAAATTTAACATATTGAGATCATTATTTTGTTGATAGTGATCCACTGTTGAGGGGAGGGGGGCACACAATTCTTTGGTTGGTTTTTAATCAATCAATCAATCGATCGACCGACTCACTCGCTCACTCAGTCAGTCTCTCTCTCTCTCTCTGTGGTCTTCAGTGTTCAATCTTGACCCAGTGGCAGACCTCGGCCCTTGATATATTATATGTTGTGTTTAATTCCACATTGATTGCTGCCGCTCCATCGACACAATCAGCGATTTTCAATCGAATTGAACACTCTTTGATTTTTGGGTCTCTATTTACACGACATGAAAACTGTTTTGTCGTGTTTACTTAATATTATTATTATTATTACTAGCATTTTTCACTCCCTCTCTCGATCGCTGTCTCTCTCTCTCTCTGGCAATTTATTAATTTCTTTATGGACTTTTGTTGTCACGGTGTTTGTTGTTGTTGTTATGTTTTCTTTATGGGTTTTGTTTGTCTTTGGAAAGTGTTCAAAAATGATTGTTGTCTTTGGATTCTGATTGCTACATTTTCGTTGATTGTTTTTGATGGACGACGACAAGTTAAGGTAGCAGTGGTTAGAGTGGCTAGTGGTGGATTGACTGACTGACTGACTGAATGTTTGAGTGAAAGCCAATACCATTTATCGAGGGTTTGGGATTGGTTTTTACTAATAACTTTTTTGCCTGGTTGACATTTTTCGAGAAAACTTTCGCCATGATTTATTGACCAGCTTGTTAGTTTGGCGTTTATTTTTTTCGGTCATTTGCCGGACATTAATCTCCGCTTCCCAAACCCACCTCTCTCTCTCTCCCTCTCATTTACACGTGTGTGTGTGTGTGTGTGTGTGTGTGTGTGTGTGTGAATAATAAATAAATAATATTTAAATGCTGTCTTCGAATATGTGTGTAATAAGAGATGAAGATGCTGGCTTCATTTTTCGTCTCCGAGTCTCTTCATCATCATTATCATCTACTGCTTTAGCTGGTGTCACTAACCTGGCCCATCTGGCATAGGCATGTCGGAGGCTGGAAGATGATGCTGCGTCACGTGCTCCCGGCGTCATCTCCCTCGAATCTCCTACTGCTTTTAGGCTGTGGCTTTTTTTTTCGCTGCAGTGCGCCGCAGCTGTCATGCCAATTTTAAACCCTCTGATGTTCATTTAGTTTTCATTCCTTTTATGCTGAACGCCAAAGAGACAGACTGTTTGACTGACTGACTGACTGCCGGCCGGCAACTCTTCCCGTCACCTCACCTAGCCTCGCCTCGACATGCAATGAAATGACAGAGAGGTCGGTCGGCCTGCTATGGGCATGGATGGTATCGTCTGGCTTGCCTTTTTTAGTCGACTCGCGAATCATTTGCTTGCGGCTGATCTCTCTCGCTCTGCGGTCAAGGTTAACTATGCGATGCGATCTTCCTCCCCTAGCCTCCGTGTCTCCGCCCCCCTTTCACTGACTGGGTGTCGGCAAAATAACCTCCAGAGTCGTCTATCAATGTCAACCAATATGACAGGGTGTGCGTGTGAAGCATTTCATTTCATTGAGATGCAGTTGTTTATTTCTTCTTCTTTCTCTAGCATAATCTAATCATTATCTTATGATTATATAAATCAAATGGAATGAGGAAATCATCAAGCACAAATATCTATGGCTATTAAGAAATCTTTGTGCTACCTTAGAAAGAAAGAAAGTTAAGCAAGAAACATTGATGTGTAAAAGGCTTAACATATGATATGATTCCTCAAAGCCAAATCAATGGTAACACTCAATAAATTCCATTCCATTCCGTTCTCACCTAACTAACTGGCTAACCACATAGTTTTCTCAACTTGCAAATGTCTTTCCACTTGCATGATCTGGTAATCAATATGAATGAATGAGTTATCAATTATATATTTATATAAATCAATGGCGCTAATAGCAACTTTCCTGCCACAACAACACTCTCTTAGCCACACACAGACACTTACTCGGTTGGCCACTTTTCAGCTAGCCATTTCATGCCATTTAACCATTCATTCAGCATCATGATACTTATAAGTTGGTCAATTGGAAAAACAGTTTTCCGCTAGCAAGGATGTTGCGCAAGCAAACACACACACACACACACACACACAGTGTGGCAGAAGGGGTGTGCGAGAAAGAGAGAGGAAAGGTAGGCAAATAAATGAATTTGATTGAAAGGCACTCGGGGGGTTTAGTTGCCACTCAATTGGCTTTAAGCAATATGGGTTTCGAGGCGAGTGACAGACAGAGTTTATAGGCCTAGTTGGTGGCACACATTGCCTGGCCACCCACCCACACCCATCTTAATCCGCATCCAAATCCACATGGAGTCAAAGTCGGATCGGATAGGAACGAATCATTATGCATGGTAAAGTAGTTTTGCCTCTAAAAAAAAACCCGCCGAATGGTTGCCGCAGTTGATGTAGCCGCCTGTTGACGCCTGCAGCAAGTTTTGCAACTCAATTATTTTCTGTGGCAGCTTCAACCTACTCCCCCACACACACAGACACACACACTCACTCTCCCACCACACACGTGTGTGTGGCATGACATTTTCCTTGTTGTTTCTCTACCATTTTAGTTGGTTGATTATTTTGTTTTACCACAAAAATGTGTTGTTGTTGCCACACCTTTGGCCTGGCTTATAAGAGAAGCGCAATACAGTGGGGTGAAAGTTTCCTCCCTCTAACTCAACTTCTCCTTCCCTGTGACGTAAGTAAATTCTACTAATTGAATACAAAGACTAAAAGACTGTATAACCAAATGTTATTTCACGAATTGTATTCAATTAATGGGTCTAGTCTAACGTAACGTTGCCAAATTTCATTGATCATTGATCACAGCAAGCAATTTGGCAACCTTGTTAAACATAGCGGGCCAAACGAATCGGCAATAGCAACAAACATTAGGAAAAGAAGACCTCAAAAACGTAAATTTTTCAACGATTTGTTGCCGCTCAAAAATTGTTTAGGCCATGATCACAACTGGGTTTCATTACATAATTGATGTTAATTTTCTTGAGAGCCAAAAACAAAAAAAAAAAGAGTGTGAGAGCGTAAGTGTTGGGTTGAGGAGTGAGGGGGTGTGGGGGAGACCTCGTTAAGTATCTCATGCAAATTGGGTTGCTTTTGCCATTTGTTGTTGTTACCTGGTTTTGTTTTGCCTCTATACCCTAACAACGAGAAGGGGTATATCGTTTATTCCCTAGATAAAAAACTGCAATCCCAGTTGATCAAAGTTGTAGCTTAAATTTGGAAAGGGCATCAAGTTGTTGGCATGGTCGGGCTTGGAGTTTTGCATTTAATTTATTTGCTGGCAAAGATTGCGTCTAGGCATTGCGTCGTCTTGTGGGCGTGATTGGCAGCCTAGATGACAGACACACAGACAGAGCTACCAAACCAGCCAACTGATCCGGCCAACTGATCGACTAACTGATCAACCGTTCGGTAGTGTCTTTTGATGTTGTCTTTTCCCCTCCATTTCACTTAAATGCGTGTGTGCGCGCAAAAAATACAAAGAAACAGAGTGAAAATAAGTGGAGCAAACGCAGTTTGTTTTGATTATGCTTCGGTTTGCTTGGCTATTGACAAATCGTATATTGAAAAGTGTTGCAAATTAGAGAAAGACGTTGTGAGTGTAGTGGCCGTTGCCGCTGCCGGCGAGGAGGTAGTGGGGGTGGGGGAGGGGGATGGCGCCGCAAAAAGGTAATAATGCCGAGTGTTATGACATAATAACAAATAGAAATACATAAACGATTGTTGTTTCGGAGGAAGTTGCCCATATTTGTGTCAACGGTAAATTAATGAATGAATTTCATTTAATTTTTGTGTTAAATTATGGTTAACTAGTAGCGATCCCCCCCCCCCTCTCCGTCTCTCTCTCTTGTGTTGCCTCTTGTTTGATATCGCTCAATATGGCCACCTCTAAGTGATTTTGGATTCATCATCATTTAATTTTGTTTGCCTGAAACGCAATATATATATCTCATATATATCGTCATATACAGTTTGAGTGTATATTGTGTGTATATAATTATATGATCTTTATCATATATAGCGCACACTCTCGACATTTGTTTCTTCTTTGTGGCATGCCACTACGCAGTTTCTACTTCGGCGGCTAATTAAAAAATTAGATTATAATTCTCTTTACGTTTTTTTTTCTCTTCTGGCCTAGATTTTGCTGGCCAGATAAAGGCATTCGTGTGTTGGCTCAATGTCAAATGCATTAAGGCTTATTTTCTGTTTCTCCTCCTCCCCCCTCCACCGTCCACCACTTAATGCCAATGACTCGAAGAGTGGAAAGAATAATTCGCATTAATCCATTTTCCTATGTCTATTTACAGGATCAGAATGAAAATCTATCAAATCACACAAACAAAGGCATCGACGCCTTAGATAAATTATGCAATCTTCTAAGGGATCGTGCAGCCATAGAAACGGAATATGCCGGCAAATTAAGGTAAGTTTTTGAATTTCATTACAAACATTTATCAATTAAATTTATCAAGGATGACAAGTCTCGATTCTAGGATTGTAGAGAGTAAGAAAACAAAATTTGTCATATCTTTCATTAAAAATAATTTTATTTAGTTTTAACGAATTCTGGATAAAAAAAAATTAGTAAATAGATTGATAAGAACGAGTATTTTGCCTCTTGGATTAGCCTTGGCATGGTTATTTGATAAGAAATACTTTAGTACTTCCCGCAATGCCGATGAATCATTATTTACTATATGCTATAAAATTCTAATCTTGTTAGGTCAGTGTTTCAAACTACTTAAGGTTGAATCATGCTCAAGTGATTTATATATATCCATGTATATGATTCCGATAGTTGCAATCGATAGTTTGATATTGACTTGTGATATTATTTAATGAGTTTTTGTTTAGTTTCATGGCTTAAAGTCAATTTAAGCCTATGATTTGTCCGTTCAGTTGGTTAATAAATTGTCTTGAGCCATTTGGTGTTTTTCGCTATGTGTACATATATATGTATAATTGATTGGCGCCAATACCATATCGGTTTATAGTCACAACCAGCCAATTAAATATATGTAGGAATATATATTTCGATTATTCTTTAGATTGTTTGCTTGGTTTTTTGTTTGTTGTTCGCCAAAGCCTCACCCATTCGGCATGGAGCACGGGCATGTCATGTGGCGGCTAGTTGTTGTTTTTTTTTCCCCTCATTTTTCCATTTTATTAAAATTGTTTTTTGCAGCTGCCAAAAATTCCTTACAACGCCAACAAAATTCCGTTGTTGTTTTATGGAAGTAAAATTCTCATTAATGTAAGAAATATATATATATTATATAAATAAGCACAAGGTCGTCCAGTAGAGACACTTGTTGTTGTTGTTGGCCAAGAGTAAATGCTGTTCCATTGGGTTCGATCTCTCCTTCTCTCTTGCGTGTTCCTGTATAAAACGATAATAATATAGTTTAAACCAAAACTGAACTCAACTGACAGTTAATATGAGCCGCGCTGCCATGTCAAGACAAGGCAAGACGAGGCCTTGGAGCCAAAACAATAAGACGTAATTGCCTTAATACCCCATACACTGGGCAACATAATTCAATTGAAAAGACTTTAAGTACTTGACAAAGAAAACATAGAAATCTCTTAGTCTGTTAGTATGCATCCATATGCATCTACTCAATTAAACTCTTCTCGGAACATTCTTATCATTCTATGGCGGAAAATGATAAGAGTTTAGTGCAAAAATGTCTTGGGAAATGCATGTAAGCCACAAGCATTGCTCTGATTCACTTATGTATGTGCTGTGTGAATGACATCATGACATATTTTGTGAAAGATAAATGACTTTAGTTTACTTATCACTCCCGTCTTGGCATACACTCATTTTGTTTGTAGGACAGTGTAATAAATGGCTAATTGTCAATGTTTTCCTATGTCCACTGTTTATTTTTCTCTTTCTCTCTGACCCGAGAATGTGCTAAGCCACACCTATTCGGGGCAAGAATTTTATAACTTCAACCCTCACAGCTACTGCTGTCCACATCATCATCATCATCATCGCCATCACCATGATGATTATCATGATGGTCTTTCATCATGATGAGGTTGTAAATTGCACAATTGAGTGACACCAAAATAAACATGAGCTGACCACGACCTGCCCCACGCAATTGACACGCGACACCGAGGCATTTGGGAACATTGTGTGTCTGTGTATGTGTGTCCCCAAACTCTTCTTGTCTCTCCCCTTAGCCGCTCTTAGATGACGAGTGATTTAATGTGATTAGGCTAGGGTTACCCATTTGCCAGAGCTCCCCAAGCCAAACTGATGGCTCTGACTGTCTCTTGGTCGTCATAATTGTTTAATTCACTTGAAAGATTACTGTGGCTTCACCACCAGCGCCACCAGTGCTCCGCCACTGCTAGTTTGCCGCTCCGGCCAAGGTGTTGGGAACTCATCATGGTTGGCTATCGGTTTCCCACTGCTGTCTGCCTGCTATGCTATGTCAGTTAGATTCCCACAATGAGTTGAGACTTTGCTAACACATAATGACTGACTGACTAACCGACTGAGACTCTGCTGCTGGCTGCTGAACTGAACTGTGGCCTCTCCGATATGACTTGGAGCTACTGTTTCTCGTTGGATCGTCTTTTAATGACTTTATCATTACGCCGCAAAAGTTGAGTGTAGTTTTTGGAGTTGCAAGAGATTCCCAGCCCCTCGACTAACTAGACCACAAAAAGCAGAGAAAAAAAAACAAACTTATATTAAATATGCAGAGTCTTGTACTTTACTTTAACATAAAGTGAAATCTCTTTGCGTGCTCCAAGCTCCAACTCTAACTCCAGCTCCAGTTTGGCTTTGGCAGTGGCAAAATGAAAAGTCTCGTGTTTAATGCAAATGCTCCTATTATTATTATTATCTACTATTATTTTTTCTTTCTATTTATAAGCAAAGTTTCACTAATACCATGTTGTTGTTGTTGTTGTTGTTGTTGTTATGGTTGTTTTTCTAATACATTTCTTTCGTTTTTATTTTTCTTCTCGTTGCAGGCGCTTAGTGAAAAATTATCAGCCCAAAAAGAAGGAGGAGGAAGACAATGAGTAAGCAACAAAATAAAAACTAACAAAAAATGAAGAAAACAACAAAAACAAAAAACGTCTTAAAACCCAAAAGAAAACAAAAGTTTTCTCTTATTGCTTAAAAAAGTTTGTTAAATCTTTTGGAAAATTATCCATAATTGAAACTGTTTTGTTTGCCATAGATGTTAGCAAAGTGCTAAGTGGATTGACGTACTCTTCAATTGCTTTACGGCGTATGGTCGTTCGTTGAGAGCCCCGATCTCATATGACTTGATGTGTAATTGTGCGTGTCTGTGCCATCATTTAATTTGCAAATGCCACTTGGTTATATCACAGTCTAGTCGAGCTAAATCTGAAGAGAACTAGCTCAATGTGTGGTCTCTTAGAGAATCACAGTTTTTAATTACACGATGGATCTGGCCCGCCCTCAACATACCAAGCCAAACCGAACCGAACCAAACCAAACCAAACCAAAACCAAAACCATCATCTGCCATACCGTACTTTCCAAGTGCCCTGACATCATGGCCCGCAAATAGAGTGCCAATGAGGCAAACAACAAATTGGCCCTGCCTGGCACATGGTATGCCGTGGCATATGAGTGTAATATGACAATGAAGCCATAGCTTTAGAGCTTCAGTGTAGCTTCATGTGTAGGATAGCCTTGTGGCCAAGTTGAAGAGTTGGTAATGAAATGCCAAGCGACGTATTTGTATGCCTTATAGAGTTGTAAAATCCATAAATTTATGCATGGTCTCTGGACTTGAGACCCATATATTGAGCCAGAGACATACCGAGTCCGATGAAGACGCGTGGGCGTTCATTCAATGCGCGTCACAAAAGCGCGTGTCCAACTCTGTCAATAAGACCAACCATAAATCCGCATTCGAGTGGATACACTCGAAAAAACAAAATGTCAACATAAGAGTTTGTCAAGTGGAAATGTTCGCTAGGAGTGCATTAGAAACCAAATAGATTGGAATCACATTGTTACGTCAATCTCTCAGCTCAGTCAAAAGGATACACTTTCAGATTATATGTCTGTAGATATTTCTCCCAGTGTACAAGTATCTCTTTAGGCGTGAAAATATGTGGGTTGAGGCATAGAGGAGAATTGATTCACATGCTTGTCTCTTGTCTCTTTGTTTGGTCACAGATTTACATCGACGCAAGCGATTCGCAATGTTCTCAAGGAAGTGGGCGATTTGGCCGGCCAACGTGAGGTGGTATCAGAGACCCTGCTGCTCCAGACTATACAAGGCATGACATTGCTATCAAAGCAATTGCGTGAGGATCGTAAGGTGAGTGAGAAATAACCTTCAGGCGAGAGTCGAATATGAATGTATGTATGATAAATGCTTCCTTTATATAGAGATGCCTAGCTGAGGGTGGTAACCTGCAACAAAATCTCACAACGCAACTATCCTCGCTGGATCGCGCCAAGCGTAACTATGAGAAGGCCTATCGTGATTCAGAGAAGGCTGTGGATAATTATAAGAAAGCCGATATGGATTTAAATCTGAGTCGTGCGGAAGTGGAACGCTACAAGACCATAATGACATCGAAGATTCAACAATCGGACGATGCCAAGAACGAGTACGCCAATCAATTGCAGAAGACGAATAATCTGCAGCAACAGCACTTTACTATCCTTTTGCCCGCCGTCTTCAATCGCCTGCAAGAGCTGGATGAGAAACGTACGCGTGGCATAAGGGAATTCATCATCGGAGCAGCCGATGTCGAGTCATCTGTGGCGCCCATTATAGCCAGGTGTATGGAGGGTATGGTCAAGGCTGGTGAATCGATAAACGAGAAGGAGGATTCGTTTAAAGTCATAGAGCGGTGAGTTTATGCGAATTTCCTACACGAAAGTCTCCAAATACTTGACTCTCTCTCTCTCCGTCTCTTAGATATCAATCGGGATTCACACCACCTACAGATATACCATTCGAGGATCTATCGAAACTTGATCCGGATGCTGTACAGGATTCAACATACAGCAATTCCACCTCACATCTCTTGACTGTCAAGGGTACAATTAGTGCGAACAAGATTAAGAAACGCGTGGGCATCTTTAGTTTATTCGGCAGCACTAAGGTGAGATAAGTCTTTGATCGATTGGATGACTGAATGGATGGTGGTTGAATTCCTTCTTTTGATTAGTTCTCCACTCTCTTCTGATCCTGCCCTCCTGCCAAAACTCCCATGTCTCTCTCCGTTACCATAGCACTACTGTCCATTTTATTAATGTGATTTTAAAGCACTTGCCTCCATTTGATATTAAATGCTTTTCCATGTGTGTTTCTTTATTTCCTTCTATTTTTGAAATGTTTCAATTTGATTTTAGTTTTAAGTCGTAAGTGAAATCAATTGTTTAGTTTTCTTATTACTCATGCCGTCTCTATTTCTCTTTTCTTCTTCTTATGTTTCAATATCATTTATATATACATTTTATGTTTAATGGACGTTGATTTCAATGATTGCTGTAAGTACCAAGTGTACCCAGTCTGTCTCTGACTCTCACTCTCACTGTTCAGGCCGTTGTTTTTTCTTTTGTTGTTTCGTAACTTCTACTACTACTACTAACCGGAATCGATCGAGAAATGCCATTTGCCATTTTCCCATTTCCCTCATTTCCATTATACATACAATTCAATCTCACTCTCACCCACTCTCAGACAAATCTTAACAAAAGTGCATACGAATTGTGACTGTTTCTTTGCTGTGCTAAATGTTTTAACATGAAATCGAAACCAAATTAATAAATTTGCAAGCTTTTGCTTTTTGTTCGCAAAATCAACTGAGAAATCGAGAAAACAGAAACTTATTGTCTATATGTGTATATATATATAACACGTATTAATTGAATTAATTCTTGATTTCTTTCTGTTGCTTTTCACTTTTTCTGCTTTTAACACTCACACACACACTCACACTCACACACCCAACACAAACACACACCCCACACACACACACACACACGGACAAATGTGATACAAATTTTAAAAAAATATATATAAAAACAAATCCCTATATATATATTAACTATATAAATGAAATACTAAATCAATTTGCTGCCAATTATCATACAAATAAATAGCAAAGGCAGATAATTGAAGCCTGTATCACAATGAAGGTATGATAAAATATTCCCCAGCTTCTTTACTAACTAACTATTTCTAACTAAGCATAGCCTAATGATACCTACTTAATTGTAATTATTTGTTTAACAATAACCAAATCAATCAACAAATCACTAAACACTAAAAATCCTAACACCAAAATCACAACTAGCAAAAACCCAAACTGCATACCCAACAAGCCAACAAAACATTTCAACAAACATTTATTCATATTAACTAAATCTTATTTAAATCGATACTTAGCATATTACTTGCAAACCAAAAGAAAAACAAAAATTAAATTAAACAAACCTAAAATGAGTATTAAATTGATTAAAAACAGAATATGTATAACTTTTGGTTGTGGTAAAAATAAACGATTCACCGATTTCCAGTTTTCTTTAATCTATATGGTAAACTAACTAGGAAACAAGTAGTAATTTTCAAGTATCTAGATTCACTGGATCTTCTATATATTATAGATAGAATTATATAAAATTATAGTCAACTTAAAGTCAGTTTTTAGTTGAGATTATTTTATCACTTGTTAGTTTTTATTCAATATTTAAGGGGTTTTCCGTTATTTTGAGTCATAAGAAACTATAAAAATAGGAAAATTATATATAATAAATTAGTTAACGCTCAAACACAGTTGCCATTTGAACTAATCAAAAGATTATTTGTTATGTCTATGAATAAGATTCCTTTATAACAAAAACCTTTTCAAATCAAGATTGCAACTTTTACTTTTACACTTTCTTGGGAATCGAAATCGTTATTTTTTACGCAACCAACTGTGAATGGATTTATGTATTTACAATAATAATATGATCGATCTATTAACATATTGAAATCGTTAAATATAGTTAGTTAGCATCAAGCTAAAGCAGAGCACACTCACACATTTGTTATAATTTTGTTTGATTATGATTTGCTTATTGTTCAGTTTATAAGCATGCGTATTATGATTTAAGTATATTGAATAGTTTCTGATTTATTCGTTCGCCAACATCATTCACATAATGATTTGAGATAACCTGTTCTTATGCGGATAGAACAGGTTTTCTTTTTGATTGTTTTTAATGTGCTTGATTTTGTGAAAACGGGGCATTAGGTTAAAGCTAAGCTCTCGTTTTATATCTGTTCGTTTTATATGATTTTCCTTTGTGTTGTGTTGTTCTTTTCGGTTTGTCTCTGTCTCTTTATCTTTGTGTCTTCTATTCTAATCACTGCGTAAGGCGTGCTACTTTTGTCTTGATTTGTATACGTACTCGTTGCATTTGTCGTCTAAAATAACTCTATATATATGCATATATATCTGCAAAGTGGATTCTGGAATTAATCGATTTTATATTGACAGAACTCTCTAACGGCTGACGGGCAAAAGGAGGACTTCAGCGACTTGCCACCAAATCAGAGACGCAAAAAACTGCAGGCCAAGATCGCCGAATTGCAGCAGAAAATTTCCCAAGAGACAAATGCTCGTGATGGCCTAATGAAAATGAAAATCGTCTATGAGGCGAACTCATCGCTGGGCAATCCGATGACCGTTGAGGGACAACTTAACGAATCCGAGCACAAATTGGAAAAGCTAAAGATCGATTTGAAGAAGTATCAAGGCTATTTGGATAAGGCAAATCAATTGCAGACGGCAAATAATAGCCCGCAAGCGAATCGAAATCAACTACAAAACGGGCACAGAGCATCGAGGTAAGTGTTTTATATACATTAACAGCAATGTGTGTATATGTAATCGATTTACATCTTTACAGACATTCCAATGGCAGCGCCGATGATCATCATGATGATGGCGATGATCAGCCCGACGATGCTGGCAGCTTAAGCAGGTCAGATTCTGAGGATAATGTGGCGCAAATTCAAAATGGGCATAATAATAACAATAACGGGTACACTCATAAGTCTACGTTCAATGTTTATATAATACACCTACATACATACATCTCTCGCTCTATCTCTCTCCCTCTCTCTTTGTTCATTATCATTATCATTTAGCTATAGCTTTGTCCTTAGTTTTACCATTACTACATATGTATGTAGATTCATTTTTTGATCGATACAAAAGCTTTTTGATTTTGTCATTGCTATGTTTATTAAGTTTCCATTTGCATTCGGTGTGTGGCATTGTTTTTTCCTTTTTCGTTTTTGCGGTGTTGGTTTTCTATTTCACTTCAATTCAATGCGATTCTCTACATTACTCCAACGATCATCAACGAATTGTCATGTATTTAAACAAAAAGTGCCCGAAATAAGTCCACAATATGCCCAAAGGAAACAAAATTTACTTTCGATTTGGTTTTGTTTCTCAATATTTTATGTAGTCTTAAAAGTTTTCTAAAAAGACTGTTTGCAGCTTGTAAATTTGAGTTATTTTTACTATAATCGTTTGTTAGTAAGCTATTTCGGTTCGTATTGACAGACTCTTTGAATGGATTTCTTATATGCATCTCTATCTAATCGATGTGATCAAGAGTGGACAAACGATTTTGCACAAAACTAAAGCGAAAAATGTATTTCTGTAGACGAGCTGTAAAAAGTCTTTTAACTGAAAGCTAATATCATTATAAATTTCTTTTATTTTCTTTGGTTTCTTTCTTAAGTTCTTTTTTTTTTTTTTTTTGTTTTTGCTCTACACAAAACATAATAACACTTAATAATGTTGAAATTGCAACTTCTTCAAATATTTCGTTTCCGTTTGCCTTTTCCATGGTGAAATCCAGCAGTTCGGCTAGTCCGGAAAGCGGTCTGGGCACATCGCATACATCGCTACCAGGTTCGGGGCAGGGCAGTGCCAATGAGAATGCCATCGGCGAGGATGCGTATTACGAAACCGAAGTGGAAACGCTGCAACCATTGGGCACATGTCGAGCTCTTTATCCCTTCGAAGGTGAGTATACAATGCGGTTTAGTCTGATTTTACATAAACTCTCTGAAAATCTCTGTCTTTCTGTCCCCCAGCCACCAGCGAAGGCAGCATACCGATGAATGAGGGCGAGGAGCTGCAAGTAATTGAAATTGATCAAGGCGATGGATGGACGCGAGTACGACGAGCTAACAATTCCAATGGCTGGGACGAGGGATTTGTGCCCACTAGCTATATTGAGTGCACACTCTTTGCTTAGGCTTAAATTGGATAAGAATTCGATGGGATGACGAGATCTACTAAATGTTAACTACTCAGCAAACATTTGCATATGTTTCCAATCACTTATAATTTTTTTTTTTATTTTAATTCTTGTGTACTTTTGTCATAACTTTGTGTTCTTTATTGAACAGCCATACACACACACACACACACACACACTGAGAGAGACATGCATTAACCTCTCACAGACACACATTCACACCCCCACACCCACACACACACACACACTACGCACAACCATGTACATTTTTTGACTTAAGCTAAGTTTAAAATTTTTACACCTTTTCTAATACTTTGTATATTTACTTTGATTTTACACACGAAAACGAAATGGTTATGCAAAAACGATATCATACTATATCTATACTATATAGTCATATAATATGCACCTAAAAGCCGACCTCACCTAATTGTAAGCACCGTAAAGAAACGTAACGTTTTCCCCTCCTCTTCTCTTCGCAACCGAAATTCACTAAAAACACACACAAAACAAACAGAAGAAGAAATCACAAATTTTAACAATCATGATAACACACCTATTTATATACATACATGCAAACGTATACATAGTATATATATACATACTTATATGGAACATAACATTTACATACATATATATGACACTTCAACTAAGTGAACAAAACATGAAAATTCAATATTGCAAAAAGCGAAATCATTGAAATACCAGAAAAAGTTTCTCTTTAGTTTTCGTTGTCTTCAGTTAAGAATTATGTTTTCATCTATACGTACGTGTATATGCTTTTACGGATAACACTCAATTCCGGAGTAATGTTATGCCATCAAAACTACTAAGAAAAGTGATAAAAATGTATGCAACTTTTGAACTGAAAGCATTAGACTAGTAAAGGAAAAACATTTGCATATATTAACATAATGATATATTTTGTGCATAATAATACTACGGAATTCAGTATAAATCCCATAAACTATCCGATTTTTATACACATTTTACATTGACTTCATTTGCATCTGCCACTTTTCAAACACTGAGCTATAGAAAAGCCGCAGACTGCATTTAAGTGCTAAAAACTTCTAAAAGCTTGGTAAATATGCAAAGATTATTGTGAAAATGAAACTTCCTTTACACACACACACACACACACACAAACATTACCACCAATTAATCAATCAACCAACCAATCCAAGATTATAATGATATATGTTATTATATATAGCAAAAGTTATGGCAATGGAACACGCTTGCTTGGTTTTATATATGTGTATAATTCACTACATAAAATATAGCAACAATTGTATATTTAAAACAAACAAAAAAGAAAGAAACAAACACACACACACACACACACACACATACACACTATACATTAAAACGTAAACTTAATTCTTATTTTATAACTTTACTATTTACGAGATATACATATTTAAATGTATCTATAAATGTATTTCTATTATTTTGTATTTGCTTTTATTTGCCTTGTACATTATCCACACACACACACACACACACAGACCGACATTTACATGGCCCCAACTTATGAGAATATGTAATCAGATCCCTATACCCGATCCCCTCTCACAATTTGTCTGTATGTATGCTTAAAGTCAAGCAACATTCAAAACTTGTAAGTCAAAATGAAGAGCAAAGCCGGGCGGCGCTGCAAAAATTTGTTGGATTCAACGCCACTTTACACTTATTTATAATATACTTATAATGGCATACATTATACCTGAGCATACATATGTATTCGTGTGTATGTGTAGGGTATACATGTGCTGATAAACTATAATCAAAAAGGAAAGGAAGGGAGAAAGTACTGCAACTGATGGCGAATAGTAAAGTGTTAGACGGAAAGGAGACGATCGATCAATTATTCGATCGATTGACCAGGCGAGTGAATTAGTTTTTTAGTTTGGTTCTCTTCTTCCTCTCGTAGAACTTTTTAATTACCATTATTATTATGTAATTTTATTTTATTATATGGATTTTTTTTTAATTTTTGTAATTTTTATAAATTGAGCGAAAGCGCTCGATGATTTAGCGTTTAAGTTGTGCATAAAAAATGATAACTAATGAATATATATATATTCATATATACACAGATATATATACACAGATATATATATATATATAAATACATATTTTTTTCTTATGTTAAATCTAAATATAAACAATGTAAAAGAATGATAAACTAATCATAGTGCAAGGGCAACAAAAAATAAAAGAAATTCCAAAATTCTTAAATTTATCAGAAATAAAATCGAAAGCAAAATTTAATTTATAATTGAATCGAAACACAGGCATACTTATATACACACATACATACATATATGTAATGAGAGATAAAAAATGTTCACATCTAATGGAAAGAAAACAATTTTCTGGATAATGTGACAAATGGCGTCATTTCATTTGTTCGAAGTGGTCAATCAGCATAATAATAATAAATGACTTATAATTAAATGAAATAAAATAAACAAGTTTTCTTTTTTTTTTTTTTGGTTCCTTGGGCATTCGGAAAACTACAAGAGAAAAGTGTGACTAAAGGTGCAGAGAAAGGACGAACTTAATGATCCGTATCATCAGGCATTTCGAAAACTGGGAGTCATTTAGGATTGACGGAGATCCTGTTTCTCCTGCTTCAAATAATACTCCGGGATCCGATTACGTCAAGAGACTAAGAAGCAAAATCGCTAATCGATAGTCCTGATCCTGGAGGATCTATTAAGGGTGGCCTGTCGAAATCAATTTATGTCTCGCGGATATATGACATGGAGAAAGTGATTTTTTTTAGCTCCAGAATCCACAAATCATGCCGCAGGATGAAAGCGCATAGTTTCCTAGAAAGTCCTTGATGCTCTCAATCGATTAGCATCAAAAAAAGTTGGGTTATCTGAGGATGCACGACATGCAACATTCCGGAAAGGTCCCTTTTCACAGCTACTCAAAAGACATTCCAGGTCCTGTTGATGTCAATCGATCTGCATGGACAAAGACTTCAAGCTGGCCAAAGGACATCCCAGTCGTCCTGAAAATGATGAATACGTTATGTTGTCTGTTTTTGGACTTGTGGACATTTAGGGTGAATAATATTAATTTTTGAAAAAAAGGGTTGCCTACTTATTGGGGGAAACAGAATTTATCAAATATTTCGCAATTCCTTGCAAGAATCAGGACTAAAGTGGTGTGAAACGAGGAAATTTCGGAATTCATGCAGAGAGCTCAGAAGTTAATGATTTTATAGTTCAAGAATTTGTTGCACCAAAAAGTGCTGACCGTTAAATTCAAACATTCAAATGCACAAAAGTCCGTTAAAAATGTAAATAAAATTTGAACCAGTTGCCTACTAAGTAATTCTGTTGGCCTGGTATTTCATTTTTTATCCAAAGCAAATTCGTCGTTAAAACTTTGAATTTCGTTGCCCGCGAAATTCAAAAATTCAACTGGCAGTTAAATTTCAAAATTCAAATGCCCAACTGTCAGTTACATAATAAAAATAATTTATATCAGCGACCTATTACTTATTTCTGTTAGCCTAGTATCTGTCATTTTCTCCATGCATAATAATTTATAATTCTTTTCTATCCCAAATAAGTACGCAACACTTTTTTATAAAATTCATTTTATTCGCCCTAAAAGTATGCTACACAAATTTTCTTTTTCCATAAGCTAAAAATTGCAAGTCCAAAAAGCAGAAAAGTGCTAATAACTCAGTC
Source organism: Drosophila equinoxialis (assembly GCA_018150345.1). NCBI lineage: Eukaryota > Metazoa > Arthropoda > Insecta > Diptera > Drosophilidae > Drosophila > Drosophila equinoxialis. The sequence continues at coordinate 3,811,897 of JAECWI010000868.1, read as the reverse complement.
ATTTGAAGGATGAGCGGGAGGTCCTTTAGCCAGATGGAAGTCCTTGTTCATGCGCGTTGACTGACATTACGAAGTCCTGAAAGGTCCTTCAAATATCTGGAAAAAGGACCTTTTCAGAATATTTCATGTCCTGCATCCTTAGATGACCCCAACTTTTTTTGAAGCCAATCTGTAGAGATTATCAAGGACATCCTAGGAAACCATGTCCTTTCGTCCTGCGGCAGGATTTGTGGATTTTAGAGCGAAAAAACGGAAAAAGGATAATTTTCTCGGGGGCCATATCTCCGCAGGACATTGCCCGATTTCAACAGGACATACTTTTTCTGGTCCTTCAAGATCAGGACTACCGATCTGCATCCAAGGATTTTCAATACCCTGCCAAAAAATTTAATCGAAATTTTGTAAGGGGGTTGGTAGGAAAAATGGGCGAAAATCGCAAAAAAACAATAAAAGTCCTTGTTACTCAGCCATTTCAAGGACGATCAGTATGTCCTTTGGTCAGATGGTAGTCCTTGATGACCCGCATCGGCTGACACTAACAGATCCTGGAAAGTCCTTCGGATAACTGAGATAAAAGGACATTTTTGTTTAAAGAAAAATAGGAATTATCTCGCGAGTCCTTTGAAGGATCAGGACGAAAGTGGTCTCGAAAGATTCCAATCATAAAGGACTATAGTTGGTGTAAAGGACATGGCGATAGTCCTGCCGAGAGCCGAGATATCAAGGATTTTCTAGTTTTCAGCAGTTTTTTGGTCTTCCGATTCAACTTGGAGAAATGTTTATTAAATTCGGATGTTGTTGTTGTTGTTGTTGTTGTTGTTGTTGTTGTTGTTGTTGTTGTTGTTGTTGTTGTTGTTGTTGTTGTTGTTGTTGTTGTTGTTGTTGTTGTTGTTGTTGTTGTTGTTGTTGTTGTTGTTGTTGTTGTTGTTGTTGTTGTTGTTGTTGTTGTTGTTGTTGTTGTTGTTGTTCTTGTTCTTGTTGTTGTTGTTGTTGTTGTTGTTGTTGTTGTTGTTGTTGTTGTTGTTGTTGTTGTTGTTGTTGTTGTTGTTGTTGTTGTTGTTGTTGTTGTTGTTGTTGTTGTTGTTGTTGTAAAAATGAAATACCAGGCCAACAGAATTAATTAGTAGGCGGGTGGTTTAAAATTTTTTTAAAAAGTCCTTATAGCTCGGTCATTTTAAGGACGATCAGGATGTGCTTCAGTCAGATTGTAGTCCTTGGTGATTCGCATCGACTGGCACTATTAGATCCAGGAATGTCCTTTTGGGAGCTGAGATAAAGGACTTTTTTTTCTTATGACAAAACGGCAAATATCTCGCGTGTCCTTTGAAGGACTAGGAGTGGTCTCAAAAGATTCGAATCATCACGGACTATAGTCCCGCGGAGAGCTGAGATATTAAGTATTTTATATGGCTTCTCCGTGCAATTTGGGAATAAAAAACAGAAATTTGCTCATAGTTCGGAGATTCTTGTCCATGCGCATCGATTGTCCTGGAAAGTCTTTCAAGTAGATGAGATACATTGGGAAAACGCATATCCTGCAAGTTTAGATGACCCCAACATCGTCTGATGCCAATCTATAGAGATCATCAAGGACACCCTAGATAAAGAAATTGTTTTCGTCCTGTGGCAGGACTTGTATATTGGCTCCCCCTGCATACCTGAAATCATTCACTGATCCCCTAAAAAAAAGACCGTTACAATTTTTAATTTCATTTTGTTTTTATTTGTGTTTTTCGGTTTTTCTTTATTTGTTAAAGAAACCTACGAATCAAGTTTTTTTTATTGAATATCCTCGAATGCAGATCGCTAGTCTTGACCTTGGAGGACAAGAAAAGGTATGTCCTGTCGAAATCGGGCAATGTCCTGCGGACATATGGCCCCGAGGAAATTATCCATTTTTCGTTTCTTAGCTCTAAAATCTACAAATCCTGCCGCAGGACGAAAGGACATGGTTCCCTAGGATGTCCTTGATGATCTCTACAGATTAGCATCAAAGAAAGTTGGGGTCATCTAAGGATGCAGGACATGAAATATTCTAAAAAGGACCTTTTACCAGCTATTTGAAGGTAATTTCAGGACCTGCTAATGTCAGTCAACGCGCATGAACAAATACTTCCATCTGGCCAAAGGACATCCCGCTCATCGTTCGAATGACTGAGTTATCAGCAGTTTTCTGCTCTTTGGACTTGTAATTTTTAGCTGTTAATAGGAGAACTTATGTAGCATACTTTTAGGGTGAATTATATATGTTTTTCTAAAAAATTGTTGTCCATTTATTATGGGTAAAAATGAATTATTAAATGAATCCCTGCTACACACTAAAAACGCTCAGAGACAACACACCGGCTATTCAACTAGAAGGCGTAACTCTCGAACAGCCCTCGCAAGCTAGATATCTTGGCATCACTCTCGATAAACGCCTTACCTTTGGCCAACATCTTAAAGCTACAGCAAAAAAATGTGGCCAAAGAATGCAGCAATTAAGGTGGCTGATTAATAGGAAAAGCTCTATGTCGCTCAGGGCCAAAAGAGCAGTATATGTGCACTGCATTGCTCCAATCTGGCTGTATGGCGTGCAGATCTGGGGAATTTCGGCTAAATCCAACTACAAACGCATACAGGTGCTCCAAAATCGAGCTGCGCGGCAAATAACGAACTGTCCATGGTATGTGCGTGGATCCACATTACACCGTGACCTCAACCTGCACACAGTGGAGGAACAGATCGGTAGACACACCAGCAGATATAGCGACCGGCTTAATAGACACCGCAGTATCCTCGCAAGACGGTTACTACCTGCCAGGCCTCTTAGACGGCTAAAAAGAAAGGGCTTCGCCAAAAATATTAGCTAACCAACATCAACAATAATATTTATAGTCCTCTTGGGTATACCAATGAGCTTTGGTCCTTTTTATATCATCTATTTGTGTTGTTATGATACTATTTTTGTATGTATGGATTCAGCGCTTAAATAAAAAAAAAAAAAAAAAAAAAAAAAAATTAAAATTGCGCATGTCCTTGTAAGGAATGTCGCTCAAATAGCTTAGAAAAAGGACCGAACTTCAATCATCAAGGACTATTTTTGGGTAGATTAAAATTTTGCGCGCCCCAACACCAAGAAAAGGAAACCATGGAATAGAAATGTGTTTTTTTTTTAATTTTTCATTTTATTGAAATCGCTTTTTACTCGTTATATTTATTAGGTATAATATATATAATTATATGGATGTATTATCGTGTATATCGGTTTTTGCCATAAATGTATATGTGTATGTTTTATGTGTATACAATTAATTTTCTTTTTCGTTTTTGTTTTCATTTCGCTTGTTGTTGCTAGCCTTGCTGTTTTTCGTAATGCAATTAGGTTGCTTTTCTTTTTTTGTTGTTTTATTTTTGTAATTTATAAATTAGTTTTTTGTTTGTTTTTACTGCAATTTTTATTATTTACTGTAAGAGACAATGGGTTTTCCTTTTGTTTTTCGTACATTTAATACACAAGTATTGTTTGTTGTTGCTGCTTTTTTTCTTTTATTATAATTTTAAGTAATTTCAAATTCTTAATTGTTTTATGCATTGTCCTTTTCTTCACTTTTTCTTATTTCTTTGCTTGCTTCTTTAATTTCATTTCGCTTTTTCTGCAGCTGCTGCGGCTTCTAATGTTGTTGTAAAAAATGATACAGAGTAGAGAAGAGACAGAGAGAGAGACAAACAAAAAAATGAGAGAAAGGAGGAAAAGGATGTTGTTGTCCTTTTTAACTTGATGCATTTCTTAAGTTTGGTAAAATGTAAGCACAAAACACATTCGAATTGTAGCAATTTTTTGTTTTTGTTGTTCTGGTTGATTTTTTGTTTTTCTTATTTCAGTCACACAATTAATTAACTAATTATGTTTTTAATTCTTTTTTTTTTTTTTTGCTGATTTCAATAATGTTTTTTTTTTGTTTTTGGTTAATATAATGCTGCTTAAGATTTATTAGATATACATTTATATACGTTTTGCTGATTTTGTTTTTTTACAATTTACTTGCTTTTCCATTTTTGTTGTTTTATGTTTTCTTGTGGTTGCTGATGTGTGTGTGTAGTTTTTCCTTACGCCTTTGCTTATGGGGAAAAACATGAAAATGTTTATGTTTACTTTCTCTATGTCCCCTTTTGGTAGGTTCTTTCATTATTTCTTTACACAACGATATTGAGATTAATTCTGATCTGGCTTAAATATAGGTTAATGTGTGTGTGTGTTTCTTTTACTCTTAGTTTTATTTATAAAAAAAAAAGATTACTAACACTTTAGCTAATTACTACGCTTTATTTTACTCTGTTCTGTTTTACTCATCATCGTCTCTTTTATACTCTTTATACGCTTTATACTTTTGTTGCTTCATCGTCTATGCGTTTGCTTTTAGCGACCGATCAAGCGATCCACTTTTCACTTTGCATTAATTCTGGATTTTGCTTTCCTTGTAAGAGTTTAATTGTTAGCCTAAGTTCCTAGTAACTAACTTGTGTAAGTTGTATGCGTATGTGTGTGTTTGTGTATATATTACAAGGTGTGTATGTGTGGGTGTGTGTGTGTGTGTGTGTGTTTGTTTGTTTGTGGTTATATAGGGGTAGGTGTTTTTCCTTTTTTCAAATATGCTTACTAAGTTCTCTTTTTGTTTTTTTTTTTTAATGGGTTTTAGGCTAATTTATATCTCAATAGTCAATAGTTTAGTTTCTCAGTTATAAATAGTTTAATAATAATTACTTAAACACAAGAAAAAAAAAAGTTGCTTTATAAAAATTCACAAAATTAAGAAATAAACACACAAGTATATAAAAGTTGCTTTGTGTATTCAAAATTATGCTTAAAGGAAAAGCACATTAATGGCTTTTTGTATTTGTTTTTGTTTAAAATTAACATGGCGAAAAGTTTTTTACAACTAAATATTGCAGTTCTACACACTAAAAGACTATTTAAAAATTAAAAAAGTACATGATTAAAAAAAAAAATTAAAAAATATTTGAGTAAACGTTTCGATTTGAATTCGAGTTGGTTTCTTTTTTGTTTTTCAACATTTCAAGATGTCAAATGAAATGTTAAGAAATATTTATATCACAATTTGTAAAAAGTTTTTAATGCATTTCATTTTATTTGTTGTTTATAGGTTTTTTTTTTTTGTTTAACAGTTCAAGAAAGAAAAAAATTACAAAATAAAAATATAAAAAAATAGTCAGCAGAGATTTTTTTTTGGTTTTCTAAGGTTTTGTTTTTTGATTTTAAGTAAGACGCGTGTGAAAAAGGAGAAAATTGAAATGGAAAATGTAAATAATAAAAACGCGTTTTGTTTTTATAATTAAAGCAATATATATCATTAAAGTAGTAATCGTATTCGTATTCGATTTCGTTTTCGTCTTATCGTTTTTTTTTTTTTTTGTTTTATTCTTTTTTACTTTTATATGTACAAAGCTTTTTGTTTTTGTTAAAGGAAAATGAAAGCAGCTTTGAGAAGGTCGTTCGTCTTCTGAGAGAAGGTTTTGTATAGACTAAGTTTTCTTGGGCTGGCGGGGGGTTCACTACCTTGGAAGATGGAAATGTTGGATATCATGGGTGTGTGTGTGTGTGTGTGTGCGTGTGTGTGTGTTTGTTTGTGTGTGAGGCGGGACAAAAGTGTGTGTAGGGAACGTTTTTTGTTCTTCTTTTTTATACATTATAATTTATTATAATTTCATTTAAGTATTAATATTCTGTGTGTGTTTGTGTGTGTGTGTGTGTGTGTGTGTGTATCTTGACTTAATTTGTATAAATATTCTCGTTTTTGTCTGTTTTTTAATACTCGATTTACGACATCCAAAAAATGCAACTTGGCTAAACATAGACGTGATGAAACAATTTTCATTTTCTTTAAGTTCTTCTTTTATATTTTGCTCATTGTTTTCTTTTTCTTTTTTAGATATTGATTTGCTTTATACAACATATGGGGCGTGGGTCTTGGGGCGAGGGGAGGGCGTGCCGCCCCCTCTACAGTTTCAATCTCGAATCGACGCCCAATAGAAATTGATTTGTTCGTGTGCTTAGTTCTCTTACAGCTTAGTGTAGCATCAAATATATATCTATGTATATATATCTTACTTGTTCATTCGATTTGTTAAAAGGTTTTACATTAACTATTACACACACATGGACTAAACGTATGCCTAATACAAAAACAAAAAAAAAAACAGTACACACAAAAAAAAATACGTACAGACGCGCACAGTCAAAGGAAAATTGCAACAAACACACAGACTCGAGGGTTTAGATTCTAATACTAAACTTTAAGCTTGATTAAAGTTTATATTAATTAGTGTGGATCATTGTGGTTGTTGTTGATGTAGCATATTTTCACCTAATTACAGAATCAGCTCCTTGGGCTGATCCTGCTGCTCGATGCGGCTGCTGCTCGTGCTAAATAGCTGCTGCTGCTGCTGCTTCTGCTTACCCACGGCTATCAAGTAGTCCTCCATTTCGCCATAGTCTTCGTCCTCCTCATCCTCGACGACTTCCTCTTCATTGTATGCCCCATTATCTAGGTCCGGGTCCGGCTCCACTCACGCATTCAATTCGGTAAATTTGAGCTGTCTGCGCGATGAGTTGACCCGATGACTGTTGCCGGTCTTGCGACGCTTGCGTTTGGCATCCCGCTGAAAGGCCACATTGCCAGGATCGTCGGCCAGTTGGGGATACTTGTGTATGCTGTGTATATCGATGCCAATCCATCCATCCACATCGCCATGCTGGACAAGTTCCTCCTTCTCCTCTTCGGTCCAATCGCCGCGTCCCTGGAAGCCAGCTGCCACCAATTGCTTCTCCAGTTCCCAGGCCCGTTCCACAGCCCGTTTGTGGGCATGCTTCAGGATGCGGTGTCTCTCTTGCTCGGGATCTACACCATATTTAATGATCACCACTGCATCGGGGCCATGGAGACGCAACTCTTTGGCCGCACTGCCACCATGGTCGCTAATCTCGTGCGTTGATATGTTAAACATGCCGCCCAGACGACGCAGTTCCTCATTATCGTCGCGCAGCTTCAGCACATTGTCCTTCACAAAGTAGAAGACATCCTGATCGTGGATACTAAAGTGCAGATCCAGGAAATACGAGTTGTTGAACACACTGCTGACCACATCCTGGACCACACTGTTCGAGCCATCGACCACACTGACCAAGGCACGACCACCGATGCGTGACAGGAGCACACCCTCGCCAAAGACACCTCGCCTGTAGCTAACACGTGGCAATAGATTCCTCATCTTGGGCTCCATCTTGAGAAGGGGCTTGGGCACGAAATCGAAATCGCTGAACTTCTCGCTCGTCTTCTCCACAATGCATTCCAAACCCGAAATGACACCAAAGTCGGGAGCCAATGTATTCGATTTGATCGATGCCTGCGGCGTGTATTGAGCCAATTTGGTGTACCTGGTGCTCTGCATGTTATTCAGATCGTAGCCAAAGAGCTGCAGCCAGGCATCCAGATCGATCATATAGTTCTGCGGCTTATTGGGATTGATGGGATCATTGTTGTGGTATCTGTAGATAAAGACATCCGTCGGATTGGACATTTCGGTGGCCAAAGTCTCCCACAGCGGCGTCATCCATTGTCCAACATTCGGATCGTATTGCCTCTGTTCGGTGTAGACCAATTTGGTGTGTGGATCAATGAGACCGCCATGGAAATCGATGGGCACAAAGAAATCTGGCTTCGTGTCCTTGATAATCCTGCCGAATGGTGTACGCTTCAGTTCCTTGACAATGGCCCCGTTCATATCGAAGAATGCCAAGGGCGAACCATTCTGATCGGTGGCCACATAATATCTCTGTTCGGCATGCTCCAGGGCAATCAACATGTCCCGATCGTCGTAGTAGAATTTCATGGTCTTGCTCTGCTTGGGGAAATGGACATGGGTAACCAAATGGGGCGTCTTCGGATTGGCATAGTAATACTGGGTCACATTGCCCTTGCTGTCGTGCCAGGCGACCAGACGACTGCGATCATCGTAGTAGTACCAGCTCTGGAAGCGCTCCCGTTCGAAGGCATGAATCAGCTGGCCGCGATTGTTGTAGCGATACTTTTGCTCGCCACGTCGCACCACAAAGCCTCGGGCATCGTAGTTATTGAACTCCACCTCGCCCACCTTGATGACGCGATCACCAATGTCATAGCCCAGATTGAATTTCTCTCCCTGATCGACCACTCCCACTGTGTTGCCATTCTCATCGTACAGATACTTCCAGTTGTTGGTGCCCAACACCTCGATGACATGGCCATCGGCATTGTAGTTGATCTTGTCGAAGGCTGTCGACCGGCCAAAGGTTGTCTTCTGTGACTTGATGCGATTGCGCAGATCGTAGTCCAGTTCGAGGCGGAAGACATCAATGTTCTTGATGTTCATCAAAACGCTCTTCACCCGGCCATGCTGATCGTAGTCGACAATGGTGAAGAACTGTTTCGCCGAGTCCTGTATCACAGTGCGATTGAAGGCATTGCGGGTTATCTTCAGATCCTGCACCACCTCCAATTGACCCAAATTCTGGCTGTACTTGTAACGCGTCGTGGGCAACTCCTTGTCATCGATGGCCATCTCAATGCCACTCAGGCGGGCATTGCCATCGTAGGCATACTTGTAGTGGGCCGAGGCGAGCGAGTTCTTCGAACCGAATCTCAATTTTTCATCCTTAAGGATACCAGCATGATATTTGAATTCGCGTCTCAACTCAAAGCCTGGCTCTTGGACTTCCACCGACTTCACTAGGCTCGTTGTGTCCTGGTAGGTGTAATGTGTGCTCGATAGGCCAGCCAATATGGTCTCCAGACGTCCAGAAGCGTCGTGGACAAAGGCCACTTTGCCCGACTGATGTGGATGTATCTTGGCCAGTATTTGTCCCTCGTCATTGTACAGAATCTCGAAGGGATGACGATTGATGGGCGAGTAGTACTGATATTTGAAGAAGCCCAGAGATGTTTGCAGCGAGAACGAGTGTATATGTCCCCGGGGAGTAGTCAAGCTTTGCAGGGCGCCAGCATCATCGTATTGCAGCAAGTAATCCGAGCGTCTGGGTGTGGTCACCTTCAGAGGTAGCGAGCCAAACATATCCTTAAAAGCATAGACCATGGTGGAACCATCTCCATATTTGATCTCATTCAGACGTCCATTGCGATCAAAGGAGTAGGCCTCTTGCAGGACTCCCCATTTCCAGCTAACCAAACGACCGAAACGATCGTATTCCAAATCAACATCGGCATAGTCACCCGACTGGGGTCTGAAGCTGACAGGACGAGATGTGCGATCGTAGGTGACATTCAGAAGTTCTTGCTTATCATCGACCATCACCACAACCGATTGCGTCTCACGATCATACTCCAGGGTCAGCACATTGTCGCCATTCACTCGCAGCTTGCGGCCCACTTCGGTTACTGGGCGCGGTGCTCCCTTGTTTTGTTGTCCCTTCTGCGGTGGTTGCTGGCGACGTACAAAGAAACGCCACTCAAAACGATTGGCCAAATCTCCGGCAATCTCGGTGCGTTGCTTCGCCGGCACTGGATAACTTTCACCCAACAATGGACTCTGCTCCGCCAGTATGGTGTAGGGAACCACTTCCATTTGCAAATTGTGGCCCCATGGGGTGATGCTTGTGGTCGATCCATCCATGTCGACAGTTGTACGCGACTCGGCGGCACCATTGCGGACTATAACCGTGGCTCCCTGGATCAACATGGACAGCTCCTTCTGAGCATTCTCCGACACTTTCACCTGGGCTCCCTTCACACTCAGATCGAAGCTCAATTCAATGACTCGTCCAGTTGGTGTAACAGCCGAGGTCAGACGACCGAATTCATCATAGTTGTAGACATAGGAACGTCCGGTCGAGTCCAATTTGGTTTTCAGTAAGCCCGTAGGTCCATGATATTCGTAAGTGACATTATAATTATCGGGGGTACTCAATTCGTGGAGCATTTTCATGCGAGTCATGCGCAAGCGGCACTTCTGTCCCTTGGTATTCTCAATCGAGTTGACCTGCGAGGTGTAATCACGCAGCAGGAACACCTTATTGCCGGCCGCATCGGTCACCGTGCTCAGTTTACCATTGGAGGTGTTCACATTGTAGGTAAATGTGTAGGTGGTCTCGCCCGTCAGAATGTTCTTGGTGGACACATGCTGGCCAAAGCGGTTGAAGATGTAAATCTCTTGCATGTCCGGGGCATAGATCTCGTATTCCCGCGATGGACTGGCCTCCGGTATGCTCGACATGACCGAGCGTATGCGATAATTGGCCTGATCAGCTATATGCACATGACCATCGGGTGTAACGGCCAAAGCAGCAATGGTATTGAATTTGGCACTGGTGGCCAAATAGTGTTCCGCCTCGAAGCAGTCGCAGCCACGCTCCAAGCAATTGCATTTCGATTCGGCTCCAGCAAAGGCAGCAATTCGTCCATCTGTGCCAATCACTCGCACGCGATTTATCCTCTGCGAATCACTCTCGGCCACAAAGAGTTCACCAAGAGGGCCAAAAGCAATCGATTGAGGCATTACCAAAGTGGCATGAGTGGCCAAGTCGGTGTCATAGGCCGTCGAGGCAGTGGCACAGTGCAGAGGGCGTCCCGAAATTACACGCACTCGTCCGTCTGGGGTCATGCGAAGGATCATGTGGTCATCTATAATGTGCAGGGTATTGTCCATGGGCGAGACAGCCAATTCGGTGGGCCAACGCAGATGCATCTCCTCCAGTTTCAGGGTGCCCTCGCAGGGAATGGGCTTCCAGTGGGATTTGTGCATGTGATTGCCAATCAAAGTGCTGACAATGTTATCCCGGTCGACCATGCGAATGTTTGTGCCATCGGCGAAATACAAAATGTTATCACTTGATATGGCAATGCCCTTGGGATAGGCGAGCTTGGCATCCTTGGCCAGAGCTCCGTCACCGCAGTGAGCCTCATCGCCGGGCAGACAACGTTCACCCGAACCGACAATGGCCTCCCCAGTTCTTCTCCGGCTGCGAATAGTCATTGGTGTCCCGGACTCGAATAATCTGATGGGATTCCGGATCGGATACATAGAGCGTGCCATCCAGAGGGCTGAGTGCCATGTGGTAGCGATACGAGACACGTGTGGCATTCAGTTTAACCACAGTGCGAATGCTGCCGTCGGTCATGATGCGGCGAATGTAGTTGAAGTCACCCACAAAGAGGCTGCCATCGGGTGCTGCTGCCAAGGCGACGGGGGCCAGGAGACGTTGCTTCATTGCCAGGCCATCGCAGTCCAGACACTCCAACGGCCGCTGGTGTCCATCACCCATGGTGGTTAGTATGATTCTCGGTTTGTTCCTCAAATAGATGTTCGAGCCATCGCCCTTCTGCAAAATGCCCTCGTGGAAGTTGTAGCGATGATGTATATCCAGATTCCAACCGCCCACCTCGGAGATGGACATGTCGTGACCACTCAACTTGGTCGTCTGTATATCCCAGACGATGTCCTTGCAATCGGTGTACTGATAACCCACTTTAACCACTGCTGTGGTCACTCCATACACTCTCTGTCTGTAGATGTTCAAACGATTCCATGCGTAGGTGAATTTGATGCCAGGATCAGCCTCGAAGACCCGTTCAAAAAGAATGCCCTCGATGGTGATGCGCAAGTGTATGAGATGCAACGAACTGGGAATGCTATCCGGGGTCAGTTGCAGTTTAATCGTTGACAAATAGCCAGCGGCACGAGACGAATGATAGACCAGATTCAGACCAGTGCCTGGTATTTGCAGGGATTCCTGTACCACCTGCGATTCGGCCAGAATGGCACTGCGATCGGGACATGCACCCTGGAAGCCGTGCTTCCATGAGGCCAGAACCACCGGCTTCATCAGATCATAGTCATGGGAGAAGCAAGTGTGGGTTGTTGTCACGGCCAGACCCTTCTCCTCGGACATGCTCATCACGACGACATCGATGATGACAACCTCGTTCCAGGGCACCTGAACGATGCGCGACTGTGGCCTGAAGGGGGCACGACCAAATTGTAGAGTGACAGCGCCGCCGCCATTGACCATAAGATCGAACCATCCGTCATCGCGGGTCAGGGTGAAGCCTTCCAGGAGAGTTGTTGTCGACACGCGGACACCCACCAGGCCCATGCCCAGCGAGGTGACCACACGACCCCGTATAACTGCCGAACGGCTGTGGGGAATAATACAAAACAGTTTATTAGTTAAATCTTATATGGGTATCGTGGCATCTTCATGTGTCCTACCACTCCTCCTCCTCCTCCTTCTCCTCATCCTCTTCAATCTCTAGCGCTAGCAAGCATATATAATATATTGAAACTACTCGAAAATAATAAAGTACAAATCATAAGAGTACGAAAAATTCACACGCACAGAACATAAGACTCATTTGAAACACATAAAGGTTGTACAATGTTATATATAGATATATATATATATATATATTTATGTATGTATGTCTATATAATTGTTGATGTGTATGTGTGTGTGTTTGTGTGTGTGTGTGTGTGTGACGACCTATACCTAGCATAGCTTATATAATATAATGTAATAATTTCAATATGTTTCTTTCGTTTTGGTTGTCTGGCATTTAAAAGTGGTACAAGGAAAGGTCACTTGGCTCCCTTTTTTTTTTTTTGATTTTGGGAGATAAAACTTAAAAATAAACTACCAAAAACTAAAAGTAAACTACACTAATCAAACAAATCATAAATCATCGACCAAACAACCATTGAGAGAATTTTTAGTTTAGTAGTTAGAATAAGTAGTAAGAGTATTGATTGAATGACAATTAGTAGTAGTAATAGTAGTAGTGGTTGTAGTAGTAGTAGTAGTAGTATTTTTATTCTTTTGTAGTAAGTAGTAGTAGCAGGAGTAGTAGTAGTAGTAGTAGTTTTTTTTTATTTGTTTTTAGTACCGCTTTTTCGCTTGGCTTACCTTGCATTGAAATAATTCCAAAAAATGCTGTTAGTTTATGATTTTTGAAAGTAACGAGTAACGAGTAGCGAGCGAAAGTAGGCAAAGCATTTGGAATTCGTTTCGTTTAGTTTGTGTTGTGGGAATGGGTTGTGTGTGTATGTGTGTGTGTGTGTGATTAGTAGCGAGTAGTAGTAGGAGTAATTTAGTAGTATGTGAGGATTTTTTTTTTTTTTTTTGGTAGAAAAAAGAGAGTAGAGAGAAAAATAATTGAATTAGCCTTTTTTTTTGTAGTTAACTAGAATTTTTTTTGTGTTTTGCGTTTTTTGTGTTAATTATTCCCAACCCTGGAATTATACCCAACCACCTTTGATTACTTAAGACTAACTTAATATTCTTCCCCTTTCTGAGAGAGACTTAAACTTATGCTAAAAATGTTTCTTGTTCGTTTAGGTTATCTTTTTTTGTAACAAAGGACATATAGGGGAATTTATATACAAGAATTTTTGATGGGGATTTCTTTTTTTGGTTTTTGGTGTGGTTTTTTTTTTTTTTTTTTTTTTTTTAGACGAGGGCACGAAAACGAAAAAACATATAAAATTGAATTAATTATGCAAACTATTTGATTTTTGATTATTATTTTCAGCTAGATTTTGATTATTATAATGTATATTTTCTTTTTTGTTATATAATACAGTTTGTAGTAACGTCTCCTGGCCAATTAGAATTTTGGTTTTCTTTTCTCTTTCGATTTAAACTAGATAATTGGCTACTAGGAAGCACCTACCTCTCATTGAAGGTCTCGAGTTTGGCGTAGTTCTGTAGACTGCTCTCATCGATCAAGAACTTCATGCGTTCAAAGAACGAGGCAGTGATGGCTGGTGGCTGCTTACGCAGCAACACATCGATGGGCTTGGGAGCCGATACACACAGCTGGGAGGTCTTGCAGACATGACTGGCACAGCATTCGGGATCCTCACAGTCAACTAGGCCATCTGTAGGAAGGATCTTAGATCTTAGAATGCCCTTTTGAATAGGTAATCTCATCGGCACTTACCCTTGTCATTGTCCTTGCTGTCGCCACAATTCAATTCGAGAGCTATGCCACAATCGGTGCCATCCCAACCCTCGTAGCAACGGCACTCCCATTGTCCCTCGCCGCTGACCCGACATTGACCGTGCCCGGCACAACTATTGGGACATCCCTCAATTGTGCAATGCTTGCCATTCCATCCGGTCACACAGAGGCAAGTGCCGTTCTTGCATTGGCCATGCTCGTTGCAGCGTGAATCGCACAGCTTGGTGTTACAGTATTCGCCACCCCATTCGGGATCACAGGCGCAAGCGTCGCCCTCGCAACGACCGTGCTGGCCGCAATCCAAATCGCAGAGCTCCTTGGAGCAATCATCGCCACTCCATTTCGCCTCGCAGGTGCATGTCTGAGTGTCCAAATCGAAAGTGCCATGACCCGAACAGTCGGGCAAACATTGCAGAGCATCCTGATCCATAGTGGCACAGTCTGTGCCTTTCCAACCCTTTTTGCATATGCAAGTGCCATCAGCGCAGAAGCCATGTCCCGAACAATTCGGATGGGGGCAGTCCACTAAAGACAGAGAGAGAGAGAGAAATGGGATTAGAAATTAGCATAAAATTCAATTGTCAACTCGTTGTCTATCTTCTACTACTTTCTCATCTTTTATCTTTCTAGCCAAATCTAGGAGGAATCTCAATTGAGATAGTCTACCTTCTTCACAGAATTTGCCCTTGTAGCCGCGCATGCATTGACACTTGCCACTGACACAATGGCCATGACCATTGCAATCAGCCACCTCGCATTCATCATGCCGCAGGGAGCATTCCTTGCCCTTCCAGCCGGGATTGCAGATGCACTCGCCGTTAATGTACTCGCCATGCTGTGAGCATAGAACGGGACAAACGCTCTCGCTGCAATCGTCGCCACCGAAACCGGGATTACATTGGCAATGCCCCAAGAGGCACTGGCCATTGCCTGAACAACCATTCGGACAATTCTGTGTCATATCCTCAGCAATGGCCGCATAGAAGGTCAACTCCTGTACATCCCCATCATCGTTGTAGAGCGAGACAAACCAATGTCCAGGCTCCATATAGCGTGTTACCTCCCGCGTTATTGACAGCTGCATTGATTAAAATGAGAGATGCAATGAATGAATGAATGAATGAATGTTAGTTACACATCAATCTGAGGGATGGCTGGATGGGTGAGTTACTTACATGTGCCGCTCGAGCAGTGCGTGTGCTAGCGCTAAAACCACTTAGAACCTCTTTAAAATGATATTGCGTATGAGTAGGCAAAGCATTGCGTCGTCCATAGACACCGATTGAGGCGCCTCGCGGTATGGTATAATCAAATTTAACATAGGCCGGTTCCGATTGATAGAATTGCATATTCCAATAGCTATAAGGTTGTATCTCCTTGGTCAGTTTCTGGCCCAATGTTATCTGACCAAATGTGGTACCATCTGGTGGGAAACTACGAGCCGGGAATGTGCGAGCACCTGGCATAAGGCAAGGCAAGCATTAGTTAATTGTTAAATTGATTGATTATTAAATGTAAATGTATATATTTATGAGTAGTTAAGGCCTAAAAACCTATCCTAAAAATGTATTCGTCGTCCCAAACCCCCTACTCCCCATCTGGGAGTGAGAGTGAGAAGAATATAGAGGGCGAGATAGAAACCTAATGAGGATGATGCCTTATATTCATGCTCGAAGGCGATTTGTACAGATGTATGTGTGTGTGTGTGTGTATGTTTGTGTGTGGTGTGTTCAGGGTGAAGGGAATGAAGTGCTTCAAGTTTAGTATCCTTAAGGTAAATGTTAATATATATATATATACATATGTATATATCTATTTTACAGCAGATTAGTTTCGGTTAATCCAACTTGCTATATTAGTTGCTATGGTTAAAGCATCCGTCGGGTTAGAGAAGAAGCAATAGCAAAGATAGACCACAAGACAAATCACCTTCTAGTATGAGTATAGGCATTACATCGGGGCATGCAAACTTATCCCCATCGAGACCCAGACCAACATTCGGTTCAGTAAATGAAGAAGCATCAGCAATGCGGTTATCGTATTTAGTGGTGCTAGTAGTAGTTGTGTTAGTAGAAGTCACCAACTCCAATCCATTCTCATTCCCAATCACACTATCTGCAACATCTTCATCATCATCATCATCATCATGATGATTCAAAATGGTGGCCATCTCTATATGGCTGGGCGTTGTTATCGTGGTAGAGGCAATGTCAACGTGGCTATCATCGTCATCGACATGGATATATGTGGGTGGATTCGGTGGCAAGCAGCTACAAGGACAATCGGGCATCCGAGGCGGTGGCTCTGGGATGCAGCTATCAATCTGCTGCTGGCTCTTTATCAAATCCGATTTCTTCTCATGAGTCAAAACCTGCTCGAGATTATGTGAGCCACCGCCTGTGGGCACGGCCACGTGTAAGGTGTAAATGGAATCGCTGCCATCATCTGTGGCAATGGTCAAATTAACCAATATCCGCTTACTAGGCTTATCAAAGCGTTCACTCACATACGGTTTCAGAGGAGTTAGATGCAAGGGTATCTCGTTGTCTAATTCCTGGTCTTTGAGTACTTCATTCTCACTGGCAGTAGCAGCAGAAGGTATTTTCAATTTGATATCCTTTTCCTGCTCATTGTTGTCGGTATTGTAAATCTCAACATCGTTCGAATTTAAAGCTTTGTCCAATTTAACTATATTAATATCATCGAACGGCAAGCCATTGCTATCATTCAGCATCAAATCCGCCGAGGATGTGGTGGAAGTAGAGGTGGATGATGGGGAGGAGGAGGTATCAGTTTGATTTATTCGAAAACCTTGCTGCTGTATCTCATCCTTATGCATCTCATAGTTGTCAGCTAAATCACTCTCATTATTGTTATCATCCTGCTGTTGCTGCTGCTGCTGCTTCTGCTGTTTCTGTTCCTTTTGTTGCTGCTCGTCTGCTCCTTTGATTTCAAAATCATTTTCAATAACAATCAGGGGCGAATGCGACGAGTATGTCTCGGTGTTGATTTCAACAATGTCATCCTGGTTGTCGCTCATTGAAGTTATCGCCGCTGCTGTCGTAGTCTTCGTTGTCGTCGTTGAGAACATTGAGCTTAAGCTGCTCTTGTCAGTTTGATTATCATCATCAATAACAGCAACAAATGTGCTGGCCTTCAGCTCCTTTCCTTTGGCCGCCTCCTTGTCTATTCTTCCTGCCAACTTCTGTTCATCATCCTTGGTCCTTGCTTTGACCACCGTTTTACTTGCCTTGCGTAAATTGCCGTTTAATGATTTGCCAAATTGTTGCCTACTCTTGGGCTGCATCTCTTTTACCTTGCCAACAACAACATCATCATCATTATTATAATCATCATCATTATAGTCATCATCTCCATAGTCAAAGTCATTGGTTTTATCCAATATGCTATCGATTTTAAGCAAAGTTTTATCGTAATTACTTTGCTTCTTTCCACTTTCCATAGACACAGACTCTTTTGGATTTTCACTTGTAATTAAGTCGCTGAAAGTTTCTCCAACCTGTCCTCCTTGTCTCTGCCCCTGCCCTGGCCCCGGCCCCGTTCCCGTCACCATCTTCTGCCCCAGCACCACCCTATCCATCTCGATTAAACTTCGTCGTTGACGTTTGTTGTTGTCTTTGACTGACAGCTGCGTTGACATTGCTCTGTTCCATCCTACACAGCAGGTAAAAAGCATAAGGGAAAATTTGAGGTACCCTTGTGGTTAGCAGAAACAACAAAAAAAAAGAGAAACAGAAAATTCCCAAGCCCACTCATGCTCAAATTAAGTGTAAAAATTTATTTTTAATTCAATTCCAAAGCTGTCAAATAAAAACGGTAAGAAAGTAAGAGAGAGAGAGAGAGCGAGATGGCAAAAGAGATATCTGCTGACAGACTAATTGCCGCTTGTCAAATGTCATATATACGAGAGGGATTAAAAATAGATAATCCTAAATCACTCATGAGTTGCCTAAATCATTCGTAAGTACAGTCACGTCTTCCATTGCAAAGTGTGTTCGTTGGGTATATATTCTTTAGCATACTTTTTTGCGCACAACTTAATTTTTTCGTATTATTCGCTCCTGTCCATTTTCAAGGCAAAGCCGAAGAAATGTAATTAATGCAATATTCTTTTGCAACTGTTAACGCGAGCGCGAATTCCAAGCAACGCATTCGCATTCACGTTGAACTTTAATTGAAAGAAAAAGATCTAATGAAAATGACATTGAAAGTAATCCCCAAGCACTGGGCGGGTGTGTGTGTGTGTGTGTGTTTGTATAGGCAGGGGCGTCTGTCAAATGCAAACTTCCAGCGAAAAAAAAGGAGATAAAAAAAACACCAGCTTAAAAAACAATCAAGTTTTTTTGTTGTTGTGCCGCCAGAGGGCGCTAAATGCTAAATATGTACGTTTGCGTCTCTCTCTGTCGCATTCTCGACGACTCTGTCTCCATCTCGGTCTCCGTCTGTCTATCTATCTGGTGAATTTTCTGACTTTCTTTCTTTCTTTCAGCAGCAGTCTCATTCTCTGCACCGAGCACCGAAAGTTGCAAAAACTCATTTAAAAATAATTAAAACTTGTGCATAATTACCTCCATTATTGGCATTCGCCAAGGACGAAGAGAGCGATGACGATGGAGTCAACGAGGATTGCGATGACGATGTGGCTGCCGAAGAGGTAGCCTCCGCCGAGGCCGATGTCGATTGTAGACCCTGTGCTTGTCCGCTGTTCGATGTGGCCGTTGTCACTGTGGCTGTTGCACCAGAACCACTTCCACCACCGCCAGCTCCGCCGCCGCCGCCTGATCCACTCGCTATGTCAGTTGCCATTAAACCTTGTCCATTTTTCGCTCGTACCGATGAGTTGTGTAGCTTCGATAGATCCGTATTTGTGCTCTTGGCCGCTGTCACTTCAGAGGCCTCGTTGCCGACTAGAACTGTACATGGCGCCGACTGGGACCAATGGAGGACACCGGTGCCAGTCAACAGGATCAAAAGTAGGCAGAGCACTACTAATGCCGCAATGGCGCCGATACTAACGCAATGGGCCGAACAGCGTGCGGCCAGATCCTTGCGAAAGTTCATCGGCGCTGAGTAATGATGCGTGGGCAAACCGTTCATGGCGCTGCGCGGTGGCAACACCGGACCCATGCAACCTTGTGCGGTGCGCTCGTAACCGCCCTTTAGTGTGTCTTTTGTGGGTGTGGAACAGGCTGAGCCGCTCTTGAAATCGATGGGTGAGCCCTTGTTGATGTCTGCAAAACAGAAAGAAACATTATCAATTAAATTATTTTCGTATCGAGTATTAAATTCAGACTGACTTTAATTCGCCCACGCCCCACTATTGGGTCGCCCCCGCCCATTGTCTGTGCTGCTTATCGCCGCATTGGGCGCAAATTTCATTTGTATAAAAGGATTTGCACAAGGATAACAAACTGACATTCAACATAACCTCAAACAAACGACAAGGACCAGACAAAACCAAAACCAAGACCCCCAAAGCGCGAGAGGGGAAAAACCCCCACCAGAGAAAAAAAAAAAAAAAACAGGGGAAAGCCAAACGAATAAACGAATGACTGAAGTAAGTAAAGCAGGGAAAATGACCAGCGACAATGACGTTGGCAAAATAACAGAAAACCCAATGGTAAAAAAAATCAAGAAAAGAGACGACGACAATGCTTACTGCTCCTGCTCCTGCTCCTGCTACTGCTCCTGCTACTGCTCCTGCTGAACGGGTGTGTTGAAGTGAAAATAAAAAGGCAAAACGCCGCGCTGACAGGAGCCCCTGATGTAGAAGAGAAGCAAACGGTTTGCTGAAAGAGGTTACTAGCACCGTAGAGAGCAGCCCAAAAACCGGAATAACAGCAGAGCAAAGCATAAGTTGAAATCATTTGTTGATGCCATGATGATAATTCGATTATGTGACATGAAACAGGCCTTCTCCCTACTCCTCCTCCTCCTCTTCCTCTCATGGGGAAGCTTTTCAAACGAAAAAAGTGACCAAAGGAAAGGGAGATAGATGAAAAATGTAAAGGATGTGTTGGATCAGTTCATGGAATGCAATGCCGTCACCCCTCCGCCCTCTCCGCCACACCATCCAGTTAGCTTTAGTTGTCAATTGACTTCTTAGAGTAATCACCTTTAAAGACTAACCATATTTGATTTTAATAGTTGCAAACAAAAGGCAAAAAATTGGTCAGTAAATGACATTTTCGCCTCAATCCAGATGGTGAACAATTTTGAGGTTAACAAACAAACAAAAAGTATACAACAACCACACAAAAGGTAGAAGGAGATCGCTTGGAGGACGAAAAATTGGGAATGAGAATGAACGCATGTTGCTATCAATGCCAGACTCGGTTACACATTTTGCGGTAGACAGACACAGACAAACATTTGTCGCATGTGGCATAAATGCGTGTGTGTGCCTCTCTCTCTCTCTCTCTATCTATGTGTGTGTGTGTGTGTGTGTGCCATATAAGTATATATGAAAATCGTTTCGTTTGCTGTGTGACAAACGTTCGCTTTTACGAAAAATTGTAGTAATTTCTACCCAAAACGACCCCACACACACACACACACACACACACACACACACACACAGAACCTCACACGTTATGTCCTTTCCTTCCCCCTTCATTCTACTACTGAAATCCGCCGCCATTCGACAGGCAGAGAGAATCTGTATGCCAATGAGTAAATGTGAACCCATAAGAGCAGCATAGTTTGCGGGGGCAAACCCCAAAATGGATATGACCAAAAGCATTTGGATGGAACGAACGAATGAGCGAGCGAGCGGAATGAATGTCTGCTGATGCTGCTCTGCTTCAATGATAGCGTGAATAATGTCTGCGTCATTTTTTATATATATATAAACATATATAAGTATGTATATGGGGGATATCTATATGCATGTGTTCAAGTGTGTGTTGTATTTTGTAAGATGTGAAAGTATGCGTGTATTAAAGATGCCCACTAAGACTAAGGGTATGTTAGATTTATTTAATGTCAAGATCTTGGCCATATGTGAGTCACTCTTAGTGTGTGAGTGTGTGTGTGTGTGTGTGTGGGGAGAGGGAAAGCGAAGGTTGTTAAGAAAATGCATAAATGTCCAGAAAAGGGAAAAAAATGGAGATTCCACAATCCGGTAAAAGGTTAAACTGAAAGTCTGTCTGTCCCAAAGTTAGTTGCCTCGTTAAGGGGGCGTGTTTCTTCTGGGTTTTCAGAAAGAAAGAGAGAGAGAGCAAAGGAATGGGCAATTTTTATGACCAAAACGTGTGTCGACAGTAGGGGTTAGGAGGGTAGTGAGGGACCCTGCTAAAGGATATAGCAAGCTGCTCCTCTTTTTCTCACTCTTTATGTGTGTGTGTGTGTGTGTGTGAATAATTAACGAACGCATAATAGCAGTCAGTCGATGGTCTTGCTGCTCTGCCTGGGCCAATGACTGATATAAATTCACACAAGTTAATGGGCATTGCTTGGAAAGAGTGAGAAAGAAGGAGAGAGATAGATGCCTTTAAAAAACTGAAAGTAGACGGTACATATAACATCGGTGGAAGCATTCCCGATGACTTGATGGGATGAAAGTGCTATAGGATCATTAAACGTAATGGCAAACACGACAAAGTATGCCACGATAAATGGATAGAAATTAATGGATGGTAGCCATGGTATAAAAAAAAAAAAAAAAAAAAAACAGTTTTGGTATTGAAAAGGAGAAGTGAAATTTCCATCAATGCAATAGATCACAAATATCTGTGTATGCCTCTTCCTTTATCTTAATGGCCACCCACAACGAGGCGCGCGCGCCTTAGCCATTTCAATTTGAATTGCCAAATTTTCACCATAGATAATCAAAATTGCTACAGATAAGATGCTCATAAAAATACACTTGAAAGAAATCGAATAATGTCGATTTCTTTCATTCAGTGAATCAGAATATCAGAATCTAAAAACAAATCGTATAAATCCTTTTCACTTTGTAAACTTAAGCTTAACCAACGCCTGACTGACTCTAGCCAAGTGTAAAGGCTTTAGTTTTTCTATGGATCTGCTTTTTCAATGCCAGGACCTTCACACACCCACACACACATTGCATGCTTCGCTGCGTCTGAGTGTAGATTGGGCTCGAGATCGGGTGTTTGGAAGGCAGTTCGGTCGGTCGGTCTGTGTCTATGTCTGGGATTCAATTGAGTTTGATAAATTTGTTGCCTAATTGCAATTAAATAGCATTTCAATGAACTTTTCTTACTTGGCCTTGCCCTTAGCCGACTATAAACATAAATTAGTGGCCATAAAAGTGGAAAGAAGTAAAACAGGGGAAGAAAAGGCAGCTAGGCAGGGCAAAAATTGGGTTTTTGGAAGGAGGGATGGGTGGATATAAAATTTTTCGGCTTTATTAATTTTATGTAATTTTATATGCCTTGATATTTTATGTTAACCCTCACACTCCCTCAACCAACCCCCAACCAGCGTCTATATGTATATACATATGTAAATACATAAATGTTTATAGGATGTGCATGCAAAAATGTTGTAACATTTTTAGCCTGACGGCCCGTGAGTAAGTAAATCGCTTAAATTAAAATAACAAAAACAATAAAAATAGTGTGGCCAAGGCAGCTGGCATTAATGTGAGTGTGTATGTGTGTGTGTATGTCAACCCCTCTGGGGCCACAAATATGGTGATGGCAACAAGCTGACGCAACAATCTTTGCTGCTGGCCAACAACCTTCTTTTCTCATCCCTCCCCTCCCTTAATGCGTGATTTATGCTGCGTGCAATTTAACATTTTTAATAATATTAAAATTACAAATTTATATATACACACACTAAGAGAAAGAGAGAGGTTAGCATATGTCTGCGTGTGTGTGCGTATGTTGAAAGGTGTTTTAGTCCAATAAACACTAAGCAGAGAGCCGGCAAGCACTGAGCAAAAAGGCACCAGGGCAAGTGGCCTGGCTTGATTTCATTTTAATTGGCTTTCCAGACGACTGCCTTTTCTTTCACCACTCTACTCACACCAACACCTCCTCCTTCTCCCTCCTGTTTTGTCCCTCTTATTCTCATTCTATCGTTCAAATTAAGATGTGCTCTCGAAAGCAGGCTATGAAAATGCTTCAAGAAATACATATACATATAATTAAAAATTTTATCAAGTTTACCAAAGCCGCTAAAAGTTCATGAGATTCTAACAGGTACACTCGAAATGCCTCTCTCCCTTTCTCTCACTCTCTCACTCTCTCTCTCGCTCTCTCTCTCTCTCTCTCTCTCTCTCTCTCTCTATCTCGGTGTGTGTGTGTAAGTCTGTGGTCTAAAGGGAAATCTTTCGAGTTTATCCAAGTGGAATTTGTATATTGTTGGCAAAGGAAAATATATATATGTATATGTATATTTATTATTCAAATTCATGTTCAAATCAATTTGTAACATTAAATTGCTCAAATTGTGACTGCTACGAAATCATGAGATAACAAATTGGCAGCCAACGTGGGGCATCTGGAATTTTGCGAGCTTTGTTTGTAAAAAGAAACTAAGTGTCAACTGATTGATAGGCCAAATATAGTAAAAGTCGCATTTCATTTGATTTTACTAATTGCTAAGAAATCAAAAGTCAAATTAAGCAAGTCCAAGGTGGAGAATATTGATGCGTTTGAATGTATTTGTGGCAAGTGTCTGAATGCAAGTGTTAATTGGTCTTAAGCCAAGCAATGAAACAAAATCAATTAGATGTCTTAATTTCAAGAATTAAACGAATCGTAAGCAAGAACACAATTTGCTTTTGGGCAACTTTAACTTTTGTAGGCCTTCTGGCCAAATGAATATGAGAGCTTGGCCTTTGCCACACCACTGAAGGACCGCCTAGAGACGTAGCCAGTCTCGGACTTCATCCCCCACCTCCTCTACCTATCATCAATTGTGTGTTAAGTACTTTTTGAGTAATTGCTTTTTAAGCAAAAGTTCCCTAGTGTGAGCCTGACTAAAACCAATTTGCATAGCCGTTAATGAACATTTAATTTTTTGAACACTAAAAAAAAAACGGAGCCATAAAACAGAGTGAGAGGAAAAGAGTGGAAGAAAGGAACCGAAAAAGAGGCACTGGGTATTCCATTCCGTAACATCCTAACCAAAGCCAGGCGGCGAAGCGTGCGACAATCAAATAAAAGTACATGAAAAACACATAAAGGAACATAAAGGGGTATTCAAGTTGGTTCTTTTTTTCTTTCGTTTTATTTTTTTAATGGTAAAGCGCGACGATTGCTTGAAACAAACAGGTGAGAGGTGTGTGTGTGTAGATGGAGAGAGTTTGTTTGTAATAGAGGGGGTTGGGGAGGGAGAAGGAAGCTCCCGCCATGTTGGTAATGGAGTTTGCAAACAAACATGGCCGCCGGGGAAAAAATCACATAATTTACACGTTTGCATTTAAGTATTAAGTGGGCGGGGGGGTCGTCGGTGGATTGGGTGGAAAAGTGTTTCGTTTACTTTTCCAACGTTTGTTTGCAAAGCTCAGCAATTGTTTGTATGTGCATATGTGTGTGTGTGCGAGTGTGAAGGTATTTTTTAGGCATACACATACGAGAGAAAAACTCGCTTCTTGAATTTTATGTGCAGAGGAAGCAATTTTTGGGTCGACTTTATTGCCCCTGTTGTCGTTGTTGTTGTTGTTGTCGTTGTCATTGGTGGGTGGTGTGTGGATGAATGTTGGCTTGGCTAGGCTCAGTTTTGGGTGTTGATGTTGATTTTAAAGCGTTTAATGGCCTTGCCTCCCACCTTTCATGCTTTCTCGGTCTCGGTTGCTCGCTCTGTTTTTCATCCGCAAGAACAGAACCAAATTGAAAAGAAAACTCAACAGAAGATGCAGCAACGAAGACCAAGAAGATATAAGTTTATATGTTTGTACAAAGTGTTGGGATTTGTGGAGATTTGTTTGAGGGAATTTGATGGGGTTGTTTTTTCGAGTCTCTCACTCTCATTCTTTGAAATATGAAAGGAAGTAGAGCCTAGCTGTCATAAAAAAAAACTGAAGGGTAGGCCATGTGAAATGGTAAGGAAAAGGCTTATGATGGATTGACAATGTGAAGGCATGCCAAAAACGCGGTGGGATGGAAAATGGCTCCCCACCACCCCACCGAAACCGCCACACACATGATGAGTAATGAGTAAGGGATAGTAGTGAACCCAGATGGTGTAAAATGTCTAGACTTTATTACAAATCTTTAAAAATATTCTTAAATATGTGACCTACACTTGAAAATGAGAAACCAGACATATGGCGCCCAACGTGGAGCCTCCTCTCTCTATCTCTCTAAATTGTTCATCGCATTCGCCACGCTGTCCATGTGGAGTTGAATACGGGATTTCTTTTAGCTTTTCACATATTAGTACGCTTAGGTCTTCTCTTCCAATCTAAACGCTTAACCGTAATTACAGCAAATTGCCCTGGACTGTGGGACCTTCATTCTCCTCCCCTTTATTGTCTCCCCTTTCTCTGTGTGTGTGTTTGTGTATTTGGAGGCTTATAATCAAAAATTCCATTTAAAAACTTTAAACTCATTACTAAATGTTTAATGTGAGCTCATTTTGTGCTACAATAAATCAACAACAACAGCGGCAACAGCAAAGAAAAAAAAAAAACGAAAGAAATTCAGCAATTTGTTAGGCGCGGAAAAGACAACACAGGAACACAGCAACAACAATCAAGGGAGAACTTTGGGATCGGGGTCGTTTCTTCTCTTCATTTTTTTTAGCCGTTGCTGTTGCTTTGGTTTTTGGGCGTTCTAACGATGCGGCAACCTGTCGACGTTGTGTTCACAACGACGACGACGACCCCAAAAAGGGTCGTAGCAATCCTTGTTGCCATATTGTTTCAAGCAGGCGGTGCACAACAGGCGGCCTTTCTGCGTAGCTCTAAAGCACTAATCAAGTGTGTGTGTGTGTGTGTGTACACCTTTTGCGAAAAAAAGAAGCAAACAACTGCCTTCAAGTATGGCTCTTTCTGTGTCATTCTAAAGCAGCAAGGCATAAAGGGAGATAGAGGGAGAGAGCTAGAGAGTGAGGGCAAAAAACTTTCGGCACGATTTGCATGTAAATTAATTGCCTTTGCCGTGCGCCGTGTAGCCGTTCGTTCGCCTGTAGCTATGCAATGAGATTTTTTCTTAAGCAACCCTCAAGGCAGACAACGACTACGCCAACGACGCCGACGCCGCCCACGAGATAAGTCGTATAAATTATAGCAATTTAATAAGTTTTAAATATACGCATCCGGTTGTCGGACTTGTTGTCTCTCTCAATCTCACTCTCTTTCTATTTCTTTTACAGTGTCTTTGGCCCCGAAAAAGTTTTTGAAGAAAATCTTTGCTGTAGCACCAGCAGCAGCAGCAGCAGAACAGAAAAGTTTTCTCAACTCAGACTTTGTGTCCGTCTTGAAGCTATAACTCAAGACAAAAATTGTTGCCGATTAAAATTGTCGGTTGGGCATTAATTTTATGTCACGATGCGCTTGCTTCTTCTTGCCCGACGTGCCGTGTGATAAGGTGGCGACTTCCACCAAAAGCTGAGAGCGAGAACGAGAGCGGGAGCGGGAGATGGCGTTGTCTCGTCGGACGGTGGGTTGAAACTGGGCGCCCAACGTGGGAGCCTTTTCACTGTTACAGGAGTTACCGAGCATTCTCTCTAAATGAGTTTATGCAAGTGTGAAAATAAGTCTTTTAATGGCCCTGTCCAGGCTGTCCCGGTGTGTTGGTGGGGAGAGAGAGAGAGAGCAAACGAAATGCCAGTTAATGAGTTGAAAGTGGAAAGGCACGTGGATTACAGTCCTTTGTTCCTGTTCCTGCTGCTGCTCTTTCCCCCCTGTTGCTGCTTCTGTTGTTGGTTGGTTGGTTGGGTGGCGGTGAAAACAAAACTTAATTTGTTGTTGCAGGTGAGACGAATAAATTATTTGATAACAGTTTCAGTTCCCAAAATATATGCCCCCCCCACTGTCCCTTCCTCACACACTTTCCGTTCTACCCCCTGCATTGCCCCAATGCCTTTGTCAGTCTATTGGCCGCAGGATAAATAAGATTTCACAAGCTTGCCCTTTGTTTGCCAATGTTCTAAAAAAGGAAAGGAGTTAGCCCAGCACCGGAAGGAACTTTAAATGGAGGGGCGCAGTTCAGCTTCAGTTCTTTTGCTCTTCATTTGACCGCTTAATATGCCTGGCTTAATAGTCTGCCCATTTTCGCTTGTTTTTCGATCAAAAATATTGTTAGACAAATTCAATTTAATTAAAATCATAAAATTCCACATTTGTAATTTAGTTTCTCTCACTCTCTTTCCCTGTACTTTTGATTGTAGTTGTTGTATTCTGTGTATTTTGTGCATGTAATTACAAAGCAAAACTTTGGCAAATAATTTTTACAAAACGCAAAAACTTTTTCAATAACAAAAATTTCAAACAAAACGAACTGAAAACGAATCAGCAAGCGACAGAGAGAGAGAGAGAGAGAGAGTGAGCGAGATAGAAATGAAGTAATACAGAGAAGAGAAATGGCAAAAGGACAAGGGACAGACAGAGGCACATACAGAGCAATGCCAAAAGGCAACTGTAAAAAAGTTTGCAATAAAAACGCCAATGGCCAAAAACGACAAGGACATACACACACACACACACACACACGCACACACATATACATACACAGAGTAAGGCGGCTACGTGAGCTGCCTTAGCAATGCAAATGTTTAATAAACTTTTTCAAATAAAAATTTATCTACGTTGACGTGCAATTTTTAGACCAATTAAACTGCTGCTCACTGGACAATGCAAGTGGGAAAGGGTCAGGGAATCAGGTGGGACAGAGTGGGCGTGGATGGGGGGAGGGAGCCGAGTCAAATGGAGGTAAAGAACAAAGTATTGCCATTTTGCTACGTGTCCTCATGGGTCTCTTTTTGTCTATCGTCCTGTTAATGGCTGGTTCTGTATGTGTGTGTGTGTGTATTCGCTCGCGGACATTTGTGTGTTGTATTTGGTTAGGGATTCCCCTCTGCTTTCCCCCCAAGCCACTGCCGTTTTGCTCCCTCTCTCTCTCTCTCTCTCTCTCTCTCTCTCGTGTAAAACTTCACACCGTTGAACGTGTAAATTTTTGTTTAATTACACGCATGGATTTTCCTTAACTTTACGTATTTCCGGTTTCAAATTTAATTAGCTTGATATGCATTTTTTGTTGTTGTTTGTTTCTTCTTGTTGTTTGTTAAATATATATATGTATATACATTTTTTTTATGCTGTGGGCAACTAATAACAATAATTGCGATAAAGCCAGCATTAAATTTATGGCAATAAATAAGCAGAGACACACACACACACTCACACTTACATATATATGTATATGTATATATTTTAATTATGCATTTAAATAAAATGTTTGCCAGCTTGTTTGTTGTTGTTGTCGTTGGCTAAAGGAAGCAGCAGCAAGAGGACGATTCAGAGGCCGGAAGGCAGCAGCAGCAGCCGCAGCAGCGGCAGGTGTAGGAGAAACAACAACAAAAAATGAGAATAAAAAAAGAGGTAAAAATGCCTTTTGTTTTCAATTTAATGAACTGTAAAGCTTGGCCATATTTATTGCATGCATTTATTGTTGTTGTTGTTGTTGTCGTGGTTGTTGTTGCTGGCTTTTTATGATGTTTGATACCCTGTGAAAAAATAAAAGCATTTCTCTTGACATCGTCTACAGCAATTAATGTCTCTATTCATAGTTAGTTAGTGGACTCAATCTAAGTAATTTTAGACTATTTGCCACTAGGTGGCGCTAGTTGAAAACATTAAATTGTCTAGAGCGTATTACTAGGTCGGCCTTATTATTCAGTTCATGTTTGTTTGATCATTTTTAGTGCATTTAATTTAAATTACTGCACATGTTGGTTTTATTTATTTCTTTTTTTCTGTTTATGATTATATTGATAATATTTAATTGAAATTAATTATTTTTAACGTATTTTTTTTTGTTTTATGTTTTCATTAGTTAGTTGCTCGGTTTGGTCTACCTGCCAATTGCCATTTTAGAATACAAGAAATTATAGCAACAAAATTCTCGACTGGCCTTGTTAAGGGCGATTAATTAAAAACAGTTTTTAATTTGTTTTTGTTTTTGTATTTTTCTTGTCACTTTGTTGGTTTTTTTTCGGTTGAAGCAAATTGAATTAATTGGCTTCTGACCGAATCAACCGACCAACAAAGGAATTTCGCATTTCATTTGGCCATGTCAAGTTGTGTGTTTCAGACATCACCTCAGCTGTCAATTGTGTGTGTGTGTGTGTGTCTGTGAGTTTTTCCTTCTCCAATATATATGTATATATGTAGGTATATGCATGCACACATACAAGTATGTATGTACATATACATATACATTTCGTTGTGTTCAATCATTAAACGGCAGCTGAGAACGAGCCAACACACACGGACATCAATTATTGTCTCATAAAAAGTAATTTATATTAAAATCAAACCGCTTATAATTTCATTATGTTGATATAAAATATGGCAAAAAGGGGCGGGAAGGGGGTGGGGGCATATGTACGAGGAGGAGCAGAAGCAGGAGCAATTGATGGGTCTGGTCACTAGTGCCGAAATGTGCGCTGGGCCATTAAAGTTTGTGTAATAAAGTTTTTTTTGTGTTAATTAACGCATACAGCCGCAAAAACGCATCAACTGTGAATGGAGGAGGTGGTTGGGGGGTGGGGAGAAGAAGGCGAAAAAGCGTCGTTTGCAGAAAAAGCGTGAAATTTGGCATGGGCATGAAACGCGGGGGGTAAGGGTGGTATGAACTGTGCAATATTTAAATTCAATTGCATACTTTTGAGCGCACTCGCTTGTTTGCCCTGGCCACATGGCGCATACTTAATGAACCATGCGTTCGCTTGTTTCACTTGCATATTTTATTTGCTCTCTTTTTTTAACCCCACCTATTGTTGTTGTTGTTGTTGTTGTTGCTGCTGCTGCTGTCAGGTATAAAATACCTGCATAAAAATAACAACGCGTTGCTCATTTTTATTGTTGTTGCCGCTGCTGCTGCTGTTGCTGCTTTTTGCATGTTGTTGACTAATAAAAATAATCCAAGATGGAAAAAAATTGGTTTGCCATTATATTTAATAAAGTTAACAGAGTGAAGAGAACACACACACACACACACACACACACACACATGAAAACAAAGGCAATATACATTTCATGGGAAATCTCTGCAAGTGCATGTAAAACTATGGCAAGAGTGGCCCCCCCCTTTCCTCATCCGTTGGGAGTGTGTGAAGTTGGTAATTGTCTGGCCTAGTGCAGGCAGAGGAGTGAGATGAGGTCAATTTATGGTTGAGTGAAACAAGAACTAAAAACAAACGGTAAAAAGCCCGAAATGCCCTTGCAATACAAATTATTTTCCATTCATTTTTCATAAGCTGTTCAGAAAAATAGGCAAATTGGCAAACAAACATTTATTTGTTTGGGTTTGTTTTGTTTCCACTTCTCTCTGGCCCATCAAGTCAAATGAGGTGTGATTGCACAACTAACGGTTATTAACTTTTAACGTATAAATAATTGAACTGGCAAATATCCTTTCGACTGACCCAAGTATTAAAATTTTAATCGGCATTTGCACGCAAATTGCATTCTTCTTTAGTTAAAGTAACTTAAATTCAAATCCAAAAAAAAAAAAAATCAATTGCTATCTATAATGCATCTCCGTTCTTTTTTTTGCCCGTGTCTATTTTCGTAATGAAAATAAACAAATTGTGTTTTGTTTACTTTTAATTTTTTTGCAACTCTATTGAATTTGAATTTTTTTGTTAGCTTAAACCACACACACACACATACACACACACACACATATATAGAATTGTTGTAAATTAAATAGATTAAAAGTGATTAAAATTGTCATTAACATTTTGTTGGGTCATTTCCAGGCATCGTTTGTTTTTACCTCTTTTGTTGTTGTTGCTGTTTTTTAGGGGGATTTTGCAATTGTCAATTAATATTACTTTAATGTTATTGGCCATAATTGTCATGTTTTGTTGGTTTCATATGAAATGCCCTTACCAAGAAGTGGAGAACGTTTACATTGTGGTTTAGTTCTCTTGCATTGCATTGGATTGTTGTGTTAGGGTATAGAGAGTTCGGTTTGACTATGAAACCTTTTGGGGCCTAAAACGTGTCGTTATTATTATGAATATTTATACATTTTGTTGCCATTTTCATGGCATTTAATTGTTTTAATGGCCATTAAAAATGCAAAAAATGGATTTGACATTAATATAAGTAATATTTTCCTATTCTTTTCCCTTATTTGTTTTAATTTTATTTTATTTTAGCCTTTTTTGTTGTTGTTATTGTTGGTTTATCTAATTGTTATGCAAATTAAATTATATGAAAAATTTTTGTGATTTTGTTTAAATTTTCAAAATCTAATTGCTTTTGTCAGGGTCGGCAGGGAGAGAGAGAGAGAGAGAAAAATAAATTAATGTTAAATTATTAACTAATAGAGAGACTGTGCGAAAATGATGACAATTTATTTTTCATAGGAACAAATGAAGGGGGGTTTGGAGAGTGCCGGGGGACAGAGAATTATGGGTGGGTGACCCCAATAAAATCAAACCAAAATTTATGGCACATTAACTGGGCATTAATATTTATGATCATCATTTGGCAAGCATAACGAACGGACGGACAGACGGACTGACGGACGGATGGACGGATGGACGGATGGACGGGTTATGAAACTCAAAACCAATTTTGATCCGGGGCATTAGGACTTACGATACGATTTATCCGTTATTAAAGACACTTGATACGTACCTGGAATGAGAAGAAGACGAAATGGCAAATGTTTAGTAAAAGCAAGAAAAATGCATTTGGTAACAAAAAACGAAATGAAATGGAAACGTACAAGTAAATTGTATAATAAACCATCCACCCATCCACAAAGATAGATGAGGAGTAGGGAACGGGAACGGGAAAGGAAGGGAAGGGACTTGCATTTCATGACCTCTTCTGGCTGCACTTTAAAATCCATTAAAATTGCCGCCCTGCCATGTTTTTGGGCTGTTAATTTTATCAAAGCTACTGAAGTTGCTGCAGACAGACCAAAAAATATGTGAACAATTTTCCGGGAATGGGTTTGGGAATGCGCAATATGGAGGAGAGGGAGATTGGTCTGGTCTGGACTGGGCTGGGCTGGGCTGGAATGGTATGGTCTGGTTGGAGGTATGAATGTGACCATGACTCGCATCTGTGTGGATGCCATTGCCAAGAGCGCAAAACGGGAACCGGGCTACAATTTATTATATTAAGTATTAATGTTGGCCCTGTGCTATGACATGGTTGCACTGTCCGATATGTGTGTGTGTGTGTTTGTGTGTGTGTATATATATGCATAATCCGAAAGCCAAAAGTAATTATATTAAGTAATTGATGAATTTGCCTTTTTCCCGCGTTTCGTTCGCCCAAAGGCTCAAAGGACCATCACCAGACGCAGACAGAGCGAGAGATACATGTTTGAGTCACTGAAAGGGAAGGGAGAGAGTCAACTGGGGGTGAATGGCAGACAAATGGCCACAGACAGCGGGATATAGATAGAATAGTTCAGTTCAGTTCAGTTCGGTTCAGTTCATCTCAGAATGAACGGGGCAAATAAAATTTAATAAAGCTGGCAAATAAAAATTTATCGCATGTGATTTTAGGCTCATTGTGCGACGCCGTTTACCGCCATGGCCGACATGGCTGACAATGACCAACCGAAATTCCTTTTCTTCTCTGTTTTGATAGACGTCAATTTCCGGACGAAAGGACTAAGCTTTCTGCCTTCACTGCGCTCCGCATTGTTCCGGCTTTTTTTTGTCAGATTTATATAAGCAGATTTTAAATTTGATGGAAATAAATGACACTCATACAATATATACTTATATATATTGAGGGGATTTCTAGTGGGGCTACACTTTGTTTAGTTTGTTCAATTCCTTATGGAGAGCTCTATTAATATCCTTTACAGTAACAAATTGCATATCGACAACATCCTTTAGAGGCCAGGCGCGAATGGAGTTCTGAAGTTCATTGTGGCAAAATGTACTCGAAAAAACTCATTAAGAGTATTCAATTTCTTTGGTTTTTGATAATGTTGAAATGTTTATGGTCAGTTATCGGTATAATAAATGTATATATATATAATATCGCAACATCTCTCGCTCTCTCTCTCTCTTTCTTACTTTGTATCTCTCTTTCTAAGACGTTATAACAGTTAAGTGATTTTGTTTGGTAGCAGCAATTGGAAACTTTTGAATTTATTGTGGCAAAACTTTAAGCGAAAACCGATAGCCAAAGTTTATTACTCAATTACAAAACCATCAAAATGAGAATGAGAAACGAAAACGAAACGAAATGAAACAAAATGAAACGAAAAAGCAGCAGCAGCAGAAGAAGAAGACGCCCAATGTTTGGGTAGTAAAGAGAAATCCGAAAGATAAATGAAATTGATAAGCGCGTAATTTATGTTTGGATTTCGTTTTATTCTGTCATTAACGCCAAGTTTGCTTCGTTTGGCTGCTCGATAGAGGGCAAGAGTGTAGATGATGGGTGGGTGGTGGTGGTTGGTCGAGTGGGTTTTGGTCGATTGGTTGTTTCTCGTACGTATACATGGTCCTGTTCCCCCCAACCAGCTTGTGCTTTGTATTTGAGTTTCGCACACGCGAAAAGTTGGTCAAGGCAATACAATACGATGGCAGAGAGAGGTAAAGGGCAAATGAAGCTGACAAGGTACAAGAAATAGTGAGCAAAAGTCTCAAGACTTGAGTTGACAGCTTCTCATCAATTGACTTGATTTGACTTGACTTGAGTTGACTTCACTTGAGTTGAGTTGAGGTTGGATTGCTTTCTATTGAGTTGGGTTTGATTCCCAATCCCAAAAATAGCTCAATTTGTGGCCTTTTGAAAAGGCCTTCTCTGCTTCCACACTCACACACACATACATACCATCTTCATTCTTTTTCGACCTTTTCGTTGTGGGCTCTATGGGCTATTGAAAAACTCACACATAATCGATCAGCAAAAGCCAATCCTAAAAACCATTAAATGACATTTTTGTTCCTATCCCACTGAAGCTTGGAATTTTCGCATTATAATGGGGACGATTGTCACGCCCACATGCACACACACACACACAACACTCATGTATACAAACATATATATAGCAGAGCATTATGCATAAATAATTTTGGAAACGAAAAGCCAGGTGCATATAATGAAAAATTGAAACATGAAAATTGTCAAAAACAGCGAACACAAGAGGAACTCTAGTAGGAAGGGGCTGATGGGAAGTGGTAGGGGTGGTGGAGGGGTGGGTGGTCGAGGTATGTGGTATGGACAAGCACATTACCTGTCAGGCCTGGGCCGGAAATGAAATTTTTGCAATGGATAGCAATGAATGAAGCAAAGGGGTTGGGTGTGATTGGGAGTAGACTATGAATGGGTGGGCGGTGGGTGCTGGCTGAAGGACTAACCACATACATCAATGCATTTATGGGTGCCAAGGTGGTGGTGGTGGTGGAGGTGGGGGGCTGTGGTGTTGTAGGTCGCAATGACTGGCAATTTGGACAATTTGTGTTATGCAATAAAAATGACGTCAAATTCAAATTTGTTATACATATAAATTGTTCGAATGTTAGGCCAAGCTAATTGTTAAATGTATAATAGATCGAAATGAGAGAGAAACCGTTATACACAGGACACTTTTCCGCAGTCCGATTAACAAGTGTTATACACCGCATACAACTTCAGGGATGGATGTTTGGGTTAGCTGCCCAATTTTGCAATGCCTTCCTAATAAATTTGAGGCTGGTTCGGTCCATCCCCACCGCCCTCAGTTGATGGACATTTAATTAATTTTCTGATAAGCGGCTAAGAGTTATAGAAAAAGCCGGAAGTTAATTGAAAATGATGGGCTATAAATTTGAAACGAAAATGTAATTGTTTGTGAAATGTAGCATACATTTGCCGGTACATGATGCGCTCCTCTTCACGCTTTTTTGCTTCCCCATGTCTTTTTTTCGGCCATCAAAAAAGAAGAAACAAAAAAAAATGAAACGAAATGGAAAAGCGGCTATGAAAGAAGATAAAGATGGCAAAAACCACCCTCATTTTCCAAAATGAAATTCATTAGCGTCACGTCTCGGCTTAGGTTTTCAGTTTTCTGTTAACACCTGTCGTCACCTTCAACCACCCACCCACCACCCAATCCATACCACATGATTTGATGGCGTAAGAAGTCTGAAGTGGGCAAAGGAAAAAGCATCCACTAAATCAATTCAATTCAATTACAAAACGTTTTCACCTCAGTCATCCACCCACCTCCCCCACACAGCGCTCCAGTATTATTTGCTTCAAGTCCAATTAGCTGGGTAACGCATTTTAGGCTGGAAAGAAAAATATCAGCGGCTTAAAGCCTGATTGGATTGCGGTATGGCCACAAGAGGTTGGAGGAGTTTTTTTTCCTCTTCTTTTTTTTTCGTTGCTCCCTCTCGACTGATAATTAAACTTGGCCCCAGCTGAGACATGGACTAAACTAACAGCAACAACAACAATAACATCAAAATGCCATAAATTCATGTTACTATGACGAAAGATTTAATACCCTTAAAAGAGGTAAACCATTTCCCATTTCTCATCTTTTCTCACGGCAAAAGTTCTTTATTCGAGAGAGTATGGAAAACAAATACATAATCAGAGCAAGGATTTCACAGAAATAGTCCTAAAATACCCATTGAAGTTATATAGTTACAGTGTATTGAAAGCAAAACACAGAGAGAGAGAGCGAGAAAGAGAGAGAAACGAGGAAGCTGCTGAGAGGCAAACATTTCATCCATAATAAATCTTTTCTTTCGTTTAAGTAATTTCAATTTCATTTTCAGTTTCGGTTTGGGTTTTATTTGGGTTTTTTCGAAATCATACACACACACACACACACACACACACACACATACACATACCAAAGTAATTAGGAGGCAATTTTTTCACGTATTTTAATTAAAACGGATTTTCTTTCTTTCTCGCATTTTATGCTTTATTTATTTTCGCGCCAGCTTCCTTTTGATTTCTTTCCACTCGCTTCCATTCATTCTTTTTTTTTGCTCCATTTTGGAGTTTTTTTTTTTTTTGCGTTTGTGGTAATTAAAATGACATTATTCAAAAGTTACAATTGGTAGCAACAAGAAGAAAAGTCTAAAAAAAAAATAAGAAAAGGGTCGATAGGTGGGCTGGCAGTTGGCGCGTGACTCTAGATAGGCGTTTATTACTCTCTCAATGCCAAAAAAGGACTATCTGAGATGTAAAGAAGGCACGAGGCTGAATGGAAACCCTTTTTCCCGGCACACGTTTCCTGACATTTCTTCTCCTTTCCATTTTTTCGTCGTTTTTTTGTTGGAGGGGCCTGCCTAAGAAAAGGTAGGTAATATGTAAGGCAAAACTCTTTTGAGGTTAGGTAAGAAATCAAAAAACGATTAGTCTAAGATTTAGGCTGGGTTTGGGTTGCGGTGGATTGTGGGCGTGTATTTCGGTGGTGCCCTCCATGCATTAAGTGAAAATGTGAGAAAATGTCACGCGAGTTTTTCTCTTTTGGCCTTAAATTTTTGTTGTCGTTGTCACTGAGGGTCGTTAATTTCTAGTTTCCATTTTGACCGCAGAAGCCGCATTTAATCCTGTATGGGCCGAAACTCTTTTGTCAAACTGCGCTCAATAAACTTTTGTCTAGCCTAGAAATCCATTAACGCGTTCAATAGACGTGATCGATTTTGCGGAGAAAGCGGGGACAGGGGCAAAAAAACAAAAACAACAACTCAGTGAAGTATGCACAACAATTTACACTCTTCAGTTTGATGGAGCAGCAATTGCAGGAAAATGAAGGGAGGGTGGGAAGCTGGAGCGAACGCCAACTACTATTTTTAATCACTTCAACAGTTTTTTGTTTATTCCCTTTTTTTTTTTTGGTTTTTGTTCTCTGTGTTATTGTCTACGGTCTAAAAGAGTCAACACACAATGACAACATTTAATAGATTGCCATACACTGCGCTGAGAGAGACGGAGACGGAGAATAGCAGGACCCAGGGAAAGGGACCAACTCACAGTTTGGCATAGAAAAATGCCTAGAAAAAAGTAAACAAATAGAGATGAAGAGAGAGAGAGAGAGGGGAGGGCGTAACTGGGAGTTGATAGACAAAAGGCCTCCACGTCGTTTTTTTCTCCGTTTTTGTGTGCCCAGAACCAACATAGAATAAAAAAAAGGAAGAAGGGGAACAAGGGGTTAACTGTTCTGTGAGTCACTGGAATGAATGACTTTTTGTCCGTCGGGGGTAGATCCCCATTTATAAAGATATTTCTGATTTTGTGTTGCCGATAAGCATGAAAGAAGTTGCAAATCCCCTTCGTTTCGCTCACTTACTTGCCGCATAGCGATGAGGGGAAATTGTTTGGTATTTTTCCAAGAAAGAGTATTCAAAAAAGAAGGGTATTGTCACTTTGGCATGAAGCAAGCAACATCTTTTCAACTGACTGAATTTAGCTCTTCCTTCCCTGTCGATCTTTATGTGATCTCTTTGTAGAGCATAAGCACTTCGTTGTGGTGACTTTAGTTTCCGGTTCCCACTATACTTAGTTGTATTTTTTTCTTCGTTTTTAAAAAGACATTTAACGGCATTCTTTAACACATTTCGCATGCGTCATCATTGTGTATAACCTTTCCGTGTCGTGCGTGGTTCCAAGTGTTACACATTTGCATTTGACGTGCTTCCTTCATAATCCTTCGCTTGTTGCAAAAATAGTTTTGCCTTTTCATTCGTTGAGTAAAATTGCGCAGTTTTTCTTTATTCTTTGTTGTGTGTGTGTTTATGTGTGCTCTGTTTTTCTTTTGCATTCCCTTTTTGTTTTTTTTTTTTTTGTTCGTTTACTGTTGCGTGGCATTTTTAGACGCTGCTTATAATTGCTCCATTAAAATTTGTTTATGGCCAAAGTTTATATGCCTTGACAAGCAGCAGCAGCTAAAGTAGAAGTTGCAGAAGGGAGTCCCCCACTCCCCCAGTCCTCCCCCCCAAAGTAGTTGTTCGTGTGAGTGAATGAGTTGCTTTCTAGTAATTAGAATGTCAAAAAGTTTTCTAGTTGGAGTGCTATTTTTAGGTGGCAAGCAGGGCAAAAATAACAACAAAAAAGAAGAAAAAAAATAACAAAATCAAAGTTGTAACAAAAATTTCCATACTGATTTCGATATGAGAGAAAAGCTATGCAAATTGCAATTTTATAAAATGGCACAGCATGCTATAGTTGGAGACCATTAATGGTAGTTCCAAATATATATGCAGACATATGTATATATAACTTTAACTTGATTTCTGACTATACAGTAATGTAATGAAAATTGTTTGGCCAAATCTCTTTTTGGGTTTTGCTTTACTCTGGCAGTTTCTCGTTTGTCATTTTTCACTTTCATTAAAGTAAAAAACTCAACCAAAGGAAGAGAGTGATAGAGAGAGGATGGGGGAAGGGCAGAGAGTAAGAGAGATCGCATCATTTGTTAGATGACTCATGCAAAAAGCGTCTTTCACTCATCAATTGGCAAAGGTCAATGAAGGTTAGTCCTGCTCTTGTGGTCCTTTCTAATGGAGTTTTATATTTGTGAGCTCTGCCTAAAAGCATGCTGTAACATTTTCTACCTTTTTCTCTTTCCTTTTGAATGGAATTGAGGGAAAAACGAAATTTAATATCATCATCATCGTTGCCATCATCGTTGGGCCGTGCATTTGCACTAAAAGGTTTTCACGACGCTTTTAATTACACTTTAAACAATAGCCTGCACGCACAGCCACGCCCCTTAAGGCATACATCGCCCCCCCGTCCATTGCCATCACTTGGAGCTCTCTCTTTTCCATCCTCTTCTTTACCAATCCTTTTCCTTGTCCATCTTGGCTCCATCCCTTTTCGAAGCATTTGAAAAAAAAATTGCTAGCGTTTGCGATTTGCGCTTGATTAAATTCTAATTATAAAGCGTGCGTATTTTCCTCTTCTTCTATTCGCTTCTCCTCTTTCCGTTTTAGCCTTTCTCCTGTGTTCCCTTTTTTTTGTGTGTGTGTGTGTGCTAGCTGTTTGCTTTTTGTTTACCATTTTCCTTGATTTTTACGACTTTTTAATGATTTCTCGGCCAGTCACTCATTTTGCCACCATCGCGTGCGCCTTTTCTGACCCCGTCCCATCCAATTTACCCAATTTTTCCTCTTCTCTTGACTTTTTGGGGTTCGCTTCAGTTAAGTTTAGCTCCGTTTCGTTTCGTTCAGTTCAGTTTTGGTTTGATTTTCTACGTTCGGTTTCTGGTTCGGTTCGGTAATTTGCTTTTGGCCGCTCCCTCAATTTTGTTTACTGCTAATGCGACTTTTAACGCTGATTAATGTTGTTTTTGTTACCTGTCGAAAACTCTCTCTCTCTCTCTCTCTCTCTGCGTGGGGGGAGAAGGAGGTTAGGCGAGAAAAAAACACTAAAGTTTCCATTTTCCAACCGCAATTCAACAGAAAAAAATATACGCTTCGGTAATGGACAGGATGAGGAGGGAGTTGGAGGAGGGGTCTGGAGGGTCAACTACCATGTCACATGTCTATGAAATTAACACTTCAAGAATTTTCCTTTTTCCTTTTTTTTTTCTCTGGTTTGCTGTTTGTTTAATTAAAACCAACAATGGCAAGGCAATAATTTGTTTGACAGCTGCAAAATGCAAACATTTCCGAAACAAAATTGAAATTTATGCAAAAGCAAAAGAGACAGAGATACTCTCTATGAGCAAGAGAGAAAGCGAGAGAGGGCGAACAAGGCAAAGAATGACATTCAGGCAAATTGAATTAAGTGAAGCAGTCGAAAATTCAAGTAAAATTCTTCAATTTTAATACGAATCAAATTTAGTGGATGAAAATTTAATATTTAACTAAATTGCACGGCTCATTTTGTAGTGTTAACATTAAATTGTATATATACAATTGTATACATATAAATATATAGATATATGTATATACATGTCTGCATGTATATAAAATGTTTGTACTAGTTTTTAATAGCGTCAATTTTGTTTTAAAGCGGATTATAAAAGCCAAATTATTACATTTTCCCTGTCATAATTTTAATTAGTGAGGCATTTTATCTATTGCCTACTTTTTTGGGGGCCAGCGATTCCTATACACATACATACATATGTGTGTATTTGTGTGCAGGTATATATACTTAAATTTTAAAGCTTGTTGTTTATACAAGCCTGAGGGAACACAAAACAGAAAGAGATAGACTAAGAGACAGAGAAGCCAACAAACGCATATGCATATATGCATATAAATGATGAAACTGGGTAAATTTGGAGAAAGAGTATGAGCCAAATGTCTATGTAAATGTGTGCGCGTGTGTGTCTGTGTGAATTTAATTGATGGCCAGCTTGCATTTAAATGCCATTTCAAAATAGATATTAATCAATTTTTGGATTATTTATTGGTGCATGTTAGCCAAAGACAAAGCAAAAGATATCGCAGACAGATGAGATAAATCTAAAGCCAAACCATTGAATAGATTCGCCGTATTTTTTGGTTATTCCACAAAAATAACTGACTTTCAAAAATGACATTTAATACAACGCCATTTAAAGTGTCAAATTCTATTAAATTCCAATTGAAATGTTTACATTTAGTAGTTCGATATCAAGTAAAATCTTTGACATATATTTTCTTAGTGCAAAAAATGATAGAAAAAGTATTTGGTAACTAGAGCAAGTGCATTTGCCCAACAAGGCTATTAGGAGGATGAAAAAAATGAAACGTTAGCTGCCAATGTATGGCTAATGTGCATTTTACTCACACACACACACACACAGAGAGAGAGTTTTTCAGTTTTTCCATCATTTTTTGTTGCGGGGGGTGGTGGTGGATATAAAGCGAAATACCCAAGAGCATTTTTGGATCGTTCCATCCGCGCTCTTCTTCTACTAAACAACTGGCACTTCACACGCTCAACGATTTTTGATTTGGCAGCTCGTTTGGCAAAAGTGCACAACATTTTGAAGGCTTTGCCTTCGTTTGGCGCATTTTGCAAGTGATTTTATGCATATTTCATGGCATACTTTTGAGCGCTATTAAGAGCTTAGGCAAACCCGTCAGTTTTCCGCGCACTCTCTTTCTCTCTGTCTCTCTTTTTATCTATGCTCCACAACACAAAACAACTTGATTCATTCATTCATTTATTATGATGACTATTTGGCGAAAAAGTCTTTTAGAGAGTTAGGCAAAAACTTTTTAAAGTATTTTGTCAACTCGATTAACATAAACCCCCAACTAGAGTATCATAATCAAATTTACCCATTTGACACTAAACTTTCGGCATTACAGCATCAAAGCGCCAAAGGGTATGAGGATTCTACTTTACCCATGAAATTGAGTTACTCAATTAGAAATTGTGCGTCTACATTCAATATGCCATCGAGTAGAAGCAGCAGAATGCAAATTTTGTGGCAAGACAAGATAAGGGAAGAGAAGGGGATGGACGGAAAGGGAATTGAGTTTATCATATATGGGAGAGAAAGGGCTGTGTTGTCGTTCAAATTAATTTTCAAGTCCTAGATACCCCTAAAAGCATGCTACAAATATAAAATGTTTTGGCCACAAAATGCAGACACACACACATAGAGAGAGGAGCCAAACCCATAACCATAAACCGAGTTAAGACCGCAAGTCTTGAGCGAGTATATATATATGTGTGTGTGTGTGTGAGTATGTCATGCTTACCAAACGCTTTTCTCAATGATACAGCACAAATTTCTATGGAATTTTTTAGTATTTTACAGAGAAATGCATTTATATTGGTTTTTCGTTCCTATAAATCCCATACCAGATTCCTTTCCCTATTGCTCTGCCCTTTACTTACTCCTTCCTAACAGTTGTCTGCCCCTTTCTTTGTGTGTCTGTATGTGTGTGTGAGTGTGTGTGTTAAGCTCATTAAAGTCCGGCTGCCCCAATGTTTTTGGCAGCCTTAATTTGGCTTTGCATATGAAAACCAAACACAAAAACAGAAACGATACAAAAAAAAACCATAAGAACACAATTTTAGAAGGAGAGGGAAAGAGAGAGCAAGAGAGAGCAAGAGAGAGCGAGAGAGAGAGAGGGCAAAAGATATACGCAAATTGTTGCATTGTCTCTAGTTTTGGCTTTGCTCCCAAAAAGCCATGCAAATAGGCCATAAATTCATATTTTATTGCCTTGTCTGACAATTTTAGTTCTGGCCATTGACTCTCGCTCTCGAATACTCTTGCTCAAATATCGAAGCAGAAATGCACAACATTTTTTGGGTGGTAGTGGGTGGCAGGGGGTGATAGACTCGGTTATTGGGAACCATGGTCAGGATGGTTTGTTGGCTGGACAGGAGCAGGAGCAGGAGCAAAAGAAGCTGCTCTAGAATGTCTCTGCCTTTTGTTGACAATGCAGACTTTTGGCATTATGTGCATTATGTGATTGCATATTTTCAGGTGGCTTCGGAAAATGCCAAAAATAACAATACCAACAACAATAGCGACAACAACAACAACAACGACAATAACATGAACAAAAACAATGGCAAAATCAAACATTTTCACACTCCTTCTCTTGGGCAAATCAATTTGCTAAGATTTTGTGCATAAAGAAGGCAACAAGCAAGAAGTGACAAGTGACTTGGAGAAATGTTGATTTGTCATTGGGCCAGTTAAAACAAATGAACTCTTAAACGAAATATTTTCCAAAAATACCTTAACAACGATTAATTGATTATTAAATGAAATGTACAACTAATTAGAGTTTTCTTGTGCAAGTAATAAGCCTAAGTATAGTCAAGTTTATATCTTTTCTATATAGCAGAACGATTTTCAGTTTATGTTTAAACCAATCCAAAATTAAACTAAACTAATCAAATACAAAACAAAGGATTAACTTATTTATGAAAATGCTGTAAAATTAAATAAACGATTCTGTATATCAAAATGTAGAAAATATAAATTTGAATATTTCGTTATATGGGTTGTGTGTGTGCGAGTGTGTGTGTATGTTAGGGCTTTTATTATGCATATTTAACTAATCTAAAACTCACAACTAATGCAACGGATTAAAAAGCCACATGATTTTTTCACACCCACAATGGTAAATAGAAACAAAAGACTAGGCAATAATAAAACGCAACAATGATGATGACAATGATGATTATGATGAGGGAAACGATGATGAAATTTAACGCGCTTTTTAAACCAAACAAAAGCAAATTGCAAAATGCAATGCATACACACACACACACACACACACATCCCTTCTGATGCATGCATGCATACTAATTATGAGAATGCATCGCACATTTAAGCAAATATAAACAAAATGTTAATGACAAGCCAACGTAGGACAAAAAGACAGACACACACAGAGACAGGGAGAGTGAGAGAGAGAGAGTCAGGGAGACAAACAGACAAACTCAGATTCAGACTCAGATTCAGAGACAGACTGAGACTGAGGAGCGAAGTGGCATGTAAATGTTGCACATCGAAGAAAACGGCACGTGACTGCCAGAAGGGAAGTTGTAGCAAAACTTGTGACCGAGCACGAGAACATTTTAAAGGCGTTGATGAACTGCAGCCAGAGCATCAGCATCAGCATCTCCATCATGATCATTATCTGCAACTTAATCATCATTATCATTGCTGCTTCTGCTATTGTGGTGCATTATTGTGATTATTGTTATTAAAATGCAAATGGGACAAGCATTCGTTATGATTATTATTAATATGTGGTAGATGACAGAGAGAAGACATGCAAAATGCTTTAAGCGTAATGCAGAATTGCCATTGCCAAAGAAGCAGCTATATGTGCATGTGTATAAGTACGATTGTGTACATTTTTCGTTGTGCCCATTAACATAATTTGCATTTGCATAAAATGTCATAAAGCATTACAATTTCGGACAGCTGCCACTTGCCACTGACTGACTGACTGGCCGTGCAGTGTGGGTTAATTGGGTGGTGCACTGGACTCGAAGTGGGTTTGGCAAGGTGCGATTCGTTTTGAGTGTTCATTGAGCTAATTGCAGGTGCGAAAGTGTCACAATGTGCATGGTGCATGCTTCATTAGACACGCAATGGCCGACCATTATGTACATACGTCATCATCATCATTATAATCAGCATTATCATTATTATTATTATTATTTACATTTAACTTTTATTTAATGTTTAATTTAGATTGAATTCTTGCATAAATAATAATAATACTGTAAAACCCCATCATCATATGCGTGTGTGTGTGTACGCGCGCGTACGTGTGACGAAAAATTGTTAGCCAATTATATGAAAATCATTTGCGTTTTATATTTGTGGTAAAATTTTTGCATAATTGGAAAATTCTGCTGGTATTAAGTCCACTAAATGTGCCACTTACAATAATACATAGAAAGAGATAAATGTATGTGTGCATAATTAGAATAACTGGCCCTCATAAGTAGGCAATGCAATTGATCATATACATAAAAACCATTTTTCCAAACGATTAACCATTCAGAGGGAGAAAATAATGGCATATATCCTCTTGTTTTGATCAGACGGATAAGTTTTCCTATAGTTAAACATTTACTTACACTTGCCCATGATTTTAGGATCATTAAATTGCGTAT
This sequence comes from Drosophila equinoxialis, assembly GCA_018150345.1. Lineage (NCBI taxonomy): Eukaryota > Metazoa > Arthropoda > Insecta > Diptera > Drosophilidae > Drosophila > Drosophila equinoxialis. The sequence goes on along the minus strand of JAECWI010000868.1, from coordinate 3,767,191 downwards.
ACGTACCTGAAAGAGATAAAGAAAAAGAGAAAATGGTCAAATTAGTTGAGTACCCAGATAGAAAAAAAGGCATCATAAAAAGCAAACACAACCCCCAAAAAGTGACAACAACGCCCAAAGTGCGGCTTAAAAGAAACACACAAAAAAATTCAATAAAAAATCACTTAAGATGCCATAAGAAGCTTTCAACGTCACACACACACACACACACACACATGGACAGACCAACACATATGGGTTGGTAGTTTTCGTCTAAGAAGAGTGCTGTCAATTCAAAAGAAGAAAGAGTGTAGACAAGAAAAAAAACCATAGAACAGAATGAAACTAAAGAAAACTAAAGCAATTTCAAATTGAAAACTGCTGCAAATTAATCAAATGCCTTTGCACAAGGCACAAGCAGAAAGAGAGAAAGGAGGTGGGTGGGGGAAAGCGCACACGCGCACACATAGAAAAGGAAAATGTCAGTCAGAGGAATCACAAAGACAGAAGCCAAAGGCAAGGCAAGGCAAGGCAACTTCCCCAAAACCCATAGACAAAAACCCCAACCCCCTACTCCCAACCCCCTACTCCCATTACCCCATTCCCTGCCAACCAGGCAGACGAACCCTTCAACCCGTAACGCATTAAATCGATAACACGATTTTTCAGCACGCACATACAAACTGTAGAGGATTGACTTGACTTGGCTGACTGACTGACTGTGAGTTAAATTGTCAGTTTCATTACGTGGCAGTTTTTGTTTTTTTTTTTACTCCTCACCCCCCCGGGTGTTTCTTTTTATTTTAAAGCCAAATCACTACGTCTGCGCGTGAGTCTACCTACCACCCCAGTATGTGTGTGTGTGGAATCGTCATTCCCCAGGATCCCTTCTCATATTGCGACAAACGATTTTTCAAGTTGGCGCTTCATCGTTCCCCAGTTCTCGTTTGGCATTTCTTTATCTTCTTTTTCATTTTCATTTCAGTGTGCGTTTTTGGTTTTTTTTTCTTTCTGTTCCTCTTGTTGTTGTTGTGCCCTTCTGTGGTTTTTATTTTCTTCTTTCTGTGAAACGCGCACAGCAAACTCAATTTTCGGGGGCAAGAAAGAAAACGAAGAAGCTCCTGGGACGACGAATGCTAGCTGGGACTTCTCTGCGAGTTCAACAAACATTTAACTGATTGCCTGGGCGTGCGTGTTGGCTGTTGCCTGATTTTTTTGATTTGCAATACACCTGGGAGAGACCAAGCGTCGGCAAGGGGCGAGCGAGGGGGAGGTGCAGCAACAGAAGGATGTGGGGTTAGTAGTAGAAAGCCACCGAAAAAAGCAAATGTTTAGCTTATTTGTTAGCACGAGAGAGAAAAATAAATTGTCTGTGCGTGCAGTAATTGTAAAGTACTGCAGGGAGATGACGATCATCATCGTCATCGTCATCATCAATGGACGGCAACACTAGAAATGTCAGTAAAGTAGTCATGTTATTGACACCTTTCTAGCCAACCATCCACCCACCCAACCAACCAACCAATCAGCCTACTAGAACTACTTCCACTTGCACTACGACTATCCTATGAATTTTTGATGGAAATTTTCTTACGTCGTTGGCTTTTTTGGGAGTAAAGTTAAAAAGCAATTCAATCAAGGCTCAAAATCGGTTGGTTGGAACAATTTTTTTCAAATTTCCTTAAAAAGTGCAAAATCAATAACCGTAAACCAGAAAAAAGGCAACGAAAGAAAATGGTTAAGTGACTAGTTCTTGTGCTCTCACAAGAAATCATACTGTGTGTATGTGTGTGTGTGTAAGGCTCCCTTTTTCTATGGAAAGTATGCCACATGCTTGGGGAAATCACTAAATTTCTGGCAAGACGACGTGTAGCTAGGAGCTGGTAGCTCATCATTTATGAAACGACGCGGTCGGTAGGTGGGTGGGCAAGAATCCTCCCATATACTCTATAGTTTTGCTCTAACCATCATCCTCATCATCATGTTGATAACTGAGACTGCTTATCACGCCTCTTACTGCCATTGCTGCCATGCCTCATGTTCCACCTAGACTCTTTCTCTCGACTGCTGCATGTGACATTTGCATGCTTACTTAAACAGGCAAAAAAGCAGCCATGTCTGCTGTTGGGTCTGGTGGTCCTGTTCGGTCCTTATCCTGGCGCTGGTGCCGGTGCTGGTTCTAGTTTTACTGCCGCTGTCAGTAGGCAGTCGCCAGCCTGTCGACGTCACCATCAACCCACGTGTGTAGTAAAAATCAGACGTGTGCGCCAAGGAGTTGTGTGCCTGTGAGTTTTAGACTGAGACTGAGAATGAGCCCGAGCCCGAGCCTGAGCATGAGCCTGTGCCATGTACTTTGATTGCTAGCACGTTACCCGTACAATTTTCGGTATGATGGCGGCAACATTTCATGATTTCTTGTACGTGTTTCTGGCTGAAAGCACGCGTTGTACCATGGCTCCTTTTTCTCTTAGTCCTCCGTCATAGTACTAGTTACCGCTGCTGCTGCTGTTGCTGCTTTTCCGCTTGTAACGTATGCACACCACTCTGTCTGCGTTCGTGTGTGTGTCTATGTGTTGTTTTGCTTGGTGACTGATGATGGTTTGCTTTTCACCGAGAGTGAAAGAGACACATACCGAGGGATATAACCAGAAGCATGGGTTAAAGTAAAGAAAGAGTTTGTTCTTTTTTTTTGTTTTCTGTTCCTGTTCTTTTGTTTGTCTCGCTAATAAATCAATGAGCAAGAAGTTTTTTCTTCTATTTTTAGTAGGCAATGATTTATGTTTAAAAAGCAGAGCAAACGAGCGAGCGCAACAGAGACAGAAACAGAGAGAGAGAGAGAGAGAGAGAGAGAGAAGTAAAAGAGTTGAGTTAATTGAGGCAAGCGAAAGTAGTTGAGTTTGATGGATCGTCTACTTGAAAGCAAAAAAAAAGAATAAAGGACAACAATTTTAGTCTGAAATGTTGGCAATGATTTAGGTTAAAGGCGACTTTCGCACTCAACAGGAATGTGACACTTGTAATTGACAACTTATTACAATTTATACCTGAAATATTTTGAGTTTTTTTGTTTTAAACATTTTCACTGTGTAGAACTTTAATTCATGTATGTAAGAGGACTTTGATTAGCATTTGTATGGATTGGCAAGTATTTCCAAAAAGGATATAAATAAGAAGCCAACAAAATGACTGCCAATTTCCATGCTGCCTTCAAATTTTCTTTTACTGCTGGTGACAATTTTGATTTAAGCTCTTTCAATTTCGTATAATGATTTTTTCCGTCCTTATTTTTTCAATGTTTGAATGTGTGTGTGTGTGTGCGTGTTTGTGGATTGAGAAAAACTGTCAGCTTTTGGCAATAAAATGAAGTGATTTCCACACACACACACAGATATATTTGGGATTAGGGATGTGTCGGCTTATTTAAATTTTTTTCTTCTCTTTTTTTGGTGGTTGTTTGTTGTCTCCCCCATGAAAAGCTGACAGCAGCTAAAAGTATGCTAAGCTTTTGCTAATGATTTGCCATCAACCAAATAAATCACAAAAAGCTCTTATACCCCCGTTCTTCCCCGCTCCACACTTTTCTCTTCCTCACATAGAGATATTTAGATCCCCCTTAAGCTAAGGCTTTAAAGTAGAGCCTATAGTTTCTCTCTCTCTCTCTCACTCTTATTGCCTCTCTGTTTGTGTCTCTTCAATTTTATTTTTATTTTCTATATAGATTTTTTCCACTCAACTAAGCACATGCAACTAACCAACCAAACAGTCAGCCAGGCAGGCAGCTAGCCAACCAACCAACCAAACCCATTGACACCACATAAATAACCGTCGGTCGTGTGAGGCTGTTATAATTTATAATCCTTGCTGTTAAGGACAACAAACAGTTTTTCCTCCTGGCAATGGGGCATGAGTAGTAAGAGGTTGTTTTTGGTTGCTGCACAAATATTTTCCTCATCGTTTTTCGACCTGACACCAAAATCAGGTCACAAAAGTTTATTGGCTGACCTTTTTTTGTATTTTTGTTGTTGTTGTTGTTGCTGCTGTTTTCGTTAAGTCACAGTTGAGAGTCGACATCGACAACGAAATGAAAATTGTCCCAATTCTCATCAAATCAGCTAATTATTTAAACAAATGTGACCAAAAAACCAAAATGTAAATGCAAATGCAAACTAAATTACAAATATTTGGCAGAAAATGTGGGCCAAATTTGCAGTAAGCCCTCAAAACAAGAATTATATTTATATTCGGTCTCCGAGAGAGAGTGGGAGAGGGAAAGGTTGGGCAAACAGAGGGTTGTATAAAGGATGTACTACACTAGTTAAATTATTTATTATAAATCGCTTAATATGTTGCGTCAGATGCACACACACACGCCACACACATATGCATAGAGACGGCTTTTGTTTAACCATTTTGTTCGGGATTTCTTTTGTTTGGTTTTTGGTTTTTATGCCCCATGGGAGATGATAAAGTGGAAAGAGGGGATGAACATGAGAATGGCTTTAATGAGCTTCCCGTGAAAATTAAACTTAAAATTGATGTTCTTAAAAACTGTGTGTGTTTAGTCTCTAAATAGAAACGGTATGTTAAAGGATTATAGCAATTAATGGAAAGTTTTCTTGTCTAGTTTTTGATCGGCCAGGCGAATTGGAAATGCATTTTCTGTTTCATAAATATCATTGATAGATAAAAGCTGAAATCTAAATTTTCATCTCGTCAATGTCTTAGGCAAAAGCCACAACTTAACCCTTTCTCGCTTGCTGCCTTTCAATTTTGGTCTCTCTCTATCTCACTCTCTCGCCCTCTCCCTGTTGCTCTCGCTCTCTCCATTTCTCTCTGTATTTCATTTTCACTTCCTGGCGCCTGCATTACACATAACCATCATCATAAAAGCATTTGATTTAATGTTTAATGAGGGTAGGCATGCATAACATAGGAAGTTCAAATTCCAAACCAACCAAGCAACGAACCTTTGCACCTTCCCTCCCCTGTGCTTTCTCCTGCTGTCCTAACCCACCACCCCCTCGAGCCCATCGTGTGCAAATTGAAGTAGTCTAACGATTATGACAGCTACTGTCATTTGCCATTGGGTTGGCTGGTTTTCACTGTACTTTGGCTTTGGCTTTTGCTTAATTCTTTTCTTTTTGTTGTTTTGTGTTTATCTGCTTCTAATTAAACGGCAATTTCGGTCCTCAGTTGACAGTTTCTCTTGTGCCTAATCAGTTTTTGCGCATGTATCTGTGTGTGTGCGTGTGTCTGGTGAAAGACTAAGCTGGGATTATGGTAGACTATATACTACTTTGTCTTCGTCTTTGTCCTCTCTCTCTCTTTCTGTCTCCTTAGGATTCAAGCTCCTGGTGCGACATTTGAATAATGAATGCCAACTCAATTGTTTCTCTTGCTATCTCGCTCTCTCTCCCTCCCTCTCCCTCTTTATTCACTGAGATGAAAAATATTTACGAGCTTAAGCTTAGCCTATGGTCGCCTCTAAGCCTTTATGTCACACACTCAGATGTCAATTTTGAAAAGGAAAATCTCAGTGAGTGAGAAAGAGAAGGAGAGCGAGTGCGAAAGAGTGGTGGCTATTATAATTAGGGCGTGCCTTAGCCTAACTAACTAACGAACTGACTGCCTAACTAACTAACAAACGAACAAACTAACTAAATGACGTAACTCGAACTCAAACAGTTCGCTTTGACTTTAAACTAATGCAACCTAATTGCTGTGATTATGTCGTTTATGCATCGCACACACACACTCACACACACTCACACACAGGCAGGACAAATTTTGCATACACGCCTAATAGTATGCCACACTAAAAGGTAAATCGCATTTATCAATCAATGCGCAAACTTGACGGCATAACCAAAACGATAATACATCTTTAATGACTTGCAAATAAGCCAAAATTCTCAGAATATCAATTCCATTCAGCACAACAGCAACGACAACAACAACAAAAACACAAAACATATATGCTTATGCCTTGTAGCCTTAATAGCCATGACTTTTCTTTCGATCTTTGACCTTCTGCTAGCCGGAAAAACTGGACCACACACACACACACACAGACACAAACACAAACACAATATGGGGTGAAAGAAATCTTACTTTCTTCTTAAACGAGAGTATAAAAGTTTTCCATATCACACACACACACATATACACAAGCACAGAGACATAGACAGAGGGCAACATATTGTCGCACTCTATAAATTATGCGCATAACCAGAGAGTAAAGTCAGTAGAACCCAAGAAAAAGCAAGGAGCATGTAAAACAGCCACATACACACACACACACACATATGCATATAAACTCAAACTCCCACACACACATTCATAAAGAACTATTTGGGTTTCCTAGTCGAAAAGAAAGAGAAACCAACCAAGCAGAACTATTACAATGGCAAAAAGTTTAACGAGTCATGTGAAAAGTGGGAGGACTTTTGGCATGAAGGCGGCTGCTGTGCGAGTTGTGGTGAAGGTGGGAGTGGGAATGGGAGTGGTGGTGGGAGTGGGGGTGGAAGTGGCAGTGGGAGTGGGTTTTGGGCTGTGTGGGGTTAAAATTTACTATTATTGCTTTGCCTTGTACATGTGTAATGTGACTTTAGGCTGCCAGTGGCAACCACAGCAGCAGCAGCAGCAACATTTGCACTTAAAGACACTTGCCACAAGGTAATGGAGATGGAGGCGGAGACTGAGGTGAAGCTGAGGTGAGCTGAGCGAAGCTTGATGGCAAAGGAGTTGCCTGCTCTGAGAAAAACTTGTCACACTTGTCAAGAAAACTTCACAGAGATAGATAGAAAGACAGGCAGGCACACAGAGAGAAACAGCGAGAGCCATAGACGGAAAGGCAGCAGTTGGGCAAAAAAGTTTTCCAAAAAATGATAAATCAAGTGATAAAATGATGAGACAAAAGGAAATGGCCAAGAGGAAAAGTGATGTAAATTACAATTTAACCAGTTAAATGGAGACGAATGTAGTGTGGTTAGAAATTAAACCAAAAATTTCATCTCTCTCTCTCTCTCTCTCTCTCTCTCTCTCTCTGTATCTTTCTCGCTCGCTCGTTTGCTTTCGTCTTCAATTTAAACGATTTTTAGTCGCTTGCTTCCACTCGAATATTGAATGCCTAAAAGTATACTACAGATTACCATTCGCATTGAAGTTAAAGTCCCTTAGGTCCATAACATAAAAACCAAAAAAATACAAAAAGAATTTCTCCCTTTCACCCAACCACAAAACACACACACACACACACTCACGCACATGATGTTGGCGCTTTTCCTTTACCCACACTCTTTCTTCCTCTTGCCATTCGCTTTTTGTTGTTGTTTTAGCAAACGTTTAGGGGCGATAAAAATGCAAACAACAAACGAAACAACTAACAAAAAAAAAAAAACAACGGAATAAGAGAATATACAGAAAAACATTTTGTTAGTTGCATAAATTTTGCTACTGCTATTTATTGTTGTTGTTGTTGGTCCCACTGATAAAACAGCGTCAAAAAAGTGTCGTCAAGGGAGCAACTTAAGTAAAAACTGCGCAATGTAAATATGTGAAAACAACAACAACAAGAGAAATGAGGACAACAGGCGAAAAAAAAAAAAAGACGGAGATAGAGATAGATGCAGAGAGGGAGAGAGCGAGGAAGAAAAAATGCGAGATATGAAAACCAAGTCTGAAAAGAGTCTTTAAAAATGTTTTAAACTTGTGGCAACGTTAAAGTTCATTGGCCTTCTTGAGACGACACCAACATACGGAAAACTTATTCATAATTCCTCTGCTTCGTTTCCCCGACCCCCACAGCCCACTGCTCTCCCTGCCCTGTTCTGCCAGCACAGCACATGCATTCTGCATTTATATCTCTATTTACAATTTATGCTCAACGTAAAGGTAAATAACGTAAATAAAGTTGCAACAAGCTCGTTGCATGCCACCAACGACGTGACGTGGCGCGTTGTTGCATTGGTCGTTTCGCCTCCTTCATACAAATCCCAAAACCATTTCACTAATTGAAATGAATTTTCATACACGACACTGGGCTGAGCGACAGAGAGAGAGAGAGAGAGCGCGGAGTAGTTGAAGCAATAGGAGCTCTCAACGTAAACTTGAGCTCCTCTTTCACATGTGTGTGTGTGTGCGCGTGGGTGTGGTAGACACTTTCATGTTGCTGCGACAAAATTGCAATGACCTCGGGCAACAACAAAAACGTTATGGGGTGTATGTGAGAGTGTGTGTGTGCGTGTGTGAACAAAATATGATGATGATGGTGAAAATAGCAAAAAGCAACAAAAAATCAACTTTCAGTTGAATGACTTTTCTAGCAAATTGAAAACAGTTAAAGGAAAACTCTTTAAAGAATAACCACTGAACTTGCTTAAAACCCTTCACAACTATTAAGTTCCCTAAAGTATGCCACACATATTGTCATTTCTATTGAAAACAAAAGTAAAGAAAATCTTTAAGCCAATCAAAGTGAGATCCATTCGATCTTTCCCATTAAAAGTGACTTAATGAAAGTGCAATCATAATGCACCACTACCTAACCCATTTGTACTCCTACTTCAAGTTTTTGAAAGTTATTCCCCCCATTAGAAAGCAAATGTGATTCATAGTTGGCAAATGGGGTGGAGGGGGCAGTAGATTGTTGAGTTGCTGCAAGTGCAAATTGTAATTAAAAATGCATGTAATATGGTTTATTTAGCCGTTTTCTTGCTTTCATTTTGGATTTAGGAAACCCACTCGACATGTCTCAAGATGTTTTTCAGCAGCGTAGAGAAAGTCTTTCTCTCTCTCTCTCTCTCTCTGTTTCTCTCTGTCATATGTTCATTTATGTATGTATGCATGTGAATGCAAGGGAAATGCAAACTTTTTGTATTTAAATAATTATGCAATATTCCTTAGGGATAGACGGCATCAGCAGCTTAGCTTGGCATGGCAAAAATTTCAAGTTCATAATTATGTGACGGCTGGCTGGTTTGGGTTCAGTTGCGGCATTGCGTTGCGATGCGTTGCTGGCTGGTTGGCTGGCTGGCTGGCTGACTGCCTGGTTGACTGCATTTTCCACATCTCTTCCATTTTTAATTTATTTTGAATAAGCAAAAAGCACAAAAGACGCCATGCCAAGCAACAGCAACGGCAGCAACCGGCAGACTGTCGGCATTTCCCACAACGGAAGTCATCATCATGGGCTGGTGCCTTGTTTACCATCTTCTGTTGCTGCTTCATCTTGGTCTCTTTGCTTCGCTCGGCGTATACGTAATGTCATGTAATGAGTTTGTGGGTGGTTTGGGTTAAGAAAGTACACATATGTATGTGCGTATGTGTGTGTGTGTGTATGTGTGATGCCTATTGAAAGGCGTTGAGCATGGCATGTAAATGGAAAAATGGCGACAAAGCGAGCCTGCAGGGAACCAACTCAACTTTATATGTGTATGTAAAGCTATTCTAAGCCATTTGCTTGGCTTTATTTTTCTCGCTCTGGGGTAACATTATTTTAATTAACATATTTTATATGTATGTATGTATGTATGTACGTAGGCGCGAGAAGGGTCGCCAAGAATTGGGAGTAGGGGCCGAAGGCAGAGGCTGCAATTTTAATTGCATAGAAAAAATACCTATAGAATCTCTCTCTCTCACTCTCTCTCTTTCTTTCTCCATTTTTGCCCCTTTGTATTATGAAAAATCATTAACAAAAGGCGCAAAATCATTAAAAGCATATAAATTATGCATCAAGCAACATTGCGACATTGCAACATTGCAACACACACACAACAAAATGTTGTGCTCAAACAACATTGTTTTACATACTTCTTCTCATTTTGTATGTGTGTTTTTTTTTTTGGTTGAGACGAAAGGGTGAAACAAAAAGAAGAGTGAAGAGTTCAAGGGTTGATGCCAGAATATGGATGAATGCTTTGGCATAAAGTTATTTCATATAAGCACCTAAAAGTATGCTTTAAGAAATTGTTAGGCGAAAACTTCTAGGCGGCAGCAGGCAGGAAGATATACACGTTGTATAATTAAGTTGTTGAGAGTAAATTTCCAAAGGTCTGGGAATGCGAGCAATGTGAGTGAGCGTTTTGAAGATGCTGTACACAGTAGTTTAGGGTAGAAAGATAAGTTAACCTAAAAAAATAATATGTGGCTATAATGTTTCGAGATGAAATTCAGTTGAAATTCAATGACAGAACAACAACAACAGCAGCAGTAACACCGAACACTATAAAGTTGCCCTGTTCATTTACCGCATTGCTGGCCGCACTCAATATCAATAAATCTTCAACAATCTGCACTCAAAAATCAAAAGAAACACACACGTACACACACACACACATTGAGAGTGGGGAATCCACAGACAGGCGAACATAAAATGCCAATTTCTAGTTTGCCAAATGGTTATTGCACGGCTCTATAAATGCAACAACAACGAGAATAAGACCCATCCTATGGCCAAAATGGCCAAAGCTTTTACCTATAGAATATAGCCATATATATGCACACACACACACACACACACAGAGACTCCTCTCTCCAATCCGAGGATATGGTAGAGTAAAGTTAAGTGCCAGAACATGGTAGACGAAGCCAATTTGTTGCGCTCCCCGAAACGAAAAAAAGATGAAGCACGTTAAACCATAGGCAAGAAGAACGCATTCAAATGGAGATCCCATGAAAAGTAGTGAGTTCTAGTAGGGAGTAGGAAAAAAGAGGGAAGCACTTTTGGTACTAAATAAAATTAAAATTGTGCGTGGAACTGCATATATATATATATAGTATATAGTGTGTATGTACATTCCAGTATGTCCATTTGTCTATCTTTCTTACTCTCCTGTCTCTGTCTCTCTCTCTCTCCCTCTCTGTTTTTGTCCCGCTGACTGTACTTAGCACAGGCATAAAATATAAATTACTATGCTGCGGCCATAATAAATTTCAGTTTGCGTAAAAACGTAAAATTTATATTGAGTGTGAGCAAGTGGGTTGGGTTGGGTTGGGCTATAAAGGGGTGTGATAACGGGGAAGGCGGTAGGAATGGGGGCGGGGCGAGTAGGTAGATATAGTGCAGTACAAAAACCCATTATGAATGAATTTAGTAGCAGCAACAGAAGCAGCAAAAGGCGCAACACAGCAAAAACCAAAGCTACCAATGCTCATCCTTTTTCTCTTCTGTGTCTCCCCTCCTCTCGTTTGGTCCACCCACATGCATACGCTTTATATTTTATACAAATTTAAAGCACTTTCTGGCTATCTCTTTTTCTCACTCTCACTCACACTCACACACACACACATCTTCACGTTTTGCCTCAGTATGGGTTAAATTTACGAGTATTTCCATGACTGGACAGCAAACGATAAACCAGAAAGCAATAACTGGACTCTTTCGGTTCGAAAGTTAGTTGAAGGACACTCACAAACACACACAGGAGGACACAGACAGCAGCAGACGAAAAGTAGGCGTGGCATTTTTACGCTAGTCTAGGCTTGTCCTATGTATAGTAATAGAATGTCTGGTGCGGTCAATGACAGCGTAAACTTTGCAAAACTAACCTCGAAAAAAGGCGATAAAAAATTAAAGCAACAGGACGATAAATAGAGAGAGAGAGAGAGAAAAAGAGAAAGAAAGAAAAGGGGCAAAACAAGGGGGTGCGGCATGCCGCATCAAAATGCCGCAATGGTTGGGCTATTATAATGAAAACATAGCAAACAGTTAGTTATATATGACGGGGCAGACGTAACGGAAGCCACTTAAATTTGCATGGCCAATGGCCAGGTTCGAGGCAAACTTTTAAATACAACTCCCAAGAGGGAGGGGCTGGCAGGCTAGAAGAAGAGAAGGAGGAGACTTTACGTCTGCTTGGGACTGCCACAAAAGAAATATGGCAATTTTCAGTCACGGACTCGGAAAATTTAAATTTTCTCTTATATAAAAATTTCAACAATTTTCGATATGCCCAAGCGATCAGCCATAAGTTAATACTCATAGCCTTCATTTTTTTTGGTAGTTGTGCTGGCATTTTAGGCATTTTTAACTGCATTTATTCATGTTAAAGCTTTAAGTATTCCCAAAAACCAATTCAACATCAGCTGCAGCTGCAGCTGCGGCATGCACAAAAAGTATGCAACACATTTTCCCATTCACCCACTCGCTCACTCTCTCTTTTCTTCACTTCTTCCTGTCGTGTTTTTTCTTTCTGTTTAACTGGATGCAGGGCAAAAAGCTGAATCACAGCCACACGGGGTCCCCATCAATATGTCGACATTTGCCTTTGCTGGCGCTGGTTGTTCGGCGGGAGGAGATAGGGACATAGGGATAGGGATAGGGACAGGGTAGGCGGTCGGTGTGAATGGAAGGATGTTTGGGAGCCATTACCCCACCACTCGCTTTGGCAATTTATGCAATTTTTCTGCTGAGGATATACATTTATTTGTTGTCTTATTTCGTCCTTTTGGTCGTGTGTGTGTGTTGTGTGTTTTCTCTTCCTTCTTTTTTTACTTTTGTTTTTTTTGCCAACTCTTGGCCAAACTTTTGTTTCGTTTCTGTTTCGTTGATAACTCCCATGTGAGTGTGTACCCAATCGTGCAGAATGCCCATTTTTATATATAATACATACATATATATATGTAGATATATTTATGTATGTATTTGCATATATGTATGCATGTGTGTGTGTGTGCGTGTGCGTTTCGGTGTATTTGCATACACTCTCCAGTTGGAAAATTTAAAAATAAACCTTCAAGCAGAAAAGTTCTTCTTGATTTTCTTTCATTTTGTTGTTGTTGCCGTTGTTGTTGGTTTTTGTGGTGGGCCTCTCCGTCAACAAAAGTCAACAAATAATATTTTTGCATGAAAATTGCAAATGAAAATATTCAAGCCAAGCTCCCAAAAAAATTTCAATTCAGATTGAGCTTCTCTCAATTTCTCTATCCTCATCAGCATCAGCATCATCATCATCATCATCGTCATCGTCATCGCCACCTCTTTTTGGCCATATAAATTTTGGTTAGTTTAGATTTTCAAATAGGTGCGCAATATTTTTCTAGGCATGTTTATCAATTTATGCATAAATGCAAATAGAATTTCATAAATAGTCATTTAATTGCACTTTTGGGCGAATGCAAGCAAATGAGATGCAAAATAAAGGCAAACTGCAATACCTCATCGTACTAGGTTTGAGTGTGCGTGTGTGTGTGTGTGTGTGTGTTTGATAGATTAAAGTCCTTTTAAGGCAAAAGTGCTCAACCACTGAATGTGTGAGCAGCTGCGTTACTAGAAATGTTGTGAAACAAATGTCTTGGAGAAATTTTGGGTCTTCGGGGTTTGAGGGAGGAGGTAAAAAAAAAACATAAGAGAGAGACAGAAAAGAAAATTATATGTCACGCAGGAAAATCAAGACAAAGCTTGGCATATATATGCCACACACACACACACACATATATATATGTATACACTACTCCATTTGCATGTATCTCTGTTGTTGTGTCTCTGTGTGCAAGTGTGCCTGAGTGTGTATTTGTACAATGCAAAAAAGTAAACAAAAGGCGGCAAACAAACACAACAGCAGCAACAGCAAAAGCAGCTATAGCATCAGGCCGAAAGTATGCTACACAAAATGTATACACACATGAGGCTTGCGCCGAGGTAGCTAGTAAGTAGGGTAGAAGCAGGGTATCCGGAGGATCTGGTATGCCGAGTGGAGTGAAAGGCAACAATGTGCGTTTTGTTTTGTTTTGTTTTGAGTTGCCACTCTGTTTATTTCTTTTTCGTTACTTTTGCGCAATTTTCTGTTGATATTTCAGAGTGAGCGCCCAAATGTATGCAACACACACACACACACACACACACACACACACACACACACAGAGAGAGAGAGAAAACAAGAACATTTTTGTTTTATTTGTTAGCTAGCTGCACCGACGACGACTGCAACAAATGCATTTCACAAGAAATTGAAAAGAAAATGAAATGCAATGCAATACCATGTGCCATTTAAATAGAAAGTTCATTTTAGTTAGAAACATCTGCGACACAAACATCGCCCGCCCCCCGCTTCGCCATCACTCTTCAAAATGATGTTTGAGACTGGAAATTGATGAGCAAAATTGATAAGGAGCGAAAATAGTTTGTCCTATTTTCCCGCAAAACGAAAGTGTTAAGAAAACAAAGATTTCCGAATTCATTTTCCATTTGATACTTTCACAAAGTCTAGTAAATAGCTCAGCCTTTGGGTTCACACTATACACATATGTATGTATATATTGCAATCTCTGAACAATATGTTTACTATATGTATATTAAAGTATAAATTGTGTGGTTATCCTTACAATATGCTTGAAATTGAATCTTTGCGTGTTGCCCTTCGCTGATTGATTCTTTACTCTTGGTTTTTGGTCTTGGTTATCTATTTCCATCGGATGAAATCAATTTTGTTGACCCATTTTCCTTTTGTGCACCCCAAAGTTGAATTTTTTTGACCCTCCTAGTCCTTTTGTTTTTGTTGATTATAAAACATGGCACACTCAATAGTAGGCGGCGGCAGCGGCAGCATTTCATGCCTCGCATAGCATCATCATACCCTTCATGTTGCTCTTGCATATTACACATGAGTTCTAACGGGAAAAGGTTGCCGCAGTTTGTTGTTTACTAGTTTGCCATTTTTACCCACTCATCGTTTGCTTTTGGTGTTTATTTTTTCTTGCTCTTGCTCTTGTTGTTGTTGTTGTTGTTGTTGTGTTTGTCGAGGGCCCTGCGGTTGTTGCTGCCGACTATTTTCACTCCATTTTTGAATGGTTTTATCCCTAAAGCCTGCTTGCGGATATGCATAGAGAAAAACAAACACAAACAAGCACATACATATACAGCGACAAACAAATAAACGAACGAACGGACAGAACAAAAAAAAAAAAAAAAAAACAGTGTGACATAGAAAGATTCTGAGGAAGGGGGAAGGAAAGATTGTTGGAAAAACAATAAATGGCAAATGTATAGAAGCGCAGCGGCATTTTAGGCGCATGGAAAACAAAAGAGCTGAAAATTTGCAAAAATACTACTGCCAATGCCGATGTTCTCTCTCTCCTCTTCAATTCCATTTTTCTCATTTTTTTTGCTTTCGTTTTTGCATTTTTATAGCAATATGGCAAATGGAATTTTTTCGTGCACTGAGCACGCTAAACATTCAAATGAGTCAAGTGGCTTTTTGACCGTAGAGGCCGCGTCGCGCCTGGCGGGTTTTTTGTTTCAGGAGTGGGTGAGCGCATTGGATTTGCATGCACATAGAAATATATATGTGACAGCTAGACATGGATCCCATATATCTGTATATATATCTATATAGTTGGTTAGTTGCGGCAGATACTTACTTAGATTTCCACTAGGAATGTAAACGTTGCCCGATGGCGTTCGCACCAAACAAGATGGCTCAAAGTCAACATCATTTGGATTATTAACAGTTAAACGACCATTTTGCATGCGACTCATTGTCGGATTACGCGGCGGTACATCCGGCGGGGCCGTTGGCGTGACTCCTTCCAGGAGGAAGCCTGTAAGGAGAAAAAATACATCAGTTTCAGTTGAAAATATTTATATATAGTTGTTTAGGTAATTAACCTACAAAAGCTGAACGCGCACGATTTGAACTTGGTTTACGAACTTATACCCTTTTCTGTTTGTTGTTTTAAATTGTTTAAACAGATTGCAATAATATTATGTTACAATTCACCAATAGCCTAAAAAGCATGCTATGCTAAATCAGGTGACAAAGTCTCATTTACTAAGTCTTCTCTATTGGGTTACAGCATGAAATCCAGTCTCAAGATCCTAAGTAGACGATTGATTTCATCTCGGATGGGATAAAAAAAAAAACACGCATTTATTATGGCTTCAATTAAAAGGAAGTAATCAAAAATTCATTTGATAAGATTCAAAATTTAGAGTAATTTTTGTTTCAGTATTCGTTAAAATTTCATCGAATACATTTTAACAGGCCATAAATCTTTTTGCGTATGCATAACATACATACATATTTTTAAATATTCTTAAATATTTTTATTATCTGCCTTTTAAATTATCGTTTTGTTCAAACGATACGAAACGAATCGAAATAAAATATGTTTCGACAAAACAAAAACAACAACAACAATAACAGAAAAACTCATTTAGAATGCATGACTTTGAAAATGCAAAAACATTTTACACACAAAAATCTAGTTTACACACACACCCACACATTGACACTAAAAGTATGCAGTGAATATTTAAACAACTACAAAATGGTGGCGGATTATGGGCAAGGAGAAGGGTGCACCCGGGGGCAGGGACGGTGGAAGCTGGTGAAGGAAAAGATACTGCAATCAGTGCCTAGCAACAACAAAAATCAGACCCAAAATGAATAAAAACGAAAAAGAAAAAAAATGGAAATGAAATTATTTAACAGCATAGAAAATTCAATTTGTCTTATTTTTTTTTATTTTTTATTTTGGTTTTTTTTTTACGTTGGGCATTTCTAGCTAAACAAACAGTCATACAGACGGACGGACAGACAGACAGACAGAGAAACCAAATAAACCAACAAACACACACTGGGCCAGGACAGGCCAGGCCAACAGCATGCCGACAAAAAGATACAAAACTCTAAAATACAGAAAATTACCAAGGCAAAAGGCAATTTCCAAGCGAACGAAATAAATAGGAAAAAAAAGCAAGAGAAAAAAAAATCGAAATGAAATTCAATTTGCTGCGCTAAAAAATTTCAGCATTGAGATAGACCGAGAGTGCCAAAATGCCTTTGATATATACAAACACACGCACACAAACTGAGGAGACACAGACCACCCGCCCGCCCACTTGGAGTGGGTGTTCGGGTCCTTCTCGTTCTATCTATAATAAATTTCAAAAGCATTCGCATTCATTCGCATAGAAAATTTTAAGCTCATTTATAGGCTTAAAAAGCAGCAGAGACAGAGACACAGACACCAGAGAGTTAGTTAGAGAGAGATAGAGAGAGATGGAGACAGAGGGTATGGAGTCGGAGTCGGGGAAATGCGGAGTGCAAACAGGATGCTCGACAAATTCAAATGCCAAAAGCAAAAAACAGTAGAAGAAATGGATGTAATAAAAAGCAACAACAACGAAACGGAAACGCCAACGGCTCACAAAATGAACGAAATTGTGGAAATTTGTTTGAGATTTGTGCTTGGCGCGAAAATTATATCCTGTTGGCCATCAGCAGGCTAAATAGAAGTCCTTGTAAGTTACTTTAACTTTAGTTTCAGAGTAAAGGAAACCATTTTATCCATGATCAGTTAGTCGAGATCTGTTCCGGATGTGCTAGAAAAAGGAGCAGCAAAATCTGAAAGACTGAAGTAGCCAGCCAGTCAAGTGGCCAAGCCAAGTCAATTTAAGAAGGTTTTTTTTATAGCCATCTTTTCCTATCTCCCACTCTCTCTCCCTATGTCTGTGTGTGTGTGTGTGTGGGAAATTTAAGCTGCGGAAAATATGACACCAAGTTGGTTCGCCGGGAATAGCCGCAGGGCCTGCGCATTATCGTTAAATTGAAACGCGCCCTCATTGGACACCATAGCAGGCAGCTCGGTGGCCCAAATGCCTCCCAGCCTGCCACTGGCACCTACAGCAACAACAATAATAACAAAACGTTGGACTGACTGCTGCCAGCAAAGATTATTTCACGCGGTTAAACACAGCATCAGCATCAGCAGCATCAGCGGCAGCCGGAGCAAAATTTCGGAACCAAAATTCAAAATTGGCATAGAGAAAGACACACAAACATACACACCAAAGCCACCCACCCGATCCACCCACTCCAGCTTCAGCTCCAGCTCCATCTGGTTAGCTGGAAGGGAAAGCGGAGGTAAACTTGGAACCTTCAACGCTCTGCCGGTCAGCTGTGATTAAAATTGAGAGCAGTTGTCGCCAGTCGGGTCGCTCGACCCTCCCTCCAGGCGGATTGTTGTCGGTCGGTCGGTCGGTCGGCGAGGAGAGGCGAAAACATTTTTGGACTTTTGTCTTTTGGCTTGCGTGTAATTAGATTTCAGATTTAAGGCGCTTAAAACTGATGCGCAGCAAATTGAAATTGAAAATGCTTTTGACAACATTTTTAGACCCGCAGCAGCGCGTGAGTTAGTATGTGTGTGCGAGCTCGCGACCTTGTGCGAGAGGGAGGAGCGAGAAAGTAGGCAACATTTTTATGCATATCAATAGAACCGAATAGAAAGTGATTTCAAATGGAATGCACATCAAATAAAACTAAAATTAGAATTACAATGAATTATTAATCAGTGTTTAATGGTAATAGGAGGCAATGCAAGGCAGAAGACATTTAAAACAAATCACTTTAAATGGTTTAAGCTTCATTTATTAACCAAATGTTAACATTTTGTCAAATTGTCATTCTTTTTTGTATTCAGAAAAACATTTCCCTAAACATTAGCATTGCATTTCAAGCAAATTATTTTGCCATCAAGCGTAAAAGTTAAGCTAAAAGTGCTAATCTGCACTATCCACTTGCCTCCTTCCCTCTGGCATTGTCTGTCCTGCCATTTGGCACTCTCGACAACGATTTGCATACACAAACGATAACATCATTTAAATACACATAAGCAGCAGAGGGACGACAGAAAGGAAGAAATTGCGGAAGGGTGGGCAGATAAGAGGGGGTCAACCTTGTGGCATTAGTTTTAATATTAAACAAAAACAAAATAGCAAAAATGTCAATTGTGAAGCCACAGTTCCTCGTTCTTTCCCTTTCACATAAGCTCTTTTGAATATAGAGATGGACACAAACACACACATACACATTGATGTGAGTCAAGGGCTTAGAGAGAAAAAAAGAAACTACTGCACTTGGTTGGCTCGGAGCGGGAGGAGGGTGTTGGAAACGATGAGGCGATGACAATGCTAATGTCGGCGGGGGCCAAACAAAAGTAGCTATTCCAGGACCTGCAGCAATGATTCGCATCCAACAGCATCAGCATCAGCATTCCAGACAGACGTAAGAGCAGCCAGGAACCAGGAGTCACAATACGAATGCCAAACGATGCAGTAGTCGATGTGTGTTTGTGGTGTGTGTGTGTATAGAGTGGAGGGAAGGGAGAAAAAGAAGACAAAAAACTACTCCGGGGAATGTTAACGGTATGGGAAGAGGAACAGCGTGAGCGAGAGACAGAGAGAAAGAGAGAGCGAGAGAGGGAGTAGCCTGATAAGCAGCTTATCTTCATTTCTACAACCCCCAGCGTTTATTTTGCCTTCTTTCACTGATGTTGCTCTACGTTCTTGTTCATGTTGTTGTCTCTCTATGTATGGGTGTGTGTGTGTGTGTGTTGTCATTGTCGTTGTCATTTTGAATGCGAATTGTTGTCCTCATCGTCGTTTTTGGTACGCAAAATGTGTAATGGCATTTCGTCAGACGGAGCATGAAAAAGCGAGGCAAAAAGCTTTAGTGATAAGGCAACAGCAGGCCACCTCCAACACCAGAATGCGGAGACGGTTGTGGGATTGGAAGAACAGACAGCATAGGAAGGATAAACAGAGCAGGGGCTTGTCGCCCATTGAGAGAGAAAGAGTGGGAGAGAGAAAGTGGGCCTTGTGTATGACCCCCCATTGGCTCTATCTTTCTCTTTTATTTTTCTATTATTCCTCTTCTCTTTTTTTTTGACTTGCATTTTAATGCTTTTATAATGCACTCGACGAACAAACAAAATGGCAGAGCCAAGGAGGAAAGAAAAAAACAAGATTTTAAGTCTTGTTCTGGAAAATTTGCCAGTTTTCACTTAAAACCTACAGTAAGTGTTAGCTAATTTGCCATTTCATTCAAAGTGACAAGAAATATTAATACACCATTCGAGTCATTTTCTCTCGTCAGGGTCACCACATCTCTAAATCTAATTGAAACTATCAATTTTCCATAAAGTGTTAAGCATCAATTCAACAGCTTTAACACTTTTTGAAATATTCATTTATATTAATTGATAATTCATTTCAAATTACACACCGATTGCTTGTAGCTTTCATTTAACTGTCCGAGGAATACCTTTAGCAATTATGAATTTATTTTCATTAAACTGTTAGCTTTTCAACAGCATTTTTAAAGAGCACAGACCGAAAAATATGTTAATTAAATTAAGACTTCCAGGACTGTGTGAATGAAGGAGGAAAGGAGAAGGAGGAAGGAGAAGGAGGAAGGAGAAGGACGATTGAGGTAGCTACCGAAAAACGACACCAGCTGCTTGTGGCATGCCAACAATGAACAATGGGGAGTATGCCAACACCTTTTCAGGTAGGTGGCAACAACTTCTTCTCCTTCTTCTTCTTCTTCTGCTTCTCCACCTCCTTGACGGTGAGTTGTAGAGTCATTGGATGGCTGGATGGCTCACCGCTGCTGTTGACGAGAGAAATGTAAAACACTTTTGGTATGACAGCCCAAATGTCAGTTAAGCATGAATTGCTGTGAAGCAAGAGTTCGGGGTAATAGATGAGTGGAATACACAGAAAGAAAGAATGAGAGAGAGAAAGCAAAAGAAGAGACGGTAATGAAAATGAGGCCATCCTGATGGCCAGGCAAATGGCCAGAATGAAAACCCAGGAGCAAGCACAAGCTGAAGTTGAATCCAAAAACTGACAACTGAAGGTGTTGTTGGCTACAGTTTGCTTATTTGTCCTTTCTTTCTTATTGTTCTTCTTTTCTCTTTTACATTTTTTGTTTTTTTTTTGTTTTTAATGCGTCAGGGGGTGAGGTTAAATGCAACTTAAGGAAGGGCCATGGACAAAGGGCAAAAGGAACAAATAAAAAACACAAGTGAAATGAAAAACCTCACCGGGGAAAATTGCATTGAAAATTGTGCTAACAGAATTTGAAATCGAGTGACAGATGCAATTATATAATGAGGCGAATGCAATAATCCCACCCATCGAATGCAACGAACAATTTAAATGAAATTTTCTTCAATTGCAGAAAGAGATGTATGTGAGAGAGAAATGTGTTGCTGCTGTTCGATTAGAATCTTTCGAACTGCATTTTACCAGTTTAGCGGGAACATATTTCGTCTCTTTTGTTCGGCGATGCAGTGTGTCCTAGTGGCATCCAAACATAACAATAAACGACAAGAAGGACCACGATAACGACAGGTAAATAAGCAGTCCCAACAAATGGACAAAATGGCCCACGTGTACTCGACGGGTGTGTACGTTGCGTATACGCAATGTAGTTTAGTGCAGGTTTTAGTTAGTTTTTTTTTGTTGTGTGTTTTTGCTTTTGTTTTTTGGTTTTCTTTTGTTGTTTTCTACCTTGTTGCTTTGTTGCTGCAGCTGCAGCAGCTGCAACTGCCATTTTGTTGATAAGCAGCAGCAGCCGCAGACAAAATGAACATTGGATCGAAAGAGACAACGGATGAGTATGAAAGAGAAAGACACAGATACGGGAGGCAAACAAAAGGCGCCTAAACTGACATTTGGGCGCATTGTTTAGACCGTGTCTATGTATTAGTATGTCCAATGTGTATGTCTATGTGTATATGTGTGTCTGTGTGTGTATTTGTATCCAGTGTTTATGTGCCATCTGAGTTGACTGCATCTAGTTACAGGCCTCTATGGCCAAATAAAACGACGGTGGGCCCAAAACAATGTGTTATGTACATGTTTTCTACATACATTCAAAATGGGATTTAGCCGATTATACATATACATACGTATGTATATGAAGTATTTTTGTCTTTAATTTAAACTATATATTTACCTATTTAAACCCAAATTAGATAGAGTTTTCCGAATCTTTGACCACTGTGAGGACTGTTTCTATTCCTTGGTCTCTCTCTCTCTCTCTCTCACTGTCTCTTTGTCATTTCTATCACTGTCTCTATCTCCGTCCTTCTCAGCCTCCCATCGCTCCCTCCTACCCCTACAGAACTATAATGCGGGCCATCTATATGCGTGTACGCGTTTCGCCGTTTGTCCTCTGTTTATATTTGCACTAACACAGCTGCAGCTATTTGTATCTGTGTGAGGTACTGCCTGTGCCTGACATATAAATAGAGAGAAAGCACACACACACACACACACACACGAACATAAGCACAAAGTTGTCAAAGTTGTTTCGGTACACAAATCCTTGTCCTGGTCAAGCCGAATGCCTTGGAATAGGTAAAATGTTTGTGTCTCTTCATCTCCATCTCCATCTCCATCTCTGTCTCCGTCTCCGTTTCTGTCTCTTTCTCTGGGTCTCTTTTGTATAGTTTATTAAATTTTAGTAACGTTCACAGAAAGCAAGCCAAACTATAGTATTTATGTCGCCTGTCATGTACAACTCCCTCCGCCAGAATACCATACACACTGCCCATCTTTTGTCCCTCCCTTCAGTCACCCACGCCATATCTTTTTGTTTGACAAACTTTCCCTGTGTGTGTGTGTGTGTGGGTTTCTTTTTTTTTTTTTTTTATTCGCCTAGGAGATTTATTTAGTCAGGCCACAAAAACTTTGGATTTACTTCGACACACAATTGTCAGCTTAGTCACGTTTCATGTGCCGACATATAGTCCTGCGTATGGGATTTACCTGGCTGCCTAGCACAGACACACAAAGAGAGACAGAGAGAGAGAGAAACTGAACAGCAAAGAGCAAAGAATGGGATAGAGATAGTTACTAATACTAAACACGACATAAAGGTAAAAAGCCAAAGGCACGCGATGCGCATATTTTAATGTTAGGACCAAAAAGAAAAACACAACTCAGTTGATGCTTTGTTTGGTTTAGTTAACTAACTGGCTGGCTGGCTGGTTGGCTTCACTCCGTTCTCATTCATGCATCCCACCATCATCATCCACCATCCACCTCAACTCTACTTTGACTGTATTTTATACCATACTCTACTATATTCTACTCTATTCCGGGTGCTCCTAGTTTAGGCTGCTTGCTCCTGCGGTTACATTTGCTTTTGGCGAGGATCAAACTTTGATTCACAACTTGTTTCACATGTTGATATTTTGATAGAGCCCTAGGGATTTCTAGGTGGGGTAGCAGGTAGCGCTAGGGGAGGTACTGGAAAGAAGAGAAACGAACATACGAGAGCAAATGCCGCTTCGGGGGCCTCTAATATAAATTCATTGGTTGGAAACTTTCATTACAGTTATCCCTATAGAGGCAAAAAGCTTTCAGGGACTTGAAGAATTGACAATAACAACAGATTTTTCACAATATCCCAATTAGAGAGTTTCAAAGTAGATACTCCCTTAATACCTATATACCATCTATAGGTTTTGAGGTTCTTAGTTTCTAGACTTCTTGACTGATTTTATATGGATGTGCTCCTTCGTTTTGGTTTGCCATTTTCGGGACAAAATCAACATTATTCGCCATTCAAAAGTTTGCCTACTTTGCAGTGCATTTAATCAAATTTCAAACTGTGACCCAGTTTGCTTAGTTCTATACCAAACGAACCTACGGCATTGCCGCTTATGCCGCCGTCACCGCAGCCCACTAATCCTAAATCATTCGTTTTTTTCAAAGGGGGAGGGAGGCGAATCTAACATTTTTGGTGGCTGGCAAATTTTGCGGCTGGCAAAAACCAACTTTGACAGCTTTTGATAGTTTGTTGTAGTTGTTGATTTTTTTTCCTCCTCTCCTCCCCCTTCTTTGGCTGGGTTTTTTTTGTTTCTGTTTTGTTTTGAAAGAGACGCGACGTCGCTTAATTGATTTTGTGGCATGGCATGCAAAAGTTCAGTAGACGACGACGACGTCAACGAAAAACCGCAAGCCAGGCGATTTGAGTTGTGTTTTCATTTTTTTTTTTTTTTTTGCTTCTTTTTCCTCGTCGCTTTGCCTAGAAAACTCTTCTACTTAGTGGCAAGTACCAGCGACTGAATCGCCTGTAATCCTATTAGACGACGGCGTCATGTCTCTCTTTCCTGTGTGTTAGTGTGTGTGTGTGTGTGTAGCATACTTTGCGGTTTTTACTTTATCGTGTTGAGTCGCGCCAAAACTACTTTACGCCCCTCTAAT
Source organism: Drosophila equinoxialis (assembly GCA_018150345.1). NCBI lineage: Eukaryota > Metazoa > Arthropoda > Insecta > Diptera > Drosophilidae > Drosophila > Drosophila equinoxialis. Next base: position 3,743,211 of record JAECWI010000868.1, on the reverse strand, counting down.
TTTACAAAGCATACTTTAAGGCTTTAAGCTGATTCAACCCCTGCCTAGAATTGTTGTTGCATTTCTCCTCAGTTTCGTTTCTTGCAAGATTTATTTGCTTTGATATGGCCATGTCAAAACTTTTCCCAAATTTGATACTTTATTTGACACATTTCTTTTTCGTTGGTTTGGTTTTTTTTTTTTTTTTGTCGTTTTCTCCTTTGGGTACGTTTATTGTTGTTTGCCAAAATGCAGAAAAGTTGGCAAAAAAGAAAATCTAGGTCGTTTCGCCTTCAACTATCGTTGCAAATTATACGAAATTATAGTATATAAAAAAGTGAAGCTATTTTTGTTCGAAATGCGAGAAGAAAGCGAAAAGAAAATGGAGCAACAAAAATGAATGGGTTGCATTTCTATTGTGTGTGCTATAGATAACTGACATTTGCTTGCGGCTCATTAACATTTCAAAGTGCCAACCCAATTTCCATTGCATACAAACAGGCCGAACAGGCGTTTCCCCTTTTCCTCTCTCCTTCTCACTCAGTCGAGATGTCTGTCGGTCTGTCTGTTTGTCTCTCATTCTCACTGGCTGCTATAATTCACAGCGTGTCAGGCATACTTAACCTTCCGCTGTACGTGTCGTAATGCTGAGTCGAGGTGCTTGACATTTTTCGCGAACACCGCCTTGTGTTATGCAACACACACATACACACACATACACATGCACACACACACCACATTTACTTCAGAGCTTCCCATTGTCTGTCTGATGCTATGGCATCCAAAACACAAAAGCCTAGAAACTTACGCGGCCTGACAAACAAATTAAGCGCACAAAAGCAGAAAATAAAAGCTTAAGTGCCAGGAGTGCGAGGAAAACTTAAAAGCAACTAAAGAAAGAGCAAGAAAGAGTGAAAAGCAACTAAGAAAATTGTGTTGAAACAAATGAAAATCGCTAACTTAAACACCCTGGAAACCATTCAAAGATAAAACAAAGAGCATTTTCTATCTCAATTGAAACGCTAAACATTTCCATCATCTTTAAATCATTTAGTAGATTTCCCCTTCTCATTTCTCTTACAAATAGATTTATAAATGATCATTCCAATCATTTCCATGTTTCCATAAATATCTCAGTTGCAACTCATTTCCGTTTCTATTAATCTCCTCTTTTCATGCTCTCGTTTGCGATGGAGGGTATAAAAATATATTAAGTCATAGTTTTAGTTTTACTTTAGTTCTCGGTTTTTTCATCTGTTTCTGTTTCGGTTGCTGTGTTGCTGCATTTCATGGCAGCTTGCAGCTGTCGTAAAAGTGCAGCCAGTTAAGCACTTTTTGTCTCAATGAGTGTCAACAAGCTGCGAGCTACTATCTAGCTAGCTAGCTAGGCTACATGCAAGCAACCATCACAACAGCAACAAGGCGACGCGAGACAAGTCAAGTGTATCACACACACACACACACACACAGAGACACAAAAACACATAAAGAAAGAAGAGAAGAGAAAGCCAGGAGAAAAGAAGAAGGAAAAAATAATCGCTCTATTAATGAGCCTTAGGCCAAGTGCAACAAGCTGGCAACATGACCTAACCTAACCTAGCTATTTAGTGCATGTGTGTTTGTGTGTGTGAATGGGTATGTGTGAGTGTGTGATAGCTCGAGGCGTTAGTTTTGTGGCCACAGCATGATTTTTTATGCTTTATGTTTGTTTTGCCAACCAACAGCAGACAATAAAGACTAAAGAGAGCCAAAATGGAAACAGAAATAGAGAAAAAAAAAAGAATAGTGAAAAAGAGAGAGAGAGGGAGAGGCGTTTGTGTGTGTGTGTTAAAAAAGCTGAAAGTTATGGGTCATGAGTAATGACTTTTGCCTGAAAGTAGGCAATGAATTTTGTTCTTGAACTGCTTGGTTATAGCGATTAGATGGAAAATTTGTAAAAAAATCTTTTCTGGCTATTTAATGGAAATCTCTAATTGGATTTCCTTCATTGAATTTGCCATTTATTTTCGTATTTTTCTTCTTTTTTTTTTGGTGTGTTAACAAAAGTTGCTATGCAAACAACAAAAAATAATCAAAATCAGCATCATCATCATCGTTCTTCATGATGATTTTGGTTGCTGTTGTCGTCTCTCCTGCACGTGGATCAGAATATAATAGAAAACGAAAAACTTTTGTAGGGTATGAGCACGACACACACAAGTACACACACACACATACACACACATTTCCTTTTTTTGGTCTTTTTTTTGGTATGTCTGAAACGTATTCATTACAAGTTTCGTATTACAAATATAAGATGGTATATATGTAGAAGGTATATAATGTACATTTGTATATACGTAAAAGTGAAGTGGAATGTAGGATTGGAGTAGAAGTCGGTGGGAGGAGGTTGTGACAGGGGAGGGGTTTCGGATTTTACAAACAACTTTAATTGGAGTGGCTTGAAAGAGAAGTTCTTCTTGGCCGCGCTTGTTCCTTTTTGTGATTTGCTTGGCTTAGCTTTTGGTCAAGTGCTTTTTTTTTCGTTTGGCGGATTCTCTTTTGTGGTTGAAGCACCCACAGGTCAGATTTGTTGGCACTAATGGTCACACACACACACCCACACACAACAAAAAAGGGGGCCAAACAGAAGTAGCTTCTTCATTTGTGTTAATATAATTTAAATTTTTTTCTTGCTTTTCTCATTTCTGGGTTTAGCTTTGTGAGCGCTCGTTTTTTAGTAGACTTTGGAGAGTCGTAAGAAAAAAATTGTTGAAAATTCTGTCTGCGCTTAATTTTTATTTGCCCACGCACACACACACACAAATACACAGACGTACACGCACACGCACACACTTCTACATCGAAAGACTGACCCTGTCCCTGTATAGTCAGCCTTTTGGTTAGCCCATTGCTCAGCTCAAGTGTGGCCGAAATTGAAAAATAGCGAAAGTTTCGGTTCTTTGAGGGGTTTTGGTAGTAATTTTTTTTCTCTGTTTTCTGTGGTACTTTTCTTTTCTTTTTATTTTTCTCTTTTTTTTTTTTTTTTTTTTTTTTTTTTTTTGTTATTAATGTTTGTTGCCTGTTTGTGAGCATCTTAAAGTCAGTAGAAGTTTTGCTTATTTTCGACATTTTTCAAGTTTACTTCCATGTTGTTGCTGGTTATGGGGCAAGTGAGTAAAAGTTTGTTCCTGGTAATTATGCTGCAAGCAAAAAAGTTGAACTTCGTCTTTCTTCTTCCTGCCCCGTTCTTGGGTGAGAAAATTATGATGATGTTGAGTACGTAGGAAAGTGGAAGAGCCCAAAGAGAGCGAGCGAAGGAGAAGAGTGTGGAAATGCGTTAGGGAATGGGCTTATGTCAAGTTTCAGGTCTAGAATTGCATAGCGAAGAAATGTGGTTAAGTTCAAGTTCTTTTTCTCTGAGTACAGTGAAATCCAGTAGAAGTGAAAGCAAACATTTCTTAATTAATCTCAAGTACATTTGGTGGCTTGTCGAAAGAAGATTCGAAGGTCTCGACATTTTTTACCTGCTTTAGTATTTCTAAATCTCGTCAACTCTTTGATGGGAATCTAATTATATTTTTCTATTCAGTTGGTAACTCTTTCTTTAAAATTTATATATTTTATTTAAAATTTAAATTTTTTCTTAGGTTTTCATAAGTATTATACATATATTCGTTAAATAAAGTTGAGTCAAAACGTTCACTTAAGTCTTAAGTGGCGAAAAAATACTCATTTGCCTTTTGAAAATTTCATTTGGTTCTTTTTGGTGAACTACTTGATTCTACATTTAATTAAAAAGTTTTATGCACCATTTTGATTTTGGTTTTCATTTTTCATATGGCACACACTAACACCAACATATACACACACACACACATGAGCATAAAGTTAATTTAGCAATTAGAGTTTTGGGTTAATTGCAAGACCACAGAGCAGAAAATCATATTTGCCAACTATTGGGTTAAGGTTGGTTGCTGCCTCATAAAACTGCATTGAAATTGTTCTAGCTGTTGTTGTTGTTGTTAAAGCACTAGCACATTCATAGACACACACACACACATACATAAACACGAGCACACTAACAATTAAAAATAATGAAACCCAGTCTACGGTATTATGTAAAGCAATTAAAAATGTTGCAGTACTCAAAAAATAGAGAAAGAACAACAACCAAGATGATGATGATGATGATGACGACGACGACGACGACAAAAAGATGTAAAAGCCGCAAGCATAACTTGAGGCGCGCACACATTGCAAAATAAACAAACCGCCAGGCAAAATGTGGGCCAGCCAAAAAGTATGCAACAGCAAAACACAACGAAAAAAAGGAGAAAACTTGCTGCTGGCATTTCGCTGTCTAACCCATGATTAAGTAAATTGTTGAAAAATGTTAAACAAGCGACACATGCCTCGAGGTTCTTTCTGCCCCTCTCTGTCTCTCCACACCCCTCTACCGCCACGTCTCGCCGCAGTCTATGCACTCTGCTCCGCTGACCTGCTAAAAAAAAATCTATAAAAATGCACACACATACACACACGCAAGCAAGCAGCGGGCACAGATACATTGCATTGCTTGGGCGCCTGCTGTTAGGCAACATATTGCAGTCAAGGCCTCACTGCGTGCATTTTTTAAATGCTCTTTCGCTTCCTTTTCATGTACATACATATATATATATATATGTTTTCATTCTTTTTTTTTTGCTCTGCTAACTGTTGGTGCTCCTGCCGCATGTGGCACAAACGGAAGCTGCTGTTTGGCTCGCATAAATAATAACAATAGCAGTCATGGGGTTGGGCAAACGATGGTTAAACCCGGGGACGGGGTCGGTTGGATGGTCGGTCGGTTGGTTGTTTCACTTAGTGGGCGTGGCTAGCCAACAACACGTGTAGTAACATTGCCCCTTCTTTATTGAAACTATTTGCCCTGTTTGTGAATGAGTGTATATGTGTGAGCAAACATTGTCCATGTAGATGTATGTGTGTGTGTGTGTCTTTAGTGGTGTTGGTATTTGGTGTTGCATCTATGGTATACATGTGTTCCTGGGTGTTTTCTATCTTGTTTAAAAATTGTTGGCCATTTGAGGTTGGCGTACGGGACATGTGTTTACCTGGTTACTTTGGCTTATTGGCTTTAGCTTTTGGCTTTGGCTTTGCCAGTTTGCGAAAAATATGTTGTCTAAAGGCTTTAAAAAGCTGAAAGTGAGACATTTAAACAAGTTAACTGGTGAGCAACAGCAACAACAACAACTACAACCGAAAGTTGTCAATAACGTGGCCAAAATGTGTTCTTGGAAGGATCAAGTGGGCCGCCCATTCAACTTAGTTATTTTACTTTCTGTCTTAAGCTTCTATATGGTTATTTTTTGTACATTTTCTGTAAAAGAGTTTTCTTCCATGTCCTCTTTTATATTTCAGATATTTCTTTGCTTCTTTTAAAGCCTTGCCAACAAATGAGCGCAAACGTGTTGCAAAATTTTGGTAAATAAAAGAAAATTCATAAACAATTTATATATACTCCCTTATCTGTTAGATTGCAATAGTTGGAGCGTTGGAATCAGCTTTCAACATACCTGCAAATATACAAGAAAAACAAACGGTTTGATAATTAGAGAACAATATTTTCTATGAATTTGTTGTGTTTTCAATGATAATTAAATTAAATGCAAATTTATTTTAACGTTGGAATTTAACAATAATTTAATTTGTTGCACTTTGCGGCTAACCGCAATCTGGTTTTACTCGAAACATTTTCGTTTTTTGTTGTTTTTTTTGCCCAACATCATTTTCGGTGTTTTTGTGTCAATGTCAGTGGCAGAAATTGCCTTGCAACCAATTTTATTTACAAACAAAATTCTGCTTTCCTTTTTTATTTTCATCTCGTTTTCATGACATTTTCAAGCGAATATTTACAGATTTATGACAAAATCAGGAAAAACAAATCGAGAAAACCATATAATTTGATGCCTCAACAGATCGAATGCGGCATACCCTTTAAACAAACAGACCTTAGGAATGGAATTTATGCACATTTCATTCGCTTCTCCATGGGGTTAACAATAAAATATTTTTCAAAATTAATTTAAATGTTTTCCTAATGAATGTTTACTGCATACTTTCATATTTCACTCTTGTCCGATTTTCATTGTGATGTTAATAATATCGAGAGAAAAATGAAACTCTAAAAAATGGAAATTTTAGTTTGCATTTCTATTGCTGCTTACATAAGTTGAAAAGTGACAAAAAATTTGTATCTAAATATATATGCAGAGACAATTTACAAATTTAACGCCTGTCAACTGTCATGTTAGTCGATGACACTTGCCCAGACACCAAACCAAACCATTTCTCTCCACTCCTATGACCATTATCATTAAATGATTTGGATATAGATATGCAAATAGTGTTGCCAGATGCAGGTTGAGTTTGTTTTTTTGAAGAGAAATTTGTAAAATAATAATTTTCAATGATAAATAGGCGAAATAAAGATTTTCCCCCATGATCAGCGGGGGGTCATCTCGTTTCGTTTTTCAGGCAAATTGCATAACCAGGCACATTCCGCTTTCCAATCAGTTGAATCAAAAGATTCGTTAGTTGAAATTTCAGTAAAGTTAATTTGGTCGTCTTTGTTGTTTAGTTACTTTTGGATTTCTTCTTCATGATTTGCGTAGGTAGAGTTTGAACCTGCAACGGCGATAAACCGACAACAAGGCAACAAGCGCACAACAACAACAACAATCGAGAGGCAGAAGAATTCGTACAGTAGCCGCAAGCACATGTCCAAACAAGGAACACAAGGAACACGCCACCAATAACCCTCCCCTCCCCACCCAAAAAGATAAAAAAAATTGTTGTAGAGGTCGGACGATCGTGGATGCTCAAAAGTTAATGACTTTTGTGGCCAGACCACGAGGTAAAGAGAAGACGACCAGGAACTACAACAGCAAGAACAACAACAACAATGCTTATGCAATAATAATGAAACGCAGCATGGAAGAGAGAGAGAAAGAGCGAGATAGAGTTAGAGTTAGAGAAACAGGATGGTGTGGGGGGTGGGGGGATGGGAGTAGTTGTGGTTGTTCGCAAAATATAAATGAAATAAATTACTGCGCAGGCGCGCAGCGGTGGCGGCTCAAACACAATGATCATCATCATGTGGCCCAAGTTCATTTCTGTTTCTGTTTCTGCTGCTGCTTCTGCCTCATCTGCATCTCTTCTCGTGGCCAAAGCAATTTGAATGGACGTGCTGCGGCCTCCGTGTGTGGGTTCTTTTCCCATCTTAGAGATGGCAAGCCACTGAAAGAAAACAAACTATCGAAAGGCAAAAAAATCTATTGCCATATAAATTTGAAAGTAATCAAATGCATATTGCGGCTTGTAAAATGCATTAATAGGTAGCTTCATGTTATCATTAAGATGTCCAGGTGACATTTCGATTGACTCATTTTATGGTACATATATTCAATTCTCATTTGTTGGTTCTCGTGTATGTAGCTCTGTTTCTTGTCATATCTAGGGGTTTTTGGACTTGTGCATTTCATTTCTCATTTGAATGCACAGCATGTTGCTCTTGTTGTTGTTGTTGTTGTTACTGTTGTTGGAGGACGATCTGACCAAACGACTGACTTCTTCTGTAACTCCTACGGCTTCATTTGCCATTATCTTGTTGTTGTTAGTTGCTTGGTCGATTGCTCGGTTTGTCGGCTGGTCTCTTGGTTAGTTAGTGCGCTTTAATTTATCGCACACAGACTAAGCTTCTTCTCTTTTCATATCTCTGCTATATATTCTTTCGAGAGTCGCGCCACATACACCTACAATGCCACGGGGCAAGTCAATTGTCCAGTCTTGGAGTCTCCATCATAAATTGTATTGCCTTGTGCCCTGCTACAACATACAACATACTATATAAAAAATGCAAATATGACGCGCTGTTTCGTTTTTTATTTCTTCCTTCTTAACTCTTTCATGTTCTCCCTCTCGTTTGCCATCTGCCACCTCCATCTCTGTCTCCATCTCCAATTGCTCTTTGCTACTTTATTTGCTTATTGAGTTTATTATTGTTGTCGTTATCTCTTGGGGTTATCATTATGTTTATTATTGCACTCGCTCGCATTTGCAGTGGAGTGACTTTGCTTGCATTAATATGCGCATCTTTTTACGCTAATTTAATGTGCTCCCCATTGTTCGACTCGTGCCTTGTGCCCCGCCACCAACCGATCTCTGGGAGGACAACCGTCTCAACCAAAAAGAAACCGTGTGGGCTCGTCTTTCATATATCTTTTGTTAAGATTTATGCTCAACTTAAATTGATCTTTATGGGCTGGCTGAATGGCTGTGTTGTATATGAATTGCGAGCCGAGTGGGTTTTAGATAGTTAAGTGAGGCTTATAGATGATAATGATGATTGGCAACAATTGTTAGTCGCTCAAGTTAATCCATCCAGAAGGAGGTCAACTCCTTATCTACACACACACATAGTTAGTAAGTATGCAGTCAGTTTTAGTTCCTTCCTTCATTTGCTGCTTTGCATTTCCTGTTCCATGTTTCTTTGTCAATTCGAAAAGTACATTCGTATATATGTACATATATACTTATGTATTACCTTCGATATCTACAAGTTGCAAAGCTTAAATCTAATGCTTGGCGAATGCCAAACCGACAAATACAAATGCCATGCCAAGTTTTTATCTTGGCTCCATTGGGATGGAGCGTAGGAGTAGCAAAAGGTAGAGTAAAGGGTACAGGATAGGGCAATATGTGTGTGTGTGATGTGCCTGCTGGTAGTTCATCAACCCCGCCTCTCCCTCTCCACACACACACACACAGAGCATCGCATCGCGCCGTTCCGCGCTCCACCTTCTATTTTTGCTCAACTTCCGGGCAACGAACTAAACCATTTCCGTGTGTTGTAGTCGTCCAAGGATTTATGCCCAAGCCTCGAGTTTATAATCTTGCCACTCAAATCGCTAAGCAGGAGAGCTTGAGCAGCTGTAGCTAAAGTAGTTGTGGCAGTACTTGGAGGAGGATCCTCCTCCTGCTGCTGCTACTGCTGCTCCTGCACTTAATTTACCCTTAATTAATTGACCTGCAGTCAAGTTGAGTCCTTCCTGCTTCACTCTGTTGCCGTTGCCGTTGCTGCGCTGTTACTGCTATTTTTTTAATCGCTTCTTGTTTTTTTTTTTTTTTTGATTTTTTGCAAATGTTTTGTGTGCATGCAAATCGTTTGTTCAGTGTTGCTGCTGCTCATTCCCTTTAGCTCTCTATCTCCCCCTCTTACTCTCTTTAGAATTATTCAGTTCGTGGTCAGTTCCATTCATTTCCAAGTGGCCCAACCAACCAACTCGAGTGCACCACTTGAGAGACTAAAGCCATGGAGAGAGAGAGACAAGTCCGAGAATACATTCGGTCTGGGCCTGAGCTCATTTAATTTGAATTTGAATTTATCCTGCACTTTTTGTTTTAGTTTTTTTTCTTTAAATACTCTTTAAAAATAAAAGGAATGTAAATAATACCTAACATAATATCGAAAGAAATAAGCCAAGAATCTTAATAAAATATATTAAATGGATAGAATTTTCATTCAGTTTTCCCCAGAAGGGCATTAAAAAGTCTGCTATTTGTATAAACTTAATTAGTTGCCAGCAAATTGAACCGGAAAACAAAAAAAAAAAAAACCAAGAAACTTAATAAGCTGCAGGTTAAAAATCAAATTGTTCATTTTAGTGTCCTCTGACTTCCTCTTCCTGCTGCTATATACATACATACACACATATGTATGTATCTATATGTATTATATTCTACATATATTTAAGAGAAAATCAATAAACAAATTGTTTGCATGTTTCGCTTCACTTCTCATTTATGTATTTTGTTGTTTTTTTTTTTTTAATGGTCAGTCAGTTGAATTTTTTTGGTTCAGTTTTATAAATTGTACTATATTATTTAATTTTGTTTGCTAAACAGCCAGATGCAGCCAGGCAATGGAGCAGCAACATTGCTTGTTTTTTAAGCCTTGCGGTCTGGTTAAATAATGTGTTTAATTAAACAACAGTCGAGTGAGTGAGTGTGCATCAGCAGCAGCATCAGCATCAGCAACGGCAACGGCAGCATCAAATTGGGTCAAGAGTTCGTGTGAATGCCGCATTATGGTCAAGCCAACTAATTAAACCAACGACCAGTGAGGGCAGAGCAGGGGGAGGGGAGCCAGCCTGACAATGCTTTTTGTAGGAGGAAACGCCACCAAACTGAATGAAATAGAAGGGGCTGGGAGGGAGGCAGGAGATGGACGCGATGGTCAAGATGGAAAACTAAAATACAATCCGAATGTTGTTAAACTCATTCACAGGCGGTAGAAGCTGCTAGCTGGCTAACTGACTGGCTCTTTGGCTAGCTGGCTGGCTGGCTGGCACTTAATGCTCCACTAATGAAATGTCAGCTTAAGTCATAACTCAAATGCAAAGCAAAAGACGACCGAGCCGAGGCCGACTATCCAACAAAAGAGACGTTGGGAATCGCATAGTGCTCTCTCCTCTCAACATCACATCTTTCTTCTCATCTCATGTGTGTGAGTGTGTGACAAAAGCCAAAGAGGGGGGAAAAGCTTTTGGCTTTGGCTTTTTAAATATGACAACATGCATTTTATGAGATTTATTGTTAGTCCACACCATACACACACACATACACACATACACATGTGTGTGTGCTGTGTGGCTGACTCCTACAACAAAATGGCGTCCATTGTAATTGATAAGTTTTGTTCGCCATTTTTGCTTACCATCAAAGCAAAAGCAACAACCAAAGACAAAAAAAACCACGCGCTAAAAGAGATTGATGATCCCACCCTTCAAAGGACGACACTCGAGAGAATCGCCCATGAACTTGGCCGAGGCAGCAAAATTAAATGATGAAATGTTTTTTTTTTTCGTTTCGTTTCGTTTCCTCATCCTCATTCCACCCACCCATTGCCCATGGCCATTGCCGGCATCGCCTTCACCACTTCAGGCAAGAAGCATCTCTTCCTCTCTTACTCTATATCTCTCACATTTTGATTGATGAAATGATAAATATCTACTCGAAGCTTGTTACAACCCAAAGAAGGCATTATTATTGCGTTATTATTAAAGCGTTTTTAATGCTAAATGTCAAATGCAGGACAGATAAGCAGACCCAACCTGTCAATGCTGGCAAAAGAATGACTGACTGTACAAATGGATGAACGACTGACTGAATGAACGACTGGACAAAGCTCAAAGCACAAAAAAGAAAGCAAAAAAAAGAAAAGGCGAGAGAACACACATACACACACACACAAGCAAAACCATAAAAGTATGGCAGCAGGAGAAGCAAAATGGAGAACAACTTCCTTGAGAAATCATTACTAAATGAGCATGTTATGGATTCTCAATTTTCGAGATGGAGGGTTAAAGGGAGCTTATAGAATCTCGCGCTCATCCTTCGAATGCTGCTATAGTTTCAGCATCCATCTCTCTCTCTCTACACACACTCTCTATCTCTCTCCTATGCCCCCCCTGATGATGTCGTCTTTTGGGCTATCTGTCTGAGCTGCAAATCCCACTTAAAATCCGCTTCGTTTACGAAAATGTAATGATGATTAATTACCGACACAGACTACTCTATTTTCGAGATGGGCAGCGGCAGCGGCGGCATGCTGGTTGAGGTTTCTTTCTTTTTTTTGGGTTTTTCTTAGGGTAAAAGTGCTAAGTACATTGCGTTTAGTCGGTCTAATGGGGTGGGGATTGGGTGGTAAATCAACACTTAGAGATGGTCATGGACAAAACCATCATCAGGACCATCAAATTTTCCATTGGTAGTCAGGAAGTAGAGACTTTTTGTGGTTGATAATAATCTTCCTCTCGCTTATCAATATTGTTCTATTTGAAGGAAATTATTGCTCACGTTGCCATCTCTAGTTAACAAGCATAAGTGACTGCTGCCTTTCACTCCCTGCTGGTCTGAGTCATTATCATAGTTCTTTTGCAAGCTGGCTGCTGCCTTTGACGCCTCCTTGGAACACTCACATCCTTACACACACACACACTCTCAGAGGGGGACAGAGAGTGAGAGCGAGATGGAAAAAGTAATTAATATGCCAAAGTTTGCCATATCTGTTGATGTCAGGCTAGTGGAAAATTTTATAAGAAAAAAAACGCAGAGAAACCAACAACCGAAACGGGAAGGTTAAGTCAATGTTAAAACGCAAATAATGACCAATCCTGCCAGAAAGGCGGCATCTGCAGACTCTGCGGCTGCAATTTACTCAGCCCCTCACCCCCTCCCAAATAACATCTTAAATTTCCACCTCTCATTTCACTTGACTCCTAATCCATCAAAGTCGCCACCGAGACACGCTCTTCTTCACTCGTTACCATAACAAATAAAGCCAAATCAGCTTAAATGGCGCTACAATAATATAAACTTTAAATATAGATTTTAATTAATAAAACAAAGGGAAGAACAGAAAAAACTCGTTACAAGTCAAAACTTTGACGCTCATTAAAGAAACAATGGAACAGATAGTATGAGCGACAGGGACAGACGAACCTAGACGTTTCTTTCTAATTCTATGCTTTTGATGTCGTTCAAAAATTCTAGGTAACCAAAAAGAAAACGAAAAAAGAAAGAGAGAAAAATAAAAGTTATATTTCAAAGAATTTCAAGTTCTATATAATTAATTATGATGGGCAGGCGTAACAACAATGAAAAGAGTGTGTGTGAGAGAGAGAGGGAGAGAGATAGAGCATTGAACGGGTTTTCAATATTCTCTTTTTGGTTATTCCTTACTAATACTAATTACAAAAGCAACAAAGTTGTTTAACTATTACCAATATGCTACTATCTACCTTTGGTTGGCTACCAACTAAAGGACCGCCCGTCTCCATTTTTAACTTTAGGTCATTTATATTAATTTTAATAACATTGTTAAGGCCAAGAGAGAACAACAACAACAACGACAGAAAAAGGCCAAGCAGACCTCAGAGCTCAAGTCAAGTCGCATGGCTTAAAAACCAAGTGTTAACGACAAAACACTTTTCGGTTTATGAATTTTTGAACAGATAATCAACTTGAAAAATTTATCCATCTACCTAGCCTAGCCCTATCTGTCTCTCCCTTTCCCTCTCCCTCTCGTATCTTGCTGTCTCTGTCTTCGCATAGATGTCTATATCGAATGGGGCATATTAAAAACAAATTAGCGTTGAGTGGATATTTCCATTTCGTGTGTGTAAATGTGATTTTAAGTGCATTCCCCAAAAACTAACTAAAAACAACAACAGCAGCAAAATTTTTGTCGATTTGCGTGTCAAAATTTATTTGATAACATTTTCAATATTTGTTTAAAACAGATACACATCATATATGTATCTATATATAGAGAGAGAGAAAGAGAGAGAGTGTTTTGGCTAATAATAAAATAGTTATTGCTGTAATTTTCATGCAGAACTGGCAATTAGCAAATGAAAATGGTTTTTAATTGACACATAATGCGGTTGTCCGCTCAAAAAGTTGGTTAGTTATAGCCGAAGAGACGACGACCCCCGCGGACAATTGATTGACCATGACTATTTGATTTTTATAGTATATTTGTGGTTAAAATTTTCAAAATTCTTTAATATGCCAGGGCTGCCAATTATGCGGTTTTTAGTATTTTATCATTAAATCAACAAGGCAATCATTTAAATTGCGAAATATTATGCCCAATAAAATGTGCAAAGATACCCCCCCCATGTCTTGGCAGAAAGGAATTGTTTTCAATTCTTTATTCTCAATAATTCTCATAAATGTTCATATTTTCTTGTGCATGTGAAATAAAATCAAACATTTTGGCCAAGAGTGAAAGAAAATTTGGTTCTCATTCATTGTCCCCCACTATTTTTGGGTAGCAAAGAGCTCAGCTGTATTGAAGCTTCAACCTAAACTCAATAGCCTGATTACGACTTTGGTTTTCTTGTTCTTTCTTTTTTTCTTTTGCCTTCATCTTCAATTTGGGTTTGCCTTCTTTTCTTATTTGGCCAACTAAATCGACTTTTGTATACAATACACACAGAATTTCTATAAGCCAACAGATAAATACATATGTATATACGAAAGGTATATATTTACCACACATGGGGGCCCTTCTTTTCGTTTTCGTTTCCTTTCTCTCTCTCTCTCTCTCGCTCTCTCCCATGTACTCCACCCATACACTTGCGTTTTCAATTTGTGCGCTTTAATAATTCACAATTCAATAAATGCTAACAAATTGACATTGTCCAAAAAAAGTTTGCCTTCTCCTTCTATCCGCCTCTCTCACTGTATTCTCATACATTGACTTGACTTGACTTTTTGTAAGGCGAAAAGCCACCCTATACATATATAAAGAAATATATACATACATATACATATACATATATATATATATATATAATCATATATGAACAAAACGATACGAAACGATGGCGAAGAAGCGTCTTGAGGGAGGGCAAAAAAGACCTACCAATTACATAGCCAAGGAATTAAGTTGAGCAACTTTTATGTCAATTCAATACATTTCATTTACTCGGAAAGATTTGTGGGGTGTGTGTTCTTCGGTGTGTGGGGAAGGGGACACCGATTGTGGGGATGGGCCATATATAGTATGGGTAATCTTATTTCAACATATTTTCAATGTAGTTTTTGCTCAAATTTTCGGTAAAATTAATTTGTAATTTCACTAGTGCGAGTAGAAGAAGAGTCAAAGTCAGAGTCAGAGTCAGAGTAAGTTGTCCTCTCGATAAACGATGAAGCAGCAGCCAACACAACTAACAACAAACGACGATGAAACGACGTTGTTCAGAGGGATGGATGGGGGAGGAAGATGAGAGGGTACATATAACGTACATATCCTGCGGCGTTGCTGACAAATTATGTGCAAATAAATTGCTTTTTGTTAAGTGGCTTTGCATAAGAAGTTAGAATTTGTGGTTCCTCCTCCATTACAACAACAGCCAATCTGAAGAGTTTTGTCTGGCATTATTTGATCGCACATGAATATTTAAGTTGGCAAATATTCCTGACACACAGACACACACACTCACAGAGTTGGAGAGAGCCAGAGCGCCAAGACATATTCAATTTATGTCTATTAATAGTCGTGTATATGCATTTTCTATGAGTTTTTATTGAGAATCTCACTCAAATATTAACCAAAAATGTCTCTTGTGGTCTCTGCTGATTGGTTTTTGCAAGTTAATTAAACTTGAGTGTGGAATGAGAGACAAAGCAATGGGAATGGGAAGCGAAAGTGTTTTTGCCATGGGTGGGCGGTGGGTGTGTTATAAGTAGGTAAGGGAATAGGTAAATCAATTGCATGAAAACTTTTATGGTTTTGCCCATTGTCTCTGTGAAATGTATTGGAAATATTCATGATAATTGACAGCTTTTAGTAGATTTACTATTAGCTTAGGCATGAGGATTACTCAAACTTCCAAAGCATAATGTTAATTGCCATCGAATGCGTCGGGGTCACCATTGCAAAAGTTTTCTTATTGCAAAATGAAAGTGTTACCAAAACACAAAATGTTTTGTGTCATCTCTTATTATTTTCTAGTCATCGAAGTCACCAACCATCAATTTAAGTTAGGCTAACAATTTAACGAACTTCTTGAAGAATTCGTTTGCTATGCTTGTTAGATATTCTATAGAATTTGTGATTTGCCTCCACTTTAAATCATACATATATATACATACTATATTTTGCCTTAAAGACATTTCTCTCACATCAGCTTCATAAAAGCCAAATCAGACCAATTTTGCTAGCACCCTCTCACCCCCGCCTTCTACCAGCAGTTGGTCGCATTTCGCATAGAGTGAAACGCCCATAGCACTTAACCCCCCTCGCTTCCCACACCCCCTTGGAATCGAGTCGAGAAGCGAGCACTGAATGTGCCCAAAAAATAAATGCCAATGAAAGCGAGCAATAAATGCAAACACACACACACAAACACACACACTGAAATCGAGAAAAAGGAATACGATTGAAAGGAAATACTACCAAACAAAATGTGTTAGTTATGAAAGGGCGTGACGCTCGCTAAAGGTTGTGGGGGATGGAGGATTTGTTATTCTTGCTGGTTGCGTATAATTTCAACAAAATTTAATAAGTAAATATATATACATATATATAGAGAGAGAGAGAACGAGCAAAAAAATAAGAGATGGATAGAGGGAGAGCGTAAAGAACATACACATAAAAAAAAGAAACGAAAGGAAAAGAAATGTAGGAAAAGCAGCAGCACCAGCAAAAAGAAAGCTGATTGCAGGGTTTCTGCACAATATTTTTTGTTTGTGTGTGTGTGTGTGTGTGTGCGTGTGTGTGTGGTTACGAAAAATCGATAACCAGTCCAGACTCAAGTGGTGGTCCATGATATTAACAGCAATTCCACACAAATATTTGTCTTTCGGCAGACTCTACTCCACCTCACATCCTCCTTCTCTCATATGATGGCCGGCCATCTCCTCTCTGGTGACTGGTGGCCACTCCACCTACTTGCCACAAAACAAATGGCAACTAATGTTGAGGGATGGAGCTTGGAAATTTGTCACGCTTCTCTATCGTTGGCTATTATCAAATCGTTGACATTTATGCCTTTGGCTTCATGAGAGACAACGAGAAGCAGAATGTGGTTGTGTTTCTTCCGTACGTGTTAAATTATCATTCGTACAATAGCCCGCGGGTTTGTTTAGTTAGTTAGTTAGTTGGTTGTTCGGTTAGTTAGTTAGTTCAACACAAGACAGGACAATTTTGCAGTGAGTGAAGTCGCCATAGAACTTTCGTGATAATTGAGGGAGGATGAGGTTAAGTTTTTGCCGGGGGTGTGGAGGTAGTCAATTGATCGACTTAACCCATTATGTCCAAGATGTTCTTGTTCGCTGCTGCTTCAGGTCACTGAAGTTGAATAAGCCGATAGACGCACACACACACTCAAGCCAAGCCAGGACATTTGTGAACAGCTCGTGTGCAAGGAAGGACAACAACTAATTGGTAAAGTAGCTTACGAAAATTGCAAATTATTTGCTCAGAGCCAACAATGACAATTTGGTCAAGGGGTCACTTAACCGCACTTAGCGATAAGCCTTGCCATATCTGCCACCAAAAGGTTCACCGTAGTTCAATTGGTTCATCGCCAAGAACCATTAAATTAACATACCTGCAAACGAAATGGAACAGAACATAAATATATACCAGCTAGTCAACATATCAAAGGCAACATCTCTCTATATCTATATATTTTGTATTCTATTCTTGAGCTTCAGCCAAATGTGTCGAGGAAATGCGACAAAAGCAAAAGAAATTGAGAAAAATAGAATCATGTTTATGTGAATGCCAAAAGCAATAAAATAACCAACTCTTTTGCCGCATTTTAGGCTCACCAAAATCAAGTGCCAACTCGCAAAGAAAAAACGCCAAACCGAAAAAGTCCTTTTTCCGTTTCGCAAAAAATTGCATAAATTATTCGATAAATAAATTTTTCCACTGCATTTACTTGGCCAGCCAAGTAATAATAAAAGGCCATAAAACTCACACTACAAAAGCAAGTGGAAGTGAAAAGAAAAAACCAAACGATGTGCCAATGGATCCCTAGAAAATGTTCCCAAAAGTAATCAAATTGAAGTTTGATTTCATTCTCATCTAAAAGTACTTCACATACTTCGTTTATAGGCCAACTTCCTGTTTATTTTGACAAAAAATTCTCATTAAAATCTTTTTTAAGCTTAGCAATTCGGTTTGCTGCTGCCATTTGATTTGGAAAGCTCAAGCACCACTGTCTATGACAAGTGGAAAACGATAAGATTTTTTCCGTTTTACCCATTTTTGTAGTTTTTTGTTTTTTGCAATTTTTTACCATTATGACAAGTGAAGTGACCGAAAAGGACAAAGCCAAAGAGAAAACTGGAATAAAATGCGAAGAAGACAAGAAAAAGAAAAAGAAAACTGAGAAAAAGCTGCAACTGCAATCGTCATTTTGTTGGCAATGACTTCCTTTTGCTTTCTTCTTACAGTTCAATTGCTCTGCAGCTTGATGTCCTTACAATCACACAATAGACACAGAGTGGAAGCACGAAAGACACCAACCAAAAAAGAAAAGGAAAATTGGAAAAGCAAAAAGCAGCCTTGTCCAAATATTTCGAGTGGTTCTTTTTAATCAAAGAGAGAAGCATACGATAAAAAAACACACACACAATATATAATATTGACAGGACAAGCGGCAGGACAGGACAGAAGACATGAGTGAGAGGAGGGAGGACAAAATGGACAAGAAATATTTTCCAATTGCTCAATAAATATACTTGTCAAGCTAGTTCTTATTTATAGTTTTTATGGATTCATTTCAGTGTTTTTTTTTTTGGTGGGGTGGGGTGGGGGAGGGGGCTTGTTGTTATTTTGATTTTTGTCGATGCTTCTGGGTAGTAAAAAATATAAATTTTATTATCTCAAATTTTTGCACTCATCAATTTTCCCCTTTCTTTTGCTCTCCATTTATTTATACATATATAATATTTTGACCCCTCCCTTCCCACCCCCCACACCCCTTTAAAGAAAGACGGGGCATGTTGGTATGTAAATGGGTAGGGGGAATAGAGAAGAGTTTCCTATATATGCATGTATGTGTGCTGTGTGGCATCCATCAACTTTTATGACACCCCAGCGAAATATTGGCGCAAAATTTGTGTTTGTGTGTGTGTACCATCATCCAGAAACCAAAACATTCGAATTTTGAATGCACACTGAGGAATATCTAAAATCCATACTTTCCCTCCCTATATCTCTACTCTTTCTCGCTCTATCTCTCTCTCACCCTTTCTCTCCTTTAGTCATTCTCCAACTGTTATCAGTTACAAAATTGCAATATATTTTGTCTGCTGCTCCACATTGTTAGCACCAATTTTATGGCTTTTGCATTGTGTGTGTTATTGATGCTCCAGTTAATTTTTATTGTTCAATGCACACACTCACACACACTAACACTGACACACGAAAAATACTCAAAGCAACAGCAACAAAAATGGTGGCCCATTGTGTTATGGTTATTGGTTAGATTGCAGTTGCAATTTAAATTGTTGAGGTGTGTGTGTGTGTGGGGGGGAAGGGGGAATATTTAGCCATTTTATCTCTTTAAACCAACCCAAACCCAACCAACTCTGCAATGCCCGACCCTGCAAATTATCCATCACTTATCCCGTTTCATCTCTCAACACTCTAACGAAACATTTACTCTAATGAAATTATTTAACTTGAATGCAACTTTGGTTAGTTGATGAAGCTTGTTCCATCTCTGTCTCTCTCTCTCTCCATGTCTCTGGCTGGCTGGCTGAAAGATTGAGATTGAGACAGAGCAGTTGGCAGCATCATCTGCCTCGGATGCCAAATTCAATTAAAACATCAGTGCCGTTTCTGGCATGTTTGCAACACCAACAACTTGCAACAACTTAAACGCACATGCTAACTGATAATTAACTTGAAAATCGAGTTTTAGTTTGGGCCCCTACAACCAGACGCGTTGCTCAATTCGGTAGTCGAGTTAATTTAAACAAAACTTTGCAATCATTTTCATTAAAACAAATTGTCAGACCCTCCGCCCCCCCCACCACATACAAACATGTATGATAAACTACCAACCTAATATTTAATATATGTAGCTATTAGATGTAATCAAATGACTTTAACTCAAACAAGGAAACGATTTCACTAAAAAACGCGATAAAGTGTTCTTATCATGTTGGGTCAAGGTGAACTGAAATATCAGTTCGCCGCCTTGAGAGCTCTTTTGCAATTATTGATTGTGGACTGAGAGTTGGGAGTGTTCATCGTGGGATAAATAAAATGCCTTACCCTGTATTGATGACTTAGTATTACAAAGATCAAGCTAAAATGCATATACCTTTCATTGTAGAGTATCAAAGTATCAAACTAAAAACTAATGAAGCGTCAAGCCATTTTTTCTTTTCAACCTTTTTTTTCTTTTTCTTTCGTTTTTTGCTTTTCCTTGGTTTCTTTGTTTTTCTCACCAAATTCAATTTGCGTTTCGGATTTTGGGTTTTCGTTTGTCCCCACCTTCTTGTACTCCTCTCCTCCACCGCCTTCTCTTTTCTTTATCTATTGATCTTGGCACGCCCAGAGTGGTTTCAGTTCGATTCTTGAGGGCATTTAATGCTTCACCGCGTCTTATAACCCGTTGGATTTTTTTTTTCGTTGATTTTACGTTGAATTTGTTTTTTGGTGTTTTTTTTTTCTTCTTCTGTTTGTTCGTTTTGTTTCATTAAGACAGCAATTAATTGTCATTTGTCAGCTTTTGTTACGTAAAGCACACAAAATTCATTCATAATTTTCTTCTTCTACGAAATTTATGCAAATTTCTAGTTTTCAAACAGTTCAAGCAGCGAAAAATGGGCAGCCAAATATGATGATGATGATGATGGTGATGAGGATGCGGAAGGGAAGGGGAAGGGGAAGGGGATAGAGGTGACAGAGGAAGAACCGAACTGCTCTAAAGTTGGCTTCAATTTAGAAAATTTATGCCAAAAATTTTTGCTGCCAGCAAATGAAATGAAAATCGAACTAATGTAAAATTTAGAGCACAAATCGTTGGAGTTAGGAGAGGAGAAGAGGGCAGTAGGAGGGGAGCAGAGGAAAAGTCACTCGTTGCACAGCTGCAAAAATTTTTGGTTCGTTATTGTTGCCTGAGCTTGCAACAGCTGCTGCACACACACACACACACACACACACACTCTGATAAAAAATGTTGCATAAAACTTGGCGCCACATACAAAATTTTCTAGAGGGTAGATGACACGCCCCCCATTTTTGGCAAAAGTGTGAGAGTGTGAGTGTGTGTGTGTGCAGCAGCTTTTGTTGGCATAAAATTTTGCGTATAATTAGAAAATTGTGGCAGCTTCTTGCAGCTGTCGCATCTGCTGCTTCTGCTGCTGCTTCGCCTCCCTTTGCTGGAAATGTATGTCAGATAGACATAAGTGTGAAAGAAAGAGCAACGGAAAGTGGGTGGGTGGGCAGAAGCAGTGAAAACCAGAACAAGAGTGTGGGAGAGAGAAAGAACATTGTCTGGCACATCAATTAGTGCCGCATAAAGCCACAGAAGAGGCAGCATTCTTTCTCCAAAAATGTTGCCTCTTTTGCCTGTAATTCCTAGTGTAAAACTACATTTACCACATATGTATATAAGTACATGTGTGTGTGTGTGTGTGTGTGTGCTTCTGTGTGAGTATCATCTTTCTCGAGATCTTTTGACATGCAACATTTGTAATTAAAAAATTGTTTTGTCTGTAAAGCAAAACTTGGCCAAAAGAGCCACAAAAATGCCTTTCGTAAACAGGTAGAGGGGGAGGGAGATTGAGGGGAAGGCAAAGGCATGTATTAGCATGGAAAATGTTAACTTCTTTTAGAAATTTACATTCCTAAAAATTCACAGAGAAATTCACATTTGAACAAAATTATTTAACTGCTGTCACTTGCCATGCTAATCAATTAATTAAAATGGGTGAAAACTTTCCATGCTTTTTCTTTCTATTTGTTATATTTTTTTCCCCGTTTCCTGTTTTTTTTTTCTAGTTTCCACAGAAACTTTGAAGCAACAATTAAATGGCTTTATTGAAAAAAAACGATGAGAACTTTATCACCAGGACCCAGAGCTGAAGCCAGCAACAGAACCAGAGTCAGAGCCAGAGACAGAGCCAAAGTCCGAGCCCAATACTAACCAATCCCAATCCCAAAACTGCTCCGGACGACCGTGCGGTGCAAATTTATGCAACAAAACTTTAAATTGATTTTGCTTTTTCTTTTCCTTTCTCCTTTTTTTTTCTTTTAGCAGAGAGATAGAAATTGCTGTGATTGAGTGTGGGAGGAACAGCAAAAAGCTTACCCAGACATTTTTGTGCTTCCTCTACCTTTTTTTTGTTTGTTTTAAAGGTTTTTTTTGTTTAATCCAAATGTGACTTTTGCTTTGGTGTTGCGATATGTAAATGAAGAGGAGGCAACTTTTTGGTTATATTGAAAGTCACAAACTAGAATCAGAAAATAGAAAACACAAAAAAAAAAAATGCTAAAGAAGAAAAAGCACCGAAAAATTTCAATAGCAATCCATGATTAATGTCCAAACTGGACCCGACAAACTGAACTTGCTCCTTTTGGCCACAGGCAGTTCCAAGTGGCATTTCGACTACTGCTAATGGCCAAGCTCTGCTTCTAATCGTTTCAAAGTTTTCATCTTCTGTTTGTGTATGTGCAAAACGTGCAAAATGACTGCAAAAATTGAAAAATTCCATCGCCCCCGCCACAGCTACCGCCTCCGCCAGGGCCTTCGTGTCCGCCCACAGCAAACTCATGTGAAGTGTATGAGTAAGTTTTTAAGCCACATAGCAGCACCCAAATTAAGGGCATTAACAAAAAAGTTCGTACACCTCTCCCACAAATACCCAGATATACACACACACACACACACACCCCCCCACCCCTCCTCTTAAAAAGCCACATGGAGAAAACTGAATGCAACTGTAAAAACAATCTTTCAGCTACAAACACACAAACACATAGACAAGCTGTTAAAATAACAATTGTGAATAAGAACTTTGTGTGTTTCCTAACGATCAATTCTCTTGAGAGAAATAGATTGAGAAAATGAGACAACCGGGGAGTCTGATGGAGCAGGGGGGATCCTCTGTAAGAATGTCATTTCCATTTTGTTGATCTTTGAACAATTTTTGTGCGTGTTTAATGACATGTTTTGTTTTTTATGTCATGTCTCGCTTCTCTTTTCGTTTCATTCTTGTTTCTCTTGTTTTTGTGTCTTCTATGTTTTAACAATTGTTTTCCCATTTGGTACATTTGACGGTTTGTGGGGTTGGCATGGAGGGGAGGTTTCGGGGTAAATTTATGTTGATGCTGTTAAACATTAAGTGTCATTAATGCAAATAAATTTGTCTCTTGTCTCTTGAGGGGCCAGAATAAGGTGAAAGTATGTGGCCAAGCTACAATAAAACGTGGGAAGAGATTAAAAATGCATTACGAGTTAAAGAACTTTAACTGTAAGTTACAAAATCAGAGAAGAATTTCATTCACTTTAGATTTCAATTATAGGTTTTGTACTCAATATTTTCCATTAATCGAATCCTTTCCAGTTCCCCCAACCTAAAAAACCAATTACATCCTTGGTGGGAGGGGGTAAAAACAGCTTTCGTTGTTGTCATTACTAATTAAATTAAATACACACTCTCTGACCAATACACGCAACAATTTTGTTCATATGGCTAATATCTAATCGATGGAATCGGTTGAATAACGCCCTCCATTTATGCGGACACAATCGAAGTGAATAAAAAATGTATGACAGAAAAACACGGAACACGGAACACGTAGCAAGCACCAAGGGGGAAGGCGAAAGGCTAGAAAGGAGACTAGCGGTTAAAACAATGGCCAAATGATATGGGAAATTTAAAACCCAAACACCCACTCACCCACACACACACGCACACACTCATACATAGGTGGCGCGGCAAGTTTTCACATTAAACCGCAAATAGCCGTAGAGCCAAAGACGAAGACGACTTGACTTGGGTTTTATCTTGATTGACAGCTTGACCGATTTCCACATAGTGGCAGGCAGCAGGCAATGTCTACCTCGCTCCATTCCTTGCGGGAACGTTCAATGATGTGTGCAACCGACAACACGGACAAGGTATTCAATTACCACCAACTCATACATACACGGTTACATACCAAAATTGCTCCACACGCATGAATAGAAGGAACCCGGGGAACTATGCCATATCTTCTGGCTAGTTGTGCCGGGCCCTAACGGCTGCCATAACTACATACACACATACATATGTACATTGGTACTGCAACTAATTACATACCCATACCAAGTCGCCGCCTTGCCACAAATATCCATTGCTCGCTTAGTTAGGCATAAATAATTTCGTCTCAGACGCGACGACATGTAGACTTCCCCAGATAGACATCGGGCGGCTTGACCATATCATATTACTCAGGGTTTATTAATATGCCATTATTGCAAAGGCAAACACACACACACACACAACACACAAATATGTTCACTCTATGCTTTTGTAATTTCCATTGACAAGCGACGAGTCGCGGCATTTAACGCATTGTTAACGGATCCGATTCCCAGATTGGATTCAGTCAGGACTCCATAGGCATGGATAGAGAGCGGGGAATAGGTCCAACGAAATCAAAAGAAAAGTTGGAAATCACAGATTTCATTTTGTTGTCTCCAACATTTCACCTATATGTTGCGTCATCATTGAATTTTTCCACTATTAGTTAAAAACATTAAAGAAACCATTTCTATTACATTGAGAAATTAAAGATAATGTAATTCAAAACATTCTCTAAAATAATAAACAAACAAAATTGAATCTTGAATTCAGTGAAATTAATTGAAATGTTTTGTAATTGCTTATCAATTCATTTGTATTTCAGTTGAAATAGATCAGATCAACATTCAGCCGAATCAATTGAAGAAAATTCAATTAAAAGTGATATGGAAACGTCAATTGAATTGAATAATTTATCAATTACTGAAAGCCTTTTCATAACATTGACAATATTTTTGGATTAAATGGATCTCTCTCTCTCTCTCTTCCACACACACATTGTCACTGAATCTTCTCCTCTTCAACTCTCAATCAGTTAATCAGATCTTTAGCTATTGTTTGCATGTCGCTTTTCATTAAGACACCAGCCGGAGACCCCCCGCCAAAACTACTATCAATTCACAATGACAAAATGAAAGGTCCAAAGCACACACACACACAAGAGGGGACGGCCAAAACAATGTTAGACATAACCCCTCACAGCTCATGGTTGGTATTATCTCTCGACTTGTTCTCTGGGCGGTTAGTTTCCTTTAGTCAACACCCACAAAACAACACACAATGTGTCCACATGATGGTTGCATGTGATAAAAATTGGAACACTTCCCTACACACACACACACTCTCTCTCTCTCTCGCTCTCTCTCTTCATAGAGGTGTGCGCGACGATATTTAATCGCTGTACTAGGCTAAGCAGCATAGACACAGACACACACACTTTGGCACGCTCCGTTGAGTTTCACTTAACTCTTGACCCCACGCAATAAACCATTTTACTACTTTACGGCTAATAAAAAACGACCAAGCTCAAACAATGCTAACAACAACAACGACAACCACACTGAAGAGTTGTAGTAGGTAACCAAATAAATAAATATAGTAAATAAAATAAAGTAAACCCGCTGTGCATCATCACAGTTGACGAACTGTCTTCGCTCATTCCTTGGTCGGGGGCGTCTTTCTTAAAGTTTGCCCTCCCTTCCCACACTCTCCCTGCTGCTACCTCAATCGTTCACAGTGGTTTTATGTAACCTATAATTTTCGTAAGTAACCGGAAAAACGTTTTACGTTCATTGGCTTCCGTTCCGTTCTGTGTGCAGTGTATCTTTTCTAGACAGAGATAGAGACAGAATGAGTTGACCCACCTAGTTATTTTACCTGTTCCTAAGTGAGGGTTCTTCTCAATTTGGCTCACAAATTTCATTTTATTGTATTGCGTCTTGGCTGGCTTGGCTTATTTGTCTCAGTTTTGTTCTTTGGGTTTGCTTATCAGCGAGGTTTGCATTCGCGCGCCCTTCATAAGTTGGTCAAGCATGAAATTACTTACGACTTGGTAACATTTTTAAAACCTCATAAATTTTCAATGTCCAGTACTCACTCACTCTCACAAAGGATAGGCCATAACTTATGTAGGTACATAAAGTAGTCGCCAAATGATTGGGGAATATATATATCGAAATCGAATTGATAATAATAGTTGATAGCATTTCCCCTTATGAGTCTTCCAAGAGGAATGTACTACTAGAAAAGTTTTTCAACGAAAATGGGTTAAATTTCATCTATATATAATGTATAAAATTTTGTCTTTATGAATTTCTAGAAAAACATTTATCAGTTGAACAGATAGATAGTTAATTTTTTATTATGGTAGATTGAAATCGTTCATCCACCTACATGCCACATGCAACATGCCCACCTAGGCAACACTTAACCCATAATCATCATCATTGTAACCTCTACTAGCAAGTGGCCACACCTCCCTCCCCCCGGCCAACCATTCCTCATGTACTTCCTTCTATTTCTTTGCATTTTTATTTGTTATTTCTTTAAGCGCCCACATTTTAGAGGACTTAATTGACGGCCTGGCATAACCAATTATTAAACAAAAAGACAAACTGAAAGAGAAGGAGAATACAATTTGGTTTTTCTTTCTTTTCGTTTTTTTTTTTTGTTTAACGAAGTCCAAAAATAAAAATAAAATAAAAACTACTGTCTATTTGTGCCGTGTCACGCTTTGGCATGCCGCCGTAATATTTCATATATATGTGCCGAGAGAGACGAGCTTCAGGTTGGTTTTGCCTTCGTGGTATTCAGTCTTCTTTCATGGCTATTCATTATTTAACATGCGGTTAAGTGAGTGAGTGTGTGTGTGTGTGTGTGTGAATGCGTGTGTAAATCTTGTAAATCTCGTTGCTTTTCAGCACTATATATAAAGAGTCCTGTAGTCGTTTCGTCGTCTGCCTTCGGTTTGTTCTGTCTCCTCCTAGCCTCTTCTTTTTGCCTGGTCATGGCTTTTAAAAGTATTTTTCCCTTTTGCGTCTTAAACGAATTTAAATGCGTTTCATGACATGTTGAAAATTGCATGTTTTAGGTTTTAGTTTTCTCGTCTTTCGTTCTCCTCTCCTCTCTTTTTTTTTGGTTTTATTTTTAGTTTTCTTTATTAAGTAGGTTTTCTGTCATCACCGCCCACTTTTTGTTGTTGTTGATTAGCCCTCATTATGTGGAACAATTCTTGTTTGTATTACGCGCTAAGCTTTCTTGCTCGAGCTTATTATAATGTTTGGTTTCTTTTTTGTATGTTTTGAGAGAGGCCGCCCCCCAAACCTCCCACCCCCTCCATTTCCATCGCGTCAGGCAGGAAATTTTAATTATAGATCTTTATTACAAGAAAACTATAAATTAACATTTGTTCCCAATTTCCCCAATACAACTTTTATATATTTCCATAATTATTGGATGTAAAACAAACTTCCTAATAGGCAGAGACAAAGGGAAAGGGTATTTCTATGTCGATCAATTATTAGCAGCCGATATGAACTAGTTTCTGTATCAATAACAAATTGTTGATCTTTGCTTGTAAATAAATCAAAAATAAAGATTAAATTTAAGTTTGTTTGCTTGTTTTTTGCGTAATATGAGTCAAGCTTAAAGTGTTCTGATAAGTGGCAACTCGGAGAGGTTGAGAGGAGAGTTCATAATTTGATAAGGAGATGAAACATTGACTGGGTGACGAAAGGAAATGAGTCAATGGAAAAAGTGCAGGCTGTTCTTGTGGTTGTTGTTTTTGGTGTTGTTGTTTGCCCGTTTGTTCGTGGTCGAAACTAACTAATTAAACCGCAAATAAAATATGTTGGGCAAGCAATTTGAGGAAAAGCTTTATCCACAAATAAAACCAAAACAGCTGTTTACACACACACACACACACAGACGAAAGGGAGATGAATGTGTGTGCGAGGGAGGAAAATCAATTTCTGTAAACGCGCACGTTTTTCTCGCTTTCCATTCCATGTTTGCTCTTGGCTCGCAATGCTAAATAAATTTGTTGCCACAAATATAAATGCCACACGTTTATTTATTCTCGTTGCTGTTGCTTGTGCTTGGTTGTTGTTGTTGTTTTTACTTTTCTCTTCACCTGGATTGAAGGGTGAACTTTGCCCTGGTATGCCCTGATTCTCTGCCAGCTTTAGCTCCGGATTCAGCTCTGACTCTGACTCTGCTCCTTCAATTGACCTTCAAAGCGGATGCGGAGCATGTCAGCGGCTCTTGCTATTTTTATTTCGCCGTTGTTTTTTTGTTTTCACCTCTTCTGTTTGTTTTCAATGCATTTTAAAGTTTTTAGCAAGGACTCGATTGACAAATGCTTGTGTGGCAAATGTTGTTGTTGTGTGTGTGTGTGTGTTTCAGCGCTAGCTTACCCCTTCAAATAATTAAATTATTCCATAGATTGAATAAAGTGTAAACATACCTGAAAATAGACGGAAATAGAAGAAAATTTCGTTAATATAAAAGATTTTCCAATGTCAACTAATTAGAAATTAGGTATCAACTAACCATTCAGAGTCTTAATTTCATTTAATCTACATTTTAGGAATTGGTGACCCCGACGTTGTAAAGATTCAAAGATTATTTAGCCAAATTCGGGTTTAAAACTATAGAAAACCTGAGGAATTTAAAACCATTCTCTTAAGACTTTCTTTTTGTGTCGTTTCGATGACATCTTCTCACATTTCCCTACACCCGGCACTTAAAAGATACTTTTACAATTCACATAGCATAAAACCGAGGACAGAGAGAAGTTCAACAAACAACTTCAACTCTATCAGTCATCTTTTGTCTCTCTACTACTCCCAATCACCACTCAGCACTCACCACTCGCCTCTCGCCACTCTCTTATTCTCTCCAACTCTCTTTCATTCATTTTTTGCCACTCAATTACTCAGCTTTGTTGATGTAATCGATACTTTGAGTTCGAGTTTCGAGTTTAGAGTTTGTCGCCTACAACAACAAGAGCTAAAAATAAAGATATCTATGTAGTATATATACTTTTAACTTAGACTTAAGTAGGTGAAGTACAAACAAGAAATGCAGGAAGTCAATGCACTTGTCCCTCTTTCTTCCTGCCTCTATGCCGCCTACAACACCAAAATGTCTGTATACATACATATGTACATATATAATGTGTGTAGATATTTGTGTAATTAAATATTTTTTGTTCTCTTCAGTAGCAGCAGCTGCCTTCGTACGTTCATTCATTCATTTCATTGCGTTTTATCGCCAGGGCTTCCGTTTTGTGAGTTGATTAAAACTTGAATTGTATTTGTATATGGTATCATCTGTTGGCGAGTGTTTACTGTTTATGGATTCGGTTGGCATTTATATAAATGACTTTCTAAGTCCCAACCCAAACCCCCCCATCACTTCCTTGGCAGCTAAAGTTCATTTCAATTTGCCTCTAAAAATTTGCATTGTTCTTAAACTGATGTAGATTACGCAGAATTCAACAGCTACGCAAATCCATTGGAGGGCACTCGAAGTCAACTCTGCCAAGCAACGCCAGTTCATGCGACTCTTCTTATGATTATTTTTGCATTTCAGATGCGTTTCTTTGGAATAGTCCATGATTCTACTTTTGAGATAGAGCACACCAAAATACTATATACATACATACATGTATGTACATATATATTTTATTTATAGAGTATTATTATTTCTCCCTCTCCTTATCTGATGGCATTTCTCCCACTTGTCTCTCTGTGTTGTTTGTCTGTCTGGCTTTTACGATGGGCACTTTGTTGGCATGTTAATGAGCCTAATATTGAAATTAATATAAATTTTTATGTACGTAATTTGAGCAAAAGAAAAACTGCAGTAAAAACACACACACACACACACAGAGTCGACAGACATCCAGCTGTTGGTTCATTCTGTGAAACAAGGCAAGGAGATGAGCTTCTGATGCTCTTTTGAATTGGGTCAAAGTATAAAGTGCCCATAAACTCCAATGCAAGGCGCTGGAGTTGAGTTGAATTGATGCTGGGTGAAAAGAAGATGCCTCCCCAATATTGCCACTAATTGATATTTGATGTAATTCTACAGCCAGCCCCCCATCCCACCCCCAGGAAAGTCCAGTGATACTGAAAAATGTTTTCCATTTAATGGGTATCGGGGGTCTTTGCTATAAATAAAAATCAAATATAAGAAAACATAAAACTAACCAAAAGAAACGCGACAGATTCAAATCTATCCACCTGCTACATCAAAATAATATGCCTAAAATCAACCCCAAAGCAAATACAAATCTTTCATTTGAACTTAGCAAATTGATGTTGAAGCTATTTAATATATGTTTTAGTTTCTTTTATTAATTTCTGCTCTGTTGTCCATTTCATAACTTCATTTACGATGCAGTTTCAGTTATTTCAGTTCTCTTTTCATGTCTTGTGTCATTCTAAAATATTTTCCGCGTTTTATGTCAATTTATATTAGAAAAGCAACAACAACAACGACCAAGACAAATGACATATACACCAAGAGAGCAAAACATAAAATGCTGAAACTTATGAAAAGTAGTGGCAAATGGTAAAGTGAGTTCCCCCCTTCACCACCTATTCTGAGAAACGAATATAATTTTTATGTCTTTGTCAATAAAAAGAAGAAAAGAATGAAAACATCTTAAACTGAAGTAACTGATAAATATATATGTATATATAGTGGGATAGATTTATCTGCACACTCATGAGTTCAAGCCAAAACAAAATATGGGTCATCATTATGTATTTCAATTTTCCTTTGAACTTAATATCTTGCGTCTCAGTCTCAGTCTCTCTCTCTCTCTCTAGTTTCTAGTCTGACTGAGATTGACCCAGGGCATTAATTAAGCATCACACAACATTACTGAAACAAACTAATTCATCTAAAACTGTCATCATCATTTCGAGCAACTGTCAGGCATTAGACACTCGACATTGACGACCAGAGTGTGAGAGAGAGGCCAACAAACGAAACGAAACGAAACGAAAAGGAAAAACTTAACACATTATCCAACTTAGGGAAAAAGTCAGTTTTAATTATGCCTATGCCCAGAGAGAAACAGCGATCCACAGAGCTAGAAACTAAATATTAATGAGCCGAACCACGCACAACCCTTATCAGAGATGGATGGATCTAGGGGATGATGATGATGTACAAATATATGAAAATATATGAAAAGTCAATAACTACCAAATGCATCATTCATTTAATTCAAAATTCTATTCAACCTGGTGAGGGTAGCGAGGGTAAGAGGGGGTTGTACTAAGTACGAGAATGAGTGTCTAAGTTGATGGGTTAATCAATCAATTTTTACTGTTTCATTTCGTTTAGTTTAGTTTCCATTTGTCTGGTCTGGTCTGGTCTGGTCTCTGGACAGTGGCAATTGGTTTGCCACTTTTCGGGGCAAATACATCATGCAGGAATTGTGCAATTGTATTTAAAGTTTGCTTACGATGATGAATGGGGACACAAAACATTTGACAGCTCTCTAATTCAAATCTTGTGTATGCAAAAAAAAAAAAAAACAACGAACCCAAAATAGAGAGAGACACTCGTTTCCCCCTAATGAACTACATATGTATGTATCAGCCATTCAGGAGATGGAGTAGTCTTCATGTTGGGCCAGCAGATGGGAAAATTACAAAATCATGTCTACGCTTTAACTTAGACAAGGCAATCGTTCCATCAAATGGCATTTGCTTAGTTAAAGGCAACGACTAGATGATATCCTCCCAAGATTGAAGATTCTTTATGAAATTGGAAGCCATGCAATAACAAAATGGTATAAAGAAGTTAGGAGTTATGACTAACTTTCAAGTAGTGGCATTTATTTTAGATTTTCGTTTACAATCGAAAAAAAAAGCTTCACCATCATTGTATATAACTCTTTATCCCATTTACATACTGGGTATAAAAATAGACTGCACGGAAATGTCTGTGACTTAGTTAGTTCTCAGCATGCGGAAACGCTACTTGACTTTGGTGTTGGGGGCGGCAAAAGACCCTCTCGCCCTCTTTCTCCCACACTCACCATTCTACCCCATCCTTTACATACTCTATGAAACGCGGAAGTTTGCATTTCTATTGTTTTATAACAGAAATGCATGTGGCACATATGCACAAATATTTTTATACTCCTTTTTCAAAACCAATGACCACTTCTCTTGCGGTTAATAGGTAAGCCACAAGGCTTTAAATAATTGGTAGCTTAAATAAAGCCAAGATATGCCATATCTCGTTGGCCAACTAAGACACACACACATACATATGTACATATATTGAAATGTATTTTTGGTCTGGTTGACCCCGAAATGTCAAATGTTGAATTTTGATGATGATCTTTTGACATTTGATTTGACATAATAATTTCTATCAATCAAATAATAATTAGCATGTTCATTTTGTTGTCGAATAGGTTTCAAAAAGACATTCCTCTTAATTATTAAAAGGTGTTATATATATTTATGTACATGTTGCAAAGGATTGGCAATGCGAATGCGGATGCGGCGTATAGCAAAGCCTGGCAAAAAGTCAACGACCGTGTTGAAAAGTAACCACAAATAAATAGCAGCAAGAGCAACAATGAATGGATTGTTGGTTGGACCAGACAGCCGGGTTGGTTGGTAGGTCGGTTGGTTGGTTGGTTGGTTACCAGGATGAAAGCCTGCCTGCGGGGTCCATTCACCTACATTTCGCACGCCATTTTTTCCCCGGTTTCTTCCGTTGCATCGCCGCCCGGAACCAAACAAAATGGCGTCACTGGCACACAAAAGGACCAAGTAAAAGACGACAATGAGAAGACAACAAAAGTCAACGACTAAAACACTTAAGAGCACCAAAAGTGTCCAGTTGAGTTGCAGTTTCGTTCGTTTCGCATTTTATTTTTCTTGGGTTTCTTGTTTTTTTTTTCTGTTGTTTCGTCTGTTTCTTGGTTGGTTTATTTAAATTTATATATTTTTTTTTGTTGCTTTTGCAAACGGCTTATACGTAGAGTAGAGTGTGCGGAAAGGGGAGCCGTTGAGCTTGGGTGTAGATGAAAATAGGTGCAGTGGTCGGCGAGGCCAGCTGTTGTTGTTTACAGTTACTTAAGACATAAAATATTTGTAGTCTTTTTGCTCTATCAACGTCCGCGAGAGGGGAAAGGAGGCAGAATCAAGAATGCAAATCTCCCGTCCACAATGTACTCCACCTTCAGCTACAACCCAAAGAAAAGCCTACGAATGGTGTTCACTTTAAGCTAAGATTTAACACTATATCCTATCTATCTATAGCCCAGTTTTCTCTGCCTGCTTTGCAATCTGATTTGATCTATCAAAATGCAAGAGGTAAAAACATCTCCTATGAAGTTTTTAGACATTTTTTTGAAAACGTTTCGCTGCCTCTTTGGCAGCAATTCAAACTCAAATATCAAACTCCACTCCAACTTCAGCGCCCCAACTCTTCAGACTAAAACTACGACTTGCAACTTCTACTTCGACTACTAACTACTACTTTTGCTGCAACTTCTACTACTGTTTTTACAACGTTTTGCGGCTTTTGCTTTTCCAAATTTTGTTGTTCTGTTTTACTACTTTTTATTATTTACCAAGGGGTACGGCGATCCATATAAGTTGGAATGAAGGAGAGAAGAGTCGAGAGATGAGAGGGAAGCACAACCCAAAAGCCGAAAGCTCCGAAAGCAGCCAACTCTTTAGCAATTTTGTAATTTAATTAAAAATATTTTTTGCAAGTGGTTGACGCTGTAAATACAACAAACTATCGTCCTGTAGGATATCAACCATCCAACCAACCACCCACCCACCTACCAGGACTTGTGTGTGGATGGGTGAAAGAATTTTAAAACTCCATTTTTTGGCTAGTGCCTTTGGGAAGGCAAACCCAAGGCATCAGCAGTAATGGCAAGAGAAGAGTTTTTCGAGTGCTCCGCGTGTGTGTAAATATTTTTTTGCAATTAATTTTGAGCGGCTTATAATTTACTAATTTAGTAAAAAAGTTTTTCTGCTCTTGCCGCAGCAATGTTTTTCCCACAAAAACAAAAGAGAGAAACAGACAGAGAGAGTGAGAGAGAGAGAGAGAGAGAGAGAGAGCGCGCGATAGGGAGACAGCCACAGCGAAATAGTGAAAGAGCAAGAAAAGCCGTAGTTGAAAGCTCTTTATAAAAAAAAAAGGCGAAAACTTTTATGGACAAATGTGTAAAGTTCTTAGGGAATGTGGGAGAAAGTTTTCTTGGTTTTTCAGGATACGTAGAACGAGCGAGAACAGATGACGTCGGGGTCACCAATCACAAAAATTTAGTGCGAATTATAGAAAGAGAAGGAACGAAAACGTTGAGTTTTAATTTAACAAATGTTGTAAAAACGGCTAAAAGAAAATTTCAGCTACCTTTTTGCTATTTATGCTATTTTACCACTTGCTGTTGGTTTTTATGCTTCCTTTTTGGTTTTCGTGGGTTCCTTTTTTCTGCATTTCCGTTTGTTGGTTCACAAAACTAAAACTAATTTGCTTTTTGCTCATTTCTGAAGCGATGGAACCTTTTTTTTCACAGTCATGTAAACACATGAGAGGCACAAACGCATACATACGCACCAGCCCACACACACACACACACATCTATAGACCACTTCAGTGCGGGTGTTTCATGCGTTGGTTTTGGTTTCCAAGCTTGACAGCATTTCAATAGAATTAACACAAACACACACACACACACACTCATACACTGAGAGCCAAAAAGGACCTCAAATGCCTGACTGACTGACTGCCAGACTCTGCCCGCCTGTCGAAAGAAAATTAAATAAAATTTTATGAAAGGTTTTTCCCTACATATACCGTTTGTTGGCGCAAAAAAATACAAAAAACTGGCTGGCAAAAAAGAAAAAAACTGCACATAAATAGTCAACGGAAGAAGGGGCGGGGGGACTGTCGATGGTGGGGCGGAGTGGGTGCTTTAAGATCGCCCTCAAGTGCGTCTATGTATGTGCGTCTATGTATGTGCGTGTGTGTGTGTGTGTGTGTTCGTGCTTTCGTTTCGGCCCACTTGACAAATTTCTTACAGTTTTGTGAGCAACATTATTTCATACGCTTCCACAATTTTTGCACAGTTTTGCGCCCGATGAAAGCTAAAACAGTGATGTGTGTGTGTGTGCTTGTGTGTGTGTGTGTGTGTGTGTACACTCAGTTACTATACAACATTTCATAGCATCGCATCGCATCACATCAAGTGGTTTTAGTTAGGGATACCCTAATTAAGTCAAGCCTTAAAAAGGCACAAAACACCAATTTTGGTTTCAAAGAAACCCCAAGATAGTATATATACCAAGTAGTAAGCAATCAGACACCTTATCACCGGTGGTAACCATGAAGTTAAACTCTCTCTAAAAGTAAGTTGAATTTTGAATACTCTTAGTACTTCGTTAATCATCACCAAGAGAGAAGACAAACTTCTGTTGGGAACCACATTTGAAAACATGACAAATTCGACGAATTTTGAACAACAAAATATAAATTTATATTGTCATATCTAATAAATATATGTACTTTTCATTTAGTTAGTGTATTAAGATTAAGCCCAATCGAGGCAAATATCATAAAAGGCTTTAAATAAATTGATGTCAAGAGAAGAAGCAGATGAAGAACAACCAACGTTGCCCAGACAGCCGACAATCTGAGACTACGACTGGGAACTGGTACCAAAAACAAGAGACAACATCGACCGACCGAAAGAGAGTGAGAGAGAAGGAAGATATCCCAACGTGCTGGCCAAGTCAAGTCAGGGCCAATGACTGACTGACAATCACTTAAGTAGAAACCGATAAAAATCTTTAAAAAAAAAAAAAAAAAAGGAAGATATATAGTAGAAGGAGGAGGACTCAACACAACTCGCACACAAAACTTGCAACTGGACAGTAGAGAAGAGAGAGAGAGTCAAAGAGAGAGAAGTAGGAAAAAGAAAAGAAAAAGGTATTGAAAGAAGCAGCTACAAACAAGAAGAGAGCCAAAGTCATGAACACATTGGACATTTATGGATATTGAAGCTATATAGAGATAGATAGATAGACAGTCGGGCAGCAAAGGCATCAGGCAGACACAAAGCGTTAAGCAAACTGGTTTTTCATCTGTTTAGAAGAAAATTGTGGGCTAGCAGCGGCGGCGTCAGCGTTCGGTCAAGAGTTCAATTTCAATTTATTTATGCTTGAATTTCGTTTCTTTAATAATTAAATATATGCATACATACAGATAGTTGTAGATGTATTTTATTTGACTGACCCCCATTGGGATTTCTAGGTAAGAAATGGCTAACAATTTCTTTGGCAAACAAAATGACCAACAATCGTTGCTGCAAAAAGTATGCAACATGAGGCAGGCAGGCAAAGTAAGAAGAAACATAAAACGAGACGAGCAAAATTGGACAAATGGAAAATAAAATCATGCTTGCTGAGAAAAATTGCAACCCACACACACACACACACACACACATGGAGAGAGTGGGAAAGGGAAACATACTTTTTGCGCCACTTGCCATAGTTTTGCTTTCACCCATTCCCATTCTCCATGCCTTGCAACATAAAGCAGTCACAAAGGTACTTGAGGAATTTCTTTGGACGGTTAATCCTCCACCTTCCCTCCTATTGGTCGTGTGAGAAATTGTATTGTTATATATATATATATATATATATATATACGATATATGTCAGCTAGCAGGTTTATATTTATGCTAGCTACTATATTTTTAGTTTTTCTTCTTTAAGCTACAATGTTTCCCATTCTTTCGGTTTTCTTTCTTTGCGTGCTTTATCGTCTTTGACTTTCCCAGAGCCCTTGGCTTGGAGGCGGGTTGGCGCGTGGGCGAGAGGGGCGTTTCTTCTTTTTTCGTAGTGCAGGTCCTTTGGCCTATAAATAACTGTAGAAAACTATTTGTAGTTGCTGTATTTAGGCTTATCTGGGTAGCATTTTCTTGAATTTATGGCCCCCAACAACGACGACTTTATTATATATGGTGACCCCGATGTTCAGGCAAAAAAAACCAAAATACGCATTGCATTTGCTATATATTTGTAAGATTAGATTTAACCAATACAATACAATCACACAAATTTAAAGTTGAATGTACTTATTAAAAAAGGGTGACCCCGATGTCAAATCCTGATCGTTTAAAAGTTGATATCTACAATGAATTGCAAAGATTTATCAATTCCCAAATGAATTCGCTATCTTCGAAGGTGACATTGGCATTCGCTCCGGCAAGTTGCAGCAGCTGTCGTCCATACCAGTAAGAACAATCGCCTAACTAAGTAATGCAATCATATTAAAAAGGATTTCATATATAGAGGAAAAAAAAAACCAATAATAAGGCAAAAGGGGGAAGAGGGAGGAACTACAGAGGGAGACTACGGAGCATGTAATCAATGTAACTACAACTTGTTTGACAGCTCTTAGCATAAATACTTGACAACACAAACCAAAAGGCCGAGCCTAGTGCTATGGCGGCATTGACAGGCAACAGGGTAACAGGGCAACAGGCGGGCAGCAGCCGAAGGAGGAGCGGCAGCACAAGGTGTATAAAGGGACAGGCGAACGACATAAAACAGCAGAGAGAAGACTCTCGGTTCCAGAATGTTTCTAGCTTGCTCGAAATCAATACGATGAAGGAGGAGTTGGCAGACATTTCTTACTTTGGCACATTTAACGAGTGTTTTGCGCACACTTGACAGAGAGACAGAGACAGAGAAAGAAAGAGAGAGAGAGTGAGATGCAGAAAAACCAAGATACAAATACAATTGTGACTGCGGAACATGATTATCATCATCAATATGACGATTATTGTGATTATGCTGTTGTTCTTGCCATCGTCATCATCTCTCCATCTCTGCAGCTCTTAAAAGTTGATGGGCAACTTTGTATCTGTGTTTTTTGTTTTTTTTCTGTTTTGTTTTTAGCCAAGTATCTCAAGTGTCTCCTTGTCTATGTCTAGGTCTAGGTCTATCCCTTTGATCTTTTGTCTTTAGCAATTACAATTATATTTTATTTGCTCGAGTTGACACAAGAGACTTAAGTTTTGCCATGGCTTTGTTTTCAAAATCAATTACCAATGTGGTCATAATACAAAGATAGAGAGAGAGAGACACACCGGCGAGAGACGAGGGCACTATGGGCATGACTTTGCTCCTATAATATTATGTCAATAATTTATTTAGGTTTCTGTTTTTCTTCTTATTTTATTTTATTCTCCTTTTTTTTCGTGTGTCTCTCTCTCTCTG
This sequence comes from Drosophila equinoxialis, assembly GCA_018150345.1. Taxonomy (NCBI): domain Eukaryota; kingdom Metazoa; phylum Arthropoda; class Insecta; order Diptera; family Drosophilidae; genus Drosophila; species Drosophila equinoxialis. The sequence goes on along the minus strand of JAECWI010000868.1, from coordinate 3,705,298 downwards.
GTTTGGTCTGCAGGGCACGTACATGGCTTGGACACATGTTCTAGCAGGAATTCTACATTGGTAATGACATCAATTCCCCCGATGACGAGCCCTAAACTTAATGCATTTTGCAGATGTTTTAGCGCAATTTGTTCAACAAACTCCGCTCCAGTCGTCGTTTATTTTCTCTCTCTCTCTCTCTCTCTCTCTCTTCCTCTCAACATATTGATTTTTGTGTGCATTTTATAGATTTTCTTTAGCCACTAATTAATTGGAAACGTTTAAAGAGTTAAACCAGAATTTCAAGAAGCAGCAAATAAGAAATCTCAGGCAAACATCATTTGTAATTCCTTGGGGCATTTAATCGCTTTCTAATATTATTATTCACATGAATTTAATATAATGATTACAGATTATTATTATTTTTTTCCCAAATTTTTACATACCTGCAAAGAAAGAAAGCGAGAGAAGAAAATAAACCGCTAGTTAGAAGGCATTAAATGTGGAAAAAATATTGAAGAAAACCCTTAACAAGTTATCCAATCTGAAACCAATCACGAAACCATTACGCACACCCACTCCAGAGCTCCAACAACTCCAACTCGAAGGCTCTGTCTCTGGGTCCAATTGCATGGCCCAGACACAGACTGAGCAGACTTCAGCAGCTGCCCAATTTGGTGAGCCAATTATTTTGCACAACAAACAACTTTTCGGTTATTTCGGTTATGTGCAGCAGCAGCAAAGCAAAACTTGCATCAAATTGCATTGAACGGCACACACATTAAAACGCCATTAGAAGTGCCAAAGTGCCCGAGTTGGAGTCGGAGTTGGAGTCAACTTCATTACACGAAAAATCGCCCACGCCTTCAAAACATTCGATAGATAATACGCGTTAGATAAGGTCACAGAGGCAAGGAGGCAGCAGGCAGATGGCAAATGGCAAATGGGTGGTTGGATTGGGGGTGGTGATAATACTAAGGAACAGAAATTGTGGCATATATATATGTACATATGTATGTATATGTATGTAGTCGAGGTTCAGTACAGTTTCAGGTATAGGTAATAGGTAATAGGCGTTCGGCATTTGGCTCTAAGGCTCTGGCACGCAATTTTCGACCAACTTGGCTGGTAATGAGAGAGTTGGTTGGAGGTGCTTGGTACGCGCTGTCGCCAGGGCCAACTTGTACCTCCCTCCCCCTCACCTCTCATCACTCACTCCACCTAAGGCCATTATATGGGTTTTCATTTTCATAGTTTTTTTTTCTCTTTCCCCTCACCATTTTTCGCCTCTTTTGTCTCCTTCTTCAACACACACACACACGCACACTCGTACACAATGCGAATATGTTGTTGCTGTTGTTATTCTTTTTGGTATCGGCAATTTGGCTATCGACAAACTACGCTGGCGATGGCAAAGGCAAAGGCAGAGGACCGCAAAAAAAACAAGAAAAATAAATGAAATCCTTTGCACAAAAGCACGCACATATAGCGTCCTCCACCTTCCCTCACCCACCCCCACCAGTCGCCTACTGTAGCTTTTTGGTTCTTTCTCCTAGCAACACCCACTCGTCGCTCCTCTGAGGCAGCTCAGGCTCATTCTCAGTTGGCCTGGCTCGTTTATCTACCCAAGGCAAGTCCATAATGGGCCAAACACGCATACAATATAACTATATATGTATCTATGTATGTATGTATGTGTATATGTATAAACGACGTATGAGAAGTGGGCAAATTGTAGAGAAAAGCCATATGCATAAGGCTATCTTTTGAAGAATATGGGAGACAAAGGCAATGGCTGTAGTTCAGGAGGAGTAGGAGGAGGGGGGGCTGTACGGGAGAACAGTCAATAAATTGTGCAAAAAAGTCATTATAGACGACAAGATGACGAAGAGAGAAATGCAGTGAAAAGATTTCAACTCTTGAGCACAAAACGAAAAAGAAAGAAAAGAAAACCCATCATGGCATAGGAAATCGTTGGAATTTTTGTTGCCAAATACAATGACTTCTAAATTTGGTAATAACCACATGAGGAGAGGAAGAGGCGGACTATTATCTACTTACAGCACTGAAACAAAATGCCAAGAAACATTTCTTTCTGCAAATCATACAAATTCTTTTTGGTAAATCGCTCGCTTTAAGGTTTCTCAGTCAAAGTAATTGTATTAAAATGACGACAATGGGCCAATTACGTTTAATGGGCTATCGAGATAACCTTACCGAAAAACAAAGCCAAGCCAAATGACGAAAAACTACACATGTAAGTGACTTGTCATTAAAATTGAAACTTTAGGTCATTTTATGGGGTCTACGCACAGCAGAAGCCGTGCATAGATAAACTCACTTCACTTACTTGGGGTCTAAACCTTTTCATAGGCACGTACCAAAAACAACAACAACAACAAAAACCGAAAAAACGAAAAGTTGAATGACATTAAAACGCAGGAAAAACAAAAAAACAATCAAATTGACTTTTCCTCTTTCTCTCTGTACTCACATAAAAATTAAAATAAATATAGCACTTAAGGCACAAAAAAAAAAAGAAGCCAAAGAAGGCAAAAAAAAAAAAAAAACTAAACTTAAAAGGCCATAAATGAAATGATTTGTGCGCTTTGGAAACTATTAACGTCTCCTTGAAGGCGTCACGTAGGTGGAAAAAATTCCAACAGAGATGACAGGCTAATGGGGTAAATTGCAGAGACAGAGAGAGAGAGAGAGAGGGAGGGAAAAGTGGCGAGAGATGGAATTTTAGCTAAAGAAAATTGTTCAAGCCGCTAGAGTTTTTCGCTGGTGTTGTTTATAATAAATTAAGTGAAATCTATTGCAATTTTTTTGTGTTGTGTTGTTGTTACAGCTAATACGTGTGTATGTGCGAGTGTGTGTGTGTGTGTGTGTGTGTGTGTGTAAGCGTGGGCCGCAAAAGCCTAACGGAGAGCTGCAATCGATTACAATCTGTTTGCTTGTTAAATTACAAGACCCCAAGTACTAACCCGTTTCTGGAAGGAGCCGCAGCAGCAGGAAGGAGCTTCGGCTCTTTGTCAATTTTCCCCATTTTTGCCATTTGCTAGTTTTGGCCAAACAGCCAGCCGGCCAAAAGCCGACCAAAAGAGCTCACAGTAAAATCTCCTTCCATGAAGCTCTACAGAGAGGTTTGGCTGACTGTTTGGCTATGTGAGCAAGACCTGGTCCGTAATAAAAGGAAAGCGAGAATGCTTTACAAGTGATGGAATGCCATAATACCCTACCATTTGAATGAGTGGAAACTGTTAAATTGCCCTCAAAATGGATTTCAGCAGAGTGTCATTTGATGGGTTAGCACACTTTGGTGGGGAATTGGTAAGCAATTGAGCATTACCCGTTTTCTTCCAGGGTATGCGCGGCCAATAAGCCTTGAGTTTCGTTGGATTTTCTTGGCTTCGCATTTTCTGTTTCTTTTTCTTTTAGCCTTTTTTTCGGGGAAAATTGCGTTTTGCGTTTCTTTCTTTTTTTTCGGTCAAAGTTTTGTTCTTGGCCCGTTGCTTTGGTTTGCTTTATGCTGCTGCTGCCTCTGCTACTTCCTTTGGATTTTGCTTTTTCAGTGTGTGATTGTGTGTGTGTTTGCCTACAGTGCTTTTTTGATTACGCTGGGGTTAAGAACCCATGTGTTTGTGCTTTTGTGTGTGTGGGCAGTGTATTGTTAAGCCCACAAATGACTTTTTGGCAAAGCAACAGCAGCAGCATCAGCAGCCAGGGTTGGCATTATCGATTTAAGGCAAGTACCCAACTGTACCTCTCCCCCGCTTTCTTCCTCTCTCTCTCTCTCTTAGCATCAATTTCTTATGGTGACCCCAACGTATTGCATCATAAAAACGAACAAAAAATACCACCAAGTAAACGTTTATGATTGCCTCGCCTTCATCAGCATCATAGTCTGGCCGTACTCACACCATCACTTGAAGCTCATTAAAAGTCTGTAAGTTCGTTTTTGATAAAAAACAGAAACCCACGTAAGTGGCTCGATCTCTGGCCATTGCATGCATGGAGAAGGAGGAGATCAGTCTTCAGCTAATGAAGTGTTATTTCATCGTTTTTCCCTTTTTCTCTCTCACTCTCGTACATAAATTGCTTAATACCCAAGCAAAACACCGCACCTCGAAAATGAAAATTGCAGGCGACGATGATGTTTGGCTTTGGGTTTTAAGCTAAGATGCACACGCAAAGGCAACGGGGAAACATTGCTACACCTACGCAGTATTTGCAACTCGTCTGCTTTCCCTCTCAATCGTGTGTGTGTGTGTGTATGTGTGTGAACAAATGGCAATTAAAGCCAAGAAGAGGCTGACTTTATCCCTAGCCTAAACTACACCCACACGTTAAGTGAAACGAAAGGAAGGAAGAGAAGGGGTAGAAGTAAATGACAGAGGAGGATGCTGTTGCTGCTGCTGCAAAAGTGGTCAACATGACAACGTTGACATGCGACATTAAAAGCAAAAGACAAGGACAGAGCCCAGCATCCAACCGCGACTCCACAAATATCCTCTCCACATCCTCCTCCTAACCTTTCCTCCCCATCATTCTTTCGACTAAAACTAAACCGTTGTTGTTCCTCTTTGCCTGCGCGTCGTCTTTGAAGAGAAATGCCTGCCATACACGCAAAAAATCGCAGCGCATTAAAATCACAGCATGTGCGTGAGAGTGAAGGCAAAGAAGGAGGCAACTATGTAAGTCGGTGGGACCACGAAGAACGGGGAGGAAGATGGTTGAGGATAGCTTAAGTTCCAGGTAGAGTTAAAGCATGTTATCAAATGACCAGCCACAAATTGCCAAGACATTTGTAAGAAGTCCGAAGAAGCCAGCAATGAAGCCAAATGCAAAAAGTCATCATCATCCTCGACGTCGTCGTTGTCGTCGTCGTCTTCGTCGTCGCATCGGGCAATTTGAATGAATAATTAATTTTCCCTCAATTAAAATCTTCAGACAGCAAAGAAGAGGCCAGGGTGAGAATTTATATATGTATACATATCGTATATATCCTATGTACATATACTTAATACAGGGCAGTGTGTCAAAGATAAACTATATAGAAATTGTCAAAGCATTCGAAATAGTTTTATTCTCAAACTCTTGATTAACATAAATTTCATTGTAAATATCTGCAAATGCTTTCCTAGTTAAATCAAAACGATCTCAAGAGGAGACCATTTTCTTTGAAATTCTCAATTGAAAACTTGTTTGGTATTATGTTCTCTGCAATTTTACTTTATTCTGCATGCCCATTTTAATTATTTAGTTTATTAAATTCGCATAAAATTAACAAATTATCGACGCATATTAACAGCAATCCCTTCTATTCGCCATAAGAGTGTTAAATCGAATGGGGTTTACGAAAAGAAAAAAAACAAATCTTTTGGGCCTTGTGGGCTTTGATTTGAAACGCTTTCCATTGATGGCTTCAGTCGAGATTAGCGGTGGCTTTGACGGCGGTGGCGGCGGCGGCGGCAGGGACGCCTTGTCCGAGGCGAACTTCATCAACCTGACGACTCTTGACTGGGTCTGGGTCTGGACTGTCTCGCCGTCTGACTGGTGCAACGCATATTGGTCGCCCCTTCCCTTACGCCCTTTTGCCACACATCTTGGTTAATTTTAAATTCAATGCACGCAACAGTCACCGCCATCGTTTAGTTTAGATCTTCTTGGCCTGCCTGCCTGGTCTGGCGGTTTGTTCCTATGTCTTCTTTTAGTTATTCTTCCCGTCAGTCTGTTTTTTTGTTTTTATTCCTTTCTTGTTTTTTGTTTTGTTTCTTTTTTGCTCATAAATTCTCCAAAAACTATTTATGCTGCACATAGTTTATATTTCTTTTCTTGCCCCTCTCTAGTCTTGTCTATTTTTGCACTAATTATGCAGAACCCAATCCCAAGTCCTAAGGGATAATGTATGCGTGGGTGGTTGGACGACGTGAAGCCAACTTGAAGCTTGCTGCAGCTCTTAGAGAGCCGCCTCTCTGTCTCTCTCTATCTCTCTCTCACTCTCTCTTTCTCTCTGTTATAGCTGCTGGCCATAATTCATGCGGCGTCTGTTTTTTTGAAATTGAAAGAAAATAATTATGAGGCAGCGGAAATTGAATTTCTTATTACAGTCAGTTTCCCCCTTCCTTTCCACAAATAGCAAGGATGGGACAGAGGAAACATCAGCGAGAACGACAAGGAGAGAAAGAGAGAGAGAGAGAAAGGGAATGATAGTAAGGCGTAGGAGATTGAGAAAGGAAAAGACTGAGATATATATAACTTGAAGTTAAAGCTGGAGTTTGAGTTGGCTTTTGCAAATTAATTAAAATCCATAAAGTCGCCGGAGGAGGCTTCTTTACATGAGAACTAAAGAGAACCCAGCGGATGAACAGTGACTCTGATTGAGATTGAGAATGAGATTAGCGATGACAGCGTGACAAATTACCAAAGCAAGCAAAAATAATATAAAACACCTTATCCTATACAGAAATATTTTTCAGATAAGTTGCTTGCTCATCCCATCAAAAGCTAGAATAAAAACTATTTAAAACTTTAATCCTAGCTGGAAAGTTTTTTGACTTGCATCATAGGTCAAGGCTGGCTCTTCTCTCGCTCTGTCTCTCTCTCTCTGTCTCTCTCTCTCTCTGTCTCCATCGCTCAGCTTTTGTCCCCATTTTCCTTGTGCACTTAATATGTATATTGTATTTTGATTTATCGTAAAGGGGGCGTGTTATTCTTTTTTGTTGTCTTAGGGGCCATCATCGTCATCATCATCATCATGCATATTTCATTAGCCACTAAGTCGGCATTTGTTGTTTTGGGGCTCCCTTTTTGATTATCATTGATTCGATATAGATGGAACGAAACGGAACTGAATTGATGGGTTAATGGTTTTTTAAGTAATTTTGATTCGTTAGATGTTTCTACTAAAACTAAACTCGATTTTTATTTAATTTCCTAAAGAAATTATCTCTTCATGCAGTTGCAGTGGCATGTAAAGAGGGGAAGATCGCCTCAATCTATTTACGTCATGTTGAAAAGTGCCGCTCTTGGCTCCCTTAGGTATATTCTCTTTCTCTCTCTCTCTCTAGCTGCGGCACTTAACGACACTGAACTCATTAGTCGTTTCCATTTTTCAATTTTGCTAAAGCCGCAGCCAAAATAGCTCTAGCCCTTCTTCACACCTAACTGCCACCCAACCACCTCCCACTTCTCCACCAAAAGCAGGGGGGTTATTCTTCTCTCTTCTTCCCATCGCTCACCATGTCTGCCTTCTGGTTGGCCACAAATTACAAATTGAAAGTAGTTTGTATCTGCTCCCGATGGCAGTAAAAATAAAATACAAAAAAAAAAAAAAAAACAAAAAAATGTTAAGTGCATAAGCAAAGTAGCTGCGGTTTATGCACTATTTGTGTGTGTGTGTGTGTGTGTTTGTGTGTGCCGAGAGACCGAGCATGTTATGCACTTTTTCCTGCGGCTACCGAAAAACACAAAACACAAAAAAATTATATACAATATACAGAGAAACAGAGAGACAGGCAAAAAAAAAAAAAGACTTCTAAGTGGCCGGTCGACCAAAAGACCTCAAGGAACGTAAGCCAAACTGGGCACTCAAATGAACGCAGGGCATAAAGGAAGGTTTTTGTAGGAAGAGATATGTATGTATGCATGTATGTAGGTAGGTAGCTAACAACAACAAGGCACAATTCACAAGAGCCAAAAGGTAGTGGAAGAGTCATTGTTCGTCTGGGCTATTGTTTCATTCATGAAGTTGTTTTGGATAAAGATTCTTCGTGTCTCTTGGCCTAGAGCCAAGACTAACCCATAATTTGCTGTATTGAGATGAGGATACCAACTGATTATCTCTCTTTCTCTTTCGCTCTCTCTCTCTACCCTCTACCCCTTTAAGTTTTTCCTATTTCTTCCAGTCTCATTTTGACTTCTGTCACCGAAATTAATGCCACTACTTTGCCTAAGCTAATCGTTGATAGTTTATCTTTCTCTTCCTGGTGTAATTTATTTCCTTTCCTGCTAATCCTTAAGAAATACAGAAATAGAGTTGTTCGGAACCTCAAGTTTTGGTCTTTGGGGATTATTTTGTTTTCCTTCCCTCCCTGCCACCACCCCCTACCAATCTGACAACAGCAGCTAAGGCCCATCCGTGTGTGTGTGTGTGTGTGAGTGTTGTGAGTAAAATAAATGATTATTAATTGCAACTGCTTAAATTTTTCTATTTCTCACTCCTTTTCACTCTTAGGGCAAAACAGACCCCACGCATCTCCCACCCTCTCTATGTCAATCTTGTCTCTACTCGTCTCTTGTCCCTACGTGCCATAAATGACTAATTCTCATTGTCATTGTCTCCTGCCCCCGCTTAGCTACTTCTTCCTCCTTATAAATAAATATCCATGGATTCTGATTCTCTATTGTCTATTTTTAGTAGCCGACACTTTTGTCTGCATTTTGTCATATTTCTGGTCTGGTCTGGTCTATTCATTGAAAGGGCACACATGTGATGTCTGCTGAAGATAGATATCGGCTCTATAGTAAAGATCTGCCCTGGCCCCTTTTATCCAAGTGGGAATTGAGTGGTTAAGCGGAAAGTAAGGGGAGAGGGCGGAATACAAATATTTTGACAATTTATGGCCATTTGTATTGGAAATTAGTTTATTGGGAATTTTCAGAAGCCTGTTTACTATTTAATATGTATTTTGTTTATGGAATTTTCAGCCATCCCAAAACTTTGCGGTGAAAATTATGTCGCTTATAATATTCCCATTTGATTTGATTGACTAATTGATTAGGGAGCCTACAAAGATTTACTCAAACCTGTTTAATCATCTTTGCTTATCGTTCGTTCGAAATGTGTTACATACCTGCAAGTAAAGGAAAAGAATGAAATATTAAGTAATGGTTTGTATTCAAATATTTTACTTAAATCTAAAGTAAGTTACTTTTTATATATTGTTGCTCATCAGCTTTTTTTAGCCATTAAAGTTACATTTTCCTGTTTGTTTTTTTTTTTTTTTTGGGTGATTTCAACATTCTGCAAAATTACCTCAACAACTGTCATTTTGACAGCCCGCTCAGCTGTCAGCTGAATGGAACAAAACAAGATGCCAAAGCATCAAGCAAAAGAAATGTGGGGAGGGGGAGGAGGAAGCCGGCAGCGGCAAGAGCAATAAAGCCAATAACAACAATACAACAGAGAGGACGACACAAAGTAACGAAGTTTTTGTTAAATTAAAAGTTTATGAGGCATTAAATGGTCAACAACAAAGCAAAGTTGCCAAAAAAAAAAAAAAGGAAAAAAAAACATCAGTGAAAAGAAGATGGAGATGGGATGGAATGACGAGAAGAAGTGAGGACAAGGGGAGAGGGGATAGCAAGTAAAAAGTCATTAAGCCACAATGACAATGACAACAATATTAAACTGTCATGCGAGAAGCGTTGTGTATGTTGTTGTTGTTGACTTCTTCTTCTTCTTCTACTTGTACTACGACTACCAACTTCAGCCACACACAGGTCATTAGACCCACGGGCGTCTAAATTGCATTATCAACGCCAATAACGGGACATGGAGAAAATCATCTACCCTACCCTACCCTACCCTATCCCATCCCATCCCATCCTATCCTGACATTGTTCCATCCCTCACTCGTATCTCTTCCTTTTTTGTGTTCTTGCCCCATGTTGTACCATCATAAAAACGACATTATTTGTCAACGCCATAAACATTTTTGTCCAAAAAAGAAATGCAGCCACACTATTTCCACTCACTCACTCTCAGGGTTGTTTCGCCTGCAACATATGGCAATGCAGAGGCAAAAATCTTTGTGCCAAAAAGTGCAATTAATTATTTTTTATTGAGTGTCCGCTTGATGAAGTTCCCCGGCGGTTCATTGGGTGGCGGTGGTGGTGGCTTCTTTCGAAGGGTGGCGGTGACTATGGCTATACCAAAAACTATAATCGCTGAATTTGTTAAGTATTATCGTCTTGTATTTTGGCTTAATTATGAAGACATGTGGCGTTGACAGTTGTGGCTAATGACATTAGAGGAAGAGAGCGCGATTGAAAAACCAGTCGAGAAATGATAATACCCAACCAAAAGAACCGGAAGCCCAAACATAATCCCTTGCATTTGCGGCCAAAGAGAGTGAGTGCACTACGCGTTAGAATTATATTCTTTGGCAATTCGTTTTTCAATCAACCAACCAGAAGGGGTTGTCATTGGACATTCTATTAACCCCTGGGGGGTTAGTTGTGGTTCAAATTTGAAAATGTAATACCCAAAGTTGAAAATTATGCAAAAATATTATTGTACACAATCATCGAAAGGATTTCATATGAAAGTAATTGAATGAATAGGCATTTCCTAAGAGATCTGCAATATGAATGTGAGCCTGTATGAGTTCTTTTATTTCACTTTTCCTCTACTTGAACATATGTAACATGCATGCAAAAACTATTTATATAAAACGAAGAATACCAAGGCACGAAAATCGTGTTCTCCTTTCTGTTTTTTTGGAGACACCCAATACTCCCGCCATGGTTGACCTAGTTATGGCAGTTGGAAGGAGATAGGAGATAGAGAGAGTGAGTAGGAGACATCAGAAACAGGACGGAGGTATGGATTAATAGTCCTTGTAGAATATTTTATTGCTTATGGCGTGTGAAATGGAAATTGAAATGACAATTAAAGGTAGCTAGAGCTGCTGTTACTTTTCCTCCTCCCCCAACCCATTTCGATACCCGTACCACGACATATACATATACAACTCTCTGTAACGAAGTATCCATAGCAAATGGTGCAACTCATCTGCATGAAGAAGAATTTACCATGCTTCAAGTCAGAAACAGAGAATACAGATCCACAGATGAATATGACTGATTAACCAATGCGAATTGATTGTCTACACTCAATCTACATGCATATAGAGAAACTCACAGAGAGAGATAGAGGGGGGAGGAGACAAACAGATATAACCAAAAGACAAGGCAGGGCCTGGATTATCCTTGTCCTCCATCTTCCACCTACTCTTACCTACCTACCTACCAATCTTCTACTCATAGAACTCCTACTCCTACGTAAGTAAATTCCTCAAAAAATATATTATTATATATAAGCGAGAGAATATTCTTCTTGGTTCGCGTTTTCTTTATTTCTTCGTTATTTTTTTTTTTCGTGGCTGTCAGAACTGACAAACGCAAATGATTTATGTGTGTTTGCATGCGTGTAAATGTCATTAAGAGGGTGAGAGGGTGATGGTGAGGGCGAGAATGTGGGTGAGACTGATGGCTGAGGTTCACGGCGTAGTAGTGACGGCTGTGCTGAAGATGGAGGATACTACTACTAGCTAAAGCAGTGCTTTTCTTTCCACTTCTTCACTCCACTCCATTCCACTCACTCATTCGCCGAGAGTGCTCTCTGTGCATCGATTTGCTGTCTTTGACTTTCAAACTGCAAAACTGTTGACATTTGTCGACTGACTACCACTATTCCGTTTCCTTTCAGATCCCCTTCTGCCTTCTCCCTCATCCCTCCTCCAACCACCATTGTTGGCACGCACAACGAGAACAACATGTGCCCATCCATATGCCCCAAACTATCGACCAGATTTGACATTAAATAATGAGTTATGCCGCTGACGTTTGAGAATTTGCAACATGACATTCGCTTCGCCTCGTTCCTCCAGTTGTGGTATCTGTTTGTCTTCATGTTGTTGGTTTTGGGTTGGGCAACACAAAAAAAGCCAAAAGGCCAACACATACAGACAAAACAAAAAAGAACCACTAAATGACTAAAAGAAAAAGGGCGTTTACTCAGTCCAAACAACAAAGTCATCTGTAAGGAGGTTCATAAGTAGTGCGTTCCTCTTAATTATTCGACCTCCACATATGGTTTCTATATTCATTTGGCAAAAAAAGACAAAGATGGCCTTAGCATTTTAGTTTGATTAAAAAGCAAGTTATCTATCATTGCAGATGGCAATAGAAAGAATTAAAGAGAAATGTAACTAAATATTAAGACTTAACTTAATCAGGTTGACAATTGATAGTTGTTGAGAAAAATCTTGATATTTCATCACATGGCCAAGCATCTCCATTTGAGTTTTGTTGTATTTTTTAAGATCTATGTTTAAGATTCACTATCTTACATAATCGTTTGCGAAATTTAACAACAACAAGCAATTACACGCAACTATTTGCCTTTTTTTTATATATTTTTTTAGGCAAAGTCAAGTAAACTTTAAACCAAAAGAGAGAGAGAGAGATGGAGAGAATTGCAACTAAAAATGCCAAACAACATGCTAGACAAAAGAGGCAACAACACAAACACACAAATAGACATAAAACAGTAGCCGGTTTTGTTTTTTGCTGGTCTTTTCTGTGTCGGAAAAGGAGGTTGGCCAAGGCCTGACATGGCGTGTAAAAAGTGCAAATATTATGCTGCTGCTGTTGCCACTGCCTAATGCGACGGCGTAACAACACACCTCAACGGCACGGCAAACAAACAATAACAACAACAAAAAGAGGCAACTTAATTAGGCATTCAACTGAGTTGAGACCCAAGTTAAGGCTACTGCGCGCAGGCGCCACCAAACGTTGCACACAAGAAATGTTAATTTCGCTTAAGCAAAAAATGTTTCTTTCGACTGACAGTCACACACACAGAGATAGAGAGAGAGAGACAGAGAGAGATAGACTTAGCCAACACAACTTGAGTGACAGTTGATGATGTGTCCGCAAGGAAGGGCAAAGAAGGGAAGTGGAGTGGGAGTGAAAAACACATGGCCCCCACTAGCTCAGCAAACTCGAGGACAACAGACCCACCAACACCAACAACAACTATATAAAAGATAGATCAGCAATCTAGAGGAAAAGTTTAACAGGCGGCAAAGAGTGGTAAAAACAAAATCAACCAAGCAGAAAGCCAACAGCACATGCAAAGTCCAAACAGATGATGAATTGGCAAATGTGATTCGGTTTCTTTCTTTTCTAAAGGGAGGAAACGAATGACTATGATAAGTCCAAAAATTAAACAGCAAACGCAACTAAATGGAAAAGAATGCAAAGGAAAAAAAAGCTTGACGACTCTAAGTAAAAGTTTATAAACTAAATTTATCATTTTGTAGTTTTCACTTCAAAGTAAACTTATATAAAAATCTATATTTGATCCTTTGACTTCTTAGTTGGCTTCAGGTGCTTTGATGGACGACTGAAACTTGAACACTTTATGGTGATCAGGAAGATTTTCTGAATACAAAATTTCCCAAATGAGTTATAAAATGTTTAGCATTGTAAAAAATACATATAAAACTATTGCCCAAGCACTCCTAATTGGCTATGGTCTGTGGCGTAACATATGATACTGAGTGCCATAACCATTATATATATCTGTCTATATCATAAACTCATTTGCTGCCCGTTCATAGGGTAACTTGGCACCCAATTTTCATTCATTTTTTCACCTCTCTCTCTCTCTCTCTCTTGGTCGCTACCTCTTTTCGTTTAACCATTATGCCATAATTTACGACACACACACACACAAATGTTGTTATTATTGTCAACTTAATGTCCTCTGCAGTTGTATATCCTTTACACATTTAATTAACAAAGCAATTAAGCATGACAATGGCATAAGGAAGATAGAATGAAAAGAAGAAGAAAAGCTGGGCGAAAGAGTGGTTAAAAAGAAAAGCATTTTTAAATTTAATTTACAATTTTCCTTTTCTTCGCCTCCTTATTGTCATCGCCTTTGCTTTTGTCTTTGCCTTATTATTATTATTATTATTATGATTATTATAAGAAAAAAAAACACGCACACACACACACACTAAGATGAAGAAGGAAAGCAAATTATGTATGTATGTATGCGGTAATGTATGAATGCAGGGACCAAAGGACATTCGAGAATGTTGAGCAAGGCCATGATGACAGTTTTATTGCTCAGACTCTGAAACAAAAGGCAAATTTATGCATAGCAAAGAATTTTTTAATTAAATTTCACACACAAACGCACAAAATTGAACAAGACGATGGAAGCGACGAAAAAAAGAAAAGAAACGCAGTAGAAGAAGAAGTTTAAGTAAAATTAAGAACGAGAGAAGGACGAGCTAAAGTGATCACACACCCACCCAACTTTACACGTACACACAAACACACACATACACAGAAAACCCCAAAACCTGTCAACAATTTTTTGGGAGCACTTCATTGAAAGTCTTCATTTTGAATTGGACAAGGTTACAAAAGGATCTGTCATTTTTTTTGACAGCTTACACAAGTTTTCGGTATTTCCTCTTTTGGTTGGTTCTCTCTCCCTCTCTGTTTGTGTATGTGTGTGTGTGTTTGCTGCGTGGGGTGTTAATTAAACATAAATCAAAAATTATGCAAGAGAAAATATATGTACAATATCTTCAGTGATGCTTAACAATGAACGAAACTGCACTTCTTCATCATGTGTCATCATTCCCACTCCCTCAATTGCCCACCCACCCATCTACCACCCTCGTCCTCCCACCATCTCTCTCCCCCTCTCTCCCTTGGTACACTTTACTCTACTCACCCGTCACAGAAAAGTGCAATATCATGAACATCGATCATTGAGATGAAAAAAAAAAAAAAAAAACAGTACAATTTATGTAAAAAGAGAGAAAACAAAAACACATGTGCCATAGGGTCGGATCTGTCACTTGTTCTTTATTTTGTTTGTTTTTCGTTCTTTCTTGTTTTTTAGCAATTATAACCCGTTCCATATGCTACAGTTTAACCCGTAGCCCAAAAACAAAAAACCGCCCTTTAAAGCAACAATCAATCATAAACAAAATAAAACATTATTCCCCTCTCTCCTTCTCTCTCACTATGTGTCAGAAGGAGCGCAAGGGGGTTTCATTTGACAAAAAACGAAAAGAATAATAATAATAACTGATGGCGAATAATAATAACAATGCTTAAAAGATATTCTGCGGGGGCGCTCTCTTCATAAATCAATGACGGAAATGTTTGCTTTATTTCAACAATTAATTATCACACAAGAATACACAAGTTGGGTTAAGAATGAGGGTGATACTTCTTCTTCTTCGTCATTTTGGTGAACATCTTTGCCAATTGATTTAACTTACAATTAGTGTGACTCACTCTCCTCTCTCTCTCTCTCTCTCTCTCTCACTTTCTCTTTATAGTTTCGTGAGAAATCAATGAGCACTGCGTATCAAGAATTTTCTTTCATTTTCCCACATAGTCAGCGGCAAAAAGAAAATCCTGTAAATTATAAGTGAATTAAGAGCCATCGACCCACCTTGCCTGATCAGCCTAACCCAAGACAAGTCAAGTGTTACTCCAAGAGCAGCGGCCGCAGCACAAGAAGAGTACAGTTACGTTCGCTTAGTTCAAGCTTTAAGGTCAATCATCACACACACACATGGAGGGGGAAATGGGCGGTTGGGTTGGGTGAGAGACTTCTCTCTATGCCATGTTTAAAATTCTATTTGGCGCACAGCAGCAATTTACCAGCTTAGAGAGCCGGTGTGATGGGGGCAACGCAGAGTATAGTACAGGACAACAGCTTGGCATGCTGATGCACTTCGCCTTGGTGTTGCTGGTTGTTGGCTCTTACTGATTGTTGTTGCTGTTGCTTTTGCTGTTGTTGGTGCCGGTGCCGGTGTCGGTGCTGTTGCTGTTGCAAGACTAACTGCTGGGTAATCACATGCGGTGCAGCTTAAGCGTTGCCAGGCTCAGGCAACTCAAGCTCAACGTCGTGTGCCATCATCAATGGACTCCGACTCCGTCTCCGACTCTCTGACTCTGACTCTGACTCCCTCCCTGAAGCTACACATATAGCCGAGCTAGCTGCTGCCTTTTGCCAAAACCAAAAACTCTGATGTATGACTTGAGATAAAACTGTTAGAGCTCCTCCTCATCTCCTCCTCATCTTCTCCTCATCTCCTCCTTCACCTCCAGCAGATTCTTTTTGCTTTTTTTGTTTAACTTTTCTCAATGCTCGTGTATGTGTGTCTAGTGTCTAGTATGTGGGTTGTATGCCCTACAGTTTTGGTTGAATAGAGATTTGAGTAGAGAGATATGCTTTAAAAAAAAATGTATCTAAACAGTTTGGTACTCAGATATTTATTATTTACCAGTGATGCCCAAGCCCAAGCATCTCGTTTGCTATATCAGAGAATAACCCCTTTCCCAATTTAAATAGACATCTTGGCATTAATCTCTTCCTTTTTCTGAAAACCTCAAAAATTTAAAACGATTTAAGAATTTACTGCTGAAAATTGTATTAGAACTAGAACATTTCTAGTGTTGTATAATGACCAAATTCTGGACATAGTGTTGATTGAACTTTTGACTACTTCTTTCAGTAAAATAAGTAGGAAATAGTGTTCTAAAAAGTGTTATATAAGTCTTAATGTTTAGTGTTGCATAACACTCACTGATGCAAAATGCTCTTGGGTTTATCGAGCAAAAGTTTTGCACATTTTGGTTGTAGGGCATGCCCAATGTAAGCTCCACTGTAACACCCACCCTCTATTTAATGCCAACATATGTGACTCCCTCTTGCTGTGCGAGTGTGTGTCTTCCTTTAGCCCATTCTTTTAGTATCTGCCACTGTTATTCCCCAACACTATTTGTAACTTTTTTTGTTCCACTTTTGCTTCTTTTCTACAATTTCTTCTACACATTTCGTCTTTTTTTTCCTTTTTTTTGTCTGTTCTTTTGATGCTGCAGTTTTGCTTGGCATGCGTCGCATATATCAGAACTACCCAAAACCAGCTTCCTGAGCTTGCGGTTTTTTCGTGAGTTGCATGATGAGGACGACGCTGACGACGACGTTGAGCAAGGCTCTTTTTGATCCCATGTGCACAGTGCTTTTTTTGTTTCTTTTTTTTTGGTTTGCTTTTTTCTGTGTCTTTCTCTTGACGCCGCCGCTGTTCTTTCTGTGTCCTCCTTGCAGTAGTAATATCATCAAGGTTAATGGCTGGGAAGCTTGAAGGCTAGGAAATGTACACCGCTTTGGCTAAACATTTAAGCAGCTCATTTCCTAGGAAATCAACGAAATGGGCACAGAGAGGCTAACTCCACACAGCATGAGCATCAGTTCCAGCTCCGGCTACGGCTCATCCACAGTTGTCTGGCGACAAACGATGGAAACGGACAGCTATGGCTATTTTTGGGCTAATGATGCCGATGCGCTTCGGCACCCAAAAGCCACTCGACGATGTCCATCATTCATTTGGTCATGTTTATGCTTTATTGACTGTGTATGGACATGAGTCACAGTTAGACCATGGACAAAATCGACTACGGTTAACAACAGCAACAACTACAACAAGAGGAATGCCCGACTGGCAACCAACAACGACAACGACGACGATGACGCGATTTTAACGGAAGTGTTACAATGAGACATTACAAGAGGCTGCCTGGACTGCCAGTTAAGTTTAGCTTGGACGTTGTCCAGGGCCCATCAGTGTCAGTGTGTGTTGCTCTTTCTCTCCCTATCTCACTCTGTCTGTATATCTCTCACCCTCTATTACAACAACAACAACAACACCCTCTCCATCAAGCTCTTCACTCTTCCACTTCTGGGTTATTTGCTTAAGTGCAAATATGAGCAACTATTTGCTAAATGACAGTTATTGCTGATTAGCTGTCAGACATTTTGACAGCCATGAAGAATGATTCGCAATTTTGCGCTAAAAGGAATGAAGAGAAGGTGGGCTCCATTTTGGTTTCCAGGTTCAGTTCGGTTTGGCTCACTTTAGTTTTGGGTTCGGTTCGTTTCAGTTCGGTTGGGTTGTTTGCAGTTAATGATGTAGCATATGGTTAATTAGAACATTAGTCTCTAAACAGCAGTTGGAGTTCTTGGCAGCTTTGGTAACTTTAAATCATTAGAACTAAACACACACACAGACAGACAGACAGCGAGAGAGTTAGAGAGAGAGAGACAGGTAAGGGGATAGAGAGGGAAACGCTGTCAAAATCTTTTGGGGGCCTTTTCTACTGCTGGTTTGAGCTTTTTAAGCAATGCATCTATCTATGTCGAGTTTAAGGAAGATAGAAATTGGTTCCATGTGATGTATGAGTTGAAGTTGAAGGTTAAGTGGTTAAAGAAGGAGTGAGTGAGTAAGGACTTGGTTAATGGGTTTACTTCTACTAGATGAGTTTCTAGGATTCTAGCAAACAGAACACGAGATAGGAAAATGGCAAATGGCTACAACTCGTTTAACTATGCGTATGCTTTATTTCTCTTTTGGGAAATACCAAAAAATTTGCAGGAGAAGAAAAAAGAGTTGAAACCAATTTCTGTTGTATTTACGAACGTTTTCTTAAACTTGTTTTTGGTTCATTTAGCCATTATATGAACTAAAATTCGTTTTAATTTTTTGTTTTTCTGTTGATCTTTTAGAGTCTAACATAACTTTCGTTTCCACTAATTTCCCAATTCTTTCAATAGCTCATTTATCTTGAGGCAATTGGAAAACGTTGATCTGGTCGAGAGATCCACAAAAGGAGAGCTTTTTCCTTATCTTCTTCTTTAGTTGAGGCAATTTTCGATTTTCAACTACTGCGCTCTTCGTTCGCCCCGTTCTCGATGGGCTTTGCAATTGAAAGTCAAAGAAGGCAAAAGGCGGCCTAACCTGCAGCCAGGCCGAGCTACTTCACCTTCCTCCACCAACATCTTTGGCTTCATCTCCTACAACGACAACAATAACAATGCGCACTTTTCCACGGCTTTTGTCTGTTTGACTTTAGTGGGTTCTAAAGGAGAGAGAGAGAAAAAGAGAGAGCCGGAGAGTGAGAGAGATGGTGATGGCAACTTCTTCTTCTTTGGTTGTGCATATTGTGTGCCCTATGTTGACTTTTCATTTCCTTTTCTCATCAGTTGATTGTTGAAATTGTTGTTGCCGTTGCTCCAGCAGCAGCAGCAGCAGCAGCACGACGATTGCCCATAGCAGCAGCGGCACCAACAACAACAACAACAACGGCAGCTGCTTTTGTCGAGATGCCGCATGCCGATGCCAAAGCCAATGCCCAAAGACCAGACCAAAGACTTGGACTTAGACTTCTATCCAGCCTACTTGCAATATATTTTAGTTGCGCTTATTTATGTGCGCGACCTTATAAGGCGAAATAGCAAAAGGAGCAAACTGCAGCCAGCCAGGAACCCTCTCTTCCTCCCTCTTCCTTTCTATTTGACTCCTCTTACGATTTCGTTTGCTGCTGCTGCTGCTTTTGGCCATATTCAATTTTAAGTCGACTTGGGATCGGCGGCAATATTGTTATTATTGTTGTTGTTGTTGCTGTTGTTGTCGTCGTCGTTGCTGTTGTTTCTGCTGCCACAGACACAGGTTGCTATTGCTGCCTTTTGCCTTTGGGCGAGTTAACGTTTTTGGTTACAAAGCGATTGCTTTTTATTGCTCTGTTCGAAGAGGTTTCCTTCGTTTTGTTCTTGCCTCATAATTCTGTTTCTCTGTTTAGGTATGCGTAATTTTCGGTTCTGTTTTTGGAGCTTGACTCTCACAAGGTATTATCGTTATAGGCGTTTATAGAGCTCCCTTTTTGGACTCCAAACGAGCGGATGTGTCTGTGTGTCTCTGTGTGAGTGTGTGTGTGTGTTGGCATGGTTAAAACAATTGTAATACTTTGACTCTTGCTTTATGGTTTTGGGGGCCTTATTTTTATTGCTGGATCGTGTGGGTAACAACAAACAAAATGTATGAATAATTTGGAAAGTGATGGAAAAACAAGTGAGTTGAGTTGTATACAAGTCTCACTGCGTCTCATCATAATGTCTCAACATTTTTCATGTTTTACTTATACATAATTACTTGAACATTGCGGAAATTTTGTCATTGAAATCTACTTTCTGACTTGAGGGGCACAATCAAACACAAAAACAAGCAACCAACCAACCAAAACAAAATCCACTAAGCCAATATTCAATTTTCCAATTTACAATCTTTGCCAGCCAACACCCACAAAAAACGAATGCTACATAAACAAAATGTTGTTCAATAACCTGCAGCAAGAAAAATGAAAAAATTATTTGATTAAAAACAAAGCCATTGGCTTTTGGATTGCATAAAAATCAAGTCCAAATAAATTGAAATGATCGAGGAGAGCAAATGAAAAAGAAAACGATTCGAATCAAACCAATCCAAACGAAAACAAAAATTGAAAGTGTTTGTTGCCCATTTAAGGTGTGGCAAAAAAATCAAAAAGTGAATCCATGAATTGTGCGATGTGGTTACATGGAAAGCAATTAAAACAACATCGAAAGGCAGCAAGCAGCAGCAGCAGTCAAAACCATTAAACAACAGAGACATTTCAAGGTCTCCTCCCTCTCCCTCTCTCTCTCTCTCTCTCTCTCTCTGTTTGTCTCCTTACTATGGGCAGACAATAAACAAGTTGAAAGAAGTACCTACAATAATACCAACAAAGAAAAGAGTCAAATCAAAAGCAATCAAATTGACAAAACGTCAGTGTAATAAAGCGTTGATAAACCGCAATGACCAGAAACAGAAAAGAAGAAGACAAAAAGCAAAAACAAAAACAAAAACGAATCGGAACGGAACGAAATGAGCAACAATGAAAAGGAAAAATTGATTAGCCTCAATGGAATGGAAGGTGGAGAAACAGGAGGACGACAAGGCCCAGCCATCCAGTCATCCAGCCAGCCTACCTACCTATACATAGTCTGGGATCGAAGTCATCGGTTTGGTTTGGCCATAGCACAAATTACCCACAACTCACGATGTGGCATTCAGACACGTTTGTGGCAACGCTGCCGATGCTGCTGCAGCTCTGCTCAACCAATTTACAATTTAATAGCTACGCCACAAAATCGAACGATCCGCCAGGCATTGAAGATCGAACAGAAACAACAACAACAACAACACTAACAGCAGCTTCAACAGAGAGAAAGAGTGAAGAAAAACAAGAAAACGAAAAGATGCATCTAAAGTGCAGGGAGAAGACGAAAACGAAAAAGTCGAAGAAGATGAGCAGAGATCAGAAGCTGATTGTCTTGACTTTAGATGTTGCAGGAATTAGATGGTTAGATTTTCTCTTTTTCTCAAAAACGTGGAAAACGAGGAAAACTCGAAAAACATGGCCAGGCCAAGGCCTTTTAATTGAGATTGGCATTGAAAATGGCAAAACCAACTCCATTTGATGGAAACTTTTGCCAAAATGATTTCATTTACTAGAAAATCTCTAAAATATTTAGAAGAGATTGTGTCATGTTATATTCTTTATCCACATGAAAGATCTTCAATCTTTCATTTTATATAGTTCACACATTTGCTCTACCTTTTTGCGACCGTTATAAAACCAAAAAAAAAAAAAGCCAAGTTCTTTGACTTTGGGGCCAAATGAGTATCATTACCCCCATCATTATCGTCATGATCATCATTATCATCATCCGAGGTGAACCATAATTTTATGTGTGTGTGTGTGTGTGCATAAATTAAAACAAGTGTTCGCATTTTCTTGGAATGAAAAAATATAAAATACAAAAACACAACAAATGATCAACATCAGAAGCGATCATTTGGTATTCATCTCTCTATCTCTCTCTTTCTCTCTACAAAATTCTTAAAATGAGAAGAGAAAACCTTTCAAGAGTTAGAGTAGAGTAAAGTGCCCCCTGCAAATAACTCAATCAATCAGCTTTACTTCAAAATAAACACACAAAAGTGCCATAAAACAAAACGAAAAATAAAAAATGAAAAATCAAAACCAAACCAAGCCAAAAGCCAAAAATACAGAATTAAACAAGCCATAAACATTAAAAACCCAACTGAAAAAAAAACACACAAAAATCAACACCAAGAACCGCAACACACAGAGAAAGAGAGAGAGAGAGGTGGTGAGGGGAGAAACATCTATGAAAATGTGCTAAATTTTTATTTATTTATATACACTGTGTTTTGTTTTGTTCTGTTTTTATCCATGGTGGAACAAATCGGCGAGCGAGAAGAAGAAATAATTCATCAAAGAGGCCAAAATTTGTGAGATATTAATCAGCTAGGTGGGAAAGGGGATAAGGGGTAGGAGGCAGTGGGGCACACATGTGGAAACTGTCCATGCCAAGAGCAATAATTTGATGGCGGCGCATTTCAAACGGCAAAGGCAGGCAATCCTCCTCCGCCTCCGACACCCCCCTCCCCAACCATTGGCATTGCCTTTTTATACCATACACCCATAGGGTGAAATGGTATATTAAAGTCGCCAAAATGTATGTAACAGGCAGAAGGAAGCTTCTCCGACCCCATAAAGTATATATATTCTTGATCAGCATCAACAGCCGAGTCGATCTAGCCATGTCCGTCTGTCCGTCCGTCTGTCCGTCTGTCCGTCCGTCCGTCCGTCCGTCCGTATGAACGCGTAGATCTCGAAGACTATAAGAGATAGAGCCACCAAATTTGGAATGTAGGCTCGTGTAGTATGTAGAGTGATCAAGTTTGTTTCAAATTTTTGCCACGCCCCTTTCCGCCCACGCAATTCAAAAAAAACGTTTATCTCAAAAACTATTGCAGCTAGAGACACCAAATTTGGTATGTATATTTGCATAGTAAATGCGCATATTTTGTATGTATAAAGTTTTTGCCACGCCCCTTTCCGCCCCCGAAATTTGAAAAACTCGATTATCTCCCGTAATTTTTTACCTTGTGCAATCAAATTTGGCACACTTAAATTTGATACTAATACCGAGCAAAATACCAAATTTGATGAAAATCGGACAAAAAATAGCTGAGTTATGCATATAAACGTTTTTGCATAAGGCCTTTGATGGCCGTTGGCGGGTGGGGGCGCTAGGGTGCTTATATGCATAAGTGCGCGAGATACTGAGATATGCTTGTAAAAAGCATGTGAACAGAATTCTGAAAAATAGGCAAATGCATTTGTTATTACAAATTTGAAATATTTGTTTCACTGGTGTATGGTATACCCAAGTCGGCGAGACGACTTACTTACTTCATTGTTTATAATTTAAATAAATCAGCAGAGGCGTTTGCTCAACACAGCCCACGCAGATGTCTTTTGGGGGGTCTCTTGAGTGTGGAATGGCGGACTGGTGGAGTGGCGAGTTGTGGCATGGAGGCTTTGGGCCAAACCACTTGGAAACAATTAAGAGACATTTGACATTATATTTTGTTAATGGTTTTCAATATATGTTGACAAGAATTTGAGTTTTGTCTTTGTTTTTTTGGTGTCATTAACCATATTTAGTGGCAATAAAGTTGTCAATTTTTGTCTCTCTTTTTCTCTTTTCTTGGACATTTGAGTGAAAGGCAACAACAAGAAATACGGTGTGAAACAAGAGCTAGAGAAAAAAATGATGTGGCAGGTATTTGACATGATTTTTCGATGGTTGTTAAGGCTAAACCTATACACACACACACACAAATGATTGGCCATGAAATGTGAGTAGAGTACGGACATCAAATGGGTAGGAAATGAAGTTGTCACATTTCGTTTTATCAGTGCCAAGGGATCTGATTTGCATAGCTAAAAAAAAAAACACAAAATAATAAGACAGAACCGAACGACAGAAACTTTTGAATGTGGTCAGTGTGCCCAGACAAAGACCGTGTGAAAGATGCCTCCACGATATGGGAAAGAGAATCATCCAACTATGCATATGTGATACGACCAAAACATATGCCGAACCAACTGGACTATAAAGACGGCCAACATTTGATTTATCTGGTGTTGAAATTGAAATTACATGATGAACATCTTAACTGCTTGAGTGGGTTGGTTTAAGCATAATGAAGGAGAGTTCTTTCTATTCCCATAGAATTTCTATTATATGCCAACCAAATGTGTGTCTATTAAAACATTCAATCAAACTCAAATTGATGCAAATCTTTCGACATCAATAAAATGCAATATTCGAATTTCCCATTTCAGATTTGAAGAATTTGAATTTCTCCCTTTCTCCTCCGAGAAAGGTTTACTGAAGATTTGCTTTGCAAAAAGTCAACCATTGGGTGCTTTTCTCCCTGACCATCCTTTCACAATGATACACACAACGCCCTTTCGTCCCCCATTCTCGGTTTCTTTACTCATCTATCTCTATTTATACGTTAATCAAGTTATCTATGCGTTTTGCTCATTTTCATTGAATTCGATTAGGATGAGCAGCAGCAGCAGCAGCAGCCCCAAGTCTAGCCTCACATTTATGAGAATTAATGACTCAAGTGGGCATAAATTTGCGACGAGAGCAGAGAACTCTGAAGAAGCAACTATCACCCATCTTTTCCCGACTCTGAATGAGGGTATTAGGCGAATCTGCACTCCACCACCCGCCTTGGGTCTTCCTCTCTCTATCTCTAATTTGTTCTCTGTCTTATGGCATCTCTCTCAGTTGCCATAGCAATTTAATTTCCATTTAAAAGGCCAGAGACCGCCAAGGAGAAGTTGCTCCAACTAACCCCCCGAAAAAAAGAGATATGAAAAAATAAACTGAAATAAAACCATCCCACATTCCGCCAAAATGATTAATTAGTCTGTGGTCTGTCTCCTTCACCCTAACTCCCTGGTGCCCCTCTCTCATCTCTCTCAGTCTCTCACCGAATATCTTATGTGGCTTATGCTCTACTCCATCTAGCTGATGGTTTAATAATAAGACAA
Organism: Drosophila equinoxialis; assembly: GCA_018150345.1. Classification (NCBI taxonomy): domain Eukaryota; kingdom Metazoa; phylum Arthropoda; class Insecta; order Diptera; family Drosophilidae; genus Drosophila; species Drosophila equinoxialis. The sequence continues at coordinate 3,680,683 of JAECWI010000868.1, read as the reverse complement.
AATTGTCTATTGTGCAAAGAGTTTGAGCTCGTTGATGACCCCGAAAAATAAACGAACAAAAACAACAACAACTACAAAAAATTGCTAAAAACCAAAAAACGAGTTCAAAATGCCAGAGAAATACTAAATCATATTTTGTTCAGTCGAACAACAACAAGAAAAGAAGCAAACAAAAAAAAAAAAGAGAGAAAAAGAATTGCTAATTGTTTGTCTTTTGTTGTGGAGTTTTGTTTCTTTCTCTGAGCAATTGGTCCCCCAAGCTTAATGTTCCGTCAGTTTCCCCCTCAAACCCCCGCTTCAAGACCCTTTTACTTTCTACAATTAAACAGAGAGCAAAACGAGGCATCTTTTGTGATTTTGGTTTTGTTTTTCCCTTTTTTGGCTAATCTGAAGCTTGTTTAGGCTTACTCACCCCCCGCCTCCTCCTCCTCTTCTCTTGCATCTTTGATTCATTCTATTGTCTGTTTGTAACAATTATTATTAAACTTTTGTGAAGTGAAAGTTTCTTTTTCGATAATTTGGACTTACGATTAAACCAGATTATATAATTCACATACCTAGAAAGAAAAGAAAATAAAAGAGAAAAGTTAATACAATGTGAAGATAGAGATAGCAATAGATTCTAAATACATTTGTAGGAATAGATTGTTCACTTGACAAGAGAAATCAGAAATTGGGAACTCTTCAAAAGTTGCTTCTTTGGCCTAACCCAAAGATTTCCTTAGAGTGGCCTTGCTACATCTCTAATGTTTCTCTCAGTGGATTATTTGTTATTATTATTGTTATAATTCTAATGTTTTGTTTTCGTCTGAGAGAAATCTTGTCTCCGTCCTTGAGAGCAAGCAAAAAACTTCTCGGATTTCTTCTCTTGGTCGATCGATCGAATGCTTTGTTTTTTCCTTATTTTCTTTTTAGTGTGAAGTGATCTTTGTATTAAATTTGGTGGCCTTTGGACTTTCAGCAAAAAATAGCATCCAATATCAATACACACACACACACACACACACATACAGGAAATTCTATTTTTGCTCTCCTTTTGAGTGTGTCACGTATTCGCTTAAATTGTTTAAGCTCTACCAAAATAAAATCCATGCTAAAGACAGCCTTTTAGTAAAATTCCCTCTCTCCCCCTCTTTCGATCCCTTCCTCCTATGGTGCCTCTCCCCTCCTTCCCCACACCCCACTCGTTGCTTAACAAACAATAAATCCATTGTGGCCAAAGTGAAATCAGGCTGAGACGAATTTCACTCTCTCTTTCTCTCTCGCCGTCTCTCGGTCCCTAGCTTTCTTTCTCTCACTTGAAAGCCACTTCATCGCCATTCTCGCTGCGTTCTCGCTCCCCAGGATAAGAAGGCAAAAGCAAACACTTGAGACGTCGGCTAATGCAAAGCAAATGCCAGGACTGAAAGTAAAATGTTAATCAAGCTGATTGAGTTGTTGAGGGAGACACACACACGCAGAGAGTCGCACACATACACTCAAACGATGCTATTTCGCTTCATTCATGAAAATGAAAGTCTAATTTTAGGCGCTAAAGGCTTTTGTGCAGCTTCTTGCCACTGCAACAACAAACAAACAAACAAACAAATAAACAAACAGACAGCACAAAACGTTTATTAACATTTTCATTGAAGCAGAAAAGCCAAGCAGCAGCAACAGCAGGACGAAAAGGTGCAAAAAAAAAACCAGAGATTGAGTGTGAGAGTGAATGAGAGAAAGGAATGAAACCGAACAATAAATATGCGTTAACTTCCCAGAGAGACGCACAGAGAAGGCGGGAGAGAGAGAGAGAGTGGTGGTAGAATAAAAGGAGAAGATGCGTGTGTAAAAACATGCAAATCCCCAAACAAACAATTTTAGCCATAGCAGAAGAAGAGAAAAAAAATGAAACAGGACGATGTAGGAAATAAGCAGAGACACGGGACACGGGGTTGCCTTGTGTTGCCCTGTGCCCCCGTAGTGGTCCCGTCGTTTCGCCCACTTAAGTGGCATGCTGATGAGGGAAGAAGCAAGCATCCAGCCAGCCAGGCAGTAGGAACAAAATCGATGCGTTGACATAAAGATGAAAGCTAAGGGCTAAAAAGGGCTGTCTTCCCCTTGTCTAACCAAAAAGAAATCCTTCTAGGTGTAAGGTGGGGCGCGTGTGACTGTCGTTATTGTTTTTATTTTTAATAAAAAAAAAAGAAAAGTAACAGCAGGAGATACATTTATATATATGTTTATATATATATGGGATATATGTGCAGAAATTCCTTGAAGGAAACAAGCGATTAGCTGGCAAAGAGCCTTGAGTTTCACCGTGGCAAACAACTTAGGTAAAAGTCCAAAAATCCCATTCAAAAGTCCAGGGATCAGACAAGCAAACACTGTTTGCCAGGCAAGGGACATCGATCTCTAGGAGAGACTTAAGGCTGGGCACTCCAAAGGTTCATTGGGGCTTGCGATTGGTAACCAATTAATCAGTTTTCGGTTTTAACTTTCTGTTTCCGACATATGGAAATCACATGAAATAGAAAGTAAAATTCTGCGCGCATGTTGCCTAGGAATCTCTTTCTCTTTGGGTTTTCTTGATTTGCATTGCTCTGGCAGCACGTTGTGAATTCCCCCAAAAATATGCTATACAAACTGTTCAAGTTGTTTACACAAGCATATAATGGACACAAAGGACTTGGAGGAGGAGCAGGAGAAGCAGCGACAGGCGATGAACAATGTCGCGACATCTTTTTCTTAAGGCAGCCATATTGGTTTTGCTTTCACTTTGCCTTTCCAGCCGCCCTCCTCACTCACTCACTACCCTACATACATATACATATTGCTATATATTGTTTCCTTTTCGGTTTTCGTTTTCGTTTTTTTTTCTTCTTTTTGCTCTCATAACGCAACATTTGTTTTTCTTTGCATAATCTTTGACGCTTAATAATGTTTCCCAAACGGAGCGAACACGGTAACAGAATGGAACGTCACACGCAAACTTGCGGTTACTTTGTGCCGATTTCCCTCGTCCTCATTTCTCTTCCTTTCTTTGTTTCTTACCTTGGCTAAGGATGTGAGTACGTGTGTGTGTGTGTGGGGGGGGGGAAAGTTCTGTGCAATTTTTTGTGTTCTTGCCTTTTTTTGGGAAGGGGGGTACGATTGCCTGCTTGGGAGGGTTGGTCGGTCGGTCGGTCGGTCGGTCGGTCGGTCGGTCGGTCGGTCGGTCGGTCGGTCGGTCGGTCGGTCGGTCGGTCCGTCCTTTTGCCTGACTCTAAACGCACCATTAGTCTTTGGAAATAGCTTAGAGCGAAAATTTACATTATTAAGCTGCGGGCCTCTTTGCTTTTTCATTTCCGTCCGCCATTTTGGTTAACGGTACTTGTGACCGGCAATCAACAACCGTTATTGGTGCTGCTGCTGTTAATGCTGCGTTATTACAAGGCAATGTCAATATTTATATATTTTGTCGGGGACAAATGTTTGCCGGGGTCCATCATTGCCCGTGCCTCCTCTTATTCATTTTCTTTATTATTTTCCTTCGTTTCGTTTTTGGTTTTTGGTTCTTTTTTCTTGGGTGGAAATTAAATAATATTGGCGCAACCCTAAATAAGCTGTGAGACCTTAATTGGGGCACACACTAATCCTTGAATACAACACAACAGAAAAGCAAACGGAGTAGGTCAGCAGAACGAGAGTGGTGGAAATTCGAACAACTTACCAAAAATTTGTCTATTAAATTTGTGTAATTCTTAAATATTTGCCAAAACTTTTGCACATACAGAAATAGGAAAGCTTTGCCTATTATATATATATAAGCACTAAGCATTTTATGCAATTACTGACACACAGAGACAGAGAGAGCAGAAACCTCCTCTTCGACGGAATGTCACTTGATGACTGACTGGACCCAAGAAGAGGAAAAGAGCTCCAAAAGTTTGGCCTCTACCCTGCAAGTATTGGGATTGGATTGCTTCGGATCGATCGGCCATCCACTTTGTGTACTACAGGGAATATTAAAGTCCGTGCAAATTTGAGAGTTTCTTGTGGATGTCAAGCTCTAAATTTGATCTTCTGTGGCAGCGAAACGAAAAAAGGCAAACGACAAACGATAAAAAAGCACAAAATGTGGAGAATGAAAGAGAAAGAGAGAGAGGGAGAGAAAACAACAAAATTATTTATGTATGGTTCCCATATTTAAATTTAATTTCCAAACACCAGAAAGAGCTCGCGTACAACTCCCTATTTACCGTTAGTCCCCCTAAAAGCAAAGAAAAATAAGAACGCGTGTGTGTTCCTTACCGCACCGCACCGCCCCCGCCTTCCTCACAGTGTCCTGAACCTAACCTACTACTACCTTCTTCTTCATCATCATCTCTTCCTTTCGGGCTACTCTTCACGTGCGCTGAAATTTTAAGTGAGTTTTTCTTTCACCCGCCATTTGGCTTTTAATGACGAAGGGGAAGATGACGATGACGATGACGATGACGACCGACCGACCGACCCACCGACAAATGTTGTTGAAGGAGACGACGACGTACGACCACGCCGAGAACGACTCTGGGGCATGCTTATGCACAATTCGAGGGAACACACATCTACAGATATTTATACAGAAATTTAAATTTTAAAATAACAACCTATGCTGCTTCTTCTTCTTCTACTTCTTTGCCTTTGCCTCTGCACCACCAAATTCTCCATGTCGTCTTGTGCTTCTCTCTTTCTCTCTGTGAGCTTTCGTCAGTTGCTTCATTACCTGAAGTCAACTGTCGTCCAACCAACCAGTCCCTCTTCTTCCATTGCCTTAAGGGCATGGTCTGGTTCTCTGTATGTGTGTATGTGTGTGTGAGTATAAAGTGGGTGGTTCCTTGTCTGGGGTGGCATACAGCAAAATGTCATTTTGTCACGAAGCCAAGTCGAAAACTTCATCATGATCATCAACAACAACAACAGGAGAAGGAACAAATAAAACATCATCATCCTTTTGTTGATTAAAGTACAACACAAAAATTCATTTCCCTCAAAAATTTCTTTTCTTTTTCCATTTTTTTCCTCATTTCAAGGTGAATTTTCTCACTTTGGCAATTCTTTACATTTCTATAAATAATTCTCATTTCGAAATTAACATATACACTCAAATATTCACACACACACACACACACACACACACAGGTGAGCAGGTGGGTAGGTGGTAGCTGGCCTCATCCACTTGCATGCCAGACACTCAGTTTTTTGTTGGCTCCTCGTTTTTTCCAACAAGTCAATTAGTCCGTCGTCGTCTCACAAAGTCTGCCCCAATGCGTTACGATTTCAATTCAACCTGTTTGACGTGTTGGCATAAACGAACGAATTGGGTACAAATATTTCTTTACTCCGTCTAAGAGACCCTTTTTTCCGAAACATTCTTCGTTGTTTTTCTCGGTTTTTTGTCTACGTGCCAAAGTTTTGTTTGGTTTCAAATGATTTATAAGGAAAATTTTGGGGGGTTTCCTGGTTTAAAGACTGAAAATTGTTTTTCTCTTCGCAGGTCTAAAGAGTTCCAAGAAGAAGGTGACGAAACTTTGTGCATGTGACTTGACTTGAAGTTTTAAGACCAAAACTAATTATCTACACCCTCTGTTGGCCAAGTTTTATTCTATATGGCTAATTACAATTGCATTTTGCACCTGTTTAACCCTTTTCTTTGACAACAATTCTCTAATTATAATTTGCGTTTATCTATTTGCCACGCGACACACACACCGAGAGAGAGAGAGAGAGAGAGAGAGACATTGACCATTTTCGTATAAATCATAAGCACCCTCCACACTCCCCCCCAACCAACGCGAAAGGACCCCAGGGACAGGACATGACTGGAACACACCCCACGTGACACGTGCGGCCAAAAAAAAAAAGAAGTCCCGTGTAGCGTTAAATAGAAGAGTTGACAGTTTACCACCTGCAAGTAAGTTAAACTAACCTAAGTCAACAATTAACTTTGACATGCAACTTTTTTGATACTCGGCTGATTGTTGTTGTTGTTGCTGAAGTGTTTGTTGTTGTTGCTGCTGCTCTACCGAGTCTCGAAATGCTAATAAATTTATTGTTGTACAAATTTGTTAAACAACTTTCAATTTAATTATACAGTTTAAGCAAAACAAATGAAACGAAACGTCAAGTTCTCTAGCCATACTCCCCTCCCCCTCCCAATGTCTGTGTGTATCTATTTCTTTCTCGCTTACTGTTTGCCCAATGTGTGAGGTCTATAATTAGCGTCGATTCGTCTGGTCGGTCGCATTGTCCATCCGGACTCGGACTTCCCTCGAATTTGTTCTCCTTCTTTCGTTTTATAGTGTTAATTGAACGAAAGCGCAAAATGCTGTTAAAAATGGCAATTGTCGTGGCAGGGAATGACAGAGGCAGACATTTTGGGTAGAACTGTGTGGGAGGAGGAGAGAAGCAGGAGGACTGCATTTAGGTAGGGCCAGAACTAACAGCAACGGCAGAGCTCAGGTCACTCTGTGGTCACTCATACATTTCGTTCGTTTGTCTGTTCGTCAATCTATTGATTTATGCAAATATTGACACATCAATTAATATGTCAAAAAAGAGAGAGAAAGACGAAAAAAAACCAACATTCCTCCCCTCCCCTCCTTGGCCACTCTCAACACGAGAGGCAAATTCTCGCAATGCTCTAATGCTAATTGAAATTTGCGGTTTTCCATGCTATATACATAGAGTTGATATAGTTGATTGATTTTGGTTTCGGTTTGGGTTCGGGTTTCGGTTTAGGTTTCGGTTTAGGTTGTCGGTGTCAATTTCAGTGGTTAAGCAAAAGCAACCGTCTTAAGTGACCCACTCCCAGTCAACCACCCGGCGAACCCAACCCACTGAAACCACCCAATGCACGAGGTGTTAATAAACAAATGCTTTTCATTGTCAAAGAAAATTATGAAAATTTCTCTTGATAAATAAAAATTAACATAGACAAAGCAACGCCGAAATGTTTGCCAAGTGGTGTGTGTGTGTGTGTGTGTGGAAATCAGCGCGACATAAATAAATAAAATATGAAATGAGACAACGATAACGACAACAAAGATATTGTCAAATTTTGTTTGCCATTTTATTTGCCTTCTTTTCCATATTTTTCTCATTCTATCCATGAGATGCTCAGCAATTATTTAATAGCAGGGTATATTCAATATTACAAGCGAGAGAGAGAGAGAGAGAGGGAAGGGGGGGGGAGAGAGACAGAAGATATAGAATTTAGTATGAAGTATGCCAAATGTTCGCTTTTTTCTATCTTCTACAGGATATTCTAAAGTCGATCTCCTCTCACTTGGAGAGGTTTGCTCTTTGTTTCTTCTACTTTTTTTTTGTTTCCTAAGGTGTCTGCATCTCTCTCACATGCAAATTATGACGAGTTGTAGAATCTTCTTCTTCTTCAGTTCTCTCTCCAGCTCCCTTTGGGTCTCAGTGTCTCTGTGTCTCTGTGTCCGGGGCGTCTTGTTTTGTATTCTATGTTATGTATTTGGCTTTGCATTTTATGTCTTTGGGTGAAAGAAAATGAAAATAAAAATATTTATTTATTTTGACTGTAAAAAAATTTATTGACAGATTTTGCCATCGAGATTGTTGGGAAAGCGATATGCTGACTGACTGTAAGAAGGTGGGCAATGTGAGGAAACATGTGGATACACCTGTCCCATGAGGGAAAAACTGAGCCATGAGGGGGGAAATTCTATATTAGTTTTCTTCTAGAAGAACAAATTCAATAGAATTTCTTGTCACTGGCATTTTGAAATATGTTTCGAGTCTGCGCACATAATATTAATTCCGATAAAAAAGAAACGACAATTTTATTATTATTGATATGCGATGAATGTGGAGGGAAGAATTAGGTTGACATAGTCTATAGTTAATCAATTTTAGCGTCGTCGTCTCCTCCTCCTGCTCCTGCTCCTCATGTCGATCTCTGACGTTTTGAAATTAAAAATCCTTTCAACTGTTAACTCGAAAACAACAAAGCAATGGAAAAATGGAAAAACATTTTTGTTTGTTTGCTTAACTCAAGTGGAAAGGCATAAAAAATAAAAGAACTAAATGTGTTCTCTAGACTGAGAGGGGCGTGGGGGGGAAGAGAGTGTGAGAGAGATGGAAATCGTATTTGGGCACAACTTGGGCTCATTTTGCACGTGTCCTGCCTCAACTTTATGGCCGCACGTTGTAGAAATGTCGCAGGACGTTGGCCGACTGTTGTCCTCTCTGGGTGGGCGAGGCAGTGGGGAGGAGGGCATTTTCCAGTCCCGTCTTGCCATAGTCATCTCTTTTCACACGTAATAAACGGTGCCGTAAAGCGACGATGACTTCGTTGCTTTTGCCATGGCCAAGTGTAAAAGTTTTGCTCGATTTTTATGCCTTCTTCTGCTTTGGCTTGGTACGCACGATTTGTAGTCGTTCGTGCTGCGCCAAAGTTTTTCTTTTCATACACATATACATATTTACATCTACATCTACATCTATAGGTGTGTGTATGTGTGTGTGTGTGTATGTGTGTGTGTGTGTGTTTTTGTGCTGCCATGAAATATAAATAACATTTTCCAACGTTGAAAAATTTATGAAAAGCATGTATCGATTTTCGAGGGCGCAAAAAAAAAGCCCCAGGAAAACCCCAAGAATAACAACAACTAGAAAAAAAGAAAAGAAAAGAAAAACTAAGCTTCTTTTCTTCAACATTTTCACACTTTATTAAAGATGCCCTCAGTAAGTAAAAGTCGAAAGTTAGTTGTAGTTTCTTTCTGCAGTCAGCCAAAGGGCAGAAAAATTGTAACAGATGGCTAAACTACTATATATACATATATATGTATATATCTGTTTAGGAATAAAATGTTTCCTAGAAAGCATTGTCTATTGGGCGATAGATGGCGTTAGTGTGTAACTGTTTTGTGGTTGAAATCGGCAATGCTTCTTAGTTGATAAAGTCCTGTTTAAGGACATTTAATGTTGCTGCTTCTTCTGCTCACAACATTTGCTTTAACCTCAAGAAATGCAATTGGATTTTTACAATTTTTTTCTACAGTTTGCTTTTGTTTCTCTCTTTCTCTCTCTCTCTCTCTTGGTTCCGCAAAATGAAATTGGGGAATTTACTTTAATTTGTTTTTCGTGCCGCTACTGGGAGAATGGGGAGTGAGAGAGAGAGAGGGAGAGAAGGGGGGGCTTGAATTGGGTATTGGATTGGGGGTCTAGAAGGACTCTCCCCCCTCCCCAGTCAACAGTCTGCTGAAAGGAAGTAACAGTTTTTTCTCCTATTTTCTTGGCTTCTTTTTAAAAATCAATTTCATCTTCTACTTGGTTTCTGTGTTTTTTTTCGACTTTTCTCTATAGTTTCGGGCAAATTCAATTTGGCATAGGGAACTTTGTTTCAATTGTAATAGTTGTTGTTGTTGTTGTTGTTATTTTAGTACTAGTAAGTTTCCTATTTGCTTTCCTTTGGTTGGTTTTTTTCTTTTAGCATTTTTCTCAACCGCAAGTTGAATTGTTTTCTATTAAAATTGCTTATTGGCTTTTTGCATACACACACACACACACACACACACACACACACACACACATACACCCATACAAAGGCATTCTTTTATGTGTTTGCATAAAGGATCGATCTCATGTATGGGATTGAGAATGTGATTCGGATTGAAATTGGGAGTCGGACTCATTTCTCATTATCAACAAACATCTCTTTGTCTCCATTGAGGACTCCTGTTGAGACCTAGCTCGCCATCTGCCTCTCTCTCTCACTCTCTATCTAGCTATCTTTCTCTCCTCATTCCATTTGTCCACCCATGTCCACCTTGCCCTTTCCCCAACCAGCTCCAACGCTAAGGACTCTTTTCTCGTCAACGCTTTGAGGTGCGAACGTATGACCAAAAGGCGCCTCTCACAACCTTCTTCTTCTCACACCAAGCAGCAGGCAAGCGTCAATTCTCCGACTCAGCCACGTAACGGAAGTGGCCTCCAACTGTGAGTGAGTGTGTGTGTTTCTAGTAGTCCCGTCCCTTTCCACCACCCTCTTCCTCCTCCTCCTCCTTCTCATCTTCTCATCTACTACTTCATACAGTGCGTGCTTTGTTAGCAAACAAAAAATTGCTCTCCAGGTGCCAGTGTTGACACCATCAAACGGCAGGAGGAGTCGAAGGTTTTAGTCCGTCTACGTCTCTGCATCCGTCGTCGTCGTTGTCTACACACGAGAGGTGTTTGGAATTTCATTAATATTTTATTACATTTTTTTTTTGCTTTCTTCCGTTTTTTTTTTTTTTTTTTGAAGAAGATGTTTCTGAGTTTTGGTGAATTTATTAAAAGTGGAACGCAAAAACAAGAAAAAAAGCACAAGAAATGAAAGAAAAACTCAACGCCTTAAGAAGTTTAAATTCTTAGTAAGCTGATTTTGAAAACGTTACTCAAATTAAAAGAAGTTGAACAAGAACAAAAGGCAACAAATCCCACTATTAGATGAAAATCCTTTCATTTCAATTTTCACCTCTTCGACTTAAGGCGAGAAAGAAATGAAAATCTGCCATAAGCAGAGACCATTCTCACTCCACAAAAGTTCAAGATGGAAGAGAAGCTCCATCAGGGTGAGCAGGCGGGGGCGAGTAGGCGTGTCTGTGTATTGCCTCAAATTGAAAGTGAAAATTTTGCACCTGGCCCGCATTTACATGGCAAGAAGAGAAAATAAAAAAGAAAACCAAGAAACATGCTGTGAATCTGTATCTGGGTTTGGTGTTCCTTCTGCATCTTTAATTGTGGGGGGAAGAGGGTGCCACAAGTCCTTTCTCTCTCCCACTCCTTCTCTCTCACTCTATAAGCCTACTTTCTGGCTTATTGCAGGTGCATTCGTTTGATGCCAGACAAGAGATGCCCATTTAGAGAAATGGAAAAAAGTTTTCTCTCTCTTTGCCTCCCTCACACACACACACAAACACATAATGAAGCGTAAGCAAATAAAACTTCTTCTATATGTTTCTAGAATACAATCTTTCTCACATTTTGCCTACACAATGATTTTGATTTCAACTCTTTTTCTGCTGTCTTTACTTTACTTTTCTTTCTATAGTTCTGGTTCAAGTTGAGCTGAAAACTTTTCTTTGTTCGTCAAAAAGCCAGAAAAACAGTGCGAGATTGGGGGGGAGGGGGTGTGTCAGGGGGGATCGGGGGCTGGCAAATGTTGTCTACATTTTTCTATATTTTTCCTGACAGTTGTCAGTTTGATTGTTTTCATTTCATATTTTCCATTTCTTTTCTATTTTTTATCAATAAGTGAAAATTTAATAAGTTTTCTTGTTAGAAAACGAACCACTGACTCTGTGTGTGTGTGTGTGTCTCCTTCATCTTTGGGAGACTCTTTTCATTAGTCGATGAAGAATCTTTTGTTATTAATTGCCAAGTTTTAAGACTTACAGGTTAGATTTCAGTTAATTAGAGATAATTGAAATTACTTACAACCTTCTTCTTCGTATTTTAACCTCTTTGGTTTCTTTGTAGAAAGTTTTCTATATTGTTCAATTAGAATTTACATACCTGCAATGAAAGAATGTGAAACAAAATTGATTAGTAAACATTTACAAAAACAAAAAAGCTCAAACGAAACCCCCTCACATTCAACATCCTCCCCTCCGTCTCACTCTCTCTCTCTTTTGTCTCTAATGCTAGCTAATGCCTAATGCCGGCAAGCAAATCACACACAAATTACCCTCAAAGTCTAAAAGAGAGAAATACCAAAATGCGCTCTCAAAACATTATTTCCACGAAATTAAAAAATTTACGCTTACACAATTAATCTTAACAGCAGCAACAAAAAAACAAAACAAAATAATAATAAAGAAGAGGGAAACGAAAGAAAGAAATCATCTCTCATTCTCTCTCTTTCACTCGTCTCCTCTATGGCCATGGTCAAGGAGGATGGATGGTTGGATGCATGAATAAGATGAAGAAAATACGGACAAATTCCTAGGAAAATGCGGCACGTAGCAAACGCTAATCAAATAAAAACATTAGACAACATTTACACTTTGATAGCCCGGGGAGAAAAGAAAACCTACAGCTAGAGAACTAGAGAAAAGAGATGGAGATAGAGAAGAAAACAGGTTTTTGGCGCTCTCTCTCTCACTCACTCTCTCGCCCTCTTTACTCTATTATTATTTTTACGACTCTCGACTGTTTGCACCCGCATTTGTTTTTGTTGTTCTTTCTTTCTTTCGGTTTTTCTTTCCACAGGACACTAACGGCCTTTCATTAGGCTTTTTGTGTCGTCGCTTGCTCATCGAGGGTGGGCCCAGGCTCAGGCTCAGAGCCAGGCAATAGCAGGTCCAGGAGCAGGTCATACGATATGCATGAAAATACCCAAAAAACCAACACACAGACACACAAAAAATATAACCAAAAATATATGTATAAAGAACCCTGTAACCTGACGCATCATAGTCCTGGGCCTGCTGTCCGTTATCCTTGTTGTCCCCCTTCCCGTTTCAGTCGGCTGTAAGTTGATATGCTGAAAATGTGCTAAAAATGTGCGGTCGTTTTTGGTTTTTGTTTTTTTCAACACTCTTGTGCAGGCATCAGCAGGCGGCATGGCATGTAGAGGCGCCTCCTCCACCTAATGCATTACCAAAATTGATACACTTTCTTCTCTTTCTTTAATTTTTGTCCATCTTTCTCTCTCTCTCGCTCTGTCTCTGTCTCTCTCGCTGTCTGTGTATTGCTGTCATCGCTGGGGCTGATTTCTTGTCTTTGTTGTCATAATGTGCAACTATCATAAAACTTCCATTAGCGTTTATAACAAAAACAGAAACACATTTTGGCCAAGTATGGAAAAAAGTGCCAAACATCAGAGAGACGAAGCTGATTTTAGGCCGTAAAACTGAAATGCCTTCTAAAGTTCTCTTTCCATTAAAACAAACAGAAATAAACTAATACAATTGAGTCACAAAATCTCCTAAATAGGAGACACTAATCCTCCTTTGTCCTAGCCATGAAATATCTTACGGTTCTATATTTTGGCGGCGTTGTATTTCCGGGTTTTGAATTTCTAAACTTTTCTATTGATAAGAAGCATATTGAGTACTAAGATAAGAGGAGAGGAGAGAGGAGTTCAATTAGATGAAATTTTCAGAATTCTATGCACTTGTGAGAGGCTCCTCCCTTTCACTCTGAGCATCATCATCATGTGGCATGCATCCGTTAATGGTGCGGTGTGGCAGCTGCTTGTGGCTATCGCTAATAAAATACATATCAGTCTCTATAAATACTTGAAGCTTAATGTATGCCACTTGAATGGGTCGTCTCAGAGCAGGGCACGGCAGGGCCTCGTTGAAGTGTTCTGAAAGATTTCATTTCATTTATCAGCAGAACGACGGAAATGCTCAATGGCAACAGCAACCAACAGAGAAATGGCTATAGAACTTTTGACCGATATAAATGCCTCAGCCTACACTTAATGTCGGTCCTGTTTCCTTTCTCTTTCCCCACCCCCCCATAGACCATCTCCTCTTGCATCATCTCTCCGCAGTGTAATAAAGTCGGCATCAAATCTGGCACCTTAAAGCGGCTTACATTATTACACACAGAAATTAGGCAACAAAAAGCGATAAGCAAAAAAAAGAAGATAGAGATAGAGAGGGACCAAGAAATGAAAACGACAACAGTTGGCGGTCCACTAAAAAAGCAACAACAACAACAACACTCACACAAGTAAAGGCGGCCAACAAAAACAGTAATAAAATTTTTGCCAGGACACCACCAAAACAAAAACAAAAAAAAAAACAAGAAGGAACATTTTTAGGGACATTTCATTGCTGAAGCCAAAAGCAAAAGGCGATAAAAATAGCAAAAACAACAACAACAACAACAACATGAGGCTTATCAAAAATGGAAAGAAGAAGACGACGACGACGACGCCAAAGAAGTCACAAGGAAAATCAGTGAAAATCATTTTCATTTTTATGTTGCAGGGTAACAAACGAAACGAACGAGTGGACGAAAAGAAAGAAGAAACAATAAAATAAAATTTAAGATACATTGGAGACCAAAACAAATAGGAAGCGAAATAGGCAAGGAAAATGGAAAATTCTCCCTCTCTCTCTCTCTCTTCCTCTCTTTGTCTGTGTGTGTGTGTATGAGTGGAGAGGATATATTTCCCTAACCGCTGTGGGTTATGTTTAGTTTTTGGGCTCTTCCTTTTTACATTGCCGCCGCTCTTTTATGGCCATAACAACGAGAAGACGTCGACGTCGACGTCAACGTCGACGTCGGAGACGACACTTAAAGTAGTTTTCATGTTGAGTTACATGCGAAAATTATAAAAGAGGATGAGGGGTAGATAGGCAGTAGGTAGGGTAAGAAAGAATGTGAAGAAGATGCTTTATATGGCCACTTGAACGACAGATGAAAAGGCATAATAATAGTTTGTTAGTTTCTCTCTCTCTCTCTCTCTCTCTCGCTCTGTGTGTGTGTTGAGCCAGGAAGTGGCTTTTGTTTCTACATATAGAGAGAATAAATGTCTATTGTGGATATAGGGAGTGATCGCCATATAAAGATAAGGATAAGCGGAATGAAGTAATGAAGAGCCAGAGCGAGAGAAGGAGGGGAGATTTTAAGGCTTTTTCTTCTCAAGAGAAGAAGAAACTATTAAAAAGCCATTTGTTTGCATGTGTGTGTGTGTGTGTATGTGGATCGTGGGAGAAGCAAGCAAGCAAAAACTCTGTTTCAACTAAGCGTAACTGGTAAAACAAATCGTCTATGGAGTAAACTGTAAATTGCCTGTTTTTGTCGTCATCTTATTTTTATATGGAAAATGCATTCATCTCTCTCCCACACACGCACAACAAAACCCGAGAAACGAAACATTGCATCGCATGCAGTAGACCATATAAAATCCCAAACACGTACAACCCAGACTAGAGACAGGCACAGCCTCCTCTCTCTCTCTCTCACTCGCTCTCTTCAACATAAACCCCATAAAACAATCTTTCGAAAAATTTGTCATTACGTTTCTTCGTTTTTTTTACAACTTCTGGAAAAATCCCCGGCCAGTAGCAAAATCCTTTTTATGACTCGGACCTTTGGGTTCCTCTTCGCCTTGACTCGCGCGCTTAATGCAATTAAGAGAAAAATATGGAAGAAAAGAGAACACTTGAAGCTCGTAAAAGAAAACAAAAACACAAAACGCAACTTGGATGATTGAAACAATGGTGAGGAGGAGGAGGAGCCACTCCGCGGCGTTTCATCGTTACAAATTTGCATTCAGTTGTGAAACATTCTATAAAAAATAATAAATTTAATGCTTAACAATAAAAAAAGAAACCGAATGGGAGAGACGGAGAGAGGGGAGGAAGGGAGGGTGGGGCGAAAACACATTCGCATTGTTTTTATGACTTTTGCGTGAATATTTTTGCCTCGTCCTGTGGCAGAGCAGCAGCGCAATTGCTGCAATTACAGTTAAACAATCATCCAAGTCCAAGAGCCAAGAACCAAAAGGCAAAGGACGAGTATCACATATGAGTGAGGGGTGGGGGAGGCAAAAACAACAACAACAAAAAGACATAAAAGACATTCTATAACATTGTATATGGCAAGTCTGGGCCGGAGGAGGGGACAGAAATTCAATTCAAAATACTAACGCAGCATTAAATACAGAATTTTTGGCGTCCTGTTTGTTGTTGTTGTTGTTGTTGTGATGAAATCGAATCCCTAAGCGGCTTTGCCTTTTACAGAAATCAAATTATAATACGAATGTCTTTTTTTCTTACCCTACCATCCTTTTGTGCGATGAGGGAGACAAAAAGAGAAGGAGAGGGAGAGAGAGAGGGCACTAATCCCCCGAAAATGTCGACGACGACGCCAGAGACAGAGACAGAGACAGAGCCAGAGTTGCAGCGACAGGCACGTAGAGTTTTTTACCTGGTTCTTCTCTCTATTCTAGCAGGTCATTTTCGCGTTTGCACGTCGGGGTCACCTAACCTAACAAATTTTCGGTGCTAATTTATCTCTTTTCATGTGTTGCTCATTTGCGGTTCTCATTCTTATCCCTCGAGTGGTTGTCCTCTCCCTCTCTCTCTCTCTCTCTCTCTCTCTCAAAGTCCTTTTCTTTTTTTGCCAAAAAGACGAAGAGAAAAACACACACAAATTGTCTGTATGAAAGGGGGAATGAAGGTAGGCGCTGTTGGTCTCCTGCTGTTTACATGTAATTTTCCCAGCATTCCTATCTCAGTCGAACCTAACTCCCCTCCCTCCCTCCCTTCTACGGCATTGTCTCCTTCTCTCTCTCTGTCCTTTCAATTGTGATGCTGGTTTTGACATTTCGAATTTCCCGTTGCCATTCAATAGCGCTGTCAATTCCTTTATACCTCTTTTTCCCTACTACAAAACTCCTTTTATTTTATTTTTTGGTACAAATCGCTTTGATTTACATAATTCTGCGCACATTTCGACGCATAGTTTTTTTTTTTGCCTTTGCCTTTGCCTTTTTTCTGTTTTGGGTTCTTTTTGCCTTTGTTTTCGGGTGTTTGCATATATTTTTTGACAGCTGTCAGGAAGTAATAAGTTGGAATTTTGCCTAGTCTAGTCGCCCTGACAGTGACAGTTCTAGAAATCCCCAAGTAAAGGACATTTTACAAATGTTGTTTGCACGTCCTCGAAGGAAAATCTTAAATTTGATTGTGAAAAGTATTTGGAAACAAGGTGGATACTCTAAATATGACAGCTGCGGCTTTGTGGTGATGATGCCAAGTGCGCTGATTGTCATTAACAGCCTTGGTCTACCTCCATCTCTTTCTCTCTCTTCAGGTTGATTTTTGGGATTAGCCTATGAGAAGATTAAGAGCCTTAACGGTTCGCCAGACCAAAGTGGACAAGGATAAAGAAGAAAAGGTCGCATTCGAAATGATCTCCAAGAGAATTCTTGAAATTCAAATCAAACTTTGACTATGACGCAAGAAGGAAAACATATATAATATTGCCCCCTGCTATATAAACATAGAATTCCGACAAAAATAGCCAGGAAAACGAACAAAAAAAATGTTAAAATCTATAGAGCGAACAAGTGGGAAACAAAACACAAGAAGAACTAAAATCAAAAACCAAAAAAACTACATCAAGCACAAAATTATTGAATCATACCCATGCCGAGCATTGAGAGGAACGAGGAACGACCGAAACGGAGGGGCGAGGGCAGTGCGAGGAAGAAGCACTCCAAGTAACGACCGCACCCGCCAATATACATAATTACACCACACCAATCTAAACACAAAGCCACCAAGCGGCAGGCAGCAGGCAGCAGGCGGCAAAAGTGTTAAATGCATCAAAATCATAGAGTATTGAGATTTCGAATACCCTGTAGTAGATGTTTGTGAAGGTGGCTATATTGGGATGGGGCCAAAGACAAGTCGATGGACCAACTAAACAAGTCCGAAACTAATAGAGATAAGTGGAAAGGAAAGCCAAGTTTTTTAGCCATTTTCCAGGGTATTCAATTGGCTGACTCGTTTTTCCATTTCCTTTTCGATTTTTGCAAAATATCATAGAAAAAAAAAACGTACAAAAATAAACAAAGAAACGATATCGAAGGCAACCTCATTAGCTATTTAGTGGAACGGGGGGATAGGAGGGAAGGAGGTGGGTGGGTGGGTGGTTTGTAGGGGCCATAAACTAATCAGGCAAGCGGGCGGCATAAACAAATAATTCGAAAAAAAGAAACAAAGAAATAAGGAGAGCAAAATGAAAATAAAGGAAAAAACAAAACAAAAATCAGTGTGAGAAAATCGAATTGATTCTTGATTGGAGGAGGCCGACCTTGTATGGGAGGGGGGTGGTCTGGCGTAGGCGAAGGGGAGGGGAGGTGTCTTTCACTTTTCGAAATTAGTTGCGTGTTTCTAGTGATTGACTTTTGGCAAGGCCATCTGTTTAATAATGCAAAGTGGCTGGCCACTCCCCTCCCCAATCCCCTCCCTTCCCCCATCACCTAACCAAACCAACAAAAAAAGGAAGCTAATTTGGCTAATTGGCCAACTGAAATATTCTATATAAGATATATCGAAATATGGAAATGTCTACGTTTTGTAGGCGGTTGAGGGCTGGGGGGGGTTAGAAATTTCTAATCATATTTGAAAGTGCAACATTTTCACACATCAACGAGAAAGGAGAAAAGTAAGTCAAGAGAATTTTTCCCCTTTTTTTTTTTGCCATTTTATTCCCTGTTTGTTGTTGCCATTTTTATGACACTGAAAGGGTGGGGCGGGTGGAGGGCAGGGAGGCGGTTTAATGCCAATGCCACTCCTTCTGTTCTTCTTCTTCATCTTGCTGACTGCTGAAGTGTTGAAAATTTACGAGCCTCCCACTTTATTGAATTTTATTTCTATTTTTTTTCAGTTTCTGTTTTGGGGGTTTTTGGATTTCGGTTTCGGTTGGTTTTTTTCGGGGGGTCTTGGGAATTTATTGTTTTGCAGTTACCAAATTTATTTGTTGTTGTAAATTTACAATTTTCCACCCCCTCCCTCTTTTCGTTTCGCTCAGGTATACGGCACACGCTTCGTTTCTCTATTTTTCTCTCTGTGTTTTTTATGTATTACTTTTTTTGTTCTTTTGTTGGAATTTCAAAGCTTTCAATTGTTCAAGCAATTGTTTTTATAACACACCACACACATATGAGAAAAAGAGAAGAGAGAGACAGAGAGAGAGAGAGTTGTGGAAAAAGCTGAAGAAAAGACGACAACGGGCAGCACAAAGAGGAAATGCCAGAAATAAAGTTATGTAAATTCCCTTTTATGTATGTGTCTGAGTCCCTCTCTCAGTCTCTCTCCTCCCTCTCTGTCCATGTCTGTTGGCGTGGCCAAAAAGTTCAAATGCCAAGAAGCAAAGTCGGAAACAATAAAAATTGAAGCATGTTCTATTTGTGGTTTTCATGTGTGTGTGTGTCGTAATGGGCGTCTGTGTAGGGGGCGGAGGGAATGTGTCAAAAGTAGGATAGGTCCAGAAATTGGTAAGGTTAGTGTCTATAAGGAACAAGGAACAACATCCAATTGATGCTTAAGGACAACAAAAAACAAGGCAAATCAATGGACTCCCAATTCAGTTAGTGTGTAGAGGTCGCCGAGACAACCCCAAATACCCTTTCTAGGCCAAGAGACCCTCGGGAGTCCAAATTCTAATGCTCTTTCCTTTTGATTTCACTTCTTCTTCATTTTGGAAACTTTGAATAATTTTCGAATACGTTTCTTATCTTTTATTTTCATTTTGCACTTTTCGTTTCATTTTTGGGAGATTTTCTTGTTGATTTGGTTTTAGTTTTAACTAATTTGTAGTTTAAGCATTGGCAAAGAATTAAATAGAAACTAACTAACTATTTGTTTAAGAGTTGACTTTTGTTTAAGAGAAATGAACTTTTAGTCTACTTTAGTTGAGATTTCTAACGCTTTTTGTATTTTTCTTTTTGTTCTCTAACAATTCTTAACAATTTATTTCAGTTTGTTTCCTCTAATTCATTTTTATTTCCCTTTCATTAATATTCTCATTTTCCCATCAAACAAGTCCTCGCAGGCAAAGAGGAGAGGAGGAGCAGAGGGACGACGACTGTTGGCCTGATTAGCAAGTGGCGAGCATTACCGAAAGCAATTGTATATTCATTAAACCCAACACAACTAATACCCGAAATCTGTTTCGATTAAAATTCAATATAATAATCAGCTCAGCGGGAAGAACACTTTAAGCCCTGTTCTAATCTCTTTTGGCCGGGCGGAGGGAGAGGGGCACGATGAACTTTCATAGCCCAGTGAGCCGGCAAATGGAATATTCATTCATTCCATTCACTCATTCAGCTCAGTTCAGTTCTGTTCGGTTCGGTTTGCATTCATTTTCCACAAGTTGCGACAAACTTTGAACAAATTGGCGTTTTGCTTATCGCAAAGGCAGTTAACATTTTGCATAAATTAAACAAAATTAAGCAAAGACTTAAGGATTAGAAAACTGAATTTTCACCAGAGGGAGACAGAGAGAGAGATAGAGAGGGTTAATAATTTCCATCTGCACCCGTTTTCCCCCCTGGTTTGCTCTCAATGATGATTTTTCCGACCGAGTGCATTTGTTTTTTGCAATTATTTGTCTTATTAATATAAATAAAAAACGCGATAAGCAGACAAAGAGGGGGGAAGGGAAGAGCACGGAGAGAAAGTCTAACAATAGAAAATGAGAAAAAAAGGATACCAAATTAAGGGAATCCCGAATCCCGAATCCGATGCCTGCGGCTGGCGGCGACAAACAAAACAGAACAAGAAAAAAGAAGAAAAGCGAGATGAGAAGTGGGGATGAGGTGGAGGAGGAGGGGGATAGGAAAAGCAAAGCAAAGAAAGAAAACTCTTCAACATTCGAGTTTTTTTTGGCTCTGTGTGTGTGTGTGTGTGGAGTTCGGTTACAATTGCCATGTTCTTCATCTCCTTCTTCTTCAGTCTCTGTCCTTGTCCTCTTCTGTCTTTTTGTATTTATTTTATTTTTTTGGGTTTTTATTTGCTTTTTGCCTGCATATCAGAGTTAGTTTTCCCTCTTTCTCCCTCTCTCTCTCTCTCTCTGTGTGTGCCCTTTCTCTCCTTTATGTCGCGTCAGGGCCAACATTAAATTTAAGCCGCTGTTTGTCACATAAATCCAGCTCCTAAAACTCTCGACTCGGCTCTATTTTCTATTCTCCTCTGAGATACTTTGACAGGTCGCATTCTCCGTCTCGTTCTCTCAATCTCTCTCTGTCTCTATCTCTGTTTGTAGACTGTTCAAAGATTTTCCTGATTTGCATTTTCACTTTTCCAGCATTCGAATTGAGTTTTTCGTATAATTTGTTTAATTTCTTTCGCTCACTTTGATAAATATAAATTTTGTCATTCAATATAATTGAAAATGAGTTTTGCATTTGCATTTTGTTTCGTTTTTCTATTCCGTTTTCCATTTTCTTTTTAGTTTTTCAATTTAACTGCATAAATTTTTGCACAATTTCCTATCTCTCATTTTCAACATTTTCATCGTTTTGGAAAAATATTTCGGCCCTTTAAACATATTTTCCATAGCTGACGATGAAAACAAATGTTTTGTTAATTAACTTTTAATGTAGTTAAAAATTTCCCGTCTAATTAAGGTTAATCTATTTTCTCATAGTTGTTTTTGGGGAAGAAAATGAAAATCTCAAGTACGTAGAGTTATTTTTACGACACACGCGAAATGGAAACTGTTTGCCAGGTCGGGGCAGGGGTCACAGGTCGAATCACCTGGCCTCCCATCACTCACTCAATCACTCACCTTGTCTGCCGTGTGTGCGTTGTGTTGTTGTTGCTGCTGCTGTTGCTGCTGTTGTTGCTGCTGTTGTATCCGGTGGACGATGTGGCAAATGTTGATACTCATAATCGTAGTGCGATGACTGAGCCTGAGCTGCTGCCGCCGCTGCCGCTGCGGCGGCCTGCAAATTCTGTTGGTTTTGATGCTGCAACGTCTGTTGACTGCTGCTATGCAAGTGCAAGGTGGAGGCACCTGAAGGACCTCCACCGCCGCTCATTTGACGACCCGTCATGGGTAATGTGCCCGGGATGTGGCCGGGACCGCCGCCCGCGTCCCGACAATCCAGTGTCGACTCGTACTCATAGGGATTCATTGTGGTCGACTCCAATGGACATTCGTCGTCGTCGGTGTCGGTGCCACCGTCGTAGATGTTGTCCGTGTGACGGTATGCGTGATGCGGATTTTGCTTTGAGAACTTAATTTTGGCGGCTTTTTGTGGGCCTCGACAAGGCGAGACAGCGGGACGACGAAATATATATATTTATATAGACGGAGTGGAAAGTAAGAGAATGTCGATAGGTAGAAAATGCCCGGAGAGCAAGAAAGAATCCCTTTTTGTCAATCCTTCACCTACTTCTTCTTCGTCTTCGTCTTCACTCTTTCTTTAGTTTTAGTGGAAAACAAACACTTTTCTTATTTTTTATCATTTCACACACAAATTTTCATCATCAATTTTTTTTCTCTTTGGTTTGGATTTTTATGCAATATTTCAATATTTTTCTATGCCATACTTGACATATTTCGCATTTGGTTTAAAAAAAAAAAAAAAAAAAAACCAACAACAATTTGTTTAAAAACAATTTTTTTTTTTTTTGCGACACTTTCAAAACACACAAATCGTAAGAGGGAGACAGACGCGGAACGCGGTACACAGACACAACAACACAAAAACCACGGAATAGCGGTATATACTTTTATCTCATCTTAATATTTTATTTTCGCAGTTTCTTTTGATTATTTTCGCATATGTTTCTTCCTGCTTGTTCTTGCAATTCTTTGCTTGCTGTTGTTGTTGTTGATGTTTTTGTTAGACGCAAAAAAATAAACGGATACCGTTACGAGGAGAGAACCGCTTTCCTTAAAAACAAAAACAACATTAATTTTTTTGACGACCACCCGCTAGTCGAAATATTTCAGAATTCAAAAATTCAACCGACACAGAACCAGCGCACGTCTGCTCGCTACGACAGCCAAAAACAACAAAAAAATTTTAAAAAAATGTTCGGCTTTTCGGTTCGACTCACATGTTCGAGTTCGACTCACTTGTTCGAGTTCGACTCCTTTGCTCGAGTTCGTCTCTTTTGTTGGACTCACTTGTACGAATTCCACTCACTTGTTCGAGTTCGATGCTCGAGTTGGATTCATTTGTACGACTCTCAGCGAATTACATCGCGTCGAACATGTAATGACAACATCCAACTGAACGAAACGCTGTCGTCTCTGTTAATGCCAACTTAAGGGGGGTTAAGGGTTTAAAGCCCAAAAAATAGCAAATTTTTCAAAATTTTTTGTAAAAATGTGATTGATCAAACACTATTTGTTTTATATACATGTTGTTTATTGACATTTCAAGTATTATTGGAAAAATTTCAAATCCCATATGTATATATATTTCGATCCATGGCAGCGCATCTGCTGAGGCTCTATGAAAAAAAAGGCGTTTGCGGTGAGCAAGGATGCCGGGTTACAGGATCATCCGAGCAAAAAAAATTTAATTGATTCTAAAAGCCAAAATATATCTGCTCGTAATGACAAAGTGTTTTTTTAAAAAAAATTTTTCTTTCATTTTTTGCACGGTTTTCAAGAAAAAATTTCGTTTTTCGGCTACATTTTTGGATAAATTTTAATTCTAAAACTAATACAAAAATTTTTAAAAATAAAAACACTTCGTCAAGACTTGCTTATTTACATGTTTAATTTTTGTGAAAAATTTGAAAGCGATCGGTCAAGTGGTTTTCCCGCTAGAGGGCTCACCGACTTGAAAAATGCTGTTCGTCAGAAAATCGACTTAAAGTTTTTTATCCTCGAACAGCCTTACTGAATGTTAATCAGTTGAAGCGCTATATCTTTGTCCCTTTTGTTCCGATTTACTTTAAATTTTCACACAACATTCTTCAAATGCTTAAGATTTCAAAAAAAAATTAAAAGAAATTTGGAAAAAATAGACAAATTTTGAAACCTAACTCCCCCCTTAACGGCCGACAGAAAGAGAGAGAGAGAACGATGCTGCGACTGCAAGACCATTTGTTGTCGTGCGCATGTCGCTGCCGCTGTTGACGCTGGCAGAGATGTTGTTGAGATGGCGCCCCCGCTTTGCAGAGCGCGAGTCGTGCAACCAACCGAAAGAGCATTTACAACTTACAACAGAGCGCGAGAGAGAGAGAGAGAGAACTTGACGAAATAATCGTTCAATGTTTGAAGGTTAAAAAGTGCGTTTGGTGTTGTTTGACGTGGCAGGGGGCTGGTGGCGAAGAGGGGAAATGTTACTTGTTCGGCTGCTGTATTACGCACACGCTGCTAAAGATGTTTCGTTCAAATTTATCTACTGTTATTTGACAGAGCCGCAGGAGTGTTAACATAATGGCCTGCAGACATTTATATTGACACTGTTACAAGAAATTACCGAGGCCAAAAAGGATGCGACACAATTGGGTATATTCGAATAGGACGAATCGAATAGGGTTAATACCCTGGCGAAGAGACCAACTGATGAAGGGGAGCCAAAAATCTTTGATCGGATGTCTATATGGCACAGTGCATACTAAAATGTCTCTAACTAACTTCAAAATCTATTATTAAAAGGAAGATTACAACTTTACGGCTCTTTAAGACAAACTTTGTTTATTACAATTTGGCCAAGTCCTTACCAAATATTTGGTAATTGGGTTGCCATTAAAATGGGTTTTAATAATTAGCTTAATTTGCAGTTTAAAGCGATTAGTTAGGAATAATGAACTAGATCAAACACTCACCCCAACATTTATGTAAGATATATAAATTTGTGATAAAAAAACTTGTCATACACATACCTGAAAATAGAAAGAGAAAAGGATTGACAAAAAATTAGTTTTTGTTTTACTTAATGTGGAATGTTTTTTGCCGGGGGAGGTTAGAAATCAACTTTCCATTTGCTAATTACAAGCCAACACCAATGCCACATATGAATGTATGTATGTATGTATGTATGGGCCGAAACCAAAAACTGTCATCAAAGCACACACAGATCATGTCTGTATGTGTGTATAAAAAACAAAAGAGAAAAAAAACAACAAAAAATCCTTCAACTTCATTAACGTTGCAGCAAAGTTTTTCGGTTCGCCGAAAAATGAACAAACGCGAAAGTTTAAAATGCTGACAGTGAAGTTGTCATTTAGCGCCCAGTAGTGTGTCCAAAAACTCTATGGCTAACGAAGCAACAGACAATGGACAACAGGATAGGGATAGGGTGACGGCGGGGACAGGGCAACGGAACCAACAACACAACACAGAGATGGAGGAGGGCAAAAAAAGAAGCTGAAAATTGCGTTATAAGCAAAGTAAAGGACATTTCGCTAATGGCTTAACTTTTGAGCTGGGCGCAGGTTTCGGAGGTCTTCTTTTAGTCATCCTTGTACTCATCTCCATCCCGACGACTCTTGGTCATGCTGGTTGGTGGTTGTTCCTGCTGCTCCTTCTGTTACTCTGGTTCCTCTTCTTTTTCTTTTCTTTTTTAACCATAACCATGTAACGGAAGTTGTTTCTGAAGCTTTTTTGACAGCTTTCCCACCGTTGAAAATACTGTCATGGCATTTTGCATTTCCAAAAGCAATCTGGCAACACCGCACAAGGCAAGTTGTCTGAAAGTATTTGCATAGGACATCGGGAGTTTCAAGTTGCCATTGCTCCCTTCTCCTCCCGCAATCTATAGTCCTCTATATTCTTATTTGACTTCTTCTTTTTTCATAATCATCCTCCTATCATTTTCTTCTTTTTTTTTTGGGTGGGGTTTTTTTTTTTTTGATATTGCTGCTGTCGATGAAAAGTCAATTTCCTGTTGTGCGTTAAAATGTTTGAACATCACTTTTTCCTATACTCTAGTCTATTCGCATATTCTTCTTCCATTTTATTCTGTCTTCTGCTGGCAACTGGCAACTGACACATTGCAAATTATAATATATAAAAATAAACAATAATGGGACAAAAATGAAATAAAACTTTGAGTCGAAGCAGCTATTTGGGGAATAATTTTTGATTAGAAAATATGAGATTGACACTGTTGGAATGTTCTTGTTGGTCAAGCGCAGAATGGAGGACTTGGAGGATATCAATTCTATTCTAATTAACCATCAGATATTAAAATGTTTTCTAAGACGCCTCTCAACTCTTTAAGAAAAAAAGGCCAACCTATGTTTTATTTGAAAAGTGAAAAGGAATTAGTTTAGTTTCAAAACTGTAAATAAATTTTGGTGACCCCGACGTGATTTGTAACAAAGTCTTTTGTTTTGCTAAGATATCGATTAAGTATTGAAGTATTTCAGTATGGAGGAGGGAAATTAGACATTTATATGGTCCACATTAATGAATTAATGACTTTCTATATCTTCCATTTGAGTAGCTGTTTGTGGAGTTCAGTTGTTTTATAATTGGATTTGGAGTAACTTCAAAAAAATGACTTTGACTTTTACATAACTCTGTGATGGCCTGTTGGTTGGTTTTGATATGATCGCAGGCCTTGAATGATTTCATTTAAAGTGCAACACAAATTGCTCCTTTTTTGCAACCACCCACACACACACACACGAGTTCAACTTCATTTGCAGTTAACAAATTGCATTGGCGACTCAAAAGCCTGAGAATCGAAGAGATGACACAGACCAAACGAATGGAGTGAGTGGGAGAGAAAAAGGGAATAAGTAGGAAAGAAAGTGAAAGAGAGAGAGTGGAAGGGAAATGGCAAGAGCAATCCTCTTTAATTAGTTCGCCTTTCGTTTAATGCAATCGCGAAAATATTTTTAATTTAAAACGCGTAATTCAATATCTCGCGTAATTTTATTTCCCTTACAAGCATCAGATGATGGAAGGCAGTCAGTCGCTGGCCATAAGGGCGCTGAGTGGCACAACTGGGCGTGGCACAAAGTGCTGCCAGTCATTGTCGAGACTCGCTCGCCCGTACCCAAACCCGCCCGTTGTCCTTTTTGCGCCCTGTGCGTGTCCTGTTCAATTCAGGCAAAAAAAACCTATCCAACTGGCCTCCCCCGTGAAATTTTTGCGTGCACTTCGATCGATGCGTTTACATGCATATCTAGCTATATATATATATATATATGTATATATATGTACATGTATATTCCATATATGCATTCGATATGTTGAAGGCGCTTGGGGGTGTGGGTGGGTTGAATCAAGCTCTCAACCAGCCAAATGACCTGCATTCCATTCTGGGCTTCGTTTTTTTTTTTTTTTCTGTTTTTGTGTAAATTGACGCAGGAAATGCCGCAATGTACCGCTCAAGAGTTCAAAGCGCCGATGATTTTCAGGTCAAGAGTTGAGCCACTTGTTGTTGTTGTTCCCTCTCTATCGCCTTCTGCCTCCCTACCCCCTATCTTCCCCAGTGGCCGCCATCATCATCCGTAACTATCTTGCTCGGTTAGTACTGATGCTTTTTATACTCTGGCTTTTAAGTGCCGATCAAATTTCTTGATTGAAGCTTTAAGTGCAAGACAATGTGCTGCAGCTGTTTGTCCTTTAACAGGATACTCCGCCTCCGACAACGAGGCGACCTGCGAAAGCGAATGCGAAAATACACTAAAAGTGCAACAAATCTAAGAGAGAGAGAGAGAGAGAGAGAGAGAGAGGGAGAGAACACCCAACAAGGATACATTCACTGACCGGCAGGGCAAGAAACTGACTTTTTTACTTCAACTTCTTTCTTTTTTTCTTCTGGTTGCAATAGAAATTCGAGATGCAGGAAAAGAAAAAAACATTGAAAAAAAGAGTTAAGGGGGAAAGGAAGTAAATTCATTTCTAAAGTAAGACTTCCCGAAAAATTGGTTAGTTCCTCAACATATGGCAATGAATGAAAGGACGACAAGTTAAAGGAACCTTCCTTGTGGAATCCTATCCATTTCATCGTTCTCTTAACTAAATTATCATAATTTTGTATATCTACGCAGGAAATTTCATATTTTGTCAGGATTTTCAAAGTAGTTTCGAGTCGGGAGACTGTAGACTTGGCAGACATTCAAGTGGAAATTCCACATTCAGCGGTTTATACTCTACTCAAATCTTACTCTCTCACACAAAACCCAGAATGCGCCACAAAATTGCTAAAATGCAGCCAGACATTAACGTGTTTCAAATTTTACGCATGCAAGCCAAACGAAGCGACGACACATTGCGAGGAGTTCTTGCACAGCTTCAATTCCTTTTCTTCTTCCTTCTCCTCGTATTTTTGTTTTTTTTTCGGGTAAAGCCACACATGTGTGTAATTTCCTTTACGTGAGTGAGAGCAAGATGCAAATGGAGATGGAGTTGGAATCAGAGACTGAATGAGAGGCAGAAAGAGAGTTGTGTCTGATAAACGATGATGTCTGGTGCTTCAATTGTCCTACTCCAAAACGTTGACGACACAAAATAGAAAATTCAAATTTGAAAATATGGAAATGCTTGCGACGACAACGACGACGACATCGACATTGAACGAGACCGGGGGCAGGCAGCTGCAATACCAACATCGACACCAACTCCATCTTCATGCGCCATTGAAAGTGCAGCAATGCAGCGAGCCGCATTCAAAGTCGAAGAGAGCGAGAACGAGCTAGAGCAACTCGGGGGTCGTAATTCGATTAACACCTTTTCTGGTTTTCTGGTGGCAAAGGCAAAGGCAAAAGGCGAAGGCGTTGGCACTGGCAATGGCATCGATGGCAACTATTGGCGTTTAATTGGTTAGCAGCGTCAATGGAAGACTGGGGCTTCTTGCAGCAGCAGCAGCAGCAGCAGCCTTACTTCCTTCTACTCCTACTCCTACTCCGCTGCCCGTCATTCTCTCACACTTTTGTCTGCGGCTTATTAGGTGCGGAAATCTTTATTGATTGATGCATTGTTTGTTTGGCTTGCGGACAACGATTCGGTTCGGTTGGCTCGTCGATTGGTGGCGTCGTTTGGTGCCTAGGGACCGCCCGCATTGTCTAACCATAGTGTTAGCATCGGGTCCCTTATGGTGCAGTGTGGGGTGAAGGAGCGCTAAAGCACTTAGCTTGCTCGTAACTCTTTCAATCAAACATTGTCCTTTGTCTAAGTGCCAGATGTGTAGTGGTTCATAATATGAATGAATTGAAGTGCCTTTGCCAGGATAGACACGTGTTTATCTGATGATTTTTAATTGATATCCCCCCGCAAAAAGAAAATCTGTTGAAATTCATATAAACGTTGAGTGAGAAGAATATGAAGACCATAACCTACAACAAGATAAAGTCTATGGAGAAGAATTATATGGAGATAGTGGAGTTGGCATAGAGTTTCGTAGTTTTCTTCTATTTTTTTGTTGGTTGGACTACTAAGTCACACAGTTGACCAATTTTCTTCCTTTTTTCAAGTCAATTCAATTGAAATCATTTGCGCTTTGTTCTTATTTGTTATCTGCCCTCTCTCTCGCACACTCTCCTTCTCTGTACCGCAAGAAATTTGCATAAATATTTTCTTTCTTCTTTCCTCCCTCCTTCTCTCTATATATAGCAATTCATTCCCTGTTATTGTCGTATTTCAGAATATTCTTTTCTACGCTAACAACTGATGCTCTCTGTCTACTTGGCCATTTTCCTTCTTTTTCTTTTCTTTCCTTTACTTCTCATCATCAAGTTCTTCCTTCTTTTTTGTTTTTGTTCTTATGCTAATGGTAAAAACAAAGAACCTAAAGTGGCAAGAGAGGGAGAGAGAGAGATGGAGAAAAGAAAAGTGAAAATTCAATTTGCCAAAGCGTGGAATAAACAAATTAAATTATAATTAGTAAATAAAGAGAGAGAAAGAGAACAAAATAGATATACAAATTGAACACCCAATTGAAGGACTACATAAGAATCATTTGAGGCAGTGGGAGAGAGGAGGGGTGGCTCCTCATCCCAACTGAGGCTCAGACACCTATTACAAGGCTTCACCATTGATTAGTCACAGTTTTTGTTCAGTTCACAACAACAACAACAATAACAACAACAGCAACTTGAATTGAATCAAACCATTTTCATCATCTCCCTTGAGTCTCTCATAAGGGAGACCTTTGTAACTAACAATTACAAGATATTCATTCAGGTAAGCACCACCCCTTAACCACCTATCCACTTCATTCGCTTACAGTTGAATTCCTTGGTCTGCTCATACACCCCCCGCCGATCCCCCCACCAATCTCTTGCACTCCTCATTCAGAAAATGAATAGATGGTTTGTTGCCTGTGTTGAAAGGTTTTTAGTTGGCAAAATATGCAGCAACCTGCATCGTTAGCACTAGCAGGATAGATTTGCAAGGATTCAATTGTGAAGCCAACCCAAGCAACCTTAAAACCCATTCCATTCGATTCCAATGCCTCCCATCTATCCACCAATCCATCCATCCTACCAAAAAAACCACTTGGCAATTGGGTTTCCTACAAACCATGCGTGTGTGTGAGTGTGTGTGTGGGTGTGTCACCGTCATTCTCAACCGTCTATGCGTCGTCGTTTTGGGGTTATTATTATTTCTGATATATGCGGTCTTACTTTGCGGTTGTCATTCGGTTGACGCTGTCGGTTGACGTTGCTGGTGCTGGTGCTGGTGCTGATGTTGCCTTCCTTCCTTTTCCTATGACTCCGATTTCGACTCCCTGTCTATCTACTTCTACTGCCACGACTACTTGGGCTGCCTTGGTTGGTGGTCGTGCGTCATGGTTACATGCAAATGAAGCGTGAGTTCCTCGAAAAAGGTGTTGAAAAACGTACATACTTTTGGCATTGAATCGTTTCACCATCTGCATAATTTTATGCCAGAGCTGTAGAGCAGAGCATTTCAACTTTTATTTCGCACAAAAATTGCTTCTTCTTTTCTTATTTTTGCCATTGGTATGACGATCTATTTTCAGTCTTAGCAATTCGTACAACATATGCTGTCGAAAATTGTTTCGTAATTGCAATGTTGACAGCGCCCACGTGTGACTCCCCTTTTTGTCTCCCTCTCTCTCCGTCTCTCTCTTTATGTCAGTGTGTGTTAAAAGTGCGCTGCGTTGCAAGTCAGACACACACATACAGCAAAGAGGTCCTTTCCCCAATGACAGTTGCAGGCGTTAACTGAAGTTTTCCAGGCCGTCATACGACAGAATTTACATATTTATTGTCTTAGTAAAGAAGAAAGCAGAGAGACAGAGAGACAGAGAGAGAGAGAGAGAGAAAATAAGCCAGTATTGAATGGAATCGAATCGCATCGCATCGAATCGAATCACATAAAAATCGAGTAGAAAAAAAGGAAAAAGGTTATCAAATAAGTCAATCAAATTGTCTTCCATAATTTGCAATCCGTTCGAAGAGAAATGTTTAAAATCATTTGCATTTTATTTGATAAAAAGTAAATTGCAGAAAATAAATGGAAATTTTATAGAAATATTCAAAAAACACAATCAATAATGTTCTCGTTGTTTCTGCAGTACGAGAGAATTGGTTAAGTTTCGGAATTCTTAAAATGACATAAATTATCTTCTCTTTGACTCTAACTCTCCCCTCTAAGTGAGTGCAGCTATCCACACAATTTGCTCCATCTTAATTTACCTAACAATCTAAGTCACATTTAAAGAGTGAGTCCTCTGCCCTCTCTGTCACCCCCCTCTCCTTCAGCACACATTGCCACTAACCCATTTACCTCCCCGTTTTGTTTTCATATCTCATTCTGTCTTCAAGTTTTTCTTATTGTTTTTCTCTCTCGCTCTCTCTCTCTCTCACTCTCCTCCACTGACAAATGACCTACCGGCGGGCAGGGCAGGCAACAAACCAAACTGCATCTCGCGGCTTTTGGCGGTGGCGGTGGCGGTGGCGTTAGTCGGTGGCGATCATCAACAAGTTCATCATCAGGAACGGAAGCTGTGTGGTATCCATAAACGTTTGTTGATTACCCGCAGCGGCATCAGCAGCCTTGCCACAGTTTCAGTTTTTTCCTTTTTTTTCTCCTTCGCGCTTCGCTTCTCTTGTTTTTTTTTTCTCTCTCTGTTTTTTGCACAAGTTATTTGCATTCGCCGTTGGATCTGTTACACTCCAATAGTACTTTTTTTTTCTTCATTTTTTTTCTTTCGTCTCGTTTCTTTTTCATTTTTCCTTGTGGCAAAAGATGAAAGTGTTTGGCAGTTGGCGTTGATGGCAAAAAGAGCAAGCAAAGTGAGAAGTCTCCCTCCTATTTTCTAACGCGCATTAAATCCACACCTGCCCTGCCTGGGCATCATCATCATCATCATCATCAGCATCAGCATCAGAAAAATGCAGAAAAGGGATAAAAATGAAAGAGTAGGTCGCTTGGTGGGGATGTGGATGGAGCGGGACGTACACACAAAATGGAATAGAATTGCAGATTCATTTCACTCAGCAAAAGGACAAGAAGATTGGCAAAAGGATGAAGATGAAGATGAAGAATGGAAACCTTTTAAGCGAGTTCATATTTTTCTTAGGTCAGAAAAAGGGTAAATCTTCAACTAAGCTAAAGTTTCAGGGCATTTCTTTTACATATAAACCTTTCAAAATCTAACAAAGTTTCTCAACACTATATATTAGTGTTATTTAGTCTGACTGCTTTCAGGTGGATAAGGATTTACGTATTATGACTTTCAGTTTGCTCCTATTAATTAGATTTCATCAATTTCTTTTACAACTTTGTTTGTGGTGACCCCGATGTCGGCACTTAACTAATGAGAGGTATCGCTCAATAAAATATCAATATAAATTTACAAATTTAATTCCCTTTGCACTCTTTCTCTCTCTCTCTCTCTCCTGCATCCAAATCAAATTAATGAACTATGTATATGTAATACCGAATATACATCAAGCCAATTAACGCATATAAAACATTTAAAAACCATTAAGCAAATTAAAATAACAGATCTCTCTTCTATGTGTATACTTCTTTCTTGATAGTGTGTGTGTGTCGTTGGATTTTTTGTTTAACAAAAATCCTCTTAAATTAATATGAAAATATGCATTTGATTTAAGCATAAATGATATTCCAATTCACCATAAATAAACCCCATCAAATTAATGACAAAAACACTGTGTGGCCAATGGGGAAAAGGAAAATCAATGCATTGGTAAATTAAATATATGTATGTACATACATATGTATATACAATGCATGTTGGCAAAAAGAAAAAGGCAAACAAAATGAGGGGCCAATTAAATATTTATTAAAATTACTGCAGAGTTAACTGCATTTTCAACAAAATTGTATTATTTGCACTTGACTTTTGACGCCAAGGACATGGCTTTGTATTGTGAGAGAGACCCCATAAAAACGACCTGTGATTACTCTAGTTCATTGGTCAATTTAAGTAAATGTAAAAGGAAGCTAATTGGTGACCCCGACGCACTTCTTATGAAATGGAGAATTTGGTGACCCCGACGTTTTCACGTGTTTTAAATACTTAGCTTTATGAACATTTTATTGCCAGTTGAAATCTTTGAAATAAATCTATTGATTTGTAAACTTTTGAAAAATTGGTGACCCCGACGTATTTTCATTTCATGTTTCTATTCACAAAATCTTTATGCCATTTCATATTAATTTGCAATTTTCTAAGACAATGCCAAAGCTCAAAGAAGTTCCTGAAGCGTATGAAAACATATTTTCTGTGTCGTATCTTTTCAAATAGGAAATTCGATTTTGTCTCTTGCTGCTTGAGATTTGTCGCTTCTGCCTGCTCGACCCCCTCTGGCTAGCTGCTTTATCAGTTTCTTTTTGTATTTGCTTCTCTTTTTTTGTCTTCTGTTGTATTTTGTCTTCTACATTTTGCTGGCTTGCGGCAAAGTTTGTCGCGTCACTTTTTTCCCCCCCCCCCATTCTATGTGCGTGTATCCTGGATACGACTTTGCTCCTGGCTCACAATAAACCACTTTACAGCTACTAGTTTGTTGTTGTTTTTTTTGCTCTTGTTCTTTTGTTTTTTATGCTTTTGCCATTTTCAAACGAAATTGAATTAAAATTTACATTTTTAATCATTTTCGCGCAGCAGTGCGACTTTAATTTGTCTCCTTCTTGTTGCAGTTGTCACTGCCATCATCATTATTATCTGAATCATCATCATGAACCTCTCTTTCGACTCATTCGCATTTAATTAGTGTGAAAAGCGCAAATTATTCGCCTCGTTTTTTATCTGGCGCCTCCGCCCATTGCCGTCATCCCTAATTGGCTTAAAATTAATAATAATTATTATTGTATGTAGAGGTATTTGTGTTATTATTATTATTATTTTTATTGCTTATCACGCTCAACGTAACCCTTTTTGGTCTCGTTGCCTATTTGCCCTTTTTGCCTCTTGGCTTCTTTACACGTGATGATGAAATTGTGTGTGATTTTTACAAATTAACCATTTTTAGCCCACTCGAAATTGCATTTCGCATAGTTTTATGTTTTCAGTCTTTTAGACACCGCGCAGCTTGACGCTTGACAGCGACTAACTTAAGCAAACGTCTAGGCGTGGTCAGTGGCGAGTAAAGGGCTCAGATATAGGGTCAATCAGTGTCAGAGGGAAACAAAACTGAAAAGGTAAGTCGGAGCAGATTTTTGGCTTTGATTCTTTAATTCTTAAGGGTTTCTTCTAAGCGCTTTAAAGTAAACATTTCGAAATTTATTACTCTTAATACTCATTCTAACAAATGAAACGGATATTCGATTACATAAAGATCCACTTAGACTGGCCTCCCCTGGAGAAATTGGATTAGAGTTGAAGAAGCTTCAAAAGTTTCAAGACAATTCTATTAACCAAATAAACTGATAAGATTTGTGAGAATAACGTTGACCAACTTCAACTGCAAAACACAAACAGTTTCGGTTTCAGAGTAAAGCAATCCCTTTCCCATATTAAACCATAGATTGATTAAATTTAATCAAGGAATTTGAAAACTCAAATTTAGTTATGGACAATTAAATCATATTTCACCATTAATGAGACTACAAATAATAAATTTTCAACCAATTTTCCATTTGTTCCATTTCAATGTATTGTTGCTCATTTACCAAAATTGTTGATTATTCATTTGCTCACTTACATAATGGGGAGAAAATTGCACACATTTTCGAACATTTTAGTGATATTTCAATTATATTGTTAATTCATTGCCGCAAAACGTTTCCCCCCTAACGACCTCTTTGACCATGTTCTACCACATTCATATATGGCAATTTATTTTTCCATCCGAAACTATAAAGTGAACAAATGAAAATGGAAAATTTCCTATACACCACCAACCCTTTTGCTATTCTATTGAAGGGCTTCCTCTGATATATACTTATTATATTACAATTTGCTAGTTAACTATGGGAAAACTTGGCAATTTGGAGCGGAAAAGCTTTGGCCAATTCTCTTGGGAATGCGTGTGTGTGTGTGAGCATCGTTATTGTTGCTGTTTTCTAAACATACACACACACACACACACACACACAAAAAGGCAAGTTAGTTAATAAATTTAACGTTGATGAGGAGAGTGCAAATTGGCAATCAATTTGAATGAGAGGAAGAGAGAGAGGAAGAGAGAGAGGAAGCACATTAAGTAGGCCTAGAATGATAGACAAACTGACAGACAGACTGTTTGCTCACTCTCTCAATCAACCTCTGGCTCTCTCACTCATGTGTGTGTGCGTGTGTGTGTATGTGTGTGTGTGATTCTGTAGTGAGCGCAAATTAAATGCAAATTCAATTAATTTGAAGCAAACAATTTGCTTAAATTAATTAATTGAATGTGAATCTAAAGTGCTTCCAATTTAACGCTGAAGAGGCGACCAAAATGGGCGGCAGCATCAAGCTCTATATGTTCCATATGTGTGCGTGTGTGCGTGTATATGGGTAGGCGTGGCATTTATCGAAATTATTGGGCATGTTGAGTTTTTGGCTGATTTAAGAGAGTGATGCGAGGCAACATGAACGATGGGCAGAGGAAGGCGGGCGGCTCTGTCGGTTTTGGGATGGGCTTGATGGCTAACCACAAACTTTGGGCAACGTTGCGTATGCGTAATTTTGCGTTTGCATTCGTCTGGCCATAGTGCGTGCATTAAGTAAACTGTTTACTGGAAAATCAACTCCGAAATAAACAAACATTCAGCCGCTGAATATGCAAATAGCCGATACAGTGATTATACAATAAAAACTACAGCACTTACTAATATCTAAGATATTACCGAAAATTGCACTATTGGGTGAATTAAATAAGTAAACGCCGAGTAAGTGAATCGTTTAGGTTAGTCAGTTTCTAGTGTGTGTTCACTGTAGTTTTTAGAATTTTTATGGCTACTTTTCTAAATGCCTTTTCAATGGTTAACCAGCCAACAACATGGCAACAAAACTCTCTATCTCTCTAACGTGCTATTTTTTTTGCCCGCTTCTTTTACCCACTCGAATCTCTATTTAGCAAATGATTCTCGTTGGCCAGTAGCCATTATAGTTAGCCCTTTGCCGCGCGCATTTCGCTGCCACCCATCCCCCTCCCTCTCATTTCGCTTACCATCTCATCTCCAACACTATTTTGTGCGAATTTTTGTTTGCATTTTATATTTGCCAAGTTTTTATCGCTCGTTATTCACGTTTCGCAAAATTATGCGCTTGATTAATATGCAAGTTCAATGCAAATGCCACGCCCACTCATAACTGTTTATTTTGATAGTGTGTCCATGTGTGTGTGTGTGTGTGTGTGTCTGTGTGTGTGCACATAACTGTTTATTTGCCTTGGCCATGTTGTTGTTATTACTATTTGGCGGCCCTATCCCAACGCCAAAATGGGCAAACTGTATGCATGGCAAAATCAACGAATTGTAAATTATTGTACAATTTGTTTTCTTTCCTATATGTATATAAATTATGCAAATTAGGTTGCATCAAAATAAAAAAAAAAACAAACAAATAATGAACGATGGTTTAAGGAAAGTCGTATACAAAAAAAATATTGGCTTTTGGATTAACTATCATACAATTAAATCATATTGCATATCAATTTCATTTGCATAACCAATTTAATGGTGACATTTCGGTATTTTCATGTTGAAAATATGCTGCCACACTATTTTCTACAAGTACAGTTTACACACACCATTAATCATTATTTTGTGCATTGAAACACAAAAGCGGGAGAAAATGAAAACTCAGTTTTCATTGTGTACACACAAACACACGACAAAAGTTTCGAACCCAAAACACATTTTCACTTTCGCTCAACAAGAAAAACTTTAACAACAAAAGGCGGCATGCAAAACTGGATTTATATATTTACCTATATATAAATATACTTATAAACATTTGTCTCTCATATTGACCTCATTTAAGTCAAGAAGCCGAATCTAAAATACTCTATGGCGAAATCGGTCTGAAAATTCTGATCAAATGTCGAATATTGTCATTTGTGCTTGCTCTCGTTATACAAAAATGTTTCAACGCCCAAAAGAATGGATGTAAAAATACAAAATTGTTATTTACCTCTTCAAAAAGTGTTACTACAGCATAGATTACAGGGTATTAGGCCAAGTTAACCCAACAGCTAACAACAATGCCCAGGCGCAACAGCAAAAGCGATAATAAATTTTAAATCATTTGTCATTTGACGCATTTTGGGGTAACAAGGCAACATTTTGGGTTCCCCTTAAAGAAAAAGAAAAAACCAAAAACACGTTAAGACAATGGAGCCAATGCCGGCTATATCGATAAATATCACTTGGTTGCTGCTGCCGTTGTTGTTGTTGTTGTTGCTGTTTGGGTTTGGGTCAGTTTTCGGTTTCCCTATTGACAAAATACCTTTGCCTAAGCTTTAATTGTGCTACTCCATACAAAGTATCTTTGTATATAGTTTTTTTTTTTAATAGATTTTATCGGTTATATAAATGTTGTATATGTGAGAAACAAGAATGCATCTATGTGAATTGACGACCATACAACGGTCTCTTATTGTTGTTGTTGCTATGGCTTTTTACGATTCATCTTAAATGAACGATAATAAATAATGAATAAGCAGCAAGAAACAACTATATAAATGTGTTTGTTTTTTCTGTCTTTTCTCGTTGTTGTTGGTTTTTTCTGTTCTGCAATGAACTGAAAATTGACATCGACATTGTAATTGTACATATACTAAGAGCAATTTAGTTTCAAATGATATTGCTTATCGTTTATTATACACTCTGACTCTGAGTCTGACTTGAAATCTCATTCTGTTCAGTGTCGAGGGGGGATTTTTGTTTTTGGGGATAAACACAGGAAGGAAATTGCTTGATAATATGACAAAAATTATTTCAAATTTTTGTTTTGTTGTTGTTTTGTTTTCATTTCTATTATATAAACGATATGGATAAGGGTTTATGAAGAAAGAATATTTGTATTTGACAAACCATTTTAGAGCTAGTTTTCATCTCCTCTGACATGGCAAACAACAACACTTACCTGAAAGTAGAAAGAAAGAGAGAAATAGTGAGAATGGGAAAGGAAAATATTAAATTAAAGGAACAAGCTAACTTGTGGTGATTGATCCTTCTAATTTAACAATTTAAGATAATTATAAAGTATAAATTTATTAAAAGACCCTTAGCATTTGAATGTTATCTTTATCTTAATCTAAAGACCCAGCATAAGAGTGGCAAAAGGTGCTTCTGCAAACTGTATACATACCTATATATGTATATCTATATATACATATATGCGGGTGTAATAGATACATTTTGCTTTGTGTTTACGTATGGGCCAAGTCACTTGAGAATTCTTGCATATCCATAAACAGTTATTATAGCCAATTAATGTTTGGCTCACGCACGGACAAACGAGCCAACTAGCCAACCATCTAGACACAACATTTCGAAACCCGATCTAAGTTTGGCAACACAAAATGCTTGAATGCCACACACAGGCGACAAATATGGCCAAAAAGTAAAAAAAGGGAGGACGACAAGAGACAAGAGAGGGAGATAAGAAGAGTGGAAGCAGGGAAACTTTTGCTACTAACTGCAGCTGGGGGTCAGGCAATAAAAACCGCATCGAAAACAATAATAGCTCATTACGCGAAATAGTTGTTGATGAGACCAAGACTAAGAAAAAGAGAGAACCCCAGACCGGATCCGGGGGCCGGGCCATATCGCAGCGCAATCATTATGAACAACAACAACAACTAGAAGCAGAAGACAAAAAGGAGGACAAACTACAAAAAAAAAAAACTTATTAAACAGCGGCCTAATGTGCGCTTGCGCAGCAGGGGCAACCAAAGAGATCGAGAAAAGATATGACCACGACGACGAAAAGAAGTTTGGTTGGCATTTTGCCAAATGCTTGGCGACCAACTTGGCAAATAATATTTATTTATTTCGATCCCCCCCAGCTGCAATTACATTTACACAAAACAACAATAGTGAAAAAACCTTCAGGACTGACTGTACTCTTGCCTTAAATAAAAAAGTTAATCTAGTTATAGTAACTACTAACTAAAGCAAACTATAAGAAGTTGATGGGAGTTTTCTTTTTTAGGTATAAGGTTACGCCTAGTAAAAGAAACAGAGAATAAGAGTAAAAGCGAAAAACTACTTTTATAACAATTTCATACGTTTTGTTTATACATATATCTTGTTGTCTAGTGTAATCACGCCATCCAACAGAAAGCAACAACTTCACACTCGAGTTGACCCTTGCGTGGTCCGACGCCAAGGCTTGGCTAGAGCTGGCTGTTTGCCTGATTGGTGGTTTTTCATGGGGTTTCATGTGACTTTGGGGTCTGTTTAAGCACCTTCTAATATTTGCTAATTTCCTAACACAGATTGAAGACAACCGATTGGCCGATCTGTGGTCAGTGGGTTGTTGTTTCTGCTGCGTGTGTTGGCGTTTCACTTCGATTACAAAAGATTTTCGTATTGGGTAACTGGTATAAATATCAATTGTCCATTTTTGGGCTGTTATTTTCTTGTTGTGGCTCAATGCAAAACAATTTCAATTTGCATTGCAAATAATTTTGTCATACGAAACGCACGCCCTCGTATGGACTCGCCTTGGTTTGAAGTTTGCATTGATTTCATATGGAAATGCTTGATCCACATACAAATGAAATTTTCTTCCTCTTTGGTTAGAGTTTTCTGTCCATCGACCACCCATAAATTGAATGCATCTATTTAAATCCATTTTGTTACAAGTTAGAACAAAGAAATGACACCCATAACAATTTGTGTGTGAGTTTCCATTTAACAAAGAACAACTAAACTAATAACTAATGCATGTAAAATGGTGTGTGTGTGTGTGGGGGGGGGAAAAAACCCACAGGAAACACACACACAACAAAGATGAACTGGCCTAATCATCATGGGGTTTGTATAATAAAACTAAAAATTATTTAAAATGGAATTTATCATAAGTGAAATGCATCATAAAAATCGAATGCACTCTAGTCTATATATGCTCATGTGTGTATATATGGAAATTTTACGATCACTTAAACAGAGTAAGGAAACACAGAACAAAACCAGAGCATACAGCGACAAAGAAGGCCTAGAAAAATCGAAAATCGAAAAATCGTTAAAAAGGCATTTCACATATCAAATAAATAAAGAACCTGCAGTACCCTGTAAATACCTTTAAGTAAAAATCAATTTCAAGTAGTTGATAAGTGAAGCGAATTAGTAGGAGTTTTCCTTAAAGCTTGAAGTTTTTCTTAATTGCTTAACAACCCAATATACCCAATGCTTTTTCCATCTGCTATTACAGGGTAATCCCAGAGTAAGAGGAACCTCTCTTATAAGGCAAGTGCTGATGGTTGCCGCCGATTCGGGAGGGGGCGGGTGGGCAGCACATAATAATAATCAGTAAAAATACAGAAATGAAATGCAAAGGTTATCTCTCAACTGGCGACAACTTTTTAGAGGAGAGTCGCGTCGCGTCGCATAGGAGGATCCGATTCAGGTCCAAGTACCATTTGCAGCTTGGCCCAGCGTAAAAGCTAAAGCTCTTTACTATTCCAAGTCATTTTGCTGCCGCATTGAAGGTTATCAATTTTGATGGCAGGTCACTCTACTCACAGTCGCAATCCCCAGTTCTCAGTTCCCACTCCCGAGTCCCCAAGACCCCGTACTCATTCCTTCATTCTCCATTTGAGTTGTTTCGTTTGTTCAATTGGAATTATGACTAAGCTGGCCCAGCATTTTGCTTGACCCCAAACAGTAAAAACAATTGCCTGACTGCCTGAGTGCCCCCTCCCTCCCTTCAATCCTCATGCATTCATTTGGCTGGTTGTGTTTTTCTTTAGGTTTGTTTTTTGCGTTTTTTGCGTGTTTACTCATTTTCATTTTTCTGAATTCAATGCACGTTCTTACAAATTTGAATATGAACTTTTAATACCCTGGCCCCTTAAAGCGGGTATTTAGGTTTAGCTAAGAAATGTGATCCTCACTTTTCGCTCTTCTCTTCTCTTCTCTTAAGGACGAACTGAATTTACCACATTGGAAATACTATTTGAATTGTTTGACTTCACGTATAATGATTATATAGAAACAACCAATCTTATAGGATCTTTTGTGACTATTTTCATTACATATTAAAAACCATGAGAATTCCCAGTCATGGTAGGGTATCAAAAACTTCGAGACAAACGTCATTTATGTATCACCGTACTGCGGTTGGGCCTCCTGTGTGTGTGTGTGTTGTGTGTGGTGTGTGCAGCTGCTGTGGGA
Organism: Drosophila equinoxialis; assembly: GCA_018150345.1. Classification (NCBI taxonomy): domain Eukaryota; kingdom Metazoa; phylum Arthropoda; class Insecta; order Diptera; family Drosophilidae; genus Drosophila; species Drosophila equinoxialis. The sequence goes on along the minus strand of JAECWI010000868.1, from coordinate 3,639,508 downwards.
TTCAATGACTCAGTTTCTCCAAGGCGTTGAAAGATTTAATCGCAGCGAGTCTTGAGAGACACAAAGAAGCAAGAGATATAGAACTTGAGAGAGCAAAAGAGCGTTTGTGTGAGAGAGAGAGAGAGAGAGGCTAGCCGTGCCCCTTTCTGAGAGAACTAAAGTTGCTCTGGTGATGCAAGTCCAGTTTTTGGTTTCTCTATGGCATTCCAGGCATGTCTATCTGTCGTCTGTTTTTGTTTTTTTTTCTGCTTTTTTTTTGGGTCTTGCCCACATTTAATATTAATATACAACAATACGATAATAGATGGGCGGAAGGCGCAGAAGGAATGAAGGTGTAACTTGTTATAGAAAATGCTTCGATTCGATTTCATTTTTGAATGTTTATAAATGTCGATTGACGCAAATGCCAATACCGAAAAAAGAAACAGTCGACTACATTTTGTTTATGTGAAGGGAAAATTGCAAAAGATACTTTTGTATCTTTTGCTTACCATTTGCCGTATTGTTTACTTATACACTTTTAATTTTCCAAGAAAATTGGTGCAGTGATTCAGCTTCAATTTATTTTCGGTATATCTAGAGAGATTTTCAAATTAATTAAAGATTTTCGAATGAAAATCCCACAAAGCCACTTGGAACTCAATATAAAGGTAGCTGAGATCAAGTTTTTTGGGGATAATATTCACACAAAGTAAAGATGCTACTGCATTTGGCCTCTCTCTATCTCTCTCTCTCTCTGCCTCTCTATGCTTTTGTTGTTGCCACGCCCCAGTTAGACTTATCCCCTCCATCCCTTTTTTTACACTAAACTCAAATAAAAATATGAAATGTGAAAAAAATACCAAGAAAAACGAAATAGGAAAATGAAAATATTATGGCAAGTGAACACAACAACAACAACTAAAAGAAGAAAAAAAGAAATGAATGGAAAAACAACTACAAACAGGTAAAAGATGACACTGAGGAAAAGTCAAACACATACATACATAAACCTGGATATACTTAGAGAAAGCTCAAGGTGCAGCAAGATGAAGTTAAAGTTCTTTGGACCGCTAGTGAAGTAGATTCTCCAAGGAGGATGCGGCAAGCAGCACAACACACAAAAGCCAAAGCCAATGCCAAAGCTGGCAAATGTCAACGCAAACAATGACATGAAAGGCGATTGTGGGAGAGGCACAACGGGCGGGCCAAGGGGCGGGCCTTAGGGTATTATGATGGTGGCTCCTGTGGGTGGGTGGGTTAGTAAAGCAACCGCGATTGTTGCACAGTGGCTTAAGGTTTCACCAAATTATACAGTCAAAATCGAGCACCTTAAGATGTTTATCTATTCTCGTTAAAGTATACTTCAATTATATAAATCATAAGCCAAAGCTAGTTAACGACTAAGGAAACATACATGGAAGACTCTTTCCAAATCGAAACTAACAACTAAAGGCTCTAGTAGAGGAAGCTAATCAACCGAATTGGATATACTTTGATTAATAAAAAATGATTAAGTATGTTAAACAGAAACTTTTGAGACAAAAATGTTAAATAATTATCCCAAATTCAAAAACATTTAAAAGTTTCAACAGAAACTTTTCTCTGAGAAAAACCAAAGAAGGGTGTTTCCTATGTTATTTTTCTGTCGTTATAGAACGAAAAGTTTTATTTCAATGATCAAGAACTTATATGAAGTAAAGTTAATCGATAATTAAGAACAATTTAAATGATTCCCTTTTGGATATGAGTTAGAAGTATAAAAACTAACAGATAAGTTAACTCGGTTTAAATTTAAAACTATCAATTAAAGAAATTATTATCTTAAGTTAATAAACGTTAATAATAAAGGTAAATGCTTCAAGCACTTATTTCATAAATACTTCAAATTGCTCGTAAAATTTTAAATGAATGATGGATAAATTTTGGTAAACTTTACAATCCTCTTCAACTTGAAAGAAGTGAATAAAAAATCTTTGTAAACTAAGCAGACGCCACTTATAAATTCTGTTGTATAAGCAAAACTCTTTAAACCACTTTGGTAACAGTTCTGGGTCATTTGAATTGAAAGGGAAATGGGTTAATTACCAAGAGTCGTTTGTCGTTTGGACGTGTTGATGTTTGCGTTTCGGTTTCTGGTCTTTTGATTGCCATTATTCTTGTATTGACTGTGATTAACCACAGTGCATCATCAACGCTTAACTCTACACTCTAGGGCCGACTGTCAGCTGCTGCTGCCATGTTAACCCTTATGCCCGATGCTTAGTTAACCTTACTCATGTGTTGGAGTCGACCGACCAACCATCAAGCGATTGCATTTTATGGCGGGGGAGCAATTGCAGGTGCAAGACAGGCCAGGATGTTACTTGCCTGGCTCGATGGCTTGCTATCAGCTGTCGACCACAAGGATGTGGCAGTGCATATCCTTTTGTCGCCACCGAAGCAGACAGTACCAAACCAAACCAAACCAAACTGAAGCGAACCGAACGAACCGCCGCCGCATGGAATTTTGCAATTTCTTTGGGATTTCGAAATTGCTTTTTCTACTTTTTCGCTGGCGCAATCTCCCACTCTCACCATTTCACCTTTGTGATTGAAGGGGAGACGGACGTACCGAAAGGAGAATGAAGGACTCGGCATTGTTGGCCTCCGTTTCCTTTTGAGGACACTAGCACTCACACTCACAAACAAAAACACTCTCTCATCTAGAGAGATAGAAAAGGAACCAACACAACAAAAACAAAAAAGAAAGAAAAAAAATCGATCAAGAAAAATGACTTTTGTGGGTTTTTCGTAATTTTCATTGCACGCGTAATTGAAAATTTTCAAATTCCTGCTTGCATTTTTCTTCTGGTTCGTCTTTCACTTATTCTGCTTATCTCCCCCACCGCCCACCGAGAAGCTCGTCCCCCTTCCCATTGCCGCAATGTTTTTATCCCACTTTTATCAGCGAAAGATGGCGGGCAAACACACAAAAAAGGAAGTTCGGAATTTATATGGATGATAAAGGAAAATATCGTTGTCGTTCGTTTGCCGCCTTTTGCCCACCTTTTGAACCAACCATTCTAGTAGCACCCCTCGCTCTCTGCACATTTTCAGTTTGGCTTTCTTATTCTTTGCTTTCATTATGCTTTCATTATTTGTCGAAATTGTGTTAATCTTTGGAACTTTTCTTTCCTTATTGCACACACACACACACACACCCACACACACACACAAATATATATTACGTATACGTAATATGGCAAAGAGGAACTGATAAATTGAAGGCAATTTAGACAGAAAGCAGAAGCTGTTGCGAGAAAGATGCTTTTCGGTTTGCTTCTACTACTTTTCGATTGAATTGTGCAACAGAGAGATAGAGAGAGAGACAGTGAGAGAGAGTGAGAAAGAGAGCAAAATGCAACTAGTTAAAGTTGAAATGGAAAATCGATTGCATTAGAGTATAGTATAATAGTAATGTGGTAAAATTTCGGTTCGTCAAAGTTATATGGCATATAAATTGAAATTATCGTATAGACTATATTCCCTCTCTCTCTCTCTATATTTTCCCTTACTCCCTCTATTGCTCTCTTATGACTTGATTGAAGTTGAGGTTGGATAAGGTTCCTTTTGCTTTATACTTAATGGGACCGTATTAAGGGATTTTCTTTCTTCTCAACCTCCCTCTTGATGGGCAAAAAGTAGAAAGAAACAAAGCCAGCTGATTGCCTGATATATCACGCACAACCACATTGACATCCACACCCATTCACAACACACACACACACACCGTATACCTATACATAGTTGGCCACTAAAACTGGAGCATTGTAAATCCCAACTAATAATTTTGTAACCTTATCTGTTCCTGGCTGCTATTGCTACCGCCTTCTCCTTCTTCTCTGGCTGTCACTGAGCTACGCTCTATGTACAACAACAACAAAAACACTGAGAAAAGATGCTAGAAAGGACAGTAAGGCAAACTGGGCTGGGGGCGGTGGTGGGGGTGTGGCGTAGGTCGAAGGCTGGCCACAGAAAAGCGCATATCCCACAACGATAATGAAAATGTCACACGAGCCTCGCATTTTCTCATCACCCAGCATCATGAGCACGACAACGACGACGACAAGGACAACGATGTTTGGTTGGTTGGTTAGTTGGTTGGATGGTTGACGGTGACTCCACCTTTATAAACGACCCACTACAATGAGAGGCTAGTGCAGTCACCAGCGCAAAAGGAGCCATACACCAACAGCAACAGCAAAAACAACAACAACAAGAACAACAACAACGACAACAAACAACGATGTTGACAACAACATAAAGGTAAATCCTAAATAATGCGCTGTGCTCACTTCACAGCATCTGAGGCAACAACAGCAACCAAAGACTAGATGTCGCTGCGGGAATAGACCTGGGAAAAAACGAAGCCGTAGCATAGAAATCGGGAGCTGAAGCTGAAGCTGGAGCTAGGAGTGAGTTGGGAGTAGACTGAAGTGAAGGCAAAAAACACCCACAAGCCGGCGGGTAACCGATGAGACACACAAACCCCAGCACAAATGACAACAGCAACAAAAACAAGACATAAAGATAGTTGAAATGAACAATTGACACAAATATTATGCCAGAACTGTAGATGCTCTACATTTGCCTGAAAGAAACAATACTTGGATTGGAAAACGTCATAAAATTCCAAAGAAAATTCTCTTTGACATTGACTTGATTTGTTGACTTTTTCGAAAGGGGAAAATGATCTAGCTGACCCAGAAAGTCTCCTCGAACACTGACAATTATTTTCATCTAACTCTTCTTTATTAACCTAAGTGATCTGTGAACCTTTAGAAACTGATTTTAACTGATCTCCATAGGGATTAGGATTACCTTCAGCTAAAATTTATTTCGGCAAATGCCTTGTTGAAACAAAAGTAACCGAGAGATCTAAAGAAATTTACTTCTTGAAAGAAAGAAAAAAATACAAGAGCAGACAACAAAATCCGTTTCGTTTCGCTCATTGTCATCGCCGGTCGCAGAGTCCCTGTGCCAGTCTCTGGATCTCAACCAGGTGCTAAGACATAGCCAACTCACCCAGGACTCCTGCAACGCCCACCTTTCCACCTCTTATCATTCAGTTGCTGTCCCCACTTGGGCAGGACATTTTGTGGTAAGCTTAAAGTTCTCTACGGCAAGGCAAAAGTACAAGACGATTATAGTTCTAGCAAATTCCGCTTATTCCCCCGCACAGAGTCTCTTTCAGCTGCTCCAGTTCCTGCCGTGGACAGTCTTAGTGGCTGTCGTAAGTTCTAATTTCTTATTATTAGGCGTGGCCGAGGCCAAGACGGGGTAAGAAGATGCCTCAGCGCGAAAGGGAATGGATGCTATGGGGTGGCATAGAATGGTTGGTGTGCATGGCTGGTGGACAAAAACCGCACAAGTTTGCTGCTGCTGTGGCATAAAATTATGGCACAACTTGCCACGACGAGGACGTTGCGATGCTTCTGCATATGAAAATGGCGGGTTCTGGTAAATAGTTTTGGACCAAAACTATTTTCTTTTCCTCATCCTCTCTATCGTCTCTCCTTTCCGTTTTCCACTGCAGTTGACCGTAAATGCCTAGTGGTTGGCTTTGTTATAGATGGGTAAGCGCGCAGGACCTCGTAGTAAATGGAAGCTGCCAGGGGGTGGGGCAGTGGGGTTTAAATGTGGTGGTTTCTTACTTTTATGTCTTATAGTTTTGTTGGTTTGCAATTGCAGAGCCTACTTTTTAGCGTTGGGGCAAAAGTTTTTGCATTGCAGTAGCCGGAGCAGATGAGAAAAAGAACCAGCAGAAGAACAAGAACAAGAAGAAGCCAAGTTTCGAGAGAGTTTGGATTTAATTAAAATAGCCTAATGCCTGGACCAAGGGAAGCCATATAGGTGGGCAGCAAAAAGTTCAGCCATTTTGACCTTAATGGTAATTGATAGGTTAGACATACAATCCTCATCCCCACCCCAACCCCCACCGCCATCCGGTTACCAAACATACACATATCTACAAGATTATAATTTATTTTTCTCATAGAAATTTCCATGTTTTTTAGTGCACCTCATCCTCAAGTCCCCAACTTTTGAAATTGGGGTAAAACGTCGGCGTCACCAAAAAAAGTGGTCTTTAAAATAAACTATAAGATTAACTTTACACCTTGTAAAAAGGGTTAGTCAAAAAGTTAAGATCAAAAAAAAAAAGCGGAAAACTTTTATGCAGTTGATAAAACTCGGAGAGGTAAAGTTCTTTAAGTCGTCGGGGTCACCAAATAAGGCTTCTAGAATTGGCAAAGTAGTCTAAGAGAAACTAGCTTTATAGATAAAAAGTCTTTTCGTTTTTAAATTTGTAAATACAAAATAATAGCTGATAAATAAATTAATTTAAAATTGGTAAATTGGTTGTTTGTGATTTTTTTCTGCAGTTGCTTGTCTCATCCATTGAAACAATTTCACTTTTTCTCTTTGCTTCGTTGAAAAGTTTCCTTCAATCAGTTTCATTTTCACACAAAATTTCCTTGGCCATTTTTATCATTTCGGCTATCTTTCTGTTTCTCTCTTTCTCTTTTCTCTCTCTCTCTCTCTCTCTATTTCTCTCTCTTTCTCTCTGTTGCTCGTTCTCTTTGGTCTTTGGCCAAAGTGCAAAATGTTGTAAGTTAAATGGAAACAATAATGGGCTTGGGCTACGCTCCTTTTATCCTTTTGCCAAGCTTTTGAGTTGAACCCTATTCGACATTCGTCGTTTTAGTTGGGGCTTCCCCCGCCCCCCTTCCCACTCCCCCCGCATCTAGCAACTGCCATGTAGTTCAATTTTTCTTCTTTTTACACTTTTCTCTCTATCTCATTCTTTTTTTTTTTGTTGTTCCTCCGATTATTGCCTTGCACTTTTCACTCTTCATTTCGTATATACGCTTTGTTCCGTCAATCTATCCAAAGTTCGGCGCTTAGTTGTTTTCTTCTCTTCCCCCAACCAAGCCCAGCCCAGCCCAGCCCAGATTTCATTTCTTTCTCTGGCTTTTGCAATTCATTTGCTTTCGATTGCAATTGTTTAATTTGACAGATGAATTGTTTCGGTGTTTTGCCATCAATTTGTGATGTCTTTAAAGGTGATTTTTGTAAAAGGATTTTCCCACACACAGCAACGACGAAGGTGGAAAAACAAAAGAAGACATTTTCCGCTTATATTCAATGAAGGATAACAATTATGAAGGAATATTTTCCAACAAATGGAGAAAACTGATTACTCAGGATACAAAAAAAAAATCGTTCTTCAAACAAATTAACGATTTTTCCATTGAATTTCTTCCTCTTCAACAAACATAATTCTATAAAATATTCCTATTACCATTAAGTTTCTTTGTTAATCATCAAGTCTGCCCCAGAGGCAGATATTGTCCCTAAGGATCGGCTTATTACGCGTTAATCGGCTAGTCTAGTGATTATTCATAATGGAAATCGTCTAATTTGTCTTTGTTGATTAAGAGATTATTACAAAAGTAGCATGTAAGAATATCCTTGCCTGCATTCTTTTATATATATTGAGAAATTCATAGATGATTCTTTTGATGAAATATGTTGATTAAAATGCGAGATCTTCTTCCTGCACTTTCACAATGGTATGTATTTTGCTTATTTTCAACAAATTATTGAAATAACTTTGCAAAACATTTCACAACTTTAATTGGAGCATAATTTTAAATACCATTTTACCATTTCATTGCAATTACTACCCTTAGTAGTAAGTTGTTTTATTTTTTTTGTGTGATGAACCCTTTTCCTCTCTTTTCTGCTTTCCACGTATCAAGTGGACTGTCACAACTTTACCGCCGCCATGAACATCATAATCATTATCATCATGAATGTCTGTGCCTGCAATGCGTCGCCCTTGGGGCGATAGGTTCCGTTTCTGCGCCCACATCATGGCGGAGGAGCAGAAGCAGCAATGAAAAAAAAGCAACAGAGAAACTTGCACCGCTTTCATGACAATGATGACGGCGTCTGTTTCCGTTTTTGACGACGGCGACGACGCCATTTTTAGGTGCTGTTACTGGGCTGGCCCCTGCAGCATTTGTCTCGGCCAGAAAGAGAGAGAGAGTGAGTCGTCTATAGCCTGGGCCTATGTTCCGTCTCTCCACCCCCACACCCATCTTCATCCTTACCCACTAACCTTTCCACTAGAAAAATGTTGCGCTGTTTTGGTTTGTTGCTGTTGTTGCAACTGCTACATAATAGTAGTAGAGCGAGAACAACTTTGTTACATACACAAGGAGCAGGAGGAGAAGGGATTAAAGGAGAAGGGGGAATGTAGGGGACAGACGTTGCCGTCGCACGTTGTGCAAACTTTTCCACTTCATTGCATGATTGCAATTTTTACGCAAAACAATTTTATTTGCTTTTGTTTCGTATTGGAGTTGAAGTTGATGAACAAAAATATACATACAAAAAAGGAAAAAAAGGGAGAAAAGGAAGCATTCTAGTTGCCTGCTGGATGGGTTGTAAGGTTGTTCAAGGAAAATGTATTTGAAAAGGGGCGGAAAACCTAAAGATTGCGAAAACAAGCTCCCACACAGTCAGTCAGTCACTCAGCGATTGAGTGAAAAAGTGAAAAGGTGAAAGCTTGTGTTTGAATAAAACTGAAAAGCAGTTTAGATTTTTGGATTCACCTTCAGTTAACCCATAATCCCATCAATTTCTCAAACAACTTCCCTCGCCCTCTAATAAGAAATGTTTTTTAATTTCATTAGAATTTCATTTTCGTATCCTCTTTAAAAGTTATCACAAAGGGTATATTAAGACTGTAAATTGACAGAACAACCAATTGATATTGGTTTATTGATTGATTTCTAAATGCAACTTGCGTAACTTGAAATCCTTGGGCTTTGCAATTAAAGAGTTCCAAGTCCCTTCTAACCACCTGGCATAAAGGATATCGTAAATGTCGATATATGGTAAGATTGCTTTCAACACTTTTCCTTTTTATTTTGCTCTTGCCCTTTTTTCCCGCTAATGCCTTATTCATTATGTGAGCTTTTCATGTTCTTCAATAAATTTCTATGGCTTTACACTCTTATTTTCCTCCCATTTTTCTCCCCATTTTGCGTCTTTCTCAATTTGCATTTTTTCTCATTTTCGTTTGGACCCCTTTTTTTTATTCATTGTTTATTTAATTATCTTTTGTATTGTCAAGTGGTTGATTTTCTTCGGCGCCGGCCATTGTTCTTAGCCTTAGAATTTTTTCTGTATTTTTGTATTCTTCTTCAGCCTCTTTGAGTCCGGCCAAATGGCACGTGCCGCTTAAGGGTTAGGATTAAGTGTAAGATATATGTATGTAGGAAGGGAAGACGAAAACTCTTTGATAACTAATTGATAAATCTTCTATGAAAGTGCATAATGGATTTTACTTTATATTCTTCTTTCAACTTTAAACTATTTGCTAAAGCAGAGTTATTCAACTAACAACGAATATAATAAAAGGCAAGCCAAAAACAATTTAAAGTGAAACACAGAAAGAGGGAGAGAGAGAAAGAGGAAAAAACAGAATAAAATAAAAATTCTCAACTCGGAAAATCATTAAAAACGTCTGAAGGATCCATCCACGGAAATGTGGCAACAATTGTATATACGGGGCATAGCAGCAGCAGCAGTTTCAGTTAAAAAGGTGAAGAAGTGTTACTGCCTCCACCTGCTCCAGCTCCTGCTCTTACCCTCCCCCATCCCATCCACAACACCTCCTTTTGTCAGAAAGGATGCAATTTAGAGTAAAAGAGCATTAAAGTGAATGGCAACACCCGGCAAAGGAAATTAAAACAAGCCGACAGAACGATTCCCTGGGCTCAAGAATGTGGGTCAACACATACATATATCCTCGACATATATATGTGTATAGGGGGGGGGGTCAGGGGCGGGTGCAATGCAGGTGTTATAGAGATAGCAACGTGAAATGCGCTTGCAGTGTCCTTCAACAAGAAATCAAGATTCTACATTTGATGTAATCATTGTAGTCAAACTAAAACTGTTTGAGAAACAAACTTGAAATCTAAAAGATAAAAAATTATTATCGAGAGGAATTAGATTTTAGACTTTATCTGATATCAAGATAGGATATGCTTTATATGAGTTGAATTATCTATGTTAATTTCTGGAGACTTAACAAAATTAAATTATTATAGAATATAAAGAAGGTTGGATCCAAAGCTTTAGACGCCTTGTCTGATTACTATTATCCAATGGATTGTCTTTCCGAAAATCTTCTAAAGACTTTAGAAAGGGTGAACATCCCAAATTATCTCTAAAGACATGAAAGATTTCTAAAATTTAAAATATTTACTTTATTTCTTACAAATAGTAAACAGTTTTGAACTAGTTTTAGTGCCACTTTACATGAATAGAATTCAATTTGAGATACGATGCGAAATCTAATTGATTTCACCATTCATTGAGCTGAATGATAGTTTTTGCGTGAGTCACGTTCTCATCTCTGGAAGGCTAAGAAAGTAATGAATAGGCGAAAAAGTTCAACTCAAGTTGGTAGCTTTGTTTTTTCAGGCAATACAAATGAAATTTTTAACCAAAGGCCAAAAGAAATAGCGAAGCTTAGGCAGTTGGATTTCGTTTGCTTTTACCATTTTTGTTTATTTTTTCGTTTGTTGTGTGTTGTGTTGTTGTTGTTGTTGTTTTCCTGCATCTTTTTGTTTCTTGATTCGTTTTTCTTCTTCAAATTTTTTGTTCTTCTTGCTGCCCTCTTTCATTTCATTTCGTTGCCTTTTTACGCCTCAAAACTTTTTTAACAAACATATTCGATTAACTCGACCCAGGGTCTAGTAGCTGAAAGTTCCTTTTACCCTTTTTGCCATACGCTGTTTTTTTTTTCTTCTGTTTTTTCTGTTTTTGTTTTTTGTGTACTCTATTTATTGGAAACCACTTGATTATGCAGGCTTAGCCTTAGACCTACGCTTTTGACCTTAAAGGGGGAGAATGAGATAGATACAGAGGGAGAGGGAGAGAGAGAAAAAGGCTTTAGTTGCCATTGAAGCTTGAAAATTTGTTTGAAAATCCTTTCGTAAAATATTTATGATTTCTATTCATTCTTTTACTTATTTAATTTTTTCTTCTTTTTTGGTTTTTTTTTTTGTCGTTTGCTTATAATACCCTCAAATTATCGTTCATTGATTCTGTTCTCGTCGATTTTGGATTTTCTCTGATATCAAAAACGAATTTCATGATTCAAATCAAAACTAAAATTATGTTGAAGCAAACAACGAGATGTCTAGATCTTAAAACTAACTTTGATATTTAATAGGCAATACTTAATCTAAGTATATTTCAAAATTTCGTAGAGTATTTACATGTTGACATTGTTTCTCGGGCTTCTTCAGTCCGTTGATTGCTTTTGTTTTTTTATGCGTGTTTGGTTTTGGCTAATTTATAAATTACATTAGCATCATAACCCAATCCCCCCCACCCCCTTCTTACCTTCCACCCCCCAACCGCATTCGCATAACTGCCCACCGCATTTGTGATTGGCAAATTGCATTGTTGCCACGGAATGAAGTCCAATTCAATTTGAAATCGAGCCTTTTCTGCGGTTTAATTGATTCGGGGCCGAAGCCTCAATTAGCCATTAATGAGTTTGGCTAATAAATACTACTATATGAAATTGATTAAGTAATTAAATGAATTCATTCTCAAAAAGCCGCAATATTTAAGGCATTTATTGCCATCCATGTCCATGCTCTCTCTCTCTCTCTCTCTTTGGACCCTAAAAAGTGTACCCTCAATTATTATGCTGGGCGGTAGGCGGTGGGCGGGGCGTAAAAAATATATATATTTCAACTTGTTGGATGAAAATGCAAACATAATGCAATAAATTGTATTTTTCTTTGTGAGTAGTTTTCACTTTGCTGTTGTTGTTGGTCTCGTGTTGTTTGTTCTTGTTGTTTTTGGTTGTTGTTGTTTATTTATTTATACATTGCTCATGTTGTTATTGTTGTTGGTGTTCAGGATAACATAGGCCAGAGGTTTCTGTATATTAAATTAAATTTATTATACCATATACCTTTGCCTTTGCCTTAACCCTCTCTCTCTCTCTCTCTCTCTCTCTCTCTCTCTCTCTCTGTCTCTCCCTTTCCTTCACTGTCCTTTGTCCGCATTCTCGTCCATTTGTTGTGTGTATATTTTTAAAAGGATTTAAAAAGTGCATTAAAAAATTAATTTTTATATAGTGGCCAATTTACATTGTAATGAAATTTATTTCTATTTGATTTCCCCTCCCCACTTTACATAGTTTCTATATATACAGTTTCGTTTTTCAGCATCCAAACACAGAGACAAAGGTGCAGAGGCAGAGGCAGGTGAGTCCATAAATCTCGGCCAAATATGATTCATTCGTGGCACTTAACAGTAGGAGTGGTTGTTGTCTACCAAATGGCTGTCAATCATACATACATATAGGATCATAAAGTCTCTTTTCATAGTGAGCAGCTAAGCCAAATAGATTCATTGATCAAGTTTTCTGATTTAATATGCTGGATCAATTAACTATTTTCGCAACATGTTTTAAGTCTCCATATGGGTCATTGCTATAAAAAATAAATATCTTGTTCTTAAGTAGGCAACTTTTACCGGAAAGATATTGCAAATTGATAAGTTTTACTGGTGGTAAGCAAAATAAAAACAGAGGCTAACTTCGACCGCGCCGATGTTTGTATACCCTTACAAATTGTTCGGTACCTTCTTGCAAGGGTATAAAAGTGGTGGACCCTGCCAACTAACTGAGCCAGTTGTAATTGCCAACTAGTTTTTTTGGTGGTTCGTCAAAAGCCACCAAGTATTGCCCTTCAAATAATCTTCTTCTGCTTAAATGTAAGGTTTAATTCAACAGTCAATAAGGCTGTAAGCTGTTCAAAATATTTAGGAAAGTGTCCGAAATGAAATTGCTTGGAAACTAAAGTTAGTTTTCTCTAAGTTTTCGTCTTTGAAATATTTTAAAGATCTTTTTTTTATAATCGATTTTGTTTCATCTCCCCGCCATTATCTGTATGACCTCTCTTCTCCCAATAAATTTAGACTTTAATCATCGCAACAATTCATAAGGCAAATGAACTGAAAAGATAATTAACTAAGAAATCAATAATCCAAACGAAAACTATATTCCTAATGAGCCTTAAAAACATAAAACACAAAAACAGAAATACATATAATTGAAAATGAAAGATAAGACATTCAGTCTAAGAGAGAGAGAGAATAAGAGGAGAAAAGAAATTAAACCATTAACTGTCAAAATGAGATAGTTTCTCGAAATTGTCACCACCGCTTTACTTTTAAAATAAGGGCGGAGACCACAATTCCTTTCAATTCACAGTTCTTTTCGTTTTTGAGTTTAATGCATTTGCACTTACTCCGTACACACAGAGTGATAAAAATGTTTGGAGAGCGATAAGAATGATCCACCCAGAATGTTTAGGGGGCAGCTCGTGCTTGTGTACCGTTCGTTTTGAATACCGTTTGTGAAGGCTTACCTAATTGCATTACACTGGAACCACAACTTGGCCTTTTGTCGTCGTCCCCCCCTCCACAATCAACCACATGTCAATCGTTCGCCGTTGCGTGGCATTTTAAAAAGAAAAGAATTCGTTTTTTTTTTTGTTGGTTGTCAGAAATTCTAATTCATTCTTTGTCATTTTTTGTTTTTTTTTTTTTGGGGTCTCCCATTTCGTTAAAGTCTTTCCATTCGTCATTTTTTCATGCTTGCCATCTTTCTCTTTTGGGCTTTTATTTTTTACATTTCAACTCATTTCGGTAACTCTTTTGACAATTTATTAGAAACGCATTAATATTACAAATGCGTATATCCATTTTGTTTCTTTTTCTGTTTTCTGTTCCTTTTTTGTTTTGTTTTTAACTCATCTAATTGAATTGGAAATTGTTTTTTATGATTGTGTGGTAAATTTTTATTGCTTAGTCACGCGGCTTTTGCAGTTATAAAAACATTTCTTTGTCTATGACAGACAAGCCGCCAAAAATGAATAAAACCCAATATATGTACAATGTATAGAAAATTAGTCATTAGACAAGACATTGGAATGTCGGAGATGGACATGCCCCTAAATAGAACTCTTAATCTGAATTTATGCAAAATTTTGGCAAAAATTGTTTATCCAAACGAAAAATGCAATTTCACTTGAAGTTTTCTTTTGTCTTTTTGAGAAGACGTTAACTAAAGGCAAAGCAAAATTGATGTGGCATCCTTTTGATAAAGAGACATTCAAAACTTTTTCGAGTTCTCTCAAGTTTTTCATAGTATTTATTTTTTCAATTAAAAAGCAAATTCTTGTTTCCATGATTTATGTCCAACAAAATGCATTTACCAATTGCGGGAATAGAGAAAAACATCTTTAACCCATTTCAGTTTTTCCAGCTAATTTTGTTTCCTCTTCAAGTGTCAGGGCCTAAAGAAATCAATCAACGATTGACAACAGTTGATGGCTTGGCTTGGCTTGGTCTGGCTTGGGGTTAGGGTAAGAGTAGACAGACAACTGGAAACGACTTTGAATGCTGAAAGATGTGCGCCCGGCGACAAAAAGGGCTAATTTTAGATATACTACCCCCCACCCAAACACAGACAGACACCACCACCACCAATACTATAGTAATGGGGCACCACACAAAAGATGTATCGTTAATCATAATTGAGACTAAAAGGGTTCCCGTTGGATACACAGAGGAAAATGTCAAGGAAGACGAAAAGAAAAAACGCAAACGAAATGAAAATGCATTTTAAAAATTTTCCAGCTGCAACGATAAGCTGCTTTTTCTTCCTGATAAAACTGCATTCGATATGATTGAGTTAATTTCCCATTTTATTGCCGGCACTTAAAATGTTAATTGCACATGGAGTAAAGGTATATCAATAGATCAGCGGGGCAAAGACGAAGGGCAAGGCGGGTTGCTGTGTTGGCGGTGGTTGTTCGGGGGCGTGGCTGTCTATATTGAATTTCACATATGTAAATTAGTTTTGATTTGTAAGAAGGGTTTGGGCAACGACGACGACGACGACGAGAAAAACGTTAAATAAACAAATTAGTTGTGATGTGAAACAGCCTGGCAAATGAGAAAATGACGAGGGGGAAGGGAAGAGGAGCATTTGCTCTATATATACATATATGCATGTGCGTATGTATATATGAGTCATGTTTGTTTGTACATGAAATGTACGGCCCGCATTTTGGTGTAATTTTACACTGGAATAACTCAGGACTATGGCATATATAAAGTCTTATATGTGTATATAAATATTTGTGAGAAAAAAGCAGCCTGTACAATTCAGAAAGAAAGAGCAAGTGATGAGGACGACAACAATTGCAGCCTTGTTAGGGAAGCCAACAAAGTACAGTGGGTCAAAAACAGATTAGCATAGCAAACAAATGAAAATCAAGACAGTTGAAAAGTTTACAAAAACATTTTGTTAATATTTCAGTGATCACCTCTGCTTACTACAATGGGAATATAGACCAAAAAAATGATATGACTAAGGGGCAAGAGAGATAGAGAGAGAGAGAGAAAAGAAACATTTAAAAAAGGAAGTTTTAATACTCAGTCAGTCGTTTTTCGCCTTCCAACAGAACAAGCCAAAATATATTCAAGGCTTTTATTCAGAATGTAACATCTTGTCGTTCTTCCTTCTTCTTTTGCTTTTCACCCAAGATCCTTAAAACAAATATCTCCTTCTTTGATCTCAATGCAGAAATTAAAGATTAACAAAGAAAGCAAAAGTAAGAGAACAGAAGGGTAAAACGAATGATTTCACTTATTTAGTTCCACTGTGCACATATCATACAAAAGTGACCGAAAAAAAACAAGTCTACAGGAATTTCGTTGGTGAAGCGTGTGAGGCATAAGGAATCTTGCCGCTGCCCCGGATTCGTCCCTGTTACTGCCGTTGCCGTTGCCTGTGCCGTCTGCAGCAGTCAGACGACGGCAGACGAAGACGGACACGTTGGCGCACAGGACGACTACTGTAGCTTGTTTGCAGTAAGGATAAAGCAGGAAGGATTTTTTTCGTATTATAATTTCTCGCACACACACACACACACACACAAACACACATGGTCTTCGTTGGTATTTCAAGTGGCGACCGCACACACAGGATATGCAAAAGTGCACTTGAAATTTTTTTCACTTCATTCCTTCTTTTCTCACTCTGTGTGTGTGTGTGTATGGCTCTCCCTCTTTCTTTAGGCTGCTTTGAGGTTATGTTTATGTGGCATACAAGCAATTTGAAATAGACATTTGGGTGAGAGACAACAAAGACGAACGAAGGGGAGAAAGAGGGGTTTTTTTTGGGTATGGGGCAATGTCTCCATCGTTGGCAACTATTTACACAACTGCAATAATATTTTTGTCGCCATCATTGTGCCCACTTTTACTTCTGTCCTCCGCTCAATTCCCCCACAAAAAATGATCAAGATTAAAGTAGGAGGACCCAGTTGAGGGAGATGAGAGATGAACGCAACAAAAAAGGGGAGCAATGACAAAATGAGATTTGCATCAAACAATTTATGATCGATATCTTTAAATAATTGCATTTCGATGAAACTTTTAAAACATTGTTTAAGAAATCGAACAATTAACTGAAAGAGTTCTTATGGAAAAAGAAAAGCTAAAGAACTTAGAACAATTGGAAAAATTCTCAATATTTTTATGAAATACTTAAAGAAAAAAAACCGAATTGAATAGAAAGAGTTTTTGAAATTCAAAATATTTAGTCACGTTGCCATCACTAGACACTTCACTTTTAGTTTTTTGGGCCTGGACTATTGAAAAATTTATATGAGCTTTGCCAAGTTTCTGTGTCTGTGTGTGTCTCTCTCTCTCTCTCACTTTCTGTCTCTCGGTGTGTGTCTCCGTCTCTAGCGAAAGTGATTTATGACTGCAATGAGACTTGTTTTCTCTGCCCCCCCTCCCCCTCCAAGACATAGCGAACTCTTTCTTTTGGCCACTTAGCAGCGACTTTTCAACTCTCAATAGAGCATTTGGCCAGAGCTTCGTCTTCTGCTGAATCTTTTTTGTTGTTTTTTGCACGTCTGCCATTATAATATACATACTTATATAGAATAGTACCTATAGAATAGTATATCTATCTGTATATATGTTGCTGTTCTTTTAGTTTGTTGTTATTGCCAAAAATGTGCAATAAATTAGTGTTTTGATTTTGTGCAAGTTTTTTGTCGCCGTCAGTTTCATGTGCGCAAAGTTTTATCGTTCGTTACGGAATCTTCTTGTTCTTTTCGTTGCTTTTTTTTTTTTTTTTTTGTTTTTTTTTTTTTTTTGGTCGTAGTTTTTAAGTTGCATTTCTTATTCATAGACAGGGCGGCAAAGTTTAACACAAAGGCATTTGAGTTCCATTAGATGAGGTCTGAGGTGGCATACTGGGTTGCTTATTAAGTGAGCACATACACTAGAGAGAAAAAGAGAAAGAGAGAGAGAGAGCGAGAGAGAGGCGGTTTGAGGTTGATGTAAGGGGAAACCGCCAACAATAAACACTTGAAAATTATGAGTATGTTGCTTGGTTATGTCTTCGGTTATGCTTAATTTGAGACATTTTTCAAATGTCACAATGCAGAGAGAACTTCTTGTAAGCCGAGAATTGTGTGTAACAAGCGTGTCAATGCTAGAATCACACAAAGAACGAAGCAATGCATTATCACATAGTAAACTATGGGAAAAATGTAGAGAGACTTACCCAGAACAATAATCAATTAAGATAAGTTTTAACATACATACCTGCAAATAGAAAGTAAGAATAAGTATAATAAGTTCAGATGGCTAGTGTATAGAAATGTCGGTGTTAATATCTTCTTTGAAATCTCTCAACAACAATATTAACAATCCTTTGTCAAAACTCTTTAAAGTCTAATCAATTTAATTTGTGCCATTGGCCAGTTTGCGGAGTGCTTTTTTGAAACACCAACCAGTGAGTCATCAAAATTTTGAATATCTATGTATATATGGGGATAACGTGTGGCCTGTTTCACTTGTCAAACTGTCCATTTGTCGCGTCAGATGTGACAGCTATAATACTTGTTTGTGTTACCCCGAATAATATATAGAGCCAGGGGTCCAGAGTTGGGGAGAGAAAGAGAGCACAATAAATTTGGTTTTTGCCAAAGTCCGCAACGAAAAATTGATTCACAGCACAAACAAAAAAAGTATCTACACATTATGCAAAATTAACATACTACAATAGTATGTTTTTGGTTGTGTGTGTGTAGGTCTGCGTGTGTGTGTGTGTGCATGACTATTCCCCGATTTTCCTGGAAAAGTTGGCTCATGTTTGGGGCCTTCACGCATTATGTATGCCATGCTTCTGCATCGATAAATCAGTCAAAACTGTCAAATGCATATAAATTATATGCAAGCCAAAAGCTTCACTGTAGACAGTGAAATACTGGACACTGGTCACTGGCCGTCCAGCCTTCCCCGCCCTGGTGGTGGGTGTGTGCAAGCGTGTGTTCGAGAGTGTGTGCTTGCAGTGAGAGAAAACTGATTCGCTTTAAGGACCCATCGATATATTCATTTAATCAGCATTTCGGAAACTTTTTTACGAATTTTATAGAAAATTTCAATATGAAATTGCTTTGAAATTGGTTTTCAAAATTTGAAGTACAGTAGAATCCGGTTATAACGACTTCACCTATAACGTCCGTTCGGTTATGGCGACTAAAGTTCAAAAAGTTGCAAAACAGACGAAAGTATTCAATATTATTTGGGAAATGATTTTAGATATAGAATTGAAAAAAAAGGAAATAAGAATAAGAAATTAAACTACAAACCCAAAAAAAGTAATCTCCTATAAAATTTTAATGAAAATATTCTTCAATCAAATTCAAAATACTTGAAGCCACTTCATTTTAAGGTTTTTCCTGCAGTGTAGTTCTCTAGTTAGAGTCAGAACAATAACAAGGCACGTATTGCATAAATGCAATATGCACAAACTTCAATTCAGATTCGAGGAGTAAGAGCGAGAGGGAGACAGAGAGTGAGACAGGGAGAAAGCGAGAGCGAGCTTACTGTGAGAGAGAGCGAAGAGAATGTGCGTGGGTTTAAGGTTCTGGCTTTCTGCAGATATTTAAACCAGGTAAAGGTATGCCATGTAGGCACAACATGAGGGACTGCAACTGAGGGGCAACATTTAGACAGAGACACAAAGAAAGAGGGAGACAGAGACAGAATGTGGTGCGCCTATTAGAACTTGTTGAGTGCCGTTTGAGTGGACGACGTCGTTAAGGTAGAGAGTTTTAGAGAGGATGTGTGGGCCATGCTGCCGGAGTTATGTTAATGGGCAATGACTGTTGGGATTTTGTATTAGATAGGGTAATGCGAATGCAGGCTCTTTATCCCCCCTCCAATCTCTGCTTCCCCCGTAACCCTCTTTATGGACCATTGCAGTTAATGTTTGAGAGATAAGCATAGTGTGGAGTTTAAGTTCGAGTTGGATTTGGAGTTGGAGTCGTGAAGAGCAGTCATCATTGAGTTGGTGCAGTGGAGGCGTGAAAACGTTTGCGATAATGTGTTTAGTCTTTGGATTATTTGATGAAAGATGAGAGCGCAGTGGCTTTCACTTGATCAATTGATGGCCTTAGAGAGCTTAAGAAGATGACAGCAAATGATATAGGTGCACACGAGCAGCAGGTGCATTTCCATAATATCGAGCAAATGTAAAAACTATTATACATCAATATATTGACTTTTAGTTTAAAGCTCTCTTAACAAAAGACTTGGTCTCTATTAAAATGAAATTTCATTAAAATATTTCATCTCCAAATAATTCTTCGTTCTATTAATCGATAATTTTTCGAGTAAAAAAGGACATTTCTTTTAATTCCTATATATTGTTATATATTATGATAAACCGGTAGCTTATATTGATGTTTTTTTTCTTTTTGTAGCTCTTTAGCAACCTCGTTCTTCAGATGGCATATCTTTTAAACATTATAATAAACCTTTTTGTTGTTGTTGTTTGTTTTTTCCTTTTGAGTGCTATCTATCAATTGACATCTCAAGTATTGTAACCCGAAACACATTTTGGCCTTACAGTTGGGGCACTTCTTCTTCTCATAGCCTAATTTACATATGTAACCTTTTTCCCTCAAGTTGATTTTAATGATGCTGCCAAGTTAGAGATCATCATCATCATCAGTCGAGTCAGTCTCAGGCCAGTCTCTGTGTCTCATGCCATAAATGCATTTGATGCCATGCAATGATATGCCAAAAACTATATAAAGAAAAAGCAAGAGAAAAGATACGAAAACCAAACCAAACAAAACGTTCTTTTGATGATGATTTGAAATAATGTTGCACAA
The DNA here is from genome assembly GCA_018150345.1 of Drosophila equinoxialis. Lineage (NCBI taxonomy): Eukaryota > Metazoa > Arthropoda > Insecta > Diptera > Drosophilidae > Drosophila > Drosophila equinoxialis. The sequence continues at coordinate 3,619,169 of JAECWI010000868.1, read as the reverse complement.
TGATGTGGCATAAAATCAATAACATGAGGGAAATTCGTGTGTGCGTGATTTGTTGGAGAAAAAAAGGGAATGAAGGAAGAAAACAAAACACAAAAATTATGTAAATTATTGTGTTAGATATATTTGTGTTAAAGCAATTATAGCTGACCAAATATTTACGCAACAATTATGATTTTTATCTCAAGCAACTATAGAAATAAAACGGCGGAGAGGCGACAGGCGGGGGTGAGGAGACTCCAGAGAGAGTGAGAGAGAGGGGGGAACGGTTGAGAAAGTTTATTCAATGCACATACATATATGCAGTATATGCGGCATGACTTCAACATTGGCTCCAACAGCGACTCTTATGTTGAGGTCACAGTTAGGTGACAAGCTGCAACAACGGCCAGGAAATCTGCTTGAACAGTAGCGACAATTGACAGCTGCCTTTATGACAACAACAAACACATCGGACAGGAAAATGTGGCATGACGCCAGACAACAACAACAACAACAACTTGGAGATGAAGCAAAAGAAAACAAAAAATGCAAATGCAAATGAGACATGCGCCAGGCGTAGGCGACATCCAAGTCACAGCATAAAAAAATAAAAATGGAAGCTGCTCAGGCGCAGAGACAGACACTGAGACAGGAGAAGACCCCGGTAAATAAAGAAAGTCTCAACGTCTCTTTGTCGTCGTCGTCTCTGACTCCTTTTGGGTAATTTGTGCCAACTGTCAAAATAATGTAGTCAAACTTCTCTCGATTCTTCAGCAGCAGCAGCAGCAGCCGCAACATCAGCTTCTCTATACTTTGTCTTCTTCTTTTCAATCACGCGCAATGAGCAATTAAATATGCGCAGTCGTGTGTGCCACAAAAGCCCCCAAAACCAAGACTCGGCCATCATCATAATCTTCATCATCATCATCAGAGGCAGCTTCTTCTTCTTCATCATCATCATTGCTTGGGCTTTCTTCACAATTCGTTCTACTGAAGATGCAACTGCCGCACCGCGTTGCACTGCCTGAGACTTTGACTGTGACCCGAATAACCAACCGAGTAGAGTTACTTGGTACAACTTTACTTTTTCCAAGTCGTTTGTTGCATGAAGAATGTGTCTGTGACTGTGTCTTGTCTCGGCGATTGTTTTATTGTTTTTTTTTTTTTTTTTTACCAGCCTCCACTTTGTTTTTTTGTTCTTGTTGTTGGTAGAAAATGAGATTCTTGAATGCCTGACAATCGCATATAAAGTGACAAAAGTTATAGGAGAAAGGTTAAGGCATCTCAAATAATGCAAATAATAGAAAGGTTTTCCCAAGCAAAGAAAAAACCAAACAAAACTTTTCAGTCTCTTCTTGCAGGCCACACAAAAACTCTGAAAGCTATCACATTTGATTTATAGAATATACAAAGATAATATTCAATCCAAATTTAAAAAAGTCTTGAATTATGTTTCTTTTTTACCTTCAGTAATAGTTTTTCTTGTCTCTATTGACGTGAAAAAGTCCTTGAATATTATTTTGATGACTTTTTGAGTAAAACTTTTCTTTCTCATCCGATCTGGTTTGTTTCCTAAGTTATTTGAATCATTTGTGTTAACTAATAGCTAAGTTAATTAAATTAATAAACAATCTCTAGCAAACCAAAAATAAATAAAGTTAAATGTGTCAATCGTTTGATTTATTTAACTTTATTAATATACTCCTCTCCTTATTTGAATTTCCATTTCAAATTGGCTTAAAGTCCTTTATCCAAATAGAAGAAAGTGAATGAATCGTGGTCTAGACTTGGTTTTGGACAAGGCGAGGGAACATGACCATCATCATCATCATCATCATCATCATCATCATCATCATCATCATCATCATCATCATCATCATCATCATCATCGTGGCCCACACGAAACATATTTGATTACTTTTGTATCAATGTATGTATCTCAACGCGTCATTGTTTTCCCATTTGCCTTTGTTTTTCCTACGGTTTTCTTTAGTTTTTCTTTTTGGTTTTTCTAGTATCGACTTTACCGCAGTAATAAACAATCAAAACAAATGCAGTAAGGCGACGTTTTATTGGGCACGGTTGGTTAGGTTAGATGGACGTCGATTTCCACCATTCGGACGGACCAAATCGTATGCCAAAGTCGTCGAGTCTGTCCATTGAACAGTATAAAACACACACAGGACGACGATGACTAGACGACTTCAATGTGTGTGGGCGACATGAAGTGTGTGTGTGTGTGTGTTGTGTGCGAGAAAGAAGGAGTGAGAGCTTATATTTATGGCGTCTGCTGCAACTTTTCAGCCAAAAGCCAAAATACACACATTTCGCCTCGCCTTATTTAATGGCCAAATGCCAACAAACAAAAAACAAAAAAAAATGAGAAAAAGGCAAAACAATATCAATATATACATTCAAAACAATCTGTGGTAAATGTAAATCTTACTATTAAGAAACTATTAATACCCTTCCAATGCGAAATGAGCCAGCCAAATAGAGCATAATAACGATAACAAATTCCACAAAATTGTAATTTTATGGTAGCAATTTAAAGTAGGATAAAATAGGATTATCAATTGATTAAAAACGATCAATTGATCAATTGGAATATAATCTTATTCAAGAAGATTAAGAAACTTGCTTGCTATGCTTTTTAGTTTTCTTAATCTCCATTTAATTTAGAAATAGAATTATTGTCTTTAAGAGTTGTTCAAGCTTTAACTTTGTTTTTGAACTATTTCTTTCCATTTTCTCATTATCCTTAAGATCTACAACAAGATCTAAATATATTGATTTAGTCCTTATTCAGTCCTTATAAAATTTCATACTGTGTCTCGTTTATAGAAACGTATATACCCTTTCTATATTTAAAATGTTGGGTATATTAACTTTAAACGAAAATCATTATATGCTTCTCAGCAAAAAGTTCGACCACTGAAAGCAGAAAAATATAAATGAAAACTTTTGCTTGCATATTCTCTGCTTTCCTGCCGCTTTTCCCGTTGCTCTCTCCTGTGCCATTCTGCGTCATTTGTTTTTCGGTTTTGTTCTGTATTGACTGTCGATAATGAGAAATGAAATGCAATATCAACGGAAACTCCTTCCCGCTCCTGCTCCTAATATTACCCATCAACTGGTAGGAGGCCATCCACCCACCATTCGCTTCTCTTCTGGCCACCCAGTCATAACTCTAAGTCGGGCTGCCATATTGCAAAAGTTCGCCTCAAGTTCATTTTTCGTTTGCGGGTGCGTAAAATGATTTACCTGCCTTGACTTGCCTTAGAGCTTGACTCGACTCGACTCGGCTTGGCTTGGCTTTGGTATGGTTTGGTTTGGCTGTCGAAACTTTTCCTCTGGCTGTGCCAAAAAGTTCAAGTTTTAATCTCATTATACGCTGACTTTTGTTTTTTGGACTACCAACCAAGCAACCACCATCACCCTCCACCCCCGATTTATCCACCCATTCAGTTCTCAGTTCTTGTTGTTGTTATTGCTGTTGTTGTTGGTGCTGTTGTCGATGGCATTTTGTAGGTGTTGGGGATTTTTCGCATTGCGCAGTTGTCGTTGTCGCAATTTTGCGAAAAGTTAAGACCATAAAGTTGACTTGGCAGCCCTGGACCGCAATCCAATTGCCAAATGGCCAGCCAGAATGAAGGTGCTGAAGCACACAGGCTGATTGTGAGAGACGTAAAACTGTCTGCGGTATTCATTAGCTGCAGTCCAAAATTAAATGTTATGGATATGAATGTGATGCGGATGCAATGATGATGATGTTAACGATGATGCCAACCATCCCCCACAAACACACACACAGAAACAGCTTGATCCTTAACCACAACCTTTCCTGTTGTAGTGGAAGCAACTAAATGTTTGAGTTCTTCATTTAATATGATTAGAAGAGTTCATCGTTCGTTCTTGACTATGAAATTTGCAAAGGTAAAAATCTTTAAAATCTACCTAATAATTCATCAGGATATATTAATTATCAATTGCTTTTTACATAAACATTTAAAATATTAAAAAAGTTCCCACTATAAACTCTTCCCATTGATATTTTTAGACCTGCATCTATACCCAAAAGCTGAATATCTTTTGCATTTACTTTCGTTTTCAATTCAAATTAAAATTGTGACATAAATTTCCAAAGAATACAATGATGCATTTCCCCCCCCCCTGTCTCTTCACTTCTCTTTGTGTCTCTGATCTTATGCAATTAAAGACTTGATTTTTATACCATACACCCATAGGGTGAAATGGTATATTAAAGTCGCCAAAATGTATGTAACAGGCAGAAGGAAGCTTCTCCGACCCCATAAAGTATATATATTCTTGATCAGTATCAACAGCCGAGTCGATCTAGCCATGTCCGTCTGTCCGTCCGTCTGTCCGTCTGTCCGTCTGTCCGCCTGTCCGTCCGTCCGTCTGTCCGTCTGTCCGTATGAACACCTAGATCTCGGAGACTATAAAAGCTAGAGCCACCAAATTTGGAATGTAGGCTCGTGTAGTATGTAGAGTGATCAAGTTTGTTTCAAATTTTTGCCACACCCCTTTCCGCCCACGCAATTCAAAAAAAACGTTTATCTCAAAAACTATTGCAGCTAGAGACACCAAATTTGGTATGTATATTTGCATAGTAAATGCGCACATTTTGTATGTATAAAGTTTTTGCCACGCCCCTTTCCGCCCCCCGAAATTTGAAAAACTCGATTATCTCCCGTAATTTTTTACCTTGTGCAATCAAATTTGGCACACTTAAATTTGATACTAATACCGAGCAAAATACCAAATTTGATGAAAATCGGACAAAAAATAGCTGAGTTATGCATATAAACGTTTTTGCATAAGGCCTTTGATGGCCGTTGGCGGGTGGGGGCGCTAGGGTGCTTATATGCATAAGTGCGCGAGATACTGAGATATGCTTGTAACAAGCATGTGAACAGAATTGTGGAAAATAGGCAAATGCATTAGTTATTACAAATTTGAAATATTTGTTTTACTGGTGTATGGTATACCCAAGTCGGCGAGACGACTTACTTACTTCATTTCTTGATAGGGACCAGTCGATAAGCCCTATCGGATTACTTAACTTCGCGCCTCTCTTGATTGATTTTCTCAAAGAAAAAAAGAGAAGATGAACAACAAAAATAACCGCTAGGAAAATTAACATACATTTTTCCATCATTGACAAATCCCTCAAAAAAAAAAAAAAAGTGTTCATGTTTATCTATCTGTGTGTGAGTGTGTACTCAATATAATAGCCATCAAAGATGATGTAAAGACCTAACCAATGTCAGTTCATTATGAACTGTTTGATGGCATTTCGATGGCTTTTTGAGGATTACTCATAAACAAAATCAAAAAAATAATACACCAAATTTTTGATCATTTTGCCGGTTTATGGTTCGAAATTAAAAAATCGTTTCATTACGTTCGATACGTTTGAAATCAAAAAATAACTGCCAAACAAAAGCGGCTTTTGTATTGCCATCTAATAAGCCATTAAATTTTTTGTAGTTTTTTTTTTTTCTCGTTTTTTGTCATCGAATGTAAATATTTGGACGGCTTAAAGGAAAAGCCATAAAAGAGTTCCATAGAGTTCCACACTCTTTGTGCTCAATTGGTTGGGCTTAGTTGCGATGACTAATAAGAAACGAAAGACGGGGAAAGAAACTGCTTATGAATCAGTCAGAGCGAGAGAGAGAAAGAGAGAAGACGATGAAATATACTTGATATAAAGTGAATGTTAGACGAGGGTCAATTAACAAGTAACTAGTAAGAGAGAAAGACAATTGCATGGCCATTTACCAATTCAAGACTTGGCCACCCAAGTGGGACTTAGCCTAGAATTAACCTCTTAAACTCCTTTTTGATCGTCTGACTGTGTGTTTGTCTTAACATTGTGTGTAATTCCCAAATCGATCATCTTCTATTTATATTCATTTTTACGTTTCCGCAGACCATGCACTTTTTTTTCCTCAGCAATTGTCATATCGAATTTGTTTAAAATAATTCCCCCTTTTCTCCATGCAAATGTAAAAATGCAAAACCGTAAGAAACAGACAAAAGGGGGAGGGAAGGGAGCAACAAAAAAAACTTACAAGCAGTTTCATAACAGCATTCATTGGTCATTCGCCCAATACATTCAACCCGGACCAGACCAGGCCAGGCCAGACCAGACCAGACCATGACAGACCCGAACAGAGGGGACCACAGCGGAGTAGGGCCCAACCCAAAACAACCAAATTCAATCTCAGCCCACATGTGCCATAGTCCTTCACTTCATTGATGCGGCGGGGCAAAGAGTTGTGGCTCGAATAGTGGTAAAGGAAGGGGGGAGGGGGAGGGAGCTTCGAAAGCGGGACCACCACCGCCTGCTGGCTGCTGTGTTGGCTGCACTTCACTTTGATTTATCAATAAAAGGCAAAGTTTATTTATGAATTTCCGATTTCAATTCAAACTGAACCACAGACTCAGAGGCATGAGGCAGAGGCCAAAAAGATACACGTTGGCCGCACTGTCGACCCCCAACAACAACAACCACCCATAAGGCTTAAATTGTATGAATTACTTCGACAAGATACGACAACAGCAGCAACAAGAACAGCAACAGCAACAACAACAAGGAGTACAAGTAAATAAGAGAGTGTTGGTTAATAAAGATGATCGACTAGCAGATGACATGCAACAACAGAAAGAGAGAGCGATAGACAGAGAGAGGGTTAATTTGTTGAATAACTTAAGACTCATTTTTGAGCCATCAACTTTGCTCAATCTGCTTTTTAGCACAAAAATATATTTAAATAACTCAATTAATAAACGACTAAAAATATATATCTTTTCTTTTGAAGAATTGTAAACATTTCTTAGGCTTATCAGGCCTGTTTCCGTTTTTGCATTCTTTTCAAAAGAAATCGCCATCATTTCCGCATTGTTGGTGACTTTTTGTTCTTCTTTTTTTATAACTAACTAAAAGGCATACATTTTGAATTAATTTTTGTTAAGGCTTCAACTTTGTAGAACTGTATAGAAATACAGATATAGAAATATTGCGAAATTGTCGTCTTTGTCTCTCTCTCATCCCTTTTATCCACACACTTCAAAACAGACCTGGGACTTTAACAATTCCAGTTCAAATTGGCATTTGAGGGGGGCAACGTTTCTCTCCTTTCTGCTATGATTAAGTTAATTAGATTAGTTTCTTCTTGATAATCAATATGTGAAATGCATATTGCTTGCAAATTATATAGGTTGAACCAATTAATTGGTTGATTAGTGAGCTTCTGTATACCCATGATACCCTTTAGGAGAGCCGGCTGCTCTGTGCTGCTTTGTTTAACCCACACTCAAAAGATGCATTGCACAATTTCTTAAGAAGACCAAGAAGATATAACAACAGGTATAAGTAGCGTTTCTCATTCCTCTCTCTCGCTCCCTCCTGTTATTTGCCGTTTGGGCACTTAGAGGAGAGCAGGGTATAAGAAGAGCCTGAAGGGGCACACACCTTGTCTTCAGGGGCATCTTCATTTCTGTTGTTGTTGTTGTTGTTAGTTGGCTTTCCACGACTTGTGCGGCTTCCAACAATCATGATCAATAAATTCAGAGCTCCGTTTCAGGCCTTCGTGATCCGTTTGACCATCATCAATGACTCTGGGAAGATTTCATTTTTTGGCAGAGTTTTCGTGTTGAGGCGACATTAGTTCATTATCATTAACAATTTTTTTTTTTCTTTTTTGTGTGTGTTTGTTTTTTTTCAATTTGTTCATGGCCAATTCGTGTTTGGTTTTAGCTTCAGTTGGTTGGCGGTTATCAGATTTCAATTCAATAATAGCAAAAATAAAAAAGAAAATTTCAAATAAAAATCTGCAATTTCAGACCAAATAAATAATGCGCCACAAAACCGTTAGTATGGCAACAGGAAATTGTCTATGAATGATGCCACAGAAAGGGACAGGGAGAGGGTGAATAGAGAATTGCAAGAGAAGAAGAGTCTATTTATAAAGCGAGACATATGAAAAATACTCATAAAAAGATGCAACTACAAGTTGAAGTAGACAAGGTTAAGCTATAAAGAATTCATTGTCTGTAGTTCAAAGATCGCAAATTGAAAAATGTATATACATATATAAACAAAGTAAGCAATGAGGACAGAGTCAAGATCTAGAGAGAGACAAGACGGAAGCGAGGGGAGATCAACGAGAAAGGTAGAGAATCAACGTCGAGTGGAAAGTGCCTGAGAATATTAATAAATTAAAGGCTACAGATAAAATATAAAATAAAAAAAAAAATCCCCCAAACAGAACCGAACCGAAAAAAGAAGAAAAGAAGAGGGCAAACACACCGATGCATGTTGCACTTGATGAGATCTTTATTGTCGGCAGCAGCGGCGATCCGCAACAAAATCTTTTTTCTCCCTCTCTCTCTCTCTCGCACTCTCTCGCTTTCCATGCGGAAAACATAAACCACAAGAGTCTGCTAAAAATCAAGCAAAACGAGTGAGTGTGGGCAGCTAGAGACAGAGATAGATAGAGAAGACGACGGAGATGGAGAATAAGCAGCAGCAGCAGCCACAATTTTTGTGGAGTTCAGAGAGTTGATTGCTCTTGCCTGGGTCGAGAGGCATGGACAACATGGACATGTGGCATGTGAACATGTAGCATGCAGCATGTAGCATGTGTGTGTCCCTCTCACAGATGTGTGTGTATTTGTGTGCGACTAGAGTAGCGATTAGATGGGCGAGCAGGAAATGATGCATAGGTGAGTCCAAAGCCAAGCATAAGGTCTTCGATTAAAAATGCTTAATGGAATGTAATGAACTTTCCATCTACCATACACCAAAAGATGATCACGACGACGACGAGTATGAACTAAATTGTGTAAACTTTACTAAAACCATTCCCTCCTTACCCGCCGCCCATCACCCCATCAACCAGCCATCGTACTACTAATTTTAAGTAGCTATTAGCCTTTCTAAAGCCTTTTGGTTTCCAATTTCAAGAACGTCTTAGAAATTTACACACACAAACTTAATAACAAATCATAGAAAATTCTCATCCCAAAACCGTTTGATTTAATCTTTATAGAATTGTTAGGCAATTGAGTTGATTAGCAGTTTATATTTATTTCTTTCAACAAAATGATTTGTATGAGATTTTACAAAAAGTTTGACAACAAATTGATTTCAGAGTTTAGACTTTGTCTTTTGCCCTACCCCACTATCAATAATATCCGCACGAGTTGTCAAACAAATGAAATGAAATGCGCAAAAAACAATAAAAAAGATGGCGGGGGAAAAACAAAAAGAAATTACACTTTTTATCAAATTGCTCGCTGTGCTCGTGTAGAAAAATCCTTGACATGGATGCCAAATGTCTAGACGGTCCGCACAACAGACAATGGCAAATACGGGAGCAAAGGCTGCCAAAATACATGCGTAGACAAAGGATAAATCACAAAGGAAAGAGAGACAAAAAAGGAAACAAAAAACGAGCACCCAAGAGACACCTTTTTTCGACTATGCAAAAATCCTCTTGATAAAAGACCAACAAATTCCGCGACATAATTCAGCATAAATTAAGCTAAAGTTAAAGATCGCCACTAGCGGCACCTTGATTGGGAGGCGTGTGCGCGTGTTCGCGAAGGTTTTTTATTTCGATTTGGATTTTGTTTTTAATTTTTTGTTTGTTTGTATGTTGTTTTCCTGTATTCCGTATTCGAAATGAACTCGTGTGGCAATAATTTATATGAGAGGCGACGACAGAAATCGAAAGGTTTCGATCTGACTGTGTCTTGCCGTGCCATATACGATGCGATGCGATGCCATGCCACGCCGTTGAAGAAGGTAAGCGGCAGCAGGAAGGCTCTGGACATTGACTGCATTCCCCACATTCACATTGTTTTCTTGATGTTGAATATTTTTTTTGTAAATGGATTTCTGTTGTAGTTTTTTGTTTCGCCTTGTCTACAAGTTCAAGTTTATGTTGGACAACGACAATCATTGGCTATTAAATGGGTTTCAGATATATGTTATACATGGCAATATGTAACTTCAAAAGCCAAAAATTTAGCTTTCTATCTGTTTCATTTTCATTGATACCCTGTAATATAAAGTAATGGATATTTAGGCACTCGAGCTTTCCATTTATTGGTACAGTGGGAGAAACCGATATATTGGAGGAAAAATATCAATTTTCCCAGAGAAACCGCCACTGGTTTATATATTAATTATGATGTATCAATCAATTTACATACAAATTGTGGTCCATTTGTCGATTATTTCATCAAATTATTTATCTAACTTTTGTTGCTATTTTTCTTCTCTTTATAATTGATCGATTGATGTGCATCTTGTTTATCGATCACTTGTCAATTTCGATCTTCTTTGTTATTGAATCAAAGACCAATGGAAGCTTTTGCAATAATACAAGAATTTCGGGCATAGAGTATCTTCCAGTCAACGTTAACGTATTCCATTTCTTTAAAAAACCTGCGGTGAGTAATGGATGCATCTAAAAAACTAAGAAATAAGAAACGAGAGCACAAGACACATTTTCTGTGGTTTTAGGCTCCAACTTATAAATTTGTTTATTTTTATCATCATTGTCAGAAAGAGACCGCCGTGATTTTGTGTTTTTTATTAACTCTTTATGGATTCGCAAGCTAAAACGAGAAGGAAACTCAACGACGCCGGCGATTAAAACGTTTTTACGACTTAATGAGCCACTCGCCGGGGATGGCAAGAAGATTGGGCATGTGGGTGCCACATTGCCCACAGGCAAGCAGTCGTCAGGGCAGTCAGGCAGGCAGGCAGGCAGGCAGGCGGGGAATGCCTCGACATGACTCCAAACTGGATGACAATAAAACGATGTTGATAATGATGATGATGATGCTCGGGCATGATGATGTGACGCGCCGCTCGCCATAGAGGTGACAAAATTGCTGTACTGACAACTCCTAAGACTCTGGAGTCTTGAGTTTGCATTAAGACACTGGATGAACGACTCCAGCATCGAAGAGAGAACAGAAGATAAACGTGGTTAAATAAAAATCTTTATGAGTATGCCCGCAAGAGAGCATTAGAGATTAGAACCAAAGTGGACGACGACCAGTAATTTTAATGACTTTTTTTCTTTTTGCTTTGGCAATTAGATGAAAATACTAAATGAAAGGACTTCTTTCTGCTTGAGCGTGTGCGTGTGTGTGTGTGTGCGTGTGTCTATGTAATGTAGCCCAAAATGTATCATAGGCAAAACAGGACACATTACTAACGGATCGAACAGATAGGTGTTAAAAACCACAAAATTGTTCAAATATATTACAGTTACTCAGAATTGATATTAACATTTCTTTTTCATTTTGTTAAGGAAAGCTCTGTTGAATATGCAATTTTCTAATCTTCCTGACATCAAGTTATATGCATTTAGAATTGAATATGTTAGTTTGGAGAGTGTCCTTTGTCTCCTTTAGTATTAGAATGATCAAATGCAAACTACTTTATATACTTACAATTTGGAATAAGACTCGGAAGGGAGAGAAAAAACCACCTGCCTCATATCGCAGGCAAACAAAAAAGATTGCAATAAATCAAAATTTCTGTGCATTTAAAGTAGTTGGTTTTTACACGAAACAGTGAGTGAGAATATACAACGTTCAATTTGAAATTCGCATACGTGAAACTCGGCAAACCCATCCAACCATCCATCCACTCATGCCAAACAAACGAAAACACATTGTCCCACAGAAATGGAGGCAGACGGAGGCAGTTGGGCCAAGTGCCTTGGCGTTGTTTCATCGGTAGTAGTAGTTCCTTCTGATGGCTGTTATTGTATATAGTTGGGATTGGTGGGTGATTGGATGAGGGGAGGGGGGTGGGTGCTGGTGTTGGGTGATGGTATGGCGGTGGTGCAAGTTTAGTTTGCTTCAATCAAATCAACGAAAATTTTCGCAAACTCAATTTAAATCAAATGCTTTTGCGTCTCAGACACACATTCACCCACAGTCCCTTTACTCTTTCTCGCTGGCTTCTCAGCAGCTACACTCGACATACACACATACACATACACACACACACACACACACATGGACATGGTCGTAAAAAGCATTTTTGGAGCAAAAGATGCCGTGTTGGCTCTTTTGCAGTTGCTTGTTTTCCAGCTCTTGCCGCAGCAGCAGTTTTCCACAGTCTTTGAAGACTTTGATTGTCAATTTGCGATTGTCTCGAAATTGAAGCCCAGGCAACAAACGAAAAGGCAGCTGCTGCTGCTGTCTCAGTCTCAGCCACAGTCTCAGCCGCAGTCTCAGTCTCAGCCTGGTTGTCGTTCCCTTGTCTATTTTTAAGTCGGTTTTTATTTTGCCATTGAACGATTGTTGTGTGGTTTGGTAATTGCTGCAAAGGGCGCCCCAGCTCTCTCCCCACCACACCCCCCCAAAAAAAGAAGAAAAAAAACTTTAAAAATTGGTAACGCACCAGGGGAGAGCATGTGGTTAGGTGTGGGGACAAAAACCAATGCCACTTTCAGGACCCAAAAGCGGAAACAAATTTCCAAGACTTACCAGAAATAGAGAGAGAGAGAGAGAGGGAGAGATAGATAGAGAATAAAAACGGGTTACAATCGTCGAGCCTGATTGACAGGCAAGGAGCATGGCAATTGGCACTTGCATTAACTTTGATTTGGCTAGATTTTCTAGATTTGAGTGTGGCGAATGGAAATTTTCTTTATCCTGCAGCTACAATTTGAAATTCTTCTTCGCAAAACCTTATTTGGTCGTTGAGCAAGAGAGAGAGAGAGAGAGAGAGAGAGAATGAGAGCGAGCCAATTAGCGAAACGATTGACGAGATGATTTACTTGTAAATTGTGTGCTCTAGTAGTATTAATTTAATTTGTGCGAATCTACATTAAAGAGCTTCAGAAAATTGCATGGGAAAGTTATGTGAACACGAAAAAACGATTTAAATTATTTTGGTCATACTTTTATCTTACTTTTTTCTCTAATTGAAATTAACCCAATCAAAGTGCAGACACAAACCTAATCTATTTTGAATATATCCTTAATGCAGAGCACTGGAGCTAGCTTTGTTTGTGTGAATCGATCGATTTGGCTTGACCTTAAATTGTTCTGACCTAGGCCAAAGCCTAGCAAATTGCCAAGTCCTTCAAGTTAGTTATTTAAATCTGTAAGCAAATTTTTGAAATGCTTATTTTTAGCCATCTCCTTTGTTCTGGCCTTTTGGTTTTTAGCCCATTACGTAGTCATAAAATGAAATTTAAATATTTCTGTGCTTTTTTTAACAAATTCCAATTCGCACATAAAAAGAGGGTCCCAGAGAATATAATTCAAAAAACGAGCAATAATAAATGACAATTTTATGGGGTGAGATGGAGTAGAAGGATGGACGGATGGAGGAGGAGAAAGAAGAGCCGGTGCGTCAGGATCTAGGGAGTTACTGATGAAGATGAAGATGAAGATGGAGACAGAGTCGTAGTCACAGTTGTAGTCGGAGTTGAAGTTGGTCGACTGCCAAGACAAGTCTTAAGTCGTTTTGGTAAGCGTAGGTCGTTGTCTTTCTCTGTCTTCTCTACTTATAAGATACTGCCTGAATATACCACCCCAAATCTCAATCTACACACACACACACACACAATGTCACACATGCATACATACATATGTGTGGTGGTGGTGCGTTGCCAAAAGGCAAGCCGAGAAAATAAGTCATTAAAATGCGGGATTACCAAAAGCGTAGTAGAAGTGGATTTCTTGCATGTTATTTGCGCGATGGATGAAGCACACACAGAGACTTTAGACTTTGTTGAAATTTTTGTGCCTTCATTTTGGTGGCCCTCTCTCCCAAACGACTGACAGACAGACAGTCAGGCTAAGCGAGCCCCAGAGGCGCATGGAGACATGGAATATCTTAAGCCCCACCCCTCCCCAATACGCACCTCTTCATTCACTCTCCACATCTTGGACTGCATTTGACAGTCTCATCCTCGCCAGGCGGATATGGAGCTGTTGGAAGTCATCTCTTTTCATATAGAGGCAGGCAACATAAGGCGAAATATTTATTAATGATCCTTTTTTTTAAAGACGTTTCTTTCTCTCTTTTTCTTGTTTTAGTTTTATTCCTTCTTCTCAACGTTTTGTTTTGCGTGGTATGGCAACATAATTCATTTTGCTCATAAACTAAACTCTCAAGCAAAAAAAGAAAACAAAAGGGAAACCAAAAACAAAAAGGTTCAAAAGAGACTCGCTACAAAAAATCAATTAAATTTATAATGATTTTTCATTTTGACGAAATTTATCTATTAACATAAACTGGTCAAGGATACTAAAAATGAAAGATTAAATGACTCCTGAACTCGGTCGACTTAAATTGTCATTTTTTTATTCCAAATGCTAGTAATGATCATATATTGTTTACTGATCCGCCACTGCTTCGAAAATGTTCAATATTTTGTGCTAATCTCTATGAAAAATATTTCGAAAATTAAAATTCTGCTCGATTTATTGTTATTCTATGTAGTTACTTGGGCAAAGGTGTTCAGAAATCTGAAATGATTTAACTCGTTATTCAAGTTGCAGCTTCTGAAAAGCGTATCATCTATTCGGTTACATCTGAGAGTTTAATTTAATTTGTTTTTGCTTTCAAACCCATTTCAAATGAACCTATTTTTCTTTGGTATTAAACCCTCGTAACATGAATTGGATACGCCACAGCAAAATCAAAGCTTACCAAAAAACCAAAAAAAAAAAAAAAAAAAAGAATCTTAAGAACGCCTTTTAAATGCCAATTAATTTGGTTTTCGCTTTTGGCCCGCCGCAAACTGTCAACTTGAAGAGGAATTCCCGGAATTGCTATACGACTGGGAATATGCAAAAGAAACGAAAAATACAAAACTGAAACACGACAGCAGCTGTGTGTGTGTTTTTTTATCATATAATTTTAATATTTTTTTATATCAAAAAGGCAAATAAGAAAAAAGAAGTCAAAAAATAAAACAACATCAAGCCGCGTTTTGCTTGTTTACGATCTCTTAAGCTTGGTTTATGACACCGCCAATCGATCGATTCATGGAGCAGATATTTTTTATGTTTTCTTATGCATTCTCCCCTCCCTCTGCCCGACCCCTTCGCCCAGTCCATCCAAATTAGCAATTAATATTTTTGCAGTGGGCGTGTCTTTGCTGCTGTTGTTGTTTTTTATGATTATGAGTCAGCTTTTTTTGGTTGGGAAGGGAACAGAGATGGAGAGAGAGAGAAGACAATGGTTAGGAATTTTATTGAAAGACAAGAAAGGAAATGAATCTTAAGCGATTTTGTGTGCTCCCAGCCTGGATCTACCTGCTCCGCTCTGCCTGATGGCTGTCAGGTGCTCTTGCTCTACATCATACGTTTTGGTTTGCAGATCCTTGGTCTACATTTGCACTATATAAATAAAAATGGAAATTATTCAGCGTTCAGTCGGTCGGTCGGGAGTGAGGAAGTGAGGGAGGGTTAATCAAAATATGACAGCTAATTTTTATGGTTATCCGCAATTCCACTCCATCGTTTTTATTCCACATTTCCACATTGGATGTGCCTCCTTCTCCTTTCTTTACACAAATTTCCCATAGTTGGCTTTCAGCAGGCGGCCCTAATCCCCATTTAACATGCATACACGAATGTGTCGCGACTTAAAGACGCCCATAAATTTTCATTTTCAATAAAAATAACGAGAATATACATACATATATGTATGTATGTATGCATGCAGCAAGTGCGTAGAACAAAAGCAACATTTTGGGTAGCTGCTGGACGGGGCCACGGAATGGGGGGCATTCAATAAATTTTGCAGTCAAATCCGCAAAAGAGCTGGCGGCAGGCAGCAGCCAGGCAAGTCAGCAAGCAGGGCGACAGTGAAAATATTTCCACATAAGCGATTTTTCACGTAAATCAAAAGCCGGCTCGATGATGGGGTCCCTTTTTTATTTTTCCTTTTGCCTGCAATATCACCCAACCCCCATTCAGTTCAGTTCAGTTCAGCCTCCCCCTCCCACACTCAACCCTGAAAGTCATAGCAAGTCACATGTGTATAAGATTAATTCATTTGCTTTTTGCTCGAGTGCAAATTACAGAAATTACTTCATTTCCCGTTTTTGCCCAATTTTTCTGAAGAATTTGTGTTTTTTTCGTTTTGGTTGCATCTCTCTCTCTCTCTCTCGCTCTCTCTCTGTCGAAAGTTGTGGCAATGTCTCCGACAAGTTGAATTTGGTTTGCGGAGACACGGGGATATGGACATGAAGTCGACTGTCGGTTGTCGGTGTCGTTGTCGTTGTCTAGGATGATGCTTTTGTTTTTCACGTGAATTTAAATTTATAAATATTTAAGTATTATGATAGACAGTGAAGTTGGGACAGCTGCTGCTGCTGCTGCTGTTGGCTTTGCTTCATCTAGAGAGGTTGTTAGGCAAACAGAAACGAGTCCAGGCCACAAGCAGACCAGACTCAGACTCAGACCCAAAAAAAAAAAAAAACACACACACACACACAGCAGCACAGAGTTGGAACCCTAACAATGGGGGCGCCTGTAGGTTAAAACAGTGTTGTAAAACATAGAAAAAAACAATTTGCAGCTTTTTCTTATGGTGTCTATTCTAGTTAGAATATTTTGGCTCAGCTTTTATAAAAATCCAATTAAATTAATTTACAATTTGTTGGAAAATGTTTTTGAAATGCAAAAATCTTCATGTTGAAGTTCACCTAAACTTTGGAAACGAAGAACAAGCTCTCATATCTAAAGTATCCTCATTTGGCCAGATCGGCCTTATACAGTTTAGGACTGTTTTTCCAATGTGCACATACAAATTCTTTAATTTACCAGTTTCTGTTTTCCCATGAACACTTTTAAATTGAAATGAAATCTCAAATCGATCCAACTGGCAATAAGATCCTTGATAGTTGTAAAAGCCAGAAGAATCGTTGAAATAAAAGCTTAAAACTTTATAAGTTCCAACTTTTTTGCAAGTAAGATTAAAAATTGCATTTTTGATATGGAGATCTTGAGGATATCAAACAGCTTATCCTTTTGAGCTTTACTACAAGTTAGTTAAACCCTATGCCTACGTCCATGTTCACAGACTGACAATTCTATATATCTCCCTCTCTCTCTCTCTCTCTCTCTGTTACTCTCTTCTTTCTGTGGTTCTCTGTCGTTTGGTATGATAAAAATGAATCTTTGATGTCATTTGGGTTTTTCTGTATGGAAATTTGTTTTAATGAAAAAAGGCCAAAAAGAAAAGACAGTGAACAAAAAAAAAAAAAAAACAAAGCAGCAACAACTGAAGTAAACGAACTACAGACTGTATTTTGCTTTTGTTAATGAAATTTGTTTGAGGTTTTCTGCCAACAGAGAGCAGCATGAGTGAGTATGAGGCTCCACTTTATTTGCCAAAAATATTAAATATATAAATAAGTCATGAGTTCTGCTCGAGTGAACTGACTGTACAGTCTGGTCTCCTTTTTTTCAATTTGAATCCTTTTCTTGTTTGTTGATGGAGATGGAGCAGATATTTATTGTAATCATTTGTAATGATTATTCAATTATTTTGGCCAACTTTTTTGTGGCGGTGTGGGCAAAAACGAAACGAAACGAATCGAAACGAAAAATAGGAAAATCCAATTAACGTCAAAATAGAGCTTGAAGCGCATGAGAAGAAATCGTTTAATAGGCGCATCAATCAGTTAGACGTACTCATAAAACACCACACAGAGTAAAAGAGAAAGAGAGAGAGAATGGGGCACACTCTGTGTGTGAGAGAGGTGGGAAATAAAACATATATGCATCTACGAGTTGCACATGCCCACATACAACGACTTCGACCCCAACTCATCCCAATCCTCTTGCGTCTTGCCATTAACCTGCTGGTTTGTCTTTCTTTTGAAGTGGTCTGAGTCTTCTTGGGGCCGCAAGCGTAACAAAACTTGTACTACAACCGCATATGTATGTAAGATCCATCTACAGATAAAAAGTGAGCATACATATATAGAAAGCGATGAGCAGGAACATCCAGCCACAGTTGGTGGAGGTGGTGGCATTTTGTCTAGTAGTCGTCGTTTCTGGCTTAATTGTTAAGACAAATCATACGCTAATGGCCATAAAGCGAAGTGAACGCGAAAACGTGTATGCCGTAAAAATCACTTCGATTCTACTTGGAGTCTTCTCCAATTCTCGAACTCCTCTTCGTTGCACATTAAAAATTAAATAAACAATTTGCTGCAGTTTCATTGGAAAATGTGTGATTAAATGCGCCTTCACTTTTTTTTGTTGCTTTTGCTTTTCGTTTTCTTCTTTTTTTTTTTTTTGGTAGGAGAAGTTTGCTTTATGTTTTATGGCTCTCTTTCACTTGCTCTCTGTACTTAGTTCCACCGAGGAAAAAAAAAAAACAAAAAACAAACGAAGTAGGATAATAAAAAGAACAAGTGTATGTATTTGAAATGCATTTTTGGTTTTGGGCCATCAATTTTATGGCAAACGGATGTGTTATAGATTCTTGGTATAACAGAACGAAACAGAGTGAGTGAGAGAGACAGATTGAGAGAAACAGGGAGATGCTCTGCACTCTTTGAATGGTGAAATGACTTAAAAATGCAGAGGAAAGCCCCTTCCCAAAAATGGGCATGAAAGATATATAGTTGGCATTCGCGAGGAATGTGCTGAAGATTGAGTTAGGATTGCGTTCATTGCAAATCATTTGCTTCACAAATTGTAAATTAAATGGTTTTAAGTTAAACAATTGTAATTATAAAGGAAGTAGCCATTATGTATTCGTTAGGGCTAAACCATTTTGATTAGAAAAAAGAATAAATTAAATCGATATTTCAAAAAAGGAATACGCACTTTTAATTGCTTCTTAATCGAAAAGGAAGATTCAAATTAATTCCAAGTTCCATGTGTTTTATCCAATCTTAAGTCCTGATTTATCACAAAAATTCTTATTAATTGTCTATTTTGGGTTCTTTGACTACTTCCGTTGTAGTTTTCATTTCCGTTTTGGTGTTTTGGTTTTCCTATTTCGGCACCTTTTCTGCCATTTGAGAGCATTTGCGCTATCGGGTTCGGTTAGCGGTATAAAGTTAATCAGCGAAAACAACAACAACGTTCAACACGAAGCTGTTAGCCGGGTTAAGACTGAAAGCAAACAAGCCAAAACCGAAGCC